>WOVY01009777.1:725000-1473309 GCA_013436015.1 Rhipicephalus annulatus | reverse complement strand
TTTCCTCATTGTCACTATTGCTTTCGAGAATCACTTCGCGGAGTTTAGAAGCAGGCATATCATCATTAAAATCTAGCTCCAGATCCCAACACAGGTTCAGCAGGTCCTCTCTTGTCAATCTCGTAAGATCCATGGCGACTACTTGCTTTGGCTCAGCTGTGACAAAACACAAACCCACCAGCGTTTCAATTCTGGGTCTAGAGAAATTGAAGCCTGGCAAATCTCACAGCGGAGACACAAGCTTAAAGCACCCAAGTAGCACTACGTGGCCAACATCCCTCTCTACTTTTTCTTGTTAATTTTCACTCCTGCTTTTTACAACATCCTAAATTTAACGCCGCAACGTTACCCTTAGAAATTTTGAAAACATTACCAATTGTTCCTATTGAATCATCTAAGCTTTCCTGCTTTAGCGTACTTGCTCAGATAATCATCCAGTGCTGCCTTGTGCTGAGATAACAACCACAGTGGCCAGGCAGTTGTTGGTTATATATCTATCTTTTAACGAATCTAGGCTAAAAGACTCGATATATCTCAAGCACAAAGCCAGGCACTCACCCCATTACGTGCGGTGGTGGTACGCTGCTTCGATCCCGCCGAGTTCCATGGGCTTTCGGCTGGCCTCCGGTACATGTCGCTCTCCGTCGCAGACTCGTATCCCACGCTGCCACCAGTTGTTGCGACCGGGGTTTCCAGACACCGGAGGTCCGGGATGAAGTTGTCGATGCAGGAGGAAGAGAGACTTGAAAGAGGGTTTATTTACAATATATACATTGCGAACTCCCTACACGGTGAGCCCTCAAACGTGGCAGGCCTCTACATGACTCCTAACATAGCGGCTCCATGGTGCTTGGTTCTACATGGTTCTGCTCGGTTCTGCTCTGTTTCTGCCTGTTCTCTTCTCGAAAAAAAAAGCACACCGAATGAGCCGTGGGGGCTCATTATAAAGGGTCTGTCCTCCCCAGATCCCTAGATCGGGGACCGCGTACGAGGGCACCGTCCAACCACGGATCACACATTAACCCGCGAGGGTGACGAGCACGCACGGTCCACGTGAACGTTCAAAAATTGAAGCGTGGTCACTGCACGGCCATGTGGCACGAACGTGGCTCCTCCTCGTCAAGGGGTGTCGCTGGGCGAGGGGTCTGAAGTTGATGACTGCATCCATCGAAAGGGCCGCCGTAAACAAGCTTCAAATGGTCGCCGAACGACTCGTTCAATTAGCGGGACGATTTCCGGCCGCCGCCGGCCGCCGTCATCTTCCAAAGAAGAAGCTGCACTTGTGGTCTCCCGAACTGCTCACGGTGTCGTGGCGGCAAGACGCCGCACCCTCCGGCCAGGGGGGGAACAATACATGGCGGACACAGGCCGCCAACCCGTTTGGCGACTAAAAAGGAACATCAAAAGGAACGCCGATCCATTGTCAGACCTGGCGCCGGTCCTAACAGTAGGCAGGCCGGTCGTTCGGTTTGGGTTTGAAGATTAAAGGAGCGCCGCTCCCTCTTCAGCTCCGGCGCCGGTCACAACAGTGGTGAACAGCTGGATAGGGCGCATCTGGCTGGCATCGATAAAATAGAGGAGGCGTCGCCCCGAAACTCCGGTCTCTTCCTCATCACGGGAGTGAGAACAAGCCCAAAACTGTGCCATTTGGACGAGAAATATTGCTTTACGTCTAGGCCGGTCACCCAATAATATTAGGTAATATTGAAATAATTGATGCGTACTAAACTAGTAAATGGAGACTGCAAAACAATCTGGTCGTCCAGGAATTTCAGTGATTCATCCACATATTTCGTGCTAACCAATTGCGAGAGCTGCAATGCATGTTCCAGGATGGACATGCCGACTCCAATGGTGAAACTATATTGTAAATGGCGTGTCGACATTCTGAAGCGCTTGTAGCGACGTTGCGGTGCGTGGGCTCCGCCTACCCCAAAGCTCCTCACTGTCCTCTATGATCACGTGACAACTGGCACAGCATGCAGCTGCCTCCGGAGCACAGCGCGGTCGGGGAGCTTCCAGCATGAAGCTCCCCATGAACATGGAATAGGTCTATAACCATTAACACATAGTTTCAAACAATACAGAAGTTCGCGCGAGGATGTAGACTTGAAGATATGAAGAAAAATTCTTGAATAGAAAAACGTCGCTGAAACTTGTAAAAATGCTGCTGAGGAAGGCAGTTCGTACCTTGACGAGCACAAATTCAATTGTCGAAAGGCCGGATTCTTCAGTTTTTGTTTTATTTATTGCAATACGGCAAGTCGCGTAAAATGCGACTTGCAAATGTTCTTCAAACACGTTATAACAAGAGTCCATGAGGCACGTAGTCTTCATTTAGTTAGAAATGGACCATTTTCTAGCGCTTATGTTTCCACTGAGACGTCGAACAGCACACGCATACGATTTTCCAGCTCTCGCAACAATCTGTAGAGGACAGAAAAAGGATAAGAAAACAGTGTTGCTAGGGCGCTCGACGCACGCGTTCATGCGCCAGAACGTCGGATTGCCAAATAGAATTGCCTCTTTCGCAATTCACTGTTTTCCCTCTCCCGCCAACCCGCCGTTCGGAGTTGTTTAGAAAAGGACGCAAAGAAGCACTATCAAAATATATACCTTATTTAACGTCAACCGACATGCAAAGCTTTCTTTCTTCTTCTTCTTTTTCGTTTTGCGACTATGCTGCAAGGACGACGAAAGGACAGATCCCTCACACGTACGCAATGAGTGGAGACACGATAATTGCATGCGCATATTGATCCCGCTGTCTTTCTGTCCTTTTCTTTTGTTTAGGTGAAGAGAGATATCGTAAAATAAATACACGAAGGAACCAGCAACGCTTGGCGTCGGGTTTTCAAGGACTGTTTGCAATTTGAGCTGACACATCCGCTGTCATCCTGTTTTCGTGAAACGCTTTACTTTGGCTCGTTCTCGCAGTATCCGATCCTTGGAGATTTGAATATTGGGGAAAAAAGTAATGAATTGTGTGGAAAGGCTGGAAATGCAAACAGGGGGAAATCTACCGCGGGACTAAAGCTAGAACGTAAAGTTTTATCCTCCTTGTTCAAATTAGTGGGCACGCCTCAGTTATTGTTTTCATTTATTTTGTTGCTAACAATTAGATTTTAAGGTACCGGCCCCTAAACGACTTTTTGTCACGTACTACCTGCATCCACGCGTGGATTGCCATCTAACGGGAGAAGTTGCGGCAAGACAGCGCATCGGATGGCGTACACTCTTTTCGGAAATTACTCGCGCATCGTCTCCTAAATTGCGCTCTCCACTGTCACATTCGCTTTCGTAGGTCGACACAGCCATCCATCATTGACTCCAGTTTAGTGGACTGAGCACAGCGAAGTGTAACGTTACTGCAAGGGAGGCTCGAGTGCCGCATCATCAGACTGTGCCAACCAAAGTTGTGCACAAGTTACAATTGTACAGCTAGGTGACGTTTGAACAGCAGGCAGTGTGTGGGTATTGTTGCAAGTACGCGTACTCGACGAGGGAGGAGTGATCCCAACACTGAACACAGCGATCTGTGACACAGGGCCCGTCGTCGTCTTTCGAAGTCTCCAAGATTTGCGGCGTCGCGTCGACTATGCCCTGTATATATACGCAAGCATCGAATAGATTTGTCGGTAGTAAATAACTACGACGATTTCTAGTTTATTTGTGTTACTTGGCACAGGAGTGGGGGTAGACATGAAATGGACATTCGGTTTGGGACATGCTGTAGGCAGGCCAGCGGTGATCACAACGTGCCGGACACACTTTATTCCAGCTTTGCCTATCGCACCGTTACGATGAGCGAGTCGCTAATTACCATGTTGACATCTCCTCATCCGCTTTTGTGCCTGGGGAGAGGGAGTGTACACCAGTCCACTTGTCGCAACGTTGGCTCCAGTGACACCCACAGTTCAAGAATTTTTTTTATCTCTTCAGGTTTACACAGACACTTCTCAGCAACCTCATACACTTCTGACGCAGTCAATTCTGAGGAACACCTTCGGCTTCGCTTATCATATTTGGGAGCGTACATGATTGTATAGTATTTACCATTGGCTGCATCCAGCTGTTAGATCAATTCAGCAACCATCGCGATTGCGCTGGTCGTAGTCGCCGCTACAGTCGTGAAGGGGGGGAGATGTACTCGGCGTAAACGTGGGTGCATTCACGCCACATGAGCGTGCTTGGCCGTGCAGAAACGTGCTCATTTGCAAACTATTGAGTCTCTTGCACCAGTTCGCAGGAACACAGTCGGCATGCGTGCCCCTAAAAACTGTTTCCAAAAAGACAACTGAAGTGAATTCGAACAAGCATGCCATATCATTCATATACAGATAACGGACATTTCTCGGAGGGGTAGTGTTGTATACAGTACATATATAGTCAGAGGTCTTTAAGCAAATGAGCATGCCTTTGCAGCAGACCATATCTTAAATTCTGCAGTAACAACACACACTTTCAAAGTATTAATTAGGAAAGAGCCCTTGGAGTTAAGTAGCGTAACCAATTCATTTAACTAATGCCACATATTGGCGGACGTCTGTCGCTGAAAATGATGCGCCTAGGAAAAAAAGGAAAGTAATTTTGTATTTTCTTTTCTGTGCGTCTTTTAATAAGCACTTAGCACTGCCTGAAATATAGCACGTCGTACTTGCGTCATGGAAACCGCCCAATGTGTTGTGGTTGATTGCACCCCTCTTGCGCGAATAAAGGAGAGGTATATGAAAGTGCGAGGAAAGATATGAATGCTTTTGCTGGAATGGAAATTTCTTCTAGAATTCCCTGATCCTTATATAAGGTGGGGCTCCAGTTCGTACTATTTCCGAAATCGTCTTTTTTTTTCTGGAATAGTTTTGGAGCACAAACGCACGCGCGCACTCTATATGAAGTAAAGAAGCAAGAGGGGTATTGAGGTTGCTCCTTTAAAGGAGTAACTAACCTGCCACACTCATTCTTCTATTTTGGGAGTAACTGCGAAGTTACTCAGTGCTCTCGCGGTTACTTTTTAAGAGAGCAAAAATTATTTTGTGTGAAAGGAAAATTCGACTTTCGTTGACTTAACGAGCCTGTCGAAGTGCGTGCAGGCATTTGGTTGGATGTAGTACAATCATCACACCTCCAGAAATAAATCACGGAAAGTTCGTAGCAAAACACACGGGATTTGAGCTCACGACCACTAAGTCAGCATGCGTGTACTCTATACCACTACAACCACACCACGCTACGGCACCGTCTGAAAGGAAATAGGTTTGTGCAGGCCCCGATGGGTCGTTTGCACACGACGCGAAAAGTTACACCAGTTACTTAAAAAAAAGGGGTGCTTTACTCCTCAAGGAGGAAAGTGCCCCTCCTCGCCGTTCCGTGTGCATTTTTTTCACACTCTTCGTTTTTGAGGAGCAAAGAGCCCTTTTCGGGGTAACTGTGCAGTTCCTTTGAAAACTTCTAAGAGTGTGTTCATACCTAGGAGGTTTCTAAGAACCTCTGGAGTGGCAGTCCCGGCCTCCGCCAACAAGAGCAAGTGAAGCCGCCGGCGGCCATATTGCTAGAGGAAAGACGGGGCGGAACCGCCGTAGACTGCAATGAAATATGCGCGTTGCGCGCGCCGGTTTGCAGTGCTACGATATACAAAAATGAGATGGGAACCACTTTTAGGTTACACTAACGCATAAATGCCTCTTCTTCTTTATGAAACGAGTTTTTTCATGCACCCATTCTCAGCTGCACGCTTTCAGATCAATCTGTTGTCGAGGGATGCTTCGCGTATCGAGCTTGCTGGCGCACTATTGCGGTACATAAGGGTTGTAGTATATTGGGTGTTTTAAGAAATGTGCCTGCAGATGCTCAAAATCAAGTAGAACGCGACATTTGCTCGCCTCTTTCATATATGTGCTTGTGTGTGTGTCGGCAGATTACCAGAGAATGTATATATGGAAGTTGAAATAATTAAAGCTAAAGTTAGAAAAGAGAGGTAACTAAGTAAACTGGGAGTCACCAGTATTTTTCTAGAGTTATCGAATTCTAACCAATTTACAGGCGGAACCAAAACCGAAGCACCGATGTCGCGTGCATCCGACAAACTCCAGGAGATGTACGCCAAATGAATCGTTTATTAGAACGATTGCACTGGCGTTAGTTATGCATAATATTTATCAACTTCCGTTGGCGACGTGTGTTGTCATGGCAAGCGCAGCCTTCAGAGCCTAGAAACGAGGTATCTCGATGTTTGATATAACGCCACTCACTCATTTCGGCAACTTCGTCTATCGGTGTTTTGGTTTCGGTTTCGTCGGCAAGATAGAACGGATTTCAAAGGTGTCTCATCTTGTTTTAGACGCAATTGCTTATTTTTGTGACTACATTCTATTGAAGCTACATTGAGGAGGTGAAAAACTAACAAGTTTTTGTAGATGGGCTCAGAAAGCAGGAAAAATAGAAGGTGCACTTCCAGGGCCGCAGTTTAGTTGTCTGCGCCGTTCTGTCGAAGCTGCATTATTCGAAGTGAATAGTACAGAAGTGGTCACCGTCCGTAGCCCTCCAACTATTTCTTCGGACAGCAACGTTCCCAGGCAGAACGCAGCGCACGGAAACCTGTAACACGGATAATCACGGCATGGAATTGTTCTCTACGTTTGCGAATTCCTCGATAAACATGCACCAAACTCAATATTCACTCGCCAAAAGAAATATGCATGCGCGCCGTCAGTCTTGCCTTTTAATACAACACAAGAAAACTTGGAATATAAAGGGCATTCAGGTCGACGTCCTATACTCGTTCTAATGTTTGACACGTGCAGCACAGACCTCAAGTCATTCGTCCATAAACCTAAAACTCAGGAACAGTGTCGTGTCAGCGAGCATTTAAAGCTTCAAGTTACCTTCCATACAGCTATACGCATGTATTACACGCATGCGAAGCTTTGATATTGTTTCTAATTTAACAAAATACGCGAAAAAACAGGCGATTGTCAGCGAACGAAGCGAGAATACTCACACGTGAAAAGTGATCCCAGGCGTATTCTTGATGAGATTTGTGCAGCCATAAGCGACGCACGAAGTCACCATGGCCTTGTAAAATCTTTAACTGCTTTACAAAAGCATGTCACAGTCTCCAAAGGTCACTCGAGGGCGGAGCTACGAAGCGCACTTTGTCGTCTGCTTCGATTCTTTCCTTTTCCAGTGACCGGAGTCACTTATCGGGGCGTATCTCCACTCCAGAAGATATACTATAGAACCTCCTTAGTTCATACATACATACATACATACATACATACATACATACATACATACATACATACATACATACATACATACATACATACATACATACATACATACATACATACATACATACATACATACATACATACATACATACATACATACATACATACATACATACATACATACATACATACATACATACGTACGTACGTAATGTAGGGCAAAGGCCTCCCCCATGATCCGCCAATCAACCCGGTCTTGTACTCTCTGCTGCCACGTTATACCTGCAAACTTTTTATTCTCATCAGTCCACCTAACTTTGTCTCCCCTTCGTGCGTTTGCCTTCTCTGGGAATCCAGTCAGTTACCCTTAGTTACCAGTGGTTATCCTGCCATACATGCCCGGCCCATGTCAATTTCTTCTTCTTGATTTCAACTATGGTATCCTTAACCCCTGTTTGTTGCCTGACCTACTGTGCCCTCCTCTTGTCTCTTAGTGTTACACTTATCATTTTTCTTTCTATCGCTCGCTGCGTTGTCCTCAGGTTAAGCTGAACCCTCGCTGTAAGCCTCCGGGTTTCTGCTCCGTAGCTATGCAGGTGGTATATACGTTGCACTTGAGGGTTAGTGGCAGATTACCATTTACGATTTCAGAATGCTTGCTGAATGTGATCCACCCCAATCTTATTCTTCCAGTTATTTCACTCTCCTGGTTCGGCTCCGCGGTTACTTCCTGTCCTAAGTAGACACATTTCTTTACCGCTTCCAGCGGCTGTTTACCTATCGCAAAGTGCTGTATTCTGCCGAGACTGTTGCACATTATTTTATTTTTGTCCATAATAATTTTCAGACCTAATCTTCTGCTTTCCGTATCCAGTTCAGTAATCATGAGATGTAATTCATTCCCTGAGTTACTGATCAATGCAATGTCGTCAGCGAATTTCAAGTTACGAAGATACTCTCTATTAACTTTTATCCAATAAGAGTTAATTAACAGTCGGGAATGAGAGGTACTGGAGATTGGGAAGAGCTAGGGCGGAACTCTTCCCAGTCTAGGGCCCTGAAAACCTCCTGTAAATACACGTGGTGAATAGCGTTGGAGGGATCGTGTCTCCCTGCCTTACAAAGTTCTTTATTTGGATTCTGTCGCTTTCTTTATGGAGACCTCTGTGAATCCACTGCCGATTTCTTCGTACGTTTATGTAGGGTTCGTCGATGCCCTGATTTCGTAGTGCTTGCATTACTGCTGATGTCTCGACCGAGTCATGCGCCTTCTCATAATCTGTGAAAGCTATGTATAGGGGTTGGTTGTAGTCCGCACATTGCTCTATTATTTGATTGACAGTGTGAATATAAACTATTGTGGAGAGTAGCCTGTACGAAGTCATGCTTGGTCCTTTGGTTGATTGAACTCTAATGCTGCCTTAATTCTATTAGCTATTATTTTTGTAATTAGTTTGTAGAGAACAGACAGCTGATCGGCCTGCAATTTTTCAAGTGTTTGACGTCTCCTTTGTTATGGAATAAAGTGATGTTGGCGTTCTCCCGAAATTCTGGTACCCTTCCCGTCAAGAGACTCTTCGTATATAAGGTGTCCAGTTTCTCTAACACAACGTATACGCCATCTTTCAGCAGGTCCGCTATTACCTTATCCTAACAAGCGGCTTTTCATTCCTTCTAGGACTTTCCTTGCTTCCCCTCTCATTGCTGGTGGGATGTCGAACTCCTCTTGGCTAATATTGCTTGTTACAATATTATCCTGGTTTTTTTTTTTCGGCTTCAGTACAGCTCTCCGTAGAACTACTCTGCCACCTCAACTATATTATTCATATTGGTTGTGACATTGTCTTCCTTGTCTCTTGAAGAGTCCGTAAACCACTCAGAGGTCTAAATTCAGTTGTGATGGAGAAATTGGGCACTATAGTGTACGGTGAACATGAAGCCGTGAGAATTTTTCGAAACCGTGTAGTAATAGCGGAGTTAGACGCGTTTCATTATCGAAACCGTGACGAGCACCTTTCGCTCTTTTCTGCGCTTCTTTCCGCTGGTATCCTCTCCCACGCCGCGTTGCCCTCTCGCCGAGCGCCGCTCCCAATCTCGCGTGGCAAACGTCATCGCTGACGTGCTGCTTGAAACACTGTCTACTTCCGGTTGCCGCGACTCTGGCCGTCGACTCCGTCAGTTGCGTTGTAGCTGCGCGCTTGTTGGCGAACCGTGGCTGCCGTAATCGTGCCGGTATGGATCCTGCGTTGCGCGCACACCTTCAAAGGATCTCCAACGCGATTGACCCGCACGGGGACACGCCGTGCCTCACACGTGTTGCATGCACGCGGACAGCACGACGAACAACAAGCAGCGCCGATCGGAAGACTGACCGGAAGTCGTAGGCTCTTGCTCGACCAATCACAGCATATTTGGCATATTTGGCTCGGCGCGTCATACATGTGGCGCGGCGCGTCACGCGGAGGCCTAAAATGTCCGGAAAGGAGGAGGGATAGTTCCTTGAAATTTGTGGCCACCGGCGGCTCGTAGCACTGCTACGTGTAGAATCGTTGATCGCGACGGCATTCTGCACACGATGTGCGCGTTTACTAGAAATGCGTGAAAAAAATATTGGAGGTGGTTTATGGAACCTTTAAGCAAACATCCGATTTTAGCATATGCACAAGTTTGCCTTTGGCCACTTTTTATATCCGGCTCAATTTTCTTCGTGTTATCCCTTCTGATGTCGGCTACCTTTCGCATATTGATTGACTTCAAAAGCTCCACTAGCTCTATATTGTCAGTTGCATGAGGCTTTCATGATCTGTCGTCTTATACACAAGAATATCGCTGGCAACATAGGGGAATATTATATCGCATTACTTAAAGGGCGGCAAGTATAATAATTAAGTTTAACAAAAGATACAAGATAAAGGGGGTACAGACCTATGCGCCTATACATTGAGCCAAGGTGATGATTTGCATGGTTGAACGCTTCTATGAAGACGTAGAGTCAGTCATTAATAAAGGCACAGTATACTATTCTGGTAGTGACTTTAATGCCAAAGTAGGCAAGAAACAGGCCGGGCAAGAAACTTGCTTAAATACACCATATTATTATCAGATTGGTTTGATGATGCCATGATCTGTTCGCGATGATAGCGCGCTTTCATAAACGGCGCTCCAGTATAGTACATGCGTATTTGGCAAACTTTTTGCCGATTCATCAATATGGTTCTGTAGACGCGCAAGCGTTCAGACATGCAGTTGCGTAAGCGCGCCGAGTCAGCGGGTTCACCTCTGCTCTTCTCCGTTTCGGCACCTACAGTTCTCGTCAACCCGCGGTGACGGAGCACTAGTTCGGTTCAACTTGCCTGCGTTGCCGGGCTAAGGAAGAGACAAACGGTTCTCGATAGCGGCGGCACACATGCGTCTTTGAGGAAGAAGGGGCTTCAGGATATAACATCAGGACTCTCTGATAGTATGTGTGTGTATAAGGCATGTAATGCACGGAATGACAGATAACGGTTTGAAAGGGGGTGGGAGGGGGGGGGGGGGCTATACACGCTTCGTGTAATTGGGAGGCGCGCACCTCAAGGCCGAACGGCGGGAAATAAGTTCGCCTTGTCGGACGTATATATTGTCGTTGCTCGCTGCCGAGCTGCGAAAGCACTTTCGTATGCCGCCGCCTGGTTCCTCCAATCCAGAGCGACTGCGTGTCGATTCTACTCCGCCGCGCGGCGCTGTCAAGGCCGATTCTCGGGCGGCCGCCTCGAGGGTGCTCTTGTTTGGCTAATGACGATGCAGTTCACACGGGAGCCCCGCGTAGGAAATGGACGCCCGACTCTCATTGATCGCGCTCTGATTTTGTTTTCTCGCCCTTTTTTATTATTTGCTTCCTGTTACGTGGACTGTAGAGGTGATAGGGACGTGCTGCATTTCATCTGTACCTGGCCTATGCATTGTGCATGACGCCGCGGCGGTTTCTTACCGAGACGCAACCGCGGCAGGACGCGAAAGCGCTGATCGCTCCGGAAAAAAAAAAAAAAGAGCCGGGTGCAACGTGACTGCTGTATAGTAGTACATCGGGCGTGGATTTATGTTCGCTGTTAATGACACCACGTGGTTCAAAGTATTGTACGCTACATCGTGTCTACTGTCTCTTTGCTAGCTTTGAGCATGTATCTCATTGCTTCAGTTTATACGCGAACTTGCGTTTAGAATAATGAGGGGCTAGCAGTGTGTTCCAAAGAGATTTATTAGGGCGAATCACCATATAGAAGGGGAATCTGCAGCTCCATTCACTGGCACAGATTGGAGGGTGGAAATTTTCGTTTAGTCGGTGTATGCTATGCGTGCTTCCGCCGATGAAGAGGTCAGTGCCTTCCTGTTGTCATCTAAAAATGGTTGCACGATTGCAGAAATGCATCCCTTAATTGTGGTCAGAATCTTACAGCATTAAAAAAACTAGCAACAAATCAACACTGGATGTTTTCTTCGGCAAATGCAAACCCGGACCTCTCTTCACGCTTTCGAATTTGTTGGAATCACCCTCTTTACCGAAATCTGCCGTTACAGTGTTCTCTGAAAGCATGCAGTCCCGCCGCGGTGGTCTAGTGGCTAAGGTACTCAGCTGCTGACCCGCAGGTCGAGGGATCACATCCCGGCTGCGACGGCTGCATTTTCGATGGAGGCGAAAATGCTGTAGGGCCGTGTGCTCAGATTTGAGGGAACGTTAATTAAAGAACCCCAGGTGGTCAAAATTTCCGGAGCCCTCCACTACGGCGTCTCTCATAATCATATGGTGGTTTTGGGACGTTAAACCCCACAAATCAATCAATTGAATGCATGCACGCTGTACTCGCTTTTTGATCTTATGATACTAATCGTCGCACGTAGTCAGAACATCAACCAGGCTTTCAGTGCAATAATCCCTCGTGAGTTTCAGCGACACATATTGATGCGGTTACCACGGCTTATATATGGAAACACTAAATTCATAGGCGTTTTAGAGCGGAGCTATTCTTGCGCTGAGCGGCGTCGCATGGCGTCGGCGTCACCGACATTAAAATAATAAAGTGGAGAAAAAGTCCAGCATCGAATGGGACTTAAACCCGGGCCCACTGCGTGGCATTCATACATTCTACCACAGAGCAAGCGGCTGGTTCTTGCACCTCATTCGCAAAAAGACCCTGTGCAGGCGTCATGCCGGGCAACAACTTGCGTTAGCATCGCAAAAGAGTAGAATAATAACCACTCGTCACGCAATGCTAATTGCGCAACAATTGAGTGTGTGGTTTAAATATTCCCACCTTGCATGTGTATTTGTATTGGTTGCCCCAAGATAGTTTAAAACGGGCTCTAGAAATTCAAGACCGCTCCTGGTACACATTGCTATACGACTGCGCAAAGTCAAAACTTGAAGCACAGTTCGCGTATAGCCCTGACCCGAAGCTGCACTCACAATATCATAATCGTCAGTGGTTTTTTTTTTGTCCTTATACACCACTATATGCTTTAAAACGCCCGCAGAAAAGAGAACAAAGGTGCAACTGGACGAGTTCGCTTCCACACAGCATTATACGGTAGTCGTTCAGTGGTACAGTGATTGTCATGCTGTTAGCCTTCCTGAATACGTCATGCAGCAGTATATGTGTAGTCCGAATGACATGATTTGTTCAGAAAATCGCATCATTAGCACCTCACCTGGAGGCTGTATGTATTAAGCGAAATTCCTTCCATATAAGACGTTTGTTGCTCTAGCCTGCCCCGCCTTCTTACCTGTACCTCTTGACCGAGCTATAGGAAGCAAGATAGATTGGATATTGGTATCGTGCGTGTGTTGGTCCTAGCGCATTTATTGGTGGGCATAATACAATGATACTTTTCCAAATATATACTCCCTTTGAGCTCCGGGAATGAGCTCAGTGGCGTGCACGTATGTGTCGTATACTTACAAAGGGTGTGAACGGTAATAATGAGAAAGTTACAGATAAGGAAATGTTTACATTGTACCGGCCTCGTTTTTAACGCGCTCCTTGCAAATTGCTATGTCAGTTGCAAGCACTATTGTCCTTTTCACGGAATTCCTGAAAGAATCGAAACTCATTAGCGAGAGCCTTTTGTATTGGCCTTGTTTTCGCACTCTCGGCGATCTCCAGTGCCGCGCGGAGCAATTTACAAACACATGGGAAATGAGAATATATAGGCAGAGAGCCTTGGCGGGGATAGGGAGCAGCGTTTTCCACAATCCGAGTGCGGCGTGTTGCCCGCCGTTATATTGCGGCGTCGCGACAAACTTTTTTTTGAACGCTGCATGCGCGCTATAAGCACGATCGGGACATGAGAGCGCGGGCGAAAAATCGCTCGGCGAAGCGCTCCGCGGCACCTGGCGGTATTCTGCTGACGCCATGACCGTGTAATGTAAAGCCGTATTAGACCCCCGCGGATGCGAACATAAGCGCGGGACCTAATTTGCGCGGGCTATAATGTATTGTTTCAAGCCGGGGATTCCCGCTTTCCCATTTAATTCGGCGCGAACATTTTAACGCGCCTCCCGGCTCTTCCTTTTTTTCCCCTTGCCTCAGCCTTTTTATTTGGTCTTTTGTTATACTTTCATTTTCTCGCTCGAGCCGAGTCTTTTGTTCCGTCCTTTCTTTTGCATATCGACGTGGCGGAGTGGCAGAGCCGTACTATCAATATTGGCATTCTCCCTAATTGCGAGCTCTACAGCTCCGGTCTGCATAATTGCCTGATGAGTTGAAAACTCGTCGACTGTCCTTCCCCCCCCCCCCACCTAACTTTTCTTTTGTCTCCCGGCCATCTTTGCTTCTTCCTTCTCTCGAATTTCCTTCCTTCCGCCGCACGAGTGTGTGTGTATATACCCTCGCGGGCTTTATTCGGTATGTGGATCGCTTATTTTGTGTGTGTGTGTGTGTGTGTGTGTGTGTGTGTGTGTGTGTGTGTGTCACGCGATAATTGTGACGATGATTTCACGGGGCCGTTATTTTGTCTAATCGAGATATACCTCCATCATTGAAATGTAAATGTTGTATTTTGCCCAACAGCCGGCACTCATTAATTGGCGCGCACTTCGTGCGGCCGGCGCTGTTCTGTGGCTCGGTGCGCGCACGCGCGAACTTGTTATACGCCGTCGCGCGCCGCTCCAGCACGGGGAGCGGAAAATGAGCGTTGTGATATCGCTTTTGGCGAGCGGAGCTAAGTGGAATGGATTTGGAGCGAACCTGTATGGATCGCGTCGTTAGCGAATTACATGTCCGACGTTTCGCACGATCGAGCATGCTTTTCGGCGGCGCACATAGTGAAAATGACGACGGAAAGCAAGAGAGCCGTTTAAGCAAGAATTGAGTACGTCAATAATTATATCTCACGCGACGGAGCCTGCGCGAGGAACGTGTCCTAAAGGGCTTTCGCGTTCGTGCTGATCGCCTGGTTCGAAGAGGCCTCTATTGATATGCATGGGACGGACGTAGAGGGCCGAAAGAAGTTGCTGGGGATTTACATTCCATTTTTCATAACTGCTTCACTCGCCCTGCGCTGAACAAGCATACATTACCGAGTCTCATTTAAATAAAAAGTCGACATAGGCTGCTTTTCTTGCGTGAGTTTACAAGAATAGGTTTGAAGAATAGAAATAAAAGAAATGAAGAGACCGATACATGTGGACCTTTTTTTCTTGGCTGTCGTCTAAGGTGCACTCAATGAGGCAACATTTTTTTTTTTGTCGACTCTAATTTCACTCGCCGTGATGACTTCAATATCGTGATTGACTTTGTTCGTGACTCCAATTCCACACTTGCTGTTCTGAGGTGTTGATTGGCTGTGCAGCGTTGAACCTTGGTTGAGTTACACAGTTCTGTGCTCATAGTTGTAGACGAGCGTTCCCATTTTTTGCGTGCACCATCAGGTCCGCATACTCGACTATGAGCTCACTTCTATCATTTGAATTTGTGCGCTTGTCGCCGGACGTGACCGTCAGATGCGAGTCGCGCAAAAAAAAAAAGGGGGGGGGGGAGATAGAAAGGGCACAGGCGTATGTTTGGCGGGGATACTGTCGTTATCTGCACAACCGCAAACCGTACAAAAACTGATTATGCCTCGTACCCTTTCGAAGAATAGATACTGTTCGTTTTCTATCCCCTGTATGAAATGGATGTGTTTTCCGCAACGCTCTGACGCAGGTTAGCGCTGTACTCAAGTTTCCGCAAGTATTGTTTCTTGCATAAAAATGCGCTAAAACCGACTTGTATAGAATCCTACCTCTGAAAAAGGGCCATCGTTTTAGGCATCAGTGGATTCCAGGAAACTGCGGCCTACGTAGACGCGAGAAAGCTGATGCGGAGGCAAAAAATGGCTCATTATAACGTCGCAGTATTGGCTATTCTGTTTTTACGACCGAATACTAAAGCACTGTTATGATTGATTGATTGATATGTGAGGTTTAACGTCCCAAAACCACCATATGATTATGAGAGACGCCGTAGTGGAGGGCTCCGGAAATTTCTACCACCTGGGGTTCTTTAACGTGCACCCAAATCTGAGCACACGGGCCTACAACATTTCCACCTCCATCGGAAATGCAGCCGCCGCAGCCGGGATTCGATCCCGCGACCTGCAGGTCAGCAGCCGAGTACCTTAGCCACTAGACCACCGCAGCGGGGTGACACTGTCATGAGTGCACTCCTCCGAGAAACCATAGCAGCATATTTACCCTTACTAAGTAACCATCACCACCGTCTTCACGAACTCGACCCAGATATGCATGTTGGAATACCGCCAACCAGGAAAAGGTGCAGTACAAGCTTATTGCACCGATTACGAATAGGTGTGGCGTTTACTCGTCGTTTTTACACCTTATCGGTAGTGCAGACAGCCCCACTCTGAACTTATCTTGTGCGTCTGCCTACGATATATCGCGCAGAGAAATTCGTAGGGCACCGTCTTGATGAAATGTACCAAGCAGCAAGTTTCCGAACAAGTTCTGTTGGGACCACCACCTCGTCATCAGCGTGATATTCTGAAAGGGGTGACCAAGTTTTTACAAGGTAGAGAAGTCGAGAAGAGACCATAAATTAATCCAAGGCCTTGCTTCATTGCACCTTCCTCCTCCTCCTCCTTCTTCTCCTCCTCCTACTCATCATCATCGTCGTCGTCGTCGTCATCATCATTATCATCATCATCATCATCATTGTCTTCTTCTTTTTCTTCACCCCTTCTCGATTCCTAACGCTGAGTAGCAGGCTACAATATGGATTCAGGCCGACCTCTCAGCTTTTCGGTCACAGTAAACATTTCTCCCCCCATTCTCTCTCTCTCTCTCTCCTATAGTTGCACAGCTCCACAGAGGAAGATATGTGGAGGATATAGTGTCTGGCTGAGGCACTGCTCAACAATGTCGCTTTCTGTGATTGTTCTCGCGGTTCATTCCGTGGCATGAGCCCCTTCGAAGATATGTCGGGTACATATCGCAACTCGCAATTCTTGCCCATTTAGCACGATAAATGCTACCGCACATAATGAAGAGTGCGAACATCGAAGGGTTTTGAAGGGCGGCTTTTTTTATAGTCCAACCCGCATGAAGACAACGCATAGTGGCTGCGTGGAAAAAGAAAATAGCTATTGTGCATGCGCTCATAGAAATGTCTTAATAATGAAAAAGGACATGAAAGTTAACAAGAGCATAACAAACAAAGTGCAGCCGGACACCACTGCCAATAATATGCATCGAGCTACCGCGACGGTTTCTCTTCCTTACAAGTTCTTGAGCATTTCGTATGCGCTTGCACCAGATGTAGGAGTGTTTACTAACGCCACACAAAATCATCCGGAACATATTTGGCGATGTGATGACGGAAATTAAACTGGTCGTGTTGGTTTAGCATGTTCCGAGGGAAAAAGTTGCGTAGACGACACGCATGAGAAAGCCGCCTATAGCAGCTGCTCTGGCGTCTGGCCTACCCAATCTGCATCAATGGCCGCTCTGAGGGCATTATTCTGGTTTCTGCGAGTAAACGGATCATTGAGAGACAAACTGAAACTGTTCGCGGATAATACTGCTGCCTAGTACTCGGAGAGTGCCCCAGCCACATTTTTTTCCTACTGCCACACACTCTTCTTCTTCACTTTCGTTCTTTTACGCCCTTTTTGTCCTTTCCCAAGCACAGGGTAGCAAACCGGAGTCTTCCTCTGGTTAACCTCCCTGTCTTTTCTTCATTTCGCTCTCTTTAGCGTAGGCGTGCTGGGGCGCGTCTCGATGGCGTTGCATGCGTCACGTATCGACAATGCACGAAGCAGACGATCGAAGGGAAACCGTTGGCGTGAGTTATAGAGCCCAGTGAATCGTTCAGATGGGAAGATGTTAGCTTTGTATATATTATCCGTTGCACTGTAAGACTAGTGCACGCACACACTATAGCGGGAGCGCTTTATGGTGCCTATGAATTAGGCGTGCGTACAACCTTCATGCCAGTGACGGAATGCAGAACATCGCCCTTGCTCTTTTCCCGAGATGATTGAATGTGCAGTGTTCAGATGACACCCACTTCATTTTTGTCCTTTTGTTTTTGCTGAAATCCCTCAGGAGGCATCTTATCATTCGCGGGCCTGCGACGCATGCGCCGTTGATAGCGTGGACGCATGACTGCTCCAACGGTGACGACGCATGCGTGCTTGGAGAGTCCCTAGTGGTTGTTATCATAGTATACACTTTCGCTCTCTTTATTGCCTGTTTATAGTTCTTAGAGTAAGCTCGCGAGCCTGGTTGGCTGTATACGTGGCCGGGGGAAAAGGGAAGCACAGATCAGATGGAATACAGAGTGAAGAATTTCGTTCACTCTTTCAAGTTCGAACATATACGTGAGCATAGAGTTTCATACAATGATACCTAGAGGAGAATCTGGAGCTAGTGTCTACGCGGACTCCGTCAGCAACGCTTGTACCCCCACGGGAATTATGGGAAGTACAGGCTTTGGATCCGCTTCGGGTGGATTACGTTCTTGATATTTGTGACGCTTCTTTTGCGAGTGTAAAACGAAGTGGTATGAACATATTTTTAATTGAAACTTGCTTCATTTATTTGTACGCAAATTTTATTGCAAAAACTTTTTGTGGCCTGGCGACAAAAGTGAAACCTGGGCAAATTTAACCATCAGGGTATGCATTGCTCTGCCATTGCGTTCCAGATTTGGCTTCAAGATTTCATGAAATATTTTTCACAACACTTCAAAACGAACATGCTTGTTTTTCTCTCGAAAGTAGGTATTACCTATTTATGGAAATAACAGTACGCCATAAAGTGAGAAACACTTATTGTTTCGTCTTCTGCGGTGCTAGGTGCGTCTGTCCAAGTGGTCTGCCCCCAACGCACCTCGGGTTTTGTTGCGGAAGTCGAGCCAGTGGAGCGTGACGGTTTGTCTACTTAGCTTCTTCATCGTTTTTCAGTCATTTTAAAACGAGTTTAGGCCAGATGCGCTCGTGAAAAAACATTAAGTCAATGAAATATCCTCCACTGGCAAGAGACGACATCTATGCGATGCGGTGAGTGGACTACACTTCGTTTAAACTGTCAAATACGACTCGTAAAGCTCTAACGTCGCAGCAAAGCAGGAGATCTAGCAGTCTTCAGCCTTCACGAACAACAAAATCACTGCTTCAGCCCTTTTCACAGCACCCCACTACCCGCGTCGCACAAACAACTAAACTGAAACTGTAGAAAAAGATTGGTAGACAGTTCGCTAGCTAACACAATCCAATCCGCAGCCTCTACTTACCATAATTTCCATGGAGGTACACGATCGCAACGCCAATTCCGCTCTAGATAATATTGTATGCAACTCTATTTACTTGAGCTTCTCGGCGCGCAATGAGTGCGCGTTTTTAAATGCGAATACATTTTTTTGTGTAGGCACATCCATCTATCTATCTGTCTATATATATATATATATATATGTATAGTGAGTGTCTTCTGTGAATCCAGTGATGAATAGAAATTGGCTTGAGCGGACAAACGTGCGAAAACTTTTATTGTTCCTACGTTTCGGCCGGGGTCCGGCCTTCGTCAGGGAATACATTGCAAATGTCAACGTGCTGCTTATATACACTGGGGGCCCCCAACACGTGTCTATTTAATATCAAATGTCACATATATGACAGTGGCACACAAATCAACATGCGAAAGAGCACGATGTGATAATGACAAGACTATATCACGAAATGATAACATACGGTGAAGTCTGCGCAGCAAAAAAGGGCGTTTTTCACAGTCACGGAAAGGATCTACATAACAAGGATGATAATGTACCACGAATGCATTTAACAATATTTCGTTAAAACAACTTGATGAACTAACAAGAAACATAGGTAAACAACCAGCAACAATGCTCTAAAAGAATTAACAAAAAAACAGATGTAAAGCAACGAGAACAGCAATATGTGGCGATGGTGATTTGAAAAAAAAAGAAAAAAACTCTGGTAAAAGTGAGATACATGGCATTCATGAGAACGAAATATAACAGAATTGTATGTAACAGGCTGAAAACTGATGAAAGCTGCAGACATGTGATAGGGAATTTAGCCTTGTCCGTGACATAGTGATCCCGTTGCTGAACGTGCGCCCAGGAACGTGAGCTTTCCTGCGCTTTCGTTAATGCCGAATGACAGTGCTTTAAATTTGTAGATGAGAAATGATTCGCGTGCTTCCCGTTCATGGTGAGACTTAAAACCAGATTCTAATATGGTTGCTGTTAGGTTATCGAGTGAATGTCCTGTCGCATTCAGGTGCTTAGATAGGGGTAGGTTAGGAAAAGTTGTGACATGCGCTTTGTGGTTATTAAACCGCAGTCTGAATGGTGTCGCTGTGTGGCCTAAGTACTGAAGCTTACAGACTGAGCACTCAAGTAGGTACACACAGTTACTTGTATCGCAATCGTAATCACCATTAATTTTCATTGTGAAATTTGACGCCGAACTGTGGGCTGAAATAGAGGTGGTCATGTGTACGCAAACCTTGCAACGTGGTTTGCCACAAGGGTGGCAACCTGAATAGGCAGGATGAGTTAGTACAGATGAAGTCAGCATATTGTGCAAGTTTCTCGACCGGCGATAGACTACACGTGGCGATTCCGAAAATATGTTTTTGAGACGGTCGCTCTGCATAAGAATGTTGTGGTGCCTTCGTAGGATGTGGTTAACGTTTGGTGCTGATGCGGAATACGTTAATATGAGGTTTGTAGATGGTCGCTGTTGAGCAGGCTTGTTGGAGTGGAGGAGCACGCTCCTGTCCACTTCATTAGCACGTTTAATGGCATCGTCAATTATCTGAGGCGGGTACTTTTGTCTTCTTAGTGCATCACTGAGCTTGTCACAATTATCCCTGAAGTCAGATTGTGCGGAGCACAACCTTTTAAAACGGAGCGCCTGGCTGTATGGTATGCTTGTCTTGTTGTGTCTTACGTGGCTACTTTCAAAATGAAGGTAGCGGTGTCTATCAGTCGACTTTCTGTAAAGCTTTGTCGTTAGTTTATCACCTGATATGCATACCGTGACGTCCAGAAAGTTTATGTTTGATGCTGAGTAGGCGAGCGAGAAGGAGATTGATGGATGAAAATTGTTAAAGCTTTCCACAAAAGACAAAAGTTCAGTTTCCCCGTGATGCCATATCAAAAAGATATCGTCAATAAAGCGCTTATAGTATAACGGTTTTAGGGCGCACGTGGCAAGAAACCTGTCCTCCAATGTGCCCATGAATATATTGGCGTAATTCGGTCCTATCTTCGTGCCCATCGAGGTGCCACTTGTCTGTACATAGTGAGTTTGATTAAATTCGAAGTTATTTAGTTGCAGAATTAGTTTTAAAAGAGAGGCTAGAGTTGAGCTGTCAATAGGTTTGTCTAGCGAAGATTCGTCATATGCACGTATTACGGACTGAATGCCGTCGTCATGCGGGATATTCGTGTATAGAGAAGCTACGTCTAGAGTGACTAGTAGCGCTTTGTCGGGGACGTCAAGATCAGCAATGTCACTCAAGACCATTTCTTGACACTAACCATTTCTTGAGTGACATTGATGATATATATATATATATATATATATATATATATATATATATATATATATATATATATATATATATATATATATATATATTATCTATCTATCTATCGGTGACTCCATCCCCAATAGGCCCTCCCTGTTTGCAAACTGTGTGACGTTCCGGCGAGCACCCCGCTCACCCCTCCCCTCCCGAAGAGCAGGGGCTGCTTCACAAGAAGTTCCCCTGGCAGGTTCTTTTTGCATAGCCGCACTGCGTGTGTTGACATTCCTTCGACAGAAATTTGAGCGAATTGCTATTTTCTACAGTCGCGGTTTTTAAAGAGGCGCTGAAACACTTTTTTATGTAACCATTGAATTAATTCACTAGAAGAGCTTATTGCCTCATGAATTCAACGCCTCAATTTTTTTTTAATCCGTCTAAGGCGAGTAGAGCTACAAAGATTTGTCACACGCTGCAATCACATTTTCTCTTCTCTCGTCCCGATGAAAGCGTTGGAAGCTAAGCAGGGAGGGATGGCATGGGCAAAGAGAATATACGTCGTACGCGCCTCGTGGCCTTGAGCACTTTTTCCTTTCTTTTGTTCGAATGAGTAGCTTTTTCAGTGTGGTCGCGCGCACACGCGTGGACAAGTCGCGGCCTGCCGCGGCGATCTCTGTAACGACCGAGTGCGCCATGTTCAAATCAGCCAATGACTGATAGGGGTGCAGGGCCCCTCAAAAGGGAAGGGTTGCTGCATATATTGCATGATTCTGTTAGGTTAACATGTGGTGATTTGCTCGTCGTAGATGGCAGCCATAAAAACAAATGTCATCCTCTTCGAAACCGAACATTCATGTTCAGGGTGGCTGGCACATCGAGAAATAGTTGCATGGCATGAGTGTGAAGGTACTCGATTGCCGTCGTGACATGCGCACTGCAGTTATATATATGAAGTACAGAATTGCCGGCAGCGTGATTCTGAGCTGTGGCTCGCGATCATGGTCAGATACTCACTCACTTAGAAAAATTCGAACTGGAGATGCATGCAAAAAGAAAAAAAACGAAAAAAAATGCAATTTGCCGTGCGGTATATAGGCTGGGGTCAACAAATTCCCTTGCAAATTTAAGCGAAATACTCTTTTACAGCTTTCCTCATAACCCACTGAAAGTTTACGCGACTTTCAAACGCGATAACTTAATAAAATAGATGGTTTCATGCTCAGTTACTTCGCCGCATGTGATACCTATGCAACGTGTTTGCATACTTTATTTGCTGTTTTAAACCTGTTAGACAACTTGTAATGTACATTGTCGCATCATAAGATAGAGCCATAAAGGTATGCAATACTTGCGACGGTGGTCAAAAGTCGCTAATGCACTCGGCTGGTGACCCGCAGGTCGTGGGATCGAATCTCGGGCTCTTCCTCGGTGGAGGCGAAAATGCTTGAGGTCTGCGTGTTGATTGAAGTGCGCGTATAGGAACGCCATGTGGTCGAAATTTCCAGAGCCCTCGACTACGGCGTCTCTCATAATCATATGGTGGATTTGAAACGGTAAACCACCACAACAACAATAACAATTACAGTTATATTATTATTATTATTATTATTATTATTATTGTTGTTGTTGTTGTTGTTGTTGTTGTTGTTGTTGTTGTTGTTGTTGTTGTACCAAGTGTATGAGAAACAGCAATTTCCGCTGTTTTGATTAGGACGTATGATGTCTCCTATAATACGAGCTGTACATTTATAGTGTTTGCGTATTCGTCGTGGCGAAGCATATATGCAGTTTCGGCAGTGCTAGATCAGGCTAATAGCTCGTGCACAGTCGTAACTTTCAACCCGCAAATCATGCACTCTTTTTTTTTCTGCAAGCAGTGCAAGTGCTGAGATGAATACCCACCTACAGATCGTCGTCTCGAATGCATTTTACCTTGACTAAAATGTCCAATCGGGAAGTTCCGTTGAGAACCAGTAACTGCCACTGGTCCACCGCAAGGAGTGTCAGTGCTTTGCGAACAAACCGTGTAGCTATTAACAAAAGCACGCATAATATTCTCAGTTGCACCGTCCGTGAAGGTGAACCAACAGTGTCGATGCCTTTCAGCGCGCACTACTTGCCACAATAAACGCTGCACATTTTCGAAGACGATGCCGCTATTCCTCGCACAGACCGCCACGTGTTTTCACTTCACCAAAATGAACAGCCAGTCATCGTGGCAAGTATTTCTTCACGCAGTTAACTACACACCTTGATGTTTTTCGGCGCATACCACATCTAATTTTTCCGCAGTAAAAGCTGAACTTTACGCTTTTTAAAAAGGAAAGAAGAAGAAAAAAAAACTCCCAAGCACCGCGCGACAGTAGGGAGTTTTAGTGCTGGGTACGCATTCTCTTGGGGCGTTGCGGGCTTGGGAGCGCGCGGCGTTGCGTGCCCAACCCATACCCAACCGGAATGGCTTTTAGTTGGCGCCACGGTAGCACGCACGCAAACGCAAGCCGCACGAAGTTCACACGCGCTCGCAGAGCCATAGCGTCTTGTCGTGTAAGTATTATTTAAGTTTTTTTATTATTTAATATGTTAAATTAAACATACAAAGTGATCAGGACACTTTTTTATTGTGTACAGTAATCTGGTATATGCAAAAAAAGTGAAAAATACAAGGTTACTGTAACGACAGTGTCGACATCTTGTGACACTTCGTGCAACCGCAATCATGAACATGTTACGCGTAATGTTTTTGAGGTGAAAAAGAATAAAAAGGTTACTCATTTGTAATATTGTCGCTACACAGTTTTTGCACCAGATGTACAATGCACAATGTTTCTGCAATAACAAAGTTGTGGTTGTCTGTTTCAGTATGGTCGCGCTAGATGGCGCCACCTATTCAGCTGGTCGGGGGCTGGCATATGCCTTTTCGTTTCTATGTTCCAGGCCATTCTAGCTTTGGAATATCTGGCTGAAACCATGTAATCGCTATAAGTGCCCGCACTTTAGCTTATTTTAACTCGACGGCTAGAGTATCCGCAGTGTGGATACCGTGAGTTCTTGCGAAGGTGGACCGCGCGGACGCATGGCCCCATCGCCCCAGCGATCTTGCGACGCATCTGTTTGGGGTTTCGCGCACGCGCAATACCGCCGCGCCAACGTCCTGCGTACGCAAGCCGCTTGGGTACCCAGCACTAAACTCCCTAAAGGCACCGGCGGGGGTGTTTTCCCAACCGCTGCCTTGCACGTGCGCCTTTGACGTGACGCTGTGACGTACCCCGGTAGATGTATAAGCAGTTGCGACGCCTGGCGTAGCTCTGTGGCAGAATAGTTGGTTTCCACGCAGACTGCAGGAGTTTGCTTCCTGCTGGGACTCTGACATTTTTTAGGGGCGAAGCTCATTAAGCCATGGGTCGTGCGTACGCGATTTATGTAGTAGTAGTAGTAGTAGTAGTAGTAGTAGTAGTAGTAGTAGTATAGTAGTCACCGTCGTCGTCGTCGTATTAGTCGTAGCCACCTCTACGGCGGGACTAGAGGAGCGGCACGCGCGCACTCTTTTGGATTGAGGAGGAAACCCACGCACGACAATCATAAATAAAAAAGATAGTTGTTTCGGGCTAAATAACCTACAGAGACGAGTATCGGTGACTTAATCTCCAATATAATTTGTCATGAATTTGATGCTTACTAAAAAAATCAGAAAACAGAAGGACGTACTTTGAGCACTATCTGACCAGAAAAGGTTGTCATGTTAAACAAGCTGGGCGTAACCTCCTTGGTGTTAGCAAGGTTTAGCGATGGTTGGGCCGCAGTGACATGAACTAGTGACCGTGAAAGGTGGGAACGAGACACGAAGCGCAGGCCGTAAGGGAGTGCGCGCATGCCACTCATCCAGTCTGGCCGTGCCACGTGTTGTTTAGTCCTTGGAATGTCCGCTGGATGGTGGTACTTCTATATGATGAATATATGATGAAAAGATGGGAGATGGCGGTACCAGAGTGTTCACTAGATGAACGGGCGTATGGACAGATGCACGGACGGATGGATGGATGCTCGGATGAATACAGGGACGAACGCACGCGTGGACTAACGCACGGACACACGGACGGATGGAATTTCTGACGGACTGACAGACACTTCGCCCCACTCATCATCATGCACTACTTACGTTGTGATTTTTTTCATTACATTTGCCGGGTCAACGCAGCCGATGTCAGCTTTTTTCTTAACGCTCACACGTTAAAACTACACATCTGTGGTCTCGCCGTTGTAGATATCATGTTTCAATCACCTGTGACACATACCCTCATACCAGTGGCACATACGCACCCGCGGGTATGTGCCACTGTTTGGCGGAAAGTGTTTGACTACGTCCATGACGGGATAGCGACATTATCCATGTCATTATCAGTGAGTCGTATTTGTCAAACCATCTTACCCTCCCATGTTAATTTTGGATCACCCCAAGTTATGGGGTGACCACGAGAGCACCCATACGTAGGCGGCTCGATATAGATTGACGCCAAGAGTTCTTGCAGTATGCAAAGAATGCTGTGAATTTAATTTAAAAAAAAGCTTGTGGTGCTGTGGCAGTTAGTGGCGAGAACGTAATCATTAAAAGGGCTGTTACATTCAGAAGAGCGTCGCTGATTCAACTCAAAACTTGGGTTAAGATCAGCATACTGCCATGGCATTGAATATAAAATTATTGAACAGCATGGCCGGCTATTGAAAGGAAACGCAACGCGCGTCTCGTCTCATATGTCCTGACCGTGATTTTCTCTTAAGCGAACGTAAGCGAGAAGCGCCCTATTACTGCCAGATGATGTAGGGGTGCTTTGTAGGGCTATTGTTTGTATGGATGTATGCTAGGAGTGAGACCGACGCTTGGGCTAAGGTAAGCGACGTCGCAGAGTGTTTAGGCGTGGACAAAATTTCACTCCTATTGGAAGCGCGCCAAATATTACGTCTATGTTGAAACAACGCCTTACAGGAGCTAATCGCGGAGGCCACGTACACGATGTATTGCTGCGCTTTACCGCTCCCAGTGGACGAACAACACCACGCCGACAAAAAGCCCTGTGAGAGAAAAGTGCGCCGTACGAACGACGCGTTTGGTATCCCTCCAGAGTGTGTGACCTTGGTACAATGAATAGCATGCCCGGGATGTACTGCCGTGGACCTGGAGGTCGTGGGATTGAATCGCGTTAACAGAAAAGCTTTTTTTTTTTGCCATCTGGTTGTGTTAATTTTTTACGTTATTTTTTGTCGAAGATACGTCCCCGGGATCTTGGTGGGCCCAGGCATAAAACACTTTCCATTTAAAAAATTCACACCATCTTCCCAAAGGGATTCGGGATGGGATGCGAAGCAGCAGCGTTGCGCACCGACGCGATCGGCGTTTTTGACTCGCGCCTCGTCGGTGTCGTTGGTCTTCTGCTACCTACGCTGCGGTTCGGCTTCCCTGGCTCACGCCTCGTCGGTGTTGCAGGCGCGACGTCACCACTCGCGAATGCGGTCGGCTTCGCTAACACTTGCAACGCCGGCGACGGCCGAGTTAGGCCTAATAGCTTAGGCGGATGTTTCGGCGGGCGAACGAGCGTCGTCTTCCGGCGTCCTCTACATCGCAGATAAATTAGCTGAAAGAATGTTACCACTCGACGTGCGCTCGGGCGTTGCGAGTGGTGGATAGGGTGAAGCGAGAGAGGGGTGACACGTACAGACTTGTTTCAATGGGTACGTTAGGCAGGCGTGCATCAGGTTTATTGCGCGTGAACAGACGAGTCGGCAGTGTAGCAGTCGCCGGTCGCGGTAGCGGAGTGAGCAAAAGTAGCGGAAGGTGTTGCGGGCGAATCGCGGTAGCGGAAGGTGGTGCGGGCGAATGGACGAGGCGGCAGCTGTGGTCGCTGCGGCGAGCGCGCGGCAGGCGAGGAATAAAGTGACGTAAGCGCGCACTGCGAGGGGAGCGTGACTTCAACGCGCAGCTGTGGCGTGACCTACTTGTCACCGTGCCAACACCTGCGGCGAGGGGAGCGAGTTGTGGCACGTTAGTACGGACACACAGAGGGACAGCGTTACACAGGCTGGTCAAAATTCTGCGGCGCATCTGATAAAGTATTCATTGTATTAGTAGCACACCTTTAGAGGCTAGTAGGTACATTCTTTCAGAAACGCACAATTTCGCAAAAAGCACAGCATACGAAAGACGCCGGCGTTGTCGTCTCTTTCTTTCGTGTGCTGTGCTTTTCGCGCAATCCTCCGTTTCAGGAAAAAATATTCCTTGTATTGCGACTGATATTCGTGCCAATTTCAATGATTCACTTGAAGCACACGCCTAAAATATTCACACGTGCTTACCAGCGTGATAGGCAACATTTCGTTTAAATGCTTGTGGGCAGCCATTACATGTCCTCTGCCCTCTAGCGTTTTTTCTGTGGTTGTATAACCAAACTTATTTCCGCCGAGAAACGCTTTAACATATTATAGTGGCCTATATATTTTTTGTACCTGCATTTTCGTCTAAGAACCTGATCAATGGACATCGTTGTACCAGAATGTTATCGATAAAACATTCTTCGTCCGCGTTTCGTTTCTATGTTTTTTTACCCCTGATTATTTCTTTTTCTTACCCGCACCCCGAAATATCGACCTGTCAGCGGCGCGCACGCACGCCACCTTGTTTTTGTTGGCTCGCTGTACATTGGTGCGCTTATATATAAAGTGTATAGCGTTGGCGTTTGCGTCATCCTCGGGAGTGCTCTGTTATTATTACATCCATGTTTATCGCGGTTTGCCGGCTCACTTTCTTTTCTTCGTTATTCGTCTTTGGTCCACGTTACCTAGTCGGCCAGAAATAAGGCAGGCTCTCTCCTTATCTCGTCAGCCGTGAGGTTATCCTGCATAAAAGTCTTCCACCTGTATGCTATTGTTTGCCCTGGTTTTCGTTAATCTTCCTAATGTCATATACACAAATCACCGGGCCCCATTGTGCTCGTCATGTTATATACACGCTGCCTGCACCTGCACAGACGAACGCTCATATTTTCCCTCCTTGTTTTCTTTTTCTTTCCCCCTTTCCCTCTCCGCAGGTCGTTTCATAACGCTTTGTAGACGTTGGCAGGCTCATCTATCGACTCCACTCCGACGGGAGAGGCGATGAAGGGAGGCCTCTTTCATTTTTTATTTATTTTTTGCTCCGTTTTTTGTACCGTTATTAAAGCCAACCTGCCCTCTCCTCTTCCCTTACTCTCCTTCTTTTTTTCTTTCTTTTTCTCAGTCCCCAGCCTTTATATTTCTTTTCTTTCTGCCCGCTTCCATGGGCCGATTGTCGTAATTTGCAGGCTTTGTGAGCCCGGGTTAGTTCGTCCTTCGGAGTGATATATTGAATGTGCGGGCAATGGCGGGAAATGAAAAGAGGTCGACTAATTTCCTTCGCCCATTGCTTCGCTCGTCTCTTTCATTTCCGTTTCTCCTTCGGTGACCTTTTGTGTCGTACTTTATACGTCTGGCATTTATACTGTCTGTTCGTGTGTCTCTACTATATTTCTTTTATTCCTCGCCACATAGGAAGCGGCCCTATTCTCACATCGTATAGCGCAGACCCTCCTGTCTCTGGCTGTGCGATTTCGATCCTCGCCGTGACATGTGTGCTTCACGTTTGCAGTAGCGGCACACGTTGGTTTTAAATGTTGTTTTGTTCACGTGTTTTCATCTCCGTCTACGAGTACGCCCGTGCTTTGCGGTTCGTGAATGTCAGGCGGCCCTATTATTTCTTAATTAGATAAAAAAAATAAGTACCCACGTATGTTCGGCGTTTTTTTTTTGTGTGTGGTCGTATGCTTGTCGGTTTTCAGGCGTACAACGCTGCTTACTGCGATGCAGTGGCCACATTCGCCGTACGACGTCGCCTGTCATTTGGTGTTGGTTTCTTTTCCGATGAAAGCAGTTCGTCGGGACATTTCGCCGATAACAGTGAATCACTTTTACCTACTGTCGTCAGCGGCTGCTACGTCTTGTGTTTCGAAGGGCTGATTTCTCGGTTGTGTGGAGAAGCACGCGCTTGTGCTACACAGCTCAGTCGACCTGCTTAGCAATGTTGCACACTGAGTCTGAACAGAAGGTCGTGGGTTCGATATCGCGACTGCGGCATTCCGACTCGTTCTTGCGAAGTTCGAAAGCTGGAGAATCTCATCGTTCCAGAAATCAGTCGCTGCAAGGTAATGCGCTTCTTCGTTGCGTGTCCGACACGGTGGATCAGTGGCTGCGGTGCTAGGTTGCTTCAGTGGCTGCGGTGCTAGGTTGATGACCCGCGTCCGATCCCGGCTGCGGCGCTCGCGTTTCGAGGGATACGAAAAGGTAGGCCCGTGCACAGTGTGATGTCAGAGCACGTTAAAGAAAACCAGAAGGTCGAATTTTCTGGAGCACTTCACTACGGCGTCTTCCATAATCATATTGTGATTTTGAGACGTAAAATCCCAAATATTTTTGTTTGACTGTTGCCTAAACCCTCCCAGAAATTACATTATTTACTAGTAACTTTACTAGTTGTATTACTAGTACTAGTTGTATTGAAGATGTGCTAGTTGTATTGAAGATGTGCTTCTTTAGAATGCGTAGTTGCCAGCGTTCCTTCGAGAAATGCACTACAGAGGTCTATGGAAGCGCACACCTAGCCAAGAAACGAATAAATAGAGAGAGCGACAAACGAACGACCATCACACGCCCAATGGACGAACGAGAGTGCGATCACATCCCGTACATCCTTAATAACTGCATGTTCCTCTGTACTCTGTGCCTGTCTTACTCGTGATGTAAACGTCGAATCTACGATAGTTGAACATTCGTGGCATACTAAAGGCTAATCTTCTCTAAACACCATCTCATAACAGAATCACAATGCGTGAAAACTCGCGTCGCAAGTTTTTTTTTTCTTTCCTTTGCCCCCCTTTCTTTTTCGGTATATCTCTTCGGATGTGGGCATTTCGGGCTGACATCCGTCGTGCTATACCTGCAAAATCTGGAATGGATATAGCAGTTTATTTCGGGCCGGATTTCCGCCTTCCGTGCCACGCCCGTTTTTATCCCTCGTGGTATAGTGTTTTCATCATTCTGCGTCTCTCTCTGGCCACAGTGTTCATTGCTTTTTCACGAACACCTGTTGACCGGCGGCGTTGTTTACGTCCTTTTAAGAGCGACATGCTGAATTAGCGCGTTTGGTCACATGCGGTTCTGAGAAGTTTGTTCACCTGTGATGTGGTTGTCGTCTCGTTGTCTTGCTGAGTTCCTGCGCCACTACGTCATTTCGTTAGGTTTTTCTGTTCAGCGTGGTCTATTTGGAGCCTTAAATGCCCGGCACTGTTCAAAGTGCGAGGCACACATTGCTCTCTATAGAACCCGCCCGTAGATTCAACGTCGGATTTTGAGACGCATTAAGGATGTTGATTTTGGAGCCTTAAATGCCCGGCACTGTTCAAAGTGCGAGGCACACATTGCTCTCTATAGAACCCGCCCGTAGATTCAACGTCGGATTTTGAGACGCATTAAAGATGTTGAGCTTATATATTATATGTTATAGGCATGCTTAACCGCTTTCCATTTAATAAAGACAACTGCGTACTCTCACTTGAGTGAACTTCAAAGGACCCAAAGAAATAGCTCACTTAACAAAAAGTTCACTATGATACGTAACGTCATTGGGCTCAGCATAAATCAAGTCATACATGTGAAATGCAATTTATTTTGAAAACAATTGTGTAATTTTCATTTGCACTCGCGCCCTTAAAGCTCAAGAAGAGACAAAGTTGCGCAGAGAGTGTCTTAGGACTGCCTGTGGCACAGCTGGTTGCTGTGACACGAACACTCGCAACTTTCTATAGTATATCTGACAGCCTCGGTTAGACATGCAGGATTCGAACATGTCTCGGGCATTACAACTTCGTCGCACTCTTTCGAGTTTGGGCGAACACTGGAAACATGTGGCAGTTGTTTTCGTTTCCGGTATGGCTGCACAAGTGATGTTGCACAATCTCCGATAGATGGGTGATTTGGGGATCGCACGCGTCGGCTTGGCCATATAGCTGCATAGCGCGAAACTTCATTGAATTGATCTCAAAATTGAGCTCTAGTCTGCACATCGGGACCATTCAAGTGAAATATTCCCTTTTCGAAAGTTCGTTAAACAGAAAGATTTTTGCGTAGCATACATATGAAAAACGACTGGGTACTTTCTAGATATTCATTTTTCTAAAATATTCTATGTTCATATAAGTGAGAGTTCACTGTATTAAACTGGCTCCGTGGAGGTGTTTCACCTGAATTTTGTGATATCAGTTAATTTTCACATTACTGATTTCCTTATAGCTCAGTGTATATAGGCTAGCACAACAAATTTTCTATTGCGTGTGGCCTTTTTTTTTCCCTCGTTTTCGTAATTGTCATCGTTCCGTTTTTTTTTTCTTTTTTTACATCGTGCTGCACTTATTTCTAGCACTTAATTAGCGTTCATATACATCTACTTGAGTACTCTATTATTATTATTTGCGGCCCCGCCGCGGTGGTCTAGTGGCTAAGGTACTCGGCTGCTCACCCGCAGGTCACGGGATCGAATCCCGGCTGCGGTGGCTGCATTTCCGATGGCCGCGGAAATGTTGTAGGCCAGTGTACTCAGATTTGGATGCATGTTAAAGAACTCCAGGCGGTCGAAATTTCCGGGACCCTCCACTACGCCATCTCTCATAATCATACAGTCGTTTTGGGACGTTAAACCCGACATATCAGTCATCAATTATTATTATTTGCGTCAGCAAGGGAAATGGAATGACCAGAAGCGTGCTATTTTTAACCTCTATTCGTGCTGGTGAGTGCTGCCTCTGTGCTTGCGTCTTCAGTATGCGGTCTGCCGTCAGCATAGCATGTGAGCTCGAGTGGTGGTCCATTGTGCTTCGTTCGCTCATTTGCTCCATCGTTGCTACGCGCGGCGACTTGATCGCAGCTACGTGGGCGTGATAAGAAGGCCCTGCTCTCGACCATTGCCTCTCACAGCCTCAAAAAGCTTTAGTATATCAATTGAACAAATAGATTTGAGTGATATGTGAGGTTTAACGTCCCAAAAAACATCATATCATTATGATAGACGTCGTAGTGTAGGGCTCCGGAAATTTCTACCACCTGGGGTTTTTGAACGTGCACCCAAATCTAAGCACATGGGCCTACAACATTTTCGCCTCCATCGGAAATGCAGCCGACGCAGCCGGGATTTGATACCGCGACCTGCGGGTCAGCAGCCGAGTGCCTTAGCCACTAGACCACCGTGGTGGGGCTTGAAAGACGTTTTAGGAGGTCGACCGGCCATGCTTTGTTCGATCTTACGTGGAGATATGAGATATCACACTCGCATATTAGGGGAGCTATGGAATGGGTTCAGGTCAGGGATGTTTATAGGAGATCTTTGTACCCGGCTGCGGCGGCTGCATTTCCGATGGAGGCGGAAATGGTGTAGGCCCGTGTGCTCAGATTTGGGTGCACGTTAAAGAACCCCAGGTGGTCGAAATTTCCGGAGCCCTCCACTACGGCGTCTCTCATAATCATATGGTGGTTTTGGGACGTTAAACCCCACATATCAATCAATCAGGAGATCTTTGTAGTCACTCAGTGCATGAATATTACAGCCCCTCAATATGTACCTTTTGACGACATTTTTAAATATTAAGGCAACCTATGACAACTAGGATCGGGAAGTGCTATGGGGAAATTCGTAATCACGAGCGCTGCATGGACGACGGTTTCGCGTGACTGCTGAAAGACATATATAGCAATAGCCTTGTAAAAATGTTTGGGAGAAACGGTAATGCAGGGCATTATTGGAAGTTTATCGAATACTGAAAAAGTACGTCCTCATATCTCCACAGTTGTTCGCGCTTTGTGTTAAGGGTACCGAACGATGGCTGGAGAGCATAGGCCTATAGGTTTCAATTTATCTTGCGTATACGTAATGGGTGAATGTTGAAACAAAGTGTTGACTGATAAATGTGGACATCATAATTTTACTTGTGGACAATGTAAGATCTCTACATGAATCTGTAAAACGCGTGTGGCAATGAGGCGACGTATCTGGGCCTCAGTTTTTTGCGTACAGTCCTCAGCAAGATTAACACGGATGCTCCACAGCGTGTCCTGAAATAGTTTGACGCTGACGCCGCGTAGCTTTGTGATCTGTTGCCGAGATATTACCCATGCATGCCGACGTACTGACCGAGCATGCCGAGATATTATGTTATATTTCACGGCTGGGCATCAGTCAAACCAGTCCTCGTCATGTTGAGCTCGCTGCAGACCACTGCACGTTAAAAGGGAACCATGATTTTTTATTGCAGAAGTGAAGTGATTGGCGTTGGATATCAATCCAACAGCAAGCCATTCCCAATGTAAATCGTTATTATTACCCCGTTGTGTATGCCAACGAAACAAATGGCTGCGCGAATTTCCGCCAAGATACCGTGAAAATATAAAGGGTGACAGGCACGAATAATAAATCGAAGGAGCTTGATGTGGTTGAACTGGTGTAGCATCCTGGAAGGAAACGCTGCGCAAAAAAAAAACACGAAATCTAGAATGAACACTATAACAAACTATAGCGCAAACTATCAATTGCAATATATTTGAGGAAACATGAATCCTTGTAAATGTAAAAACAAACAACACTATCATCACATGCTCAGCATTTATAGCGACAATAAACAACAACCCGGGCGGGTATTTGGCAGAGCACTGTAAGTGCCGCAAATGCCGTCCAACTCTCAGACAAAATTCTTGGCGAGATCCGGTGATAGATTAGAGAGGGATGTGGTCGAAGCATTTTACATTGTGTGTGAAGGAGACACTTGCATTAGTTGTGCGTCAGTAGCACTCTAGCGAAGTAAAGAAAAAATAGGTTATCTTCATGTCGTGATAAATCCTGAGCACGTGATGACGGTGTTGTTTGTTTTTACATGTATAAGCATTTGTGTTCTCTCAAATAAATCGCACTTGAAAGTTCTCGCTCATTTATTGTATGTGTTCCTTCTAGTCCTCGTGTGTTTTGCGGAGCGTTTTATCTTCCCGTAGGAATAACAGGGAGGGTTTTTTTGGGGGGATGGAGTTAATTAAGCATGTTGCAAATGATTAGCTACTCTATATTAGAGGTGGGGAAGTGGCAAGAAAAGAGTACGGAAATAAATAATGAAACACAGCTCTCCGGGAATGCGATAAAAATGCGTTGTGCATCAATTTGGTAGACGAGCTAAGGTACTATAGCGCTAACGTTCGCGAATGCAGTTCGGTGCTTGAAACTGTTGCGTTGGTATTGGAAACTAGCCAAAGATTAGCAGGCGTACAGGAAGTTCACGAGATAGCCACAAATGTGGCTTTAGAAAGAAATTCGGATCAGCCAATTGTTTGAAGTGAGGGAACCGCTGAGCAATGTTAAGGAAGATTGATTTGATTGATGTATGTCGGGTCTAACGTCCCCAAACCACCATGTGATTGATTATGAGAGACGCCGTACCGGAGGGCTCCGGAAATTTTGACCGCCTGGGGATCTTTAACGTGCCCCCAAATCTGAGCACACGGGCCTCGGCACGTTTTCGGCTCTATCGAAAGTGCGGCAGTCACAGCCGCAATTTGATCCCGCGACCTGCGGGTCATCAGGCGAGCACCTTAGCCACTACACCACCGTGGTGGGTCGTTAAGGAATACTCGATATTATAGATGAGCCCCGCCGCGGTGGTCTAGTGGCTAAGGCACTCGGCTGCTGACCCGCAGGGCGCGGGTTCGAATCCCGGCTGCGGCGGCTGCATTTCCGATGGAGGCGGAAATGTTGTAGGCCCGTGTGCTCAGATTTGGGTGCACGTTAAAGAACCCCAGGTGGTCGAAATTTCCGGAGCCCTCCACTACGGCGTCTCTCATAATCATATGGTGGTTTTGGGACGTTAAACCCCACATATCAATCAATCAGGAGATCTTTGTAGTCACTCAGTGCATGAATATTACAGCCCCTCAATATGTACCTTTTGACGACATTTTTAAATATTAAGGCAACCTATGACAACTAGGATCGGGAAGTGCTATGGGGAAATTCGTAATCACGAGCGCTGCATGGACGACGGTTTCGCGTGACTGCTGAAAGACATATATAGCAATAGCCTTGTAAAAATGTTTGGGAGAAACGGTAATGCAGGGCATTATTGGAAGTTTATCGAATACTGAAAAAGTACGTCCTCATATCTCCACAGTTGTTCGCGCTTTGTGTTAAGGGTACCGAACGATGGCTGGAGAGCATAGGCCTATAGGTTTTCAATTTATCTTGCGTATACGTAATGGGTGAATGTTGAAACAAAGTGTTGACTGATAAATGTGGACATCATAATTTTACTTGTGGACAATGTAAGATCTCTACATGAATCTGTAAAACGCGTGTGGCAATGAGGCGACGTATCTGGGCCTCAGTTTTTTGCGTACAGTCCTCAGCAAGATTAACACGGATGCTCCACAGCGTGTCCTGAAATAGTTTGACGCTGACGCCGCGTAGCTTTGTGATCTGTTGCCGAGATATTACCCATGCATGCCGACGTACTGACCGAGCATGCCGAGATATTATGTTATATTTCACGGCTGGGCATCAGTCAAACCAGTCCTCGTCATGTTGAGCTCGCTGCAGACCACTGCACGTTAAAAGGGAACCATGATTTTTTATTGCAGAAGTGAAGTGATTGGCGTTGGATATCAATCCAACAGCAAGCCATTCCCAATGTAAATCGTTATTATTACCCCCGTTGTGTATGCCAACGAAACAAATGGCTGCGCGAATTTCCGCCAAGATACCGTGAAAATATAAAGGGTGACAGGCACGAATAATAAATCGAAGGAGCTTGATGTGGTTGAACTGGTGTAGCATCCTGGAAGGAAACGCTGCGCAAAAAAAAAACACGAAATCTAGAATGAACACTATAACAAACTATAGCGCAAACTATCAATTGCAATATATTTGAGGAAACATGAATCCTTGTAAATGTAAAAACAAACAACACTATCATCACATGCTCAGCATTTATAGCGACAATAAACAACAACCCGGGCGGGTATTTGGCAGAGCACTGTAAGTGCCGCAAATGCCGTCCAACTCTCAGACAAAATTCTTGGCGAGATCCGGTGATAGATTAGAGAGGGATGTGGTCGAAGCATTTTACATTGTGTGTGAAGGAGACACTTGCATTAGTTGTGCGTCAGTAGCACTCTAGCGAAGTAAAGAAAAAATAGGTTATCTTCATGTCGTGATAAATCCTGAGCACGTGATGACGGTGTTGTTTGTTTTTACATGTATAAGCATTTGTGTTCTCTCAAATAAATCGCACTTGAAAGTTCTCGCTCATTTATTGTATGTGTTCCTTCTAGTCCTCGTGTGTTTTGCGGAGCGTTTTATCTTCCCGTAGGAATAACAGGGAGGGTTTTTTTGGGGGGATGGAGTTAATTAAGCATGTTGCAAATGATTAGCTACTCTATATTAGAGGTGGGGAAGTGGCAAGAAAAGAGTACGGAAATAAATAATGAAACACAGCTCTCCGGGAATGCGATAAAAATGCGTTGTGCATCAATTTGGTAGACGAGCTAAGGTACTATAGCGCTAACGTTCGCGAATGCAGTTCGGTGCTTGAAACTGTTGCGTTGGTATTGGAAACTAGCCAAAGATTAGCAGGCGTACAGGAAGTTCACGAGATAGCCACAAATGTGGCTTTAGAAAGAAATTCGGATCAGCCAATTGTTTGAAGTGAGGGAACCGCTGAGCAATGTTAAGGAAGATTGATTTGATTGATGTATGTCGGGTCTAACGTCCCCAAACCACCATGTGATTGATTATGAGAGACGCCGTACCGGAGGGCTCCGGAAATTTTGACCGCCTGGGGATCTTTAACGTGCCCCCAAATCTGAGCACACGGGCCTCGGCACGTTTTCGGCTCTATCGAAAGTGCGGCAGTCACAGCCGCAATTTGATCCCGCGACCTGCGGGTCATCAGGCGAGCACCTTAGCCACTACACCACCGTGGTGGGTCGTTAAGGAATACTCGATATTATAGATGAGCCCCGCCGCGGTGGTCTAGTGGCTAAGGCACTCGGCTGCTGACCCGCAGGGCGTGGGTTCGAATCCCGGCTGCGGCGGCTGCATTTCCGATGGAGGCGGAAATGTTGTAGGCCCGTGTGCTCAGATTTGGGTGCACGTTAAAGAACCCCAGGTGGTCTAAATTTCCGGAGCCCTCCACTACGGCGTCTCTCATAATCATAGAGTGGTTTTGGGACGTTAAACCCCACATATCAATCAATCGATATTATAGATGAATAGAAGTCAATTACTCTAGAGTGCACGAATGAGTGTACCTAAAAATTTAACGCGGACAAGAAACTCATGTAGGCGTAAAAACGTCAAGAAGTAGCCAGCCAAGTATAAAGTAATTCAAGGTCTTTACGAACCGCGATGTTTCCAAAAGAAAAAAAAAGGAAAAAGGACAGATGGCGAGTTGGATGTGAAATATTAGTTTTAAAAATTTGGAGATTAACAAAATCTGCAAGAAAGAAATTAAGAGGGGAAGTTTATAACACTAAGGGCTGCACTACTTGAATCCCCAGCTGCAGGTGACTCTCATATCTCTCATGCAACAAAAGTCCGGGAACAGCTTAGCGCAATGTAATGGATTGTCGGAATAATCAGCCTGTACGTTACTTAAACAAACAAACAAACAAACAAACAAAACGAGAATGCTGCCTGCGTTACTTGCGAGGGTCCAGCTCACTGTTTCAAAAGTCATATCAGCGATCATCATCGTCGTTGTCATCATACGGCTGTTGTCTGTGTATATGTATCCTATGTTTTGCATTGTACGAAAAAAAAAATTTCCCCTTATCGTTCGTGTTTGTAGCATTTCACCGCTCGCTCTATCAATGTTCATTTTGTGAACAATGGCACGCTTGGGTCCTCCACGACTACTAAACGAAAAGAAGAAATGGCACGAATTTAATCGTGGTGACGTCCACCCGCGGGTCGAGAGCCTGCAGGTATACTGTAGATCTCGTATATTACATTGTATAGGCGTCAGGCTCTTGAGTTTTGCAGACATGTAGCGCCACCTATCGACGCAGTTTTGGGTAGTGCAAAACCAGATCTCGCGCACAGCCCGCGGCGCAACCAGGTGCAACTGGCGCAGGCAAAATAACGAGTGAGCTAAGTATTATGTGTGTTTGCGAATTGAACACTCGGGAAAAGAACTACGAATTGCTCTCTGCTAGTCGGACGCGTCACCGAACCGCCATTACCTGCTTCATGCAGAAATCGGTGAATCTGAAACGACGGAAGTCCGTTATGTCCGTGGCAATTCACAACGCAACAGTGGCATCGACTGAGGTCTTTCTTCGTAGAGCGCGTGCAGCTGTTGCGTCTGCTGTTGTTTTCGTCGTCGTTCTGGAGAGTGAACCATCGACTCGCGTTCTCCGCCGCCGGTCGCATCATGAGAAAGTGTGATAATGTACACATCCTGTTATTGTTTCGAGTAGCCTTGGCGGAGAACCGTAGTAACTTTAATTATGAAGCTCAATAAGCATCTAACCGCCGTGCGCGCCGTGCAACAGTCGACTGGTGATGCGCGCTATACACATCGCGCACTCCGCGACCATCAATAATCTGAGGTGGTTCCCACCACACAGCCTAGCACGTAGGCTGTTAAGGTTCTAAATTTCGGCTTTAACCAGCAAATGTCAACACGTGCGTTATATGGGTAAATCGCAAGATGTTTGTTGGGACCACAATCAGGTATTTCTTACCGTTGGTGTACGTTATTGCCGGAGCGCTCTCGGAGGCGGTTTTGCCTTTTGTTGTACACCGAGAAAGTGGACACGCATGTATCCCCATTTGCAGTATATACAAACGGAAGACAACCGTCAACAGAACATTCTAGGATCCATAATAAAACAGCAAAAATTGCAACTGCATATGCGAAAATCACAGGGGCATGTCATGCCGGATAAAGCGAGCTTCGTACCACGGTCGTGAAATACATATCTCGTGCATGCACTTCATTGCTTTGGGACATGTGTGTGCCCAAAGTATAACGCATTTAGGCGTTATAGAACGCACGTCGAAGTGCTTGCCTCTAACTCGACTTCATGTGCGATGCTCGCTTGCACTTCAATGGCGACTTGCAGCACGCTTAAACAACCAAAGCATCTTTTGCATTGTACCGCGGTTTGCTTTCATGAGCTTCCTACTTTTCTGAAGCGAGATTTGATTGACGGAAGAAGCTAGCCAAGTCCTTGATTTTCAGGAAACCACGCCTCAACATCAACGAAAAAGAATGGCCTATGCAAGTTCGCTTGCGGGCGGCTCTCTTTGCACTACCCAGTTATGACCATCGAGCGATGAGGGCACTGGTGGCGGCGTTTTTCGCGGTGGCACCTGTGCAGAGTCTGACGCTCCGATTGTCAGAAAGTGCCCTCTTACGCGCAGATTTCCTGTGTCGATTTGAGAACAAGTGTCGTTCGATGCTTCAGTTTCTGTTTAAGAACTGGGACGCTCACGTTGCCCGACGAAGAAATCATCCTTCATTCGTAAATAAAAAGTCATTGGTCATTGTACCATTTTAAAGACGAAAAAAAAAAACCGGTCTGGAGTAATTTCTCGAATGGCAGCAGCAAGAGATATATGGGCGTATATAGTGTAACTTATATAGACAAGTTTCCGTTTTTTTTTTTGTGTGTGTGTGTTCAATGCTTATCACGTCCTCGTTATTGTTGCTGCGTTTCTGCCGGCCGCTTTGATCTCTTTTAAGCTTACAAAGCTGGCATTGACTTTTCGCGGCTGGTGGTCCGGGAGACGGTTTCCCGCGCGCTGTCAAATACGTGGCCGGAGGAACACACAAAGAACCACATTGCAGGTTTTTGTTGCACTGGACGGGGCATTCAGCTTCGACTTACTACATCCGTTTGTATACCTCGGGTCTTTTTTTATCTTTCATCCAAGGTCCGCGGCACCGCGTTAAAAAAAGAGGAGGTTGTACTTCTTTTTTTCTCTCTCTCTTTTGTTGTTGTTTCCTCACTTCCTGTGAGCAAAACTGCTACGGACAGGTTTTCGAGCGCGGTTACATTTACCTAGCATTTTTTTCTTTGTTATTCGTTGTAGTCCACTGTCGATCGTGCTCCCCCGCGAAGTGAGGATTGTAGCTTAATGTTCTCGTTTTTAGTCATGATTTTTCATTGCCCATTTTCGAAGGAGGGGGGGGAGAAGAAAGTCGTGAGCGTCGTCTCAGGGGCGGACGGAGAGCAGCGATTTTAGCTCCACGTCAGTCCTCTGCGAGGAATTCCTGAAGCTTCTGCGATGCACGTGGTAGTGTCGATGTTTTCCGTGCTTGATCGCTATAGTTTTTGGCGCTGCGACTTCCACTTTTGCTGCATCTGCTCTAGCAAATGGTTACTTGTTACTTCGTGGTTGATTCCCGCTGTGGTGGTCTTGGGAGTTACGGTGCTCGACGGCTGACCCGAAAAGGTCGCGACGTCGAATTCCGGCCGAGGTGGCCGCGTGTTTCGATAGAGGCGAAATGCAGCAGGCCCGTCTGCTTAGATTTGGGTGTGCGTTGAAAAGCGCCGCGTGGTCGAAATTTACGATAAACTGCACTACGGCGTCCCTCACAAGCATATCGCGCTTTAGGAACGTGAAATCCCAACAATGACACTTTCGATTTTCTGTTGCACTGAGCGACGCCAAAATGCTGTTGGCTTCTGGAATCGATGTGATTTGTGGTTGTGTACTGGTGACATAGTTGCACTAGAAAGTTACTGTGGCTGAATATACAGGACTCGAGGGGCAATGTGCTATACGAGGTTTGTACTGGTATACTGCTTGCCGAAGGCAAGGCACGCGAAGGTTATAGAGGTAACTATATAGCTTTGGATGGGTAAACGTTCGTAACAATCATTAACTGATCCGTTATTACACTGATTGCGAGCCTTTAGTTAGCTTGCGAGGCATGATGCAATTTCTCAACAAAGCTACGCCGTGTACTCCTACCTTATCTCCACCATCCATGCTGTGGACAAACGATAGATACTCTATAATGTCATTACCTTTAAACCGCAACGTTGTCTCTGCTGATAGTTATAGTGCGAGAACAGGACAACAAAGAGACAAGAAGGACACGAGCGCTCATGTCCTTGTCTCAATGTCGTCGTTCTGTTCTCGCGCTGTAACTATCATCATGTCATACCAACTAGCCCAAACTGCCGCACATTTTTAAGTTGTTTCTGTATTAACATCAGCCCTGCTTTCTGTACGTAAGAGCCGACAAACGGCGAATCTGTATGATTGATCTAATAGTCTCCTCTATGGAAGTGCTTAGCGATACAGTAGGAATATATTCACATATCCTTCCTTTAATCGCTGAACTTGAATAATTAAAGCGCACGTCCTTGTACTGCGGCTGTTCTCCCTCCAAAGAGGCTGCTTGTCAAGGCCTCCAATGGCCTTGCTCACGTGTTGCGACGCGCATTTTTACGCCCTTGGAAGATGGCGAAGTCTCAAACTGGGTGCGAAAAAAATAATAAAAAGTCTATTGGTTGCACGCTCAGGGACGCTGGCTAATGAACGCCGCCTAAATGTTGCTGTAATTTTGCTGCAGGCGGTAGAAGTGCGCGGGCAACCCACCCAGTATGTATGTCGCCTTAGTGACCCCCCTGTGTGTGCGTTCCAAAGGGCTGCCTAATCAGGCTTTGTGGGCTCACACGCACTCTAACGTTATGATATTGTTCAGTGAGAAACAAACGGGAAATAATCATGGGAAAGGGGCCTCGACTGTCAAGGCATATTGTACGCAACAGCAGTTCGCAAAGTACGAAGGCCGCCAGTAGCGATCAGCGAAAGGACAGATAAGATAGCAATGACGTCGGCGAATATTTCACAACGAGTTGTCTCAGTGTCTCAGGCGAGACCTGTTAATGTCGTCCTAGGCTATAGCTGAAGGGCAACTGTAAGAAGTATGGAAAGGCATTTGGCGATGAGGCGTTAGTAATGCACCACCTATGCCTCGCGAACCGTGAAAATATCTTACGTTCTCTCTTTTTTTCTCTATGCAGGTAGGTAACGACTGCTGGCCTGCCGCTCCCTACGGAATAACAGAGGTATGAATTCCTTTTAAACTAACGTCTACTCCGTGAGAAGATGGGGCTATATCTACAACCACGACCACAGGAGGCATGGCAAAGACGCTGAGTTTGTGGGAAAATTGTGACAACGACGACAAAATGTTGCGCACGTGGTCCATCTGAGCAGCGAGTGGAAGCGGCTGGACAGAAGAAATGGCTTTTGTTTGGTTATCGCGCTGGCTTTTCGCGCGTGTATGACTATACTTCTAATGCAAGTAGTGTACTACGTAATAGAAGTATAGCTGTCTTTTGCAGCAACGACTGCTGTAGCTGTTTACTCGTGCTGGAAAGTATACTGTGGTTTGAGTATCATAATCACCATCATCGTCGTCATCATCATCATCAGCATATCTATGCCCCACTGCAGGGCAAAGGCCTCTTCCATGATCCACCAATTAACCCGCTTTGTGCTTTCTGCTGCTACGTTATACCTGTGAATGTTTTAATCTCATCCGCCCACCTAATTTTCTGTATCACCTTCATGCATTTGCCTTCTCTGGGAATCCAGTCGGTTACCCTTAATAACCTGCGGTTATCCTACCTACGTGCTACGTGCCCGGCTCATGTCTATTTCTTCTTCTTGATTTCAACTATGACATCCTTAACGCCGGTTTATTCCCTGACTCACTCTGCTCTCTTCTTGTCTCTTAAGCTTACACCTATCCATGTTCTTTCCATCGCTCGCTGCGGCGTCCTCAATTCAAGCTAAACCATCTTAGTAAACCTCCAGGTTTCTGCTCCGTATACGTAACTACCGGCAAGATGTAGCTGTTGCATAGCTTCATTTTGAGGGTTAATGGCAGACTACCATTCACGATTTGATAATGCTTGCCGAATGTGATCCACCCCATCTTTATTCTTCTAGTTATTTCGCTGTCACGGCTCGGCTCCGCGGTTACTCCATGTCCTAAGTATACATATTCTTTTACAATTTTCAGCCTCTCTCCACCTATCGCTAAGTGCTATTTTCTGCCGAGACTGTTGCACATTTAGTTTTGTGAATATTAATTTCCAGACCTACTCTTCTGCTTTCCGTGTCCAGTTCAGTAATAATGAGTTGCAATTTGTCCCCTGGGTTACTCATCAAGGCAACGTCACCATCGAATGCAGGTTACTAAGATACTCTCCATTCCCTAACTTATCCCAGCTGTTCCCAATCTATAGAGCCCGCGATAGCCAGCTGCTTCTCTTAACGTTTTCTACGCTTTGTGCGCTATAGATATACATCGACCTTATCGGCAGTATATGCATGCGAAATTACGAATACTGGTGGCTGTGACACTATGGAAGATTTGCACTGAGTCATGATTTTCTCGGTGGTTATAGTATATTATCACGTTCAGAACACCCGCGGAATGGCGTCACTGATTGCTCGACGTCCACTTTTTCGCACATGGCTTCGCATCAACGAGAAGAAACCACAGAAATAGTGTACGTTTTATATCACTACAATTTCGTCAATGATACAGCGTGAATATTTGAGATAAGCCACATCTTCACGAATGCAGGGAGACATGATGACTTTCAGTGGTTTCCCAGCCAGTTATGGACAGACAACGGACCGACAAAGTTAGCCGATCAGACCACGGAGACGACATGCAAGACGAAATCTCAGGGTGAAGAGAGGACACAGCTAGAAAACTCTGCTTGCTTCTATACGCGACTTTACAATGTATGAGAAGAACACGCCAAGCTGTCGACACAGCCGAGATCCCTGTCTGGATTCTCCCCTCTCTGAACCCTCAATATGGACGCTATAGTATGCCGAAGGGAAACTACCCTATTTTATCGGTTTTAGTGAGGAAGCGTCTTTACGGTATCTTTTGCTTTTCGTATCGGAACGCGATGATAATGGTTGCCATTAAGAGACTATAGTGCACTTGTCTCTGTGCGCCTGTGACAGCGTCCAGAGACACGCTTTGCAACGTAACTTGTGTGCCCTTTAGGTACTTATGTATACTTCCCCTTATTCTGTCCACGTTTTAGTCCATTTTGTCTTCAGCCTCGAGGAATTTTATGTTCTTTCTCCAAGAAGAAGAAATCAAGTCAAGTTGCACTAGACGACGCGTACAAAAAAAAAAGGGGGGGGGGGTACGTACAGGCCACACGATGAGCTCGTTGGGCCACCGATCTGATTTGTGTTGATCCCTGAAACGAAGAATGACGTTATCCGACCTGTATTACAGGCGTGTCTGCGTGTATACGTATTTTGCGCGTTGTGTTGATTATTATATAGGGCGTCTCACCGGATGTGATATCGGGGTTTATTTCAATGCCAGTCCTTCTTCTATAGTCCTTCTTTCTCACTGAAACATAATCGCGGTGGTATAATATATACACTGCAGCTCTTGAGAAGGCATTTGTTGACTTAACATACTATCAGAACGAAACGCGATGTACTTGAGGAGAGACGCCTTTATCAGCGAATCAATTTGGAGTGTTGGCCGATGTGATATGGTCGCGCTTTTAGTGCGCCTTAGAGTAGCGAAATGAATTCGTTCTCGTGTCGTATACCTGTACTTATTTGGAACCAGAGTGTATACTGAGTTCTTATACCACGTGTATCGCCGCGAAGTTTTTTCACTTGGCTTGCTTCCACGTACTATCGTGAGCAGTGGGACTTCAAACACGCGAACGCGTGGCAAATGGCTTTAAAACCGAGATAACGCGATACGTGGATGACGCTGCCGAAACGGTTGAGGGAGAGGAGAGTGCTCTTCCACTGACTGTTCGCACTCCCGCATGATTGTTGCTGTGAAACGGAAGTTGATCGCGTGCCATCGGCCGGTAGCAATGATAACACTAACAAAAAAAAGCCTCGAAAACAAAAGTGAGAGATGTGCATCAAAATGTTCAGCGAAGCATGACCTGTGTATTATGACAGGCTACATCACAGCCGATATCTTTGTAGCTGCACAGCCTGATTGGTTGTGGCTTGATGTGAGGTCATGTCACCACTAGCAGCTACAGATATGCTATAAGCTGCATTTTGCAGCAACAATATCGAGGCGGGAGTATCAACAGCAAGGGGAAGTGCGCCACCCTTTCCACTTTCTGAGAGCGGCCGCTGCGAATCAGCAGATTCGAGGCTATTCGCCACGCGCTCGTGTGTGCAGGCTCATATTGCTCCCGATAGTACGTGCTCCATGGTTATCCCGTGCTGTGTATGCCAAACAACTTGCGATCCACTGCAGCAAGGTAAGGCTCATCTTCAAACAATATACAACGACGTGAATTGCTCTCTGCTGTTAATGAGGGGACACCAGGGTGAAAGACAAAATCAGTTTAGATTATATTTAGATAACGCTATCGCTGTTCATTGCGATATTGTAGTCACGTGGTTAGAATAGATATTGGTCGTGTTTTCATTTTTTTTCTTTAGTTTCACGCGAAGGCCCCACTTCTCTACGCCAGCGTGACGTCACGTATTTCAAGCATGCTTCTGCGTATTCCGGCCAGATGACTCAGCGGAATTTCCTGCAGCTTACCCCGTCGAGTGTCTTGTTCCCATAGAACATAATGTGATGCATAAGGTAGACACGACACTCGCAACTAAAGTTGCCTGTACAGCGTGTCATATATGGTATACGGGGCGTAAGAAACGCCCGTAAAAATGTGTATGACGTCACCGCGGGCTGGTGCGGGCACGGGCTCCATCGTCTTGCGTGTTTTTCTTGCGCACTTTTTTCCGATTCGCCAAATGCCTTCTCGTGGCATCTGCGGTGTTTTCTACCATAATGAAAAGATCACTGGTTAATGCTAGTGAAATGTTATTCTTTTTGCATTGTCTCTTTTTAAGCAGAGCCTGCTCGCGGAACGCGCGTAGGAAACCGAGAAAGCCCATTTCAGCTTTGTGCCCCGCGGCCATGTTCGGTGCAGCAATAGAGTGCAGCGCTACGTTAACTGTCGTGGCGTAGGCAGCGAAGCCCGCGCGCTGCGCCGCCACCTCTCCGTCCGCCAGCAGCGATCGGAGCGAAAACACAACTTGAAATGACTTGACCCAATTCAGGCCTCCTCCCGGTTGCTAGGCGACGGCGGGAACATAATTCACTCTCTTGCATGCCAGAGTCGCCGAGGAAAGATTCCCGGCCAAAGTAGGGCATGGCGACGATATTCGGCGTCCTTTAAAAGGCAAATACACGCGGGCCGGACAGGAGCACGTCTCCTGTATACGGTCGCTGCGTGTTTTCTCTTCGTCTTTGTTTGCTCTGCCAACGGCGATCCCGTGTCAACGCGACGAGCCGGACACGCGGAAAAACAAATGCCCCAACCGATGCCCATAAGACTTTTTTCTGCGCTTGTGCACGTTCGCCTACCCAGTATGTTATTTTGCTTACGTCTTCCGTCTTTGTTACGAGCGCCAGTGGGGATGCTGCTCGAATATTCGCCGAGCGCCCTACGACGCTGCCTCCAAATCACCCCGCGCTTCGCTTTCTTTCTCATTATTATTCTTCGCTTTGTCTCTTTGCTTCTTGCCGGAAATGGGATACTCCGATACCTTCTGATTCGTTTAGCATAAACATGCACCGTATGTACGAGAATATATATCTGGTGTCTTCAGAAGAAGCTTTTACTTTCAGGCTGTACTGGTTCGTCGCTGTGAGCCACTTCCAAGCAATATATGCGTTAGACAAATATTTTAAAAAAATAACTTAAATTTGTCCATATCTTGCGACGGAATAGCAATTTCTGAGAAGTGTCAAATTAGGTGTCGCGTCCTCCGTTCTTGAAGCTGTAGCTTTTCCTTCGTCGTCTTTGCATAGCTGATAGTTTGTATACGAAATGTAATTGCTAGCTTAACGTTTTTGCCCAAATTCTTAGGGTATTTGGCAAACTGGTGCCACGTTGTAATGTGTATGCCGGCCGTGTTGTCTGCATTTGCTTCAACTTCACGGATGCTTTTGGCAGACACCTCTGTCGCAAATATTGGAATGGATATTGCGACGTTGAAGTTCACTTCCTTGTGTTAGCAAAGGACAAAATGAAAGAAAATCGCTGCTTTTCGCTTACCCCGGCGTTTGTTGTGCGTATTTCTGCACATTCAATATGAACTTCTTTTACCGCCTCTTTGTGAGCTTATCGTTTTTTTTATATATACAAACACGCAGCAAGTACTCACCGCGAATTTTATGAAACAGTTCTCGATCTGAAGACAAAGAAGTGCAAGCTTCGGAGCAATGATTACACCTCAGATATTCAACAATTTCTATTATTTCTCTCCTCCCCCCCTTTTTTTCCTTTTTTTACATTGCGCCAAATTAATTTCACAGTCAAAACACAGTAATCATATTCCCCTAGTCTAGAAAACCTAAAGGTATTGACTTGCATTAAGCACCGGCTTCTTGGCCAATTCCCCTTAGTGGGTGAGAGCCACAAAAGAAAGGAACAAGCAAGCTACAGTGCACATATATGTGCCTCTGTAGCTAGGATAGCAAAGCAAAGTGCCTCCTACCTCGACAATCCGCGATATACCCATGGCACTCGCGGCGCGGCTGACAAATGGTGGGTACAAAATCTGTTTTCGTGCAAAGGACGTCCTGCATGCGCATATTTTGCACAATCTTTTCGTGGGTATTTTTTTATGAATGCGTCGGCTTGTGCGTTGTATACCTATTACACGTTTATTTTACGTTTCGTTTAGTTATCGCGTCTCTTGCAAGTCACGCATTGTGCTTACGCTTATTGTATAGTTTCTGAATAGCAGTTTTGAAACGCGAGCAAATCTCCCCTCATTTTCTGCGTACGGCAAGGCATTTCCTGCGCCACTAATGAAAAGCGCATTCTCTGGCGCCAAAAACTAACGGTGCTATAGTATATATATATATATATATATATATATATATATATATATATATATATATATATATATATATATATATATATATATATATATATATATATATATATATATATATATATATATATATATATATATATACACTTCTATTGGATTGAGCAGCGGTGACGGGTACGTTGCCGCTGCACGAGTTTCAGACTGACAGCTCCTCGATCAAAGCGCCTGTTTCCTAAAGGGTCGCGCCCCATTGACCGAGAGAAAGAATATGGACAGCAGAGAGTTAGATCGCGTGGTATCGTTAGCACTGATAGGCAGCCGTGTGCACGAGGATCCTGTATTCTTTAACGGTGATGCTGTGCGCGTTCCGTGAATGGAGCTGTGTTTGGTGTATACCCTAAACCACCCATGTAGAGGCCGAAAATTTAGTTGTGGTGTTGCATCTGTGCACGTGTCTACAATGAACACGTAGCCGGGAGAATTAAAAAAAACGGTGCCGTAATAGCGGAGTTACACGTGTTTGATGATTCCAAAGACACCTTCGCTAGTTTCGCTCTGTCCTTCGCTATGCTCCATGCTTTGAACTGTACAGCGCTCACAAACAGGACAAAAGACAAGTATCGGGTATGACCAACAGACGAAAATGCGGACATTACGGCGACCGCTGAGGTTATGTGAATTGCTGGAAGACATGAAAGAAGGGGCTCTTTTTTTTTAATTGTGGGATGTCCACTGCTCGTAGCGCAGCTGCGTTTTGTTGATCGTGACGGCATTTTAAACTTGATGCGCGTTCACTTGGAATGTCAAAACTATTATCGAACGTACCTTATCAAGGGTCACTTTACGAGGCTATCGTTGCAGACGTCAAATGGCTGAAAGAGCATTACGCTGAGATTAAGTTATAGCATAAAATAAAAAGAAGAGAGGCCACACGTCAGTACAAAGCCATCACGAAACCAATTCATTCCGCATAGGAGGAGGTGACACACATGACCTCATGGTGTTCTTAAACTTTGCCTAGTGGCCTCTTCTAACCTTGGGAATACTTAACTTTTCCCTTGCATGAAAACGTATTGTAAAAAAAATGTTGGAATTGTTTTTTTAGATAATGAAGCGCTCCTTGCTGAAGTGCAACTGTGCATCAGCGGCCCTATACGTTGCGCAATGATTTCTCGATAGCACCCTTCAAGGAAAGCAGGTGTTTGGTTTGGGCAACGAAATGGGCCTCGATTGTGCAAGGGAAGCCTTCTGCAGCATGTTGAACGTCGATGTCGCACAAACGTCAATTTATTTATTTATTTATTTAGAGTTTAGTTTCGTGGGGGTGAGCATTGAAAGCACACACCTGCTGCTGCGACACGAATCGCGCCGTCTATCAATGAAAGCGACACTATCGCGACAACACGTGTGATGTTGGAAGAGAAGTGACAAGGAAAGGAACAATTACTGCCGGCCAGCTCTGTCGTGGCAATAGCGAAATTTTTCGCTGCTAAAGTCTGCAGGGACGCACAACGCAGTCTAAATAGTGTCGAGAATGCTGACTTTTCAAGCATTCACGAAAGCATAAGTGTAGGCATCATTCAATCGTCAGAAAGACGCATTGTGGGATCGTTTGATGCGCCTGCTTTCGCCTGCGTGATTCGAAAACGTCCGTGCGACCATGACCCGGTGCCACACTCTTATAAATGCTCTTTAATACTTTTTTTTCCCCTAGAAGACGGCGTTCAGGCGACACTTGTTGCTTCGCCTTGTGGCGGCGCGGTCAAAGTGCGGGCGTTGTCGTGGGGCGAAAGAGGGGACTGTGGCCGGCGGCCGCATCGGCTCCAGTGACCGAGAGAACTCGCCACTTTCTCGCCGGTGCTTCCGCCCGCGTTCCGGTTCAGGTAATGGGCCTGCCTGTCCGCCGAGGATTGTTTCAGTCGCACCGCACGCGGGGAAAGGTCGGCGACTGTTACGTGGCGTGCTTCTTCCTTCGGGTTACGCCGTCTATTTCAGGCCACGTCTCGCGCCACGCCGTCTACGCGCGTCGCTCCCCCAACCGTCGTTCCGACGACCTTCGCTTGGGGTCTGGCCACTCGGTGAGGTGTGAACTATCTGCGTGCTGTATATGCGTGCAGCTGCGTTGTCTATCCGTGAACTTGGTGCCTGCAGTGGCCTGCCGGCTCCTGCGCGGTGTTGCCATTTCCACGATCTTTCGCTGTAATAGAGCGAGCAAACGTGCGAGCCTTCGTCTGACAATATTTTCGACACAGCGATGCGCTCACCTTCAGAGCACTCCCCCATCATGTCCAAGAGGACGTGCGCTGTTTTCGTATTCGGGCGTGGCGATCGCCCGTCGTGGTCTAGTTTTTACGACCTTGACGTCTTCACGACCTTCTGGAACATGCTGCACTCGGATAGCTCGTCTCTTTAAAGGCGATCCCTTTCAAATAGCTTTTTGCAACATTTTTTCTTCCACTTTCGGCGACCTTTTTGGCTGGTTTCTAAAAAAAATTTCATTTGACCCCCCCTTATTTTTTGTCGGTATGTCGATCTGATTTTTGCTCAGGCCGTAAATGTGTTGCACAAGAATTCAGGTGCACACACAGGCTGTTTATTATATTATTATTATTATTATTATTATTATTATTATTATTATTATTATTATTATTATTATATATGCTTCAAGCGATGCTTGTTATCAATTGCAGGTTTTAACGGTGGTGTTGTTGCACGCAAGAAAAAAAAAGTTAGTGCCGGCTCTTGTTATAGAACCGCAGCCCCTCGGAGGTGCGCCAGCGCTGTTTGCGAATGTCTAATTATCGCGCGATCGTGCGTTTGTTTGTCACCAGCCGGTTCTTATATGGCAGTATGATGTTTGATCGAGTTCACTTCTCATTTTTCGTTCCCACATTTCATTGTTGCCTGGATATGAATGAAGGGCCTCACGTTCTGACGCCGTCGCCAGAACGTGCGTAATTAGGCACGATGTCAGCTGCGTAGGCGCGCCCACAAGCCACGCCAGTAACCAATCAAGACCGTCTCCCTTTCGCCGGGAAAGAAATACCTCATGAAAGAAAGATAGAAAGAAAGAAAAAGAGAGAGAAAAAAAGATAGATCTATTTAAAGAATGGTATGGCCATCAGTAAGTTCCCGTGTTGACAGATAAACTGGACGTCGATGCGGAAATACAATAATGATTAAATAAATAAATAATTAAATACATTAATGTATTATTACATTAATCTATAATGAAAAATTCGACCTATTTTCAACAGCACCGTCAGCGATGTTCCTTATAAATGGAAAAGTTGTAGAGTGTCACAGTATGTGGCTTCCCCCTCTCCTTTTTTTTCGTTAAAGAAAAGTTGCCCAATTTGGGATATTCATCATCGAATTTCAATGACACTATATCGAAATCGAGTGTATCCAGCGCGGGAAAGGTTGCCGCTTTGTGTCATACCGGAACTTCCTGTGAGTAAATGTCGATCTTTGAATGAAGGCGCGACACGGCACTATTTTGTCGTGAAAAGCGGCAATGTCGACTCATCTCACATTCGTCGGCGGATCGCCTTACCTTTGCGTGTGACGTATTGGTGCTTATCTGATTGTTTCGCGGGTGCACTTGAAAACAGCAATTTTAACAATTTTTTTTCATTGTATAGAGAATGAAGCTAGGGGAAGCCACTGCGATCTTTCTTTTTTTTTTCAGGGACGAGTGAAAGATAGTTTTGCGCTTGTATGTATGCTTTTAGGTATAGCGAACTTGAAGAGATGTAGTGGCAGAACAGCTTCGCAGTGGGGGCCTGTTTTCGCATGTACACCATAAGATGGCGCCACTGCAACTTTTCATACTACTGTGGCGCACCAGCCTACGGTTACCGCGGATTTTCGTCACGCAATAATGCAGATTTTAATATTATCGGTGCTGCTATCGGCACACACCATTCTTGCACATGCAGTTATTGGTTACTTGCACATTTCTGGTAGTGAATGTGCTGGGAAATCAATAACACCCAAACTTTGTGTTACATAAAGTAACTTTCTGAGTGACCAGATTCTGCGAAACTTGCACCTGCGCCCTTTTTGCGACGCGGATGTGAAGAGAACGAAACATTTCTGACGGGACGAGAGTGTTGATAAGTTCTCAAGATATAGTCCGCAGCACTTAGCTAGGGGGCTTCGCACCCTTCCGCCGCCAGCGAAGACCCTGTGTTGCCCACCTTCACTCTCGAGATAAATTCTTGATATTTCAGAATATGCAGCCCAGGTTAAGCGCAGGGTTCTAACATGACAGGCAGCTGCTTGCTGAAGAATTCAAGGACGAAAAGACAAGTCAGAAATCTCATTTATTTAGGGTGCAGCAAATAATGTCTAGCACCTGCTCAGCTTCAGATGTTTTGCGCTGTCACGTTTTTTGACGCTATGCTGGTTAAGGCTTCCGTAAAAAAAGTGCAAGCGTGTTGTGACATATAATGCCGTGGCTTCAGCTGCAAGTTGCTCAGAATTTTCTGGGAATCCAAGTTCAATCTTTCAAAGTTCAAAGTTCAATCTTTCAATCGTTCAAAGTTCAATCCAAGTTCTTTCGCTTGAAGCGACCTAAAACATCAAGTACACTGTCAGAATGCAATTCTAGCCCTGCCGCGGTAATGTAGTGGCTAAGGCACTTGGCTGCTGACCTGCAGGTCGCGGGATCGAATCCCGGCTGCGGCGACTGCATTTCCGATGGAGGCGGAAACGTTTAGGCCCGTGGGCTCAGATTTGGGTGCACGTTAAAGAACCCACGGTTGTCGAAATTTCCGGAGCCTTCCACAGCTTCGTACTTCATATACATATGGTGGCTTTGGGACGTTACACCCCACACATCAATAAATCAAAACATGACAAAAAATAACGTGCAATATTTTCCAGTTTTCCGTAGAATTGGCAAAGGGGGTCATCTTGTTAGACCAGCCGTGTACAAGTAAAAAAAAAGGGGGGGGGGGCGGGACACGATATCGAAATCTGGGGAACGTTACTTCTGTCTGTCGGAACTGGCTTCACTACGACGTCCATGGATATTATAGGTGATTATATTCTGTCCACGTGGTTATTGCTTCCATCCTATCTGTGTTAATACCTAATCTTCTATACCTGATCGTGATGAAGTATTGTACCACCGGGATAACCTGAATTGGGAGATCTAGCGATCATCGTGGGCTAAGGTGTCCGCCATCTCATTTAATGTTAACCTACAGTGACCTGGGACCCATAGTAATTTCAGGTATTTCAGCTGAGACGGAACTAAAGATCGTAACGTCGTGATGGCACGAGAGGCATGAAGGCCTTGTCTTAGTATGTCCCTTTTTCATCGTGTACGTCTCTGAGGGCGCTGTGAACTGTTACGATCTTTACCCACTATTCCATGTAAAAACCTCGTACACTTCGGTGCGCGTCGCCTCCGTTGAGGGGGCGCACACATGAAGGCTCCCTGCATGAAAAGGAGCAGCAGCGCCGCTACCTACCCTAGCGGCCATTCAGAGCGTAAAGGGACGCTGCGAAACCGGGTGCGCCCCACCGCTCATGCCACTATACATCTCTTCTAGATCACTATACTTTTAAGAAACAGATAAGCACCAACCATAGCACGCATAAAAAAAAAGGGGGGGGGGGAGGCGTCTTGTATTTCGGAAGACTCTCCGTATTCTGTCGACTAGATTCGTCTGCAGGGTGTCTTCATTCAGTTTTCAAGGACTATTCAAATATTTCACGAAAGCTTGGGAGAAAAGCGGTTCAGAAGCTATCGCCAGTGACATCAACAAGGGACGTTATGGGAGCTGCGATTGAAGCGTGACTATGTGTGAAGGGAACAAACACCAATAGTGAAAAACCAAGTTCGATTCAAAGCCGAAGCAACCAATAGGTTTAGCAAATGGGATTTCGTTTCCCCCCAACAACATTGTGTAGGTGTAATGAACAAAGAATTTATGACGGTCTTTATTGTTACGAAAAATCTTTTTTCTAGCGCCCTCCCAACGCTATTATTACTCAGCGCAGCCTTTGCACTACATGGCAAGGCCAGCTCGTATAATTCGTCTGCGAAGCCACACCTCAGAACACTTACCAGTTTAGAGAACGGAAACTGTACCTTTGGGCTGTTGTATCAAAATAACATGCAAATACGTAGTGGCGGCGTACTGAACTGCAATACCGCGAGAACAGATGGCGCGGGTAGTACTATCATCATCAATAAACGAACGCGTTTTTTTTTTTTGTTTTGCTGCAGGTGGGGGGGGGGGGGAGGGGTTTCGCGGCTGGTTCGCGCTGCTGGCTTCCTCTGGTATTTTTTATTTCGTTGCTAAATCGCGCTTTGCGCCTGTAACTATCGCCAGGTGACCTAGTTGGCCTCGACTGGCAAAAAACAACGTCAATCAAGTAAGGTTTGCATCGTTTATTGCGAGTGTCCAAGCTGGTACAACCAATGTATATGGTCGGGTCCGAACAAAACAAGTCACTCATACATATCGAAAGCTTTCAACCCATGTGTAAAGACTCTTGGAAAGCTAACAAACTGAACATCGAGATCACTGAATGAGCGTCGCTCTCATTGTGTTGCGTCGTTCGAGTTTAATAGCGTGGCTTCAAGACAAGGGTCGGATTCGCCATCAGATGCGGCGCTTGCCCTGTAGTGTTGATCTTAGAGTGAAGTGAATGCATGATGTGGAATCGGAAAGGAAACTGGCACATTGCCGATAGATAGCTCGAAAATTGAGAGCAATGTAGTTTTGCTAAATTTGTTAACTCAGCAATTGCGGATGCGTGCAGTTCTGATTCTTTCTCACTATGCAATGCTACATTGAGTACTTCACAATTGTGCAATGTTGCGTCGTGTCGACAGGGTAGGCATTAGTTTTGATTCTCAGTGAGCCCATATCATAGGTAATATGTATTTAGGTGATGGGCCTAAAAATATTTCAGGCTTGCTACATTTATTGTTAGAGTTAAGTTACACAGTTACTACAGCTAGAATTTCTCGTCGCAGGTAATGATCGGTCTGTTGAGTATGCAGCGAACATGTATGCTTAAGGAACAGTTCTGAGGTCTGTGCTTACAGATCAAAAAGGCCCGATTCTAAGAAAATAATCTTTAGACACGCATTGTACAATTTTCTTGTTTGTACATTTTTGTTGGTGCTCTTACAGTACACTATCTGCTCAGCTCTGAGCTCAATTTTTTTTTGCATAGACATATCGATAGAACTTGAGCACTCTCTTGCAAGCAAGCACTCCTGAAATCAATTTGGGTACATGGTGTGAATCTGTATAAATACCGGATCAATAAAGGTCACATTTATTACACACTTGTTAGTATGTTTACTTTTTCAATATACTTGTGCTTGAAAATGAAGTTGTTTTCTCCCTGCTACTTTTAGAGGTTAGGACTTGAAATACGTACTATCTTGCAGTGTGGCTGTGGAAAGTCAAAATCATGTATGTTTCAACTACCTGTGCAATTTCCTAGATTTTTTTATGACTGTAGTGCACAGGATTTCACTTGGTAGGGGTAGACACTATAGCTATAACAACTTAATTTATACAAAAGCAGGTGTGCTCAAAGAATTCTGGGACCTTTCTCTGTTATATGAAAAAAATAACAGTACCACATCCAATGAACACAATCTTGCTCTTCACGACAGCATTCCAACTTTGATGAAGCGGTGCTGCAGATGCTCATCACCTTTATGATTTATTATTTTAGGAGTCTATTGAGCATATATGCAAAGCTAAAACAATTGAGTGCAGCCTTATGAGCTTTGGTGTATATTTTTGTAAACTTGCATGAGCTAAACACAGTTAATTAAGAGAAAACAATTCTGAGTATAGATTGTAAATTGTCTCACAAGGCACAACTAAATGTTGGTAATGCCCGCATTGAGGGGGTGTTCATATTGTAATGCAATTAGTAATTTCTGACGATTCACATGCCAACTACGAAGTGATCGTGAGTACAGTAGTGGGCAAATTTAGATTAATTCTGGCTTCCAGGGGTTAAAACAAATGACATTGTAGCCTCGCAGGAGAAAAGACTGCCTTCGAAGCATTTGCTCTTACACCTCATGTTGACAGATTTTTCATATTTTCAAGCTTCCATACTTTTAGGGTCAGTTTAGTTCACCTGCACCGATGGGAACTGGTTCACAGCTGTGCACAAGGAGTTCAGAACTTGTGCAGCCCGAGTTCAGCTGTGCGGAATCACAAGTGAATGACAAGGTGGAATCTTTATTCTTGTTCGCCTAATTTAAAGAGGTCCAATCTTGGCAAGACACGCCGCGTCTGTACAGGCGGGTACGGTGCCTACGTCTAATGCTATGTTGTTTGTTAAGCTGTGCGTGCAGCTGCACCAAACCAGCGCCGTCAGAGTAGCAGGTACTAGAAAATCATACACTAGGTTTAGTGCTGTACCTCTCCTGCGCTTTTTGAAATGAATGGAATGGTTTAGAGGATACTATTGCTGCACCACTGAAACGAATGGCAAGGTGCAGCCCTTTGTAAAACGGATCATGTTGTGCAGGCGAATTGAACAAACCCTTAAGCACACGAGCGTCTTAGCATTTCACCCCCATCGAAATATGGCCACTGTGACTGGGATCAAACCTGTGTTGTTCAGCTCAGCAGTGCCACACAATCTAACTAATAGTGTTACAGTTTCAAGTTTATTGAAGTGTAGAATCCATGCTTGTGGCTAATCTAAAGCATCCCTCCACGATATGCGTGCCAAAACATTCACAAATACAGCATTGCGTGTGTGAGGCTCGAGATGACCTGTTGGAGTGGACGTTCAGATGTTTGAACGTGCTTGCAGAGTGTACATTCGGGGGTAGTCATCCTGTCGTTGCATGGCAGTCTGGAAAAACAAGTAACATCACCAGATATCAATGCATAATTAATGCATGAAATTTTCCAAAGTAAACAAATAAAATCAGTTAACTAGTAAACAGCAGTATTTTATACATATATGTAGTGGTACCTCATAACACGTGTATCACTCAGGGCTGCTTCTTCTCAAGACATGTCATGTAGCAGGTTCCTTGCCCATTGTACACAGCTGCTTCCATGTCAGGTGGGCCAGAAGGCTGTGCCAAAGAAGTATTTGTGATTTATGTGACTCTTTCTTTGTCACACTATAGCAAAACCACACCCATAATAATGTGATGTTTTTCAAACGCGACTGCGGTAAACTATCAACTCGTAGGTTTTTAGCACTAATATATGGGCTAGCTACGAAGACACATGCGAGGCGACAGTGATTTCTTTGCCTTCTTTCATCGCAACGGCCTGGTTAGTGTTACCTTGTGATAGAATTTCAGAATTAACTATTGAGTCAGCGACTCGTTCCCACGCGAAACCAAGCCGCAAGTAACGCACCTTTTTTAGTTTGCAGATTGAGACGTCAAATAATTTTAAAATTTAATATTGCAGCTTGCTGCCACCGTGTGACGCTTACGCATTGACAAAAAAAAAACTACATATGTTGAATAAACCAACTAGCCCCGCAAGCAACTGTCCTTAAAAAACGGAATTGGTTTCTACTCACTGGCCCGGGCTTGTAACGGGTGTTCATTCGATGAAAGCTTCAACGGTCGCTTCGTTCCCCGGAAGTCACTTGAATTCCCTTCGCGAAAGCATTTGAACGAGTCAAAATAAACAGAATGAGAAACAGCGTGTTGGTCGGCAGAGGATCGAAATATTTACAGCGAAACGAAACATTCCGAGACACATCCGAACGTACCGCGAGCCGTTACCTGCCGTCGCAACCGTCGGCCGCCGCGAACTTTGAAATAAGGATAATGATGGCAATAGGCTGCTGCTCACCTAGAGCCAGCTGGAGCAAAAAACTATTATAAAAAACTGATGACGCAGCACTTGTTAAAGAAAAACTATTTGCTAGAAGAACAAGTTGTTTTTTTTATGTGTAGCGGTACCCAAAGATGTAGTATTTGATCATTTTATAATTGAAACTTGGCCCCGATGAGGGCACCCCTATAAGAAAGTGCCCAAGCGCGAGCGCCGAGAGAGGTCAGTAGATCCACTCTGGGTGTTTGAAGAAGAAACGCGCCGTGGTTGATTTTCTCGCCCCCTACAGGTGATCACTTGAACTTGAGAGTTTCCGGGGCCCCTGGCCACACTCGCTCACGTGTTTCAGTGGTCTGCGCTTGCTTGCGCTCTCTGTTGTGCGTGAAATTGTGAGGTGCGTTTTACTGTTGGTGAACCTCTTCACTGCAGTGTCCAACGGGCAGCGGAATGATGCGAATAACATTTAACGCCGAGTGCTTTCGTCGGTAGCTGCGGAAACGATGTGCTGAGCAAGGATGCAGTAGCAACAAACGTATGCCAAGTCACCCATGTCTTTTAAATAAGAAATAAGGACAATGTTTCGGAATGCACATCACGCTCACTTTCATCCATCAGTAATCCTGCAGCCCGGTTTCCTTTTGACCATGTAGTGCCTACTATTCGCGTTATCGGTGAACAGATTGCCAAGTCACCTGTCACGGTACAATTTGCATGTCTTCATTGGCATGTATACGTAGTGGTAATTTATTGGGGTGTTTTTGCAAAAAAAAAGGAAAACATAACGCTGGGACTATCCGCATATTCTTTGTTCTTATTAGAATTTCGTGCAGTGAAATAAATTTGAGTTATTGTGGCTATTGAATAAAACTAAAATGTCACCATGTTGGCGTCACTATAGGCGTCAATTCTTCCTGTTAAAACAGAAGATCATAAGCATTGTGCATTCTCAAAAACCTGCGTATGTGTGAAACAAATAAGCCACGCCACAGATATCACATGTATACGCAGCTACGCTGCTGGTAGCTTAATTCATCGGCGGAAGATGCCACGAACGGCGAATAAAAATTCGAAGAATAAGTTTCCGTGTAAAACCGAAGTGAGCGGTAGTACACTTAAACATCACTATTTAGTCATGAATGTGTATTAGATAAGATGGCGTTCACTTGAAGCGCACTCGGGGATGACTCGCCGGCGATCGTCTTAGTGCGAATCCTTAGCAGGGGCTTATGAAAAGTAGCTTGATTTCAAATTTCGCGCTAGTGCACCCAAAATGACGTGACTTGTTTAGCAGCTATTGCGTCACATCCGCTTTTTTTTTGTTCCGGCGGAAGTGTTTTTTCTCACAGAGATGGCGCTAAGCCCCATGAGGAGCTGATCAGCCGCCATTTTCTGAACATATGGGCTTCTGTGGAGCCTTCGCTACCAGTACTTGGTGCCGGTCTGACATTACACAGTTGTCGCTTTTTGACGGGCTCAGTTTAAATATCGCCAATTAAGTTTGGAGATTAATATATCAAATTTGGAGCACTTTTCTTTCATTTCTGAGAAACAGTATGTCATAAATTGTGACAATGTACAGCATTAACTTATGGAAAACTGTCTTCAAATTGGTAATGATAGTCAATTTACTTATGTTTTTTTTGTGTAATGTAACCTTAGCTACGGCAACGTATTACCACCTCAATGAAGAGTGTGTGAAGGCGACAAAAGCCTTAATGGCACAGTGTCTTCATCTAAAATTATGTATTGGGCAAGAAAAAAAAAAGTATATAGGGTCGTGGCCTGCCATACAGCTGCCCGCGGACCAATGGACAACCGAGTACTTTCGAGTGAACAGGACGCGTAGGTAGCTAGCTGATCCACGACATGAGATACGCCTCTAACGCTTCCCCACCAGGTGTACTCTGCCCATGCGCGCGCTGCGCAGATTGGCTGAAGACATTATGACCGCTGTCAGCGCCGACATATTGTAGCCTTGTCGTTGTGTATTTTGTACTAAATGAAGAATACTATCGTGAGCAACATGAGTTCGAACACGGGAGCGCGTGGCGAATAGCCTCGAAACCTACATCGGCTGATTCTCGGATGCCGTTGTTGGAAGCAAAGTGGAAAGGGCGGCGCGCTTTTCGTATCTGTTGACACTCCCGCCTAGGCAACGTTGCTGCGAAACAGTGGCTTATGACACCTTGGTGGCTGCCAGCGGTGATATGAACTCACATAGCACGCACAGCCACACCCAAGTACCCATGTAGCTGCTGAGATATCGGCTGTGACGTAGGCTGCCGTGATGTCATGCCTGTATTATGTGTAGATGGTGTTGGATGCGCATTTTTTATACGTCTTTCACTTAATTTGTTTTTCGTGCATTTTTATTGTGCTATCATCGATAGCGACAGATTTCGCGCAAACGCCTGCCGTTCGCCCGCAACGCTATATAGCAAAACGGGAGTACCAACGGTTACTGGAAGAGCACCGCTCCTTTCCCGTCCTGTTCCGGCAGAGCCTTCCACGTATCGCGTTATCTTGGTTTTGAGGCTGCTTGCCATGCGCACGCGTGTTTGGGCTCATATTAGGGAGATTTAGAATACCGTTTATAAGCGCTTTGGGCGTTGCGGGCGTAGCGGGCGCCTTATGAGTTTTAGAATAGCGTTTGCCCTGCTGCGATCCGCAACGCACGATCGCAGTGACACCGTAGCCTCGAAACCAGCGCTTGCGTGCCACATGCGGGCCGCCATTACCGCACGTAATTTCGGATTTTTTGCGTGTGGTCTGCGAACGCCGACTCGCGTTACGACGCATGCGCAGTGGCAGCGACCGCACCGCAAGGGCTCGCGGTGCGCTATTCTAAAACTCCCTATTGATCACGATAGTACATGGTACGGCAAAGACGTGTACGCATGAAAACGGTTGGTTTGATGTACTCGATGTTTCTTGGCCCTATTAACTCACGTCGTGATATAGAAAATACAGAGAGATAAAACAGCAGTTTTACAGCCTGTGGTGGCGGGTACTTAGCTAAAATGTGTCTTAGCTAAAATCGTGTACAGATAACACACTTATACGCGTTCATGGCAGCTGCATTCTGCCATACGGTATATCGATTAGTAGCGGCACGTTGTGCAACTTGTTCCATGCTACAATGGTAGCGGCAGGCGTATCTGGGGGGAGGGGGGGGGGGGGTCCGTCAATTTTGCTCCAAATGTTTAGATTTGTACGTGGACCCATAACGCGCGCACATGCAAACAAGTGCACCTACGAACAAACATAATTAAATGAGGGGTGGGGGGGCACCTCTCCTGGAAATTCCTGTCTACGCCTCTGCGGTAAGTGGTATTGCTTAGCCCGGATTATTATTTGTGCCTCCATTTTCGGTTTCCGTACACGATATGCATCAGCCGTATAAATCATGCAATTGTCGCGTACATGTCTGAGCAACTACGGCGTTTAGTCGTTTCATTTCGTTCTCTGACACGAGATGTTCTTCGAGAGTGGGGGTTGAACGCGCCACACTTCTTCCTAGTTGTTTTTCGTTGCAACGTTGTGCACACTTGCCATGACTGTTTACGATGAAGCACGGCTCTTCACAGGGATTACATTGCCAAAACTAGTTCAGTTAGCGCAATTAAAGCTGAAGGTAGAATTGTAAGATTTGTTTCTGGTCTTTTTTTTTAAATATCGCCCCTAATTCTTTTTGTTATTGTTTGTTTGTGTGGCGTTTCCTTTATTTTATTCGTTATTGATAAATACTTTCTGATCCCGCGTGACCATTGGCCGTACTGGCTGTTGAGTCTTGCGGAAAGGGAGGGCAAGGGGAGAGAAGTGCTAGCTATGACAGTGCCTGAACTTGTATTTCTATTTCGCGTTTCTCACTGTGTCTCTTTGCAAAAATTCAGAGGTGCTCAGGAGTTAAGGCAGGTACCGTCGCCTCGTCGAATGCACTCTTTTTGCCTCTGTGGTTCGTGCTAGACCTCGTGGGACAGGGGTAATTTAGAGCATGTTACCTGGAAAAGTTCTATAGCCACTATAAAATGTATGTAATCTAAGGTCTGCATCCTTCTAAGAATTATATGCATGTTTGTTTGACCTAAATGCTAAAGCAATGATTCGCTCCTGTTTTTCTTTTTCGTTTTCGCTTCTATTGCGTCGTTCCCACATGCTACGCTAAAAGAACAAACTGGCTGCTGCTTGCATTTGCGAGAAACACTTTCCATTTTTTTGTCCTGGCCACTATTGTTGAAATAGCAGCTGCAGCTGTCAGGTCTGGTCTTTCTGTATATTCATGCCAGTTATGCTCTAGCGAGTTCGGTTCGGAACTTTCTGACTGATATATGCGTCTGACGTTTTCTTCCTATATTTTAGAGAGTTGTTTACACCAACCGTCGCATCTGCGATAGCGGATGCTTTCTGTTGTATCACGTTATATGACGTTTTTACTTGTATAAACCAAGCGCCCCGTCCTGAGTCACGATTTGGCTATTGTGGGTTTAGCAGATAGGAAATTGGCAGACTTCGTTAAATTCTGTTCTGTTTTATTCGTTTTATTTTTCGGGTCTGAACTGATTTGCTGCAGTATAGCAGCAGGTTCTCGCCTCGTCGGTGCGATTTTCTGAACTGTGCTTTGTGATGTGCTCAACAATTTCGTTTTTGTGGTATAGTACTGTCCAGTATACGTGATTCTTCTTGATTGGCGCAATAGAACGCACAAATTCTCCAGCGCCGTAGAAGCGCCCTAATGTGGTGATTAGTGCGTTGGATTTTCAGCCATTCACGGCACCGCAGGCGGTGCTGTGTTGAAATATGTGGGCAGGTCGGGATTTGTTGTAATATACTATATCTGGCCAGCGTGTAACAAAGAATAAAGCTTAACGATAGCGACATGCCTAATACAAACGATGGATGCACACCAAGCTTACTTTTCAACTGATGCTGCTCTGAAATTTCAAGTTTTTCGCAAAAAGAACGAACCTTAGAATCGAGACCCGAAAGTAATGATTGTGTATGTGCGAGCCACCATTAAAACTCGCTTTCAGTGTTTGGCATGACCGTCGAAAAATTTGCATCAACGAACACGACAACAGTCCATCGAAGGGAAGTTTCTGAGAAACTCGTGACCGTCGTAAACGATGATTGACAAATGCGTGGTATCGTTTCCATCTCACATATTCATCGAATATTGAACGGCTAGTTACTGCTGCTTTTGATATGATGTTCATTCGCAAGCTCTTGCACCTTAAGCAGCGAAGTATCGCCGCTGCTGTGAAAATGAAGGATAGAAATCGCCCTTATTGTGAATAAATATTACGAATCTCACGAACATTGTCTTATGTGTGACTTTGAAACCGCTCTCCAGCCGGTGCAATCGTGGAGACTACGCGATAGCGTGCAGACGTAAGAGCGAAAGGGTACCAGAGTGCGTTTAATACGGCTCATACAGAAGCTATTCCTGTTGGTGCGCGAGGCGCGTCACGAATCCCGGAGCTGTTGCGAATTTTGAATTTCGCTCCTATTTTGCGGCTGCACCGCCGGAAGGCGCTGCGTGTGAGTGGCTTCAATCACGAAGGCAAAATATTGCCGCTGTTGATAACATTGCCGCTTTATGTGTTCTCTACACTGTAAACAGAAATAAGCCGAAATGGGAGTAAATGACCTTGTCCTCTAGCGCACACCCAGATGGGAGTTTTAAAAAACCCGTCTCTGGGAGTAAAAAATTTACTCCCCATCAGAAGGGGGTTTTCGCATGGTGTCAGGGGGGTTTTTATTTACATCCATAGGGGAACTTTTTCAGGTCAGTATGGGAGTAAATTTTTTGCATCGACCGAGAAAAAAAAATTACGTCAGCAGCCGTACCATGCGCAAGCGTAACTTTAATTACATTACATTTAATACGCACAACAATGATTACAGTACACAAACATTATCACAACGTTCACGTAATATCACAACACTCGCACTCACCACAGCTTGCCACACGCAGTACACACCTACCATAGAGTCACCGAGTATATATAGGCACCACATTCTGACCTCCTGTAGCCCAGGTGAAAGCCTTTTTTTTCTAATAAATAAGCAATAAATACGCACGGCGTAAGTATGAACTTGCGGTGGTATGATGTAAGCACTTCAACACACATGCCTTTTATCCTAATCCTGCCTAATATTTAATATTTTTTTACTATAACGAAAAAGTTTTATCAGTTGACGTTCTGTCGTACAGGCTGAATTCGCATCAGCAGTGCTGTTTGTGGACCCGTAAAATGCACTGAATCATACACAAAGTGCGCGTGGCCTTGAATGAACACATTAACGAGGCACATTCAGCAGCTCCAGCGATGAACCGAGGTAGACCGCCGCTACCGCGTTCGACGACTAGGCCTCACTCACGAGTACGGCACGGTGATTCGATGAATGACAGCTGGCGATCACAAAATGCTTGCTGATGTGCAGTTTACGTCTCGTTTTTTCCATCCACAGAAATAGGTGTCCGCTATCCACGCAGTTTAAGCTACGGAGCGATAGACTTAAACGAATGAGACGGTTCGCAGTCGCTGTTCCCGTTGCTCGCATGCATTGCATGTAGAGCTCGCAGAGCTCGCCACGGCGGCCGGTGCGCAGTGCGAGCTCGATACGATGCCGGATTTATACCGACGCCATAGCGAGGCCTTCCTACCGCTTAGATGTTGCAGCCGGTGAAATACCGGTGACACTCCGAGAAGCCACTATCGGAGGAGACGGGGCGAGCGCGTCGCCGGCGCAACTCTCAGACCGGTTGCCGGCCAGCCTGCCGTAGTCGAGCGAAGCCTACTTCGAACCGCTTCGAAGTTTTACGGTGCAATCGCTGACGATCGTACTCCGCCTCGTTCGGCGCTCGCCTTGTAGTTAGTCATTGACAGCTGCGGTGGCAAGGCGCAGAAGACTGTTATACATCCCAGCAGCCTTCATTTTTGTGAAACACATTCTTTGCATCGCCGGTGGTCGGTGCTAGCTCGTAGCGCTTGCCGCGGTGGCCAGCGAACAGTGCGAGTTCGATACGATGCCGGCTTGATACCGACGGCATAGCGAGGCCTTCTTACCACTTAGATGTTACAGCCGGTGAAATACCGGTGACACTCCGAGAAGCCACTATTGGCAGAGACGGGGCGAGCGCGTCGCCGGCGCAACTCTCAGACCGGTTGCCGGCCAGCCTGCCGTAGTCGAGCGAAGCCTACTTCAGACCACTTCGAAGTTTCTGATGGTGAAACTCCAGGAGCAGCCGCTGACGATCGTAACAGCCTACTTTTGCTACCATTAATTTATTCTTCGAAGTTTTTTGTTACTCGGCCCTTTGAAGCGTGGCATTCAGGACGTTTCGTTGAGGAATCGGACCGATGTGCAGCGTGGTTTAAGGTGCGAAATATATTGAAATGTTCCCAGTAAATACCAACCGGTCGTTGCTATTCTTCGCTGCACTTATAATTTCGTTGCCTGTTGACAGATGCTTACACGGTTAGCCACACAAATCACATGTGTTTCACACCGACGTGCAAACATATGCCCGTACAGACAGACACACACACACACACACACACACACACACACACACACACACACACACACACACACACACACACACACACACACACACACACACACACACACACACACACACGTCACGCCCAAAGAGGGTTTTTAAAGCTCCTATAGGGAGTTTGTAACCACGTGACCTGAAACTCCCTGGGGAGTTTAACAAGGTCATGTTGTTCATAAACTCTGTGATTAAGGAGGGGGCGTTTACGATGACATGTGCCGAGTTCACTCCCTACCAGGGAGTAAATAATTGGGGCAGGGGAGTTTTGTGGGCTCATGTGCTGGAGAAACTCCCATCTCGGCTAACTTTCGTTTACAGTGTAACGTTGATCTTTCACTCAGACGCAAATTGTTGTTTGCCTTTAAGTTTTCGAAGCAGTCTGGCGAAGATGCACGACTCCAGGGGATCTAGCGTCACCCGACTCCCACCTCCTATCGTTGTGACCGACGAGCCTCGAAGCATCATACGTGGATGAGCTACAGGCTTATAGCCTGGCGAAGGCCCATAACATGCTCTAAAAAAAAAAATCCTCGCTCTGTCGACCCAATGTCGAGAACACCAGTAAGCCAGCCGTCGCATGGACGCTTGTGATGAGTCGCGGGAGCAAAGAATGCCTCATTAGCGTGCCGCCTCGGGGAAGTGGCACGGCACTCCTCCCGTTTCGATGTCTATGTGTGATCATATATCTCGTTTCTTCCACTCTTCCCAAAGCGAAGAGTTTGGTTCCACGCCGTCGCTATCTGTGTTCTTGACCTCGTTGGGCATGTCGTTGTATACACACCCGAGAGTCGTTGCATCGACAGCCCGCTTGCCGCCTGCTGCATGTGTTTTCGTATTTGCGCGCGTTCTTGTCCCCCTTTACGAGACATGGAGCCGAGAATAAACGTTTACATAGTTTCAACACGGCATCATGCGCGCGGGAACGGCCTACTTGCAGCCGCGCGAACGTCCGTTGGTTTCGTCGAACACTTGCGGAGCGCGCGGCGGTGGCCGCACCTGCGCGCGCGTTTGACTTCGTTGGCGCCGCCGAGCTCCAGCCGGCGTCGATGCAGAAGGCGTAGGCTGCCTCGTGTTCCTCCCCCCGTATAAATTTTTGTTACTATTTTTTTCTGCATCTGCGATTTTTGTGGCAGGTGCAGTTGAGTGACAGCGGCGGGCGTATTCTCTCTCTTTTCAGTTTTAAGTATGGCAGCGATGATGAAATACGAACAGCAGCTATAGCGCCAGCTAAGACTGGCAGCTATGCCTGGCCAGAAATTAGTATACGCGGAGCAAACAGCAGTCTTCTTGAATCATACCTCATGAACCAGTTTGCAAATACCGGTTCATTGGAGCCTGGGACGTGACGTTTTTCACGGACGAAAGGCTGGTGGTGGTGTGCGAGACTCGCGTCATTCGCACAAAACCACCTTATACAGCCTTAAGCGGGCTTTACCGCGTCTATAACTGACGCCCGTACATCCCAGAAAAATAAAAATGCCATCGAATTCACACGAACAAAAAAAAAATTCACCACCTAAGCTCCACTGGACCGCGGCACAGCATGAGGTCACGCAGACCCTTTTGAATTTAACGTGGGGTCTTAAATTTAAAGTATACCTCCACCTCAATTTGCGTGGACCAGAAGTGCGAACCGTAGATTATTTTTTCCTCGTGAATTATTAATTTATTGATTTGTTTATTCATTTATTATTGGATTCATTTGTTAACTTATTTATTTAGTTACTTTTACAGCGGAGCTGTTAACGTAAGACGCCCTCCCCTTGCCCGTCACTGCCCCCTGCTTTATCTGCGCCTTCGTATATGTGTCCTGGGAGTGATTTACGAAGATCCTTGGGCCGTTCGACTGGATACATGTCTGCTTTACCGGGATGCTGCTTTACCGAAAAAGAGAGACGATAACATAGAGCGAAATGTAAATAAAATAAGACTCAGACAAAAAAGGCACAGAAATTATAGAGATGAAAGAAAAGGGGAAAAAATGGAGTGAGGAAGGGGAGGCAGAACGGAAGCGAAAGAAAAGAAGGTCGCCCGGCGTCTTTCAGGCTTGGCATCAATATTTCGAAACTCCCTTAATTTTTGTAGTAATCATATATGTATTTGTGTATGCATATCACTTGCCGTTTTGTGGTAATATTTAAATTGTTTAATCAAAATTTTACCGGACCAGTGATTGGTAGTGAGGTTTGGTCCGTTTGGCGAATTTCTGTGGCACGTAAGTCAACTACAAAAGTTTGTGCACCACGCGAGTGTGTGTCAAAGTGCCTGTCCGCGCCACTTAGCGGCGATCCATCTATCGTCGACTGCAGTGCTGAGCCGGAAACGGCTCTTCTTGTTATTCTCTGGCCTTTCAAGTTTCTGCTGCTACTTAGCGCATTATTAGCTCGCAGTTTTCACGCAAAGCACTTGCCGCAATGCGATCGTCACATTTTCATTTTCGGAGCAGGATAAAAGCTATCGCGACCGGCGTTCTGTTGGCTGCGTATCACTTTGCGATAAAGATTGCAGCTGATAATGTGCGCATAGACTGCACTCGAGGCAGAAGCACGTAGACGCAGATCGCAAAAAGCACGTCGCGTTTAAAATTGCAAGGTGAAAATTATTTCTATATTTCTAGCCAGTCCCATAAGGGACAGGCCATAGATAAAGGGAGGGGTGCTTCTCGGGCGCGGCGGTGCTGTCGATCACCGCTGACGTATAAAGGAAGTGTTGCGAAGAGACTTTTGATTGATTGATTTGTGGGGTTTAACGTGCCAAAACCACCATTTGATTATGAGAGACGCCGTAGTGGAGGGCTCCGGAAATTTTGACCACCTGGGGTTCTTTAACGTGCACCCAAATCTGAGTAGACGGGCCTACAACATTTCCGCCTCTATCGGAAATGCAGCCGCCGCAGCCGGGAATCGAACCCGCGACCTGCGGGTCAGCAGCCGAGTACCTTAGCCACTAGACCACCGCGGCGGGGCTGCGAAGAGACTTTTTGCCACGCGCTCGCATGGTCCGTAAATTGTTGTTGTCGCCTGTACGTACTATATGGTTTCTGTTGAGAGCGTCCCCGTTAAGTCGCGAAGGACCTATAGTTATACAGTGTCGCTGTAAAAAAGAGAGAGAGAGAGAGAGAGAGAGAGAGAGAGAAATTTTTATGAACCAATAAACGCATATCACGTGGGGCTTCCAATCGTCTGAAAGCCCTTATTGCTGAAACGAAAAGACTATATCAGTCATGAAACGTCCAGTTACATCAGCTTCCAAGTATGGGATGTCGCACATGCACACAAAACCATACACACCCACATAGCGAAGGGAAACCCTACACATATAGACAGTTCGCGCTTCACATGTCGTGCACTGACAAACTATATGTGGCCCCCTTATCTGGACCTGCCAGTGAGCGCCGGTATGAAAATTCCTGTTCTGCACGATTACACAATAAACGTTCGCGGAAAACGCTTATATAGACTTGTAGGCAGCCCATATAGCACAAAGATCTGTTAATCTGAATGCGCCTAATATTCAACGCACTTTAATAAGTGGATTTCAGTTATGATCTCGCACCACATGTGTTTCGACAACTCAACACCTTTAGCCCCTAAAGGGCCTCCTACACTCATGAAAAAAAGGTGGTAGTACTTGCTAACTTTGGGGTAGTAACGGTTTGTCACATATGTTACAACCCCGGTAGTAAGCGCAGTTAGTAACGGCAAGGGTGGTATAAGTTACTACCTTTGCAATTACTACCAGCATTTAGTAACTGTTACAAACCGTAGCCGTTACCACCCATGGGTAGTAACTTTAAGGTTGCAAGAAAAAAAATAGTAACCGATACTACTTTGTTTATTCATTTTGACATATTATTTCTTCAGTGCTAACGTTAATCAGTGAATGTCTCAATACTTGACAACTTCGGGTAATGAAGCGTGGTGTGCCATGAACGCGAAGAATAGATACCCCTATTATACTGACTATTTTTTACGCTTACATGTAGTAGCAAGTAAGCGTGGGGTATATATAGCCTCTACTTCACAGGGGCATGTCTGGCACAGGGGAGCATTTGTGTTTCAGGATGAGTTTGAATCTATAGCACTATAATATACGACCTGGTTTGCGTGTTTTTGGTGACGTAGCACAAGACTTTTAATCAGCTTTACCTATAAAAAATATATGTAATATTATTCATTATAAAATAACCACGAAAAGACATTATGTACAGCGGCTGAAAAAAAGGTACGGAAGTTATTCTCAGTGCATTTGAGTGCTTCGCACGGCTTATATATCAGCGTTTAAAAGGTGATAATTGGTTTTGGGGGTTGACGGGGCAAAACAATGATAATATTTGGGGACGCTGCAGTGGGTTAATTGTGACTGTCATCGGGGCTAATTGTGACCGTCTGGGTATTTTCATACGCCGATCTTGTCAATACTTGCTGCGATTTACTAAGTTTGTTGCAATTGTCTATTACGACGCGTGTAGCGCTTGCTTATAGTTTGTTAGCTTGTACTTCTCTATTTCGACGATATCAGAATGACGTTTACATATCTCGGTTGCGTAAATTGAAAGACTATGTATTCTCTTGATGTACATATATCTTCTGCGTCATTTTTCTGTTTAATAATATACGTCGAGACGATTCTCCTCATGAATTATCAGAATAGGAATCAGATACTATATATTTTGGATTATATAGTAAACAGCTGGGTAGCAAAATGGTAGTAACAGGGCAATAAAGGTAGAAACGGGGGCAGTTACTACCTATTTCATTCCAGTTACTAACATTTTACTAACGTAGGTAGTAAACAGGTCGCAAAAAGTTAGTAACGGTTGCAGCTAGTAACTGTTTACTAACGTGTGTAGTAAAAATGTAGCAAAAGGGTACACTCTTGAAAAAAATGGAGTGACGTTCTCTCCATTTAGGGAGGAACGGCGATGTCCCCAATGTTCGTCTTTAAATAGAGAAACGTTGCTCCCTCATCCACGGAGAAGCACGGTCCTCCTTATGAAAATCAACATGGCTGCCCCCCGGCGAAGCGAGTAGGCTTAGCAAATGCAACGCTTCTCGACTGATAAGGAGTACACGGCACTGAAAGTTACAAAAAACGGTCGCTGCCGCTGAGCTTGATATTGAACGAAATTATTATAAAAACAAGCAGACTAACCTGTGGCGGTGAACACATCGCCAAAGAGATCGACGGAGCAAGTACGTTTCGTTCGGTCAGCGAAGCTACGTTCACTCCGAATGACACGGATACTGCAGAAGGCACGGATACCTGAAGAGTGCATGCTAGGCTTGCTGTATTTATTTCTCGCAGATCCACATAGTGTAGCGACGTTATCCATGCGTTTACGGGTCCGCAGGTCACTAGATGTGCCTCCAAACCGTAGACTCGATCGCAGCGAAACCATTTCGACTCAGTAGTGCAGCTTCGATAGATAGATGTTCAATGTTATATAAGTAGCTGGAGGTGTGAGAGTGTCATAGCAATGAAGTAGGTGGTAGCTGGCGCCATCTGGAGGGATTAAACGAAACTCCTTTGCGGATTTTTTACGACTCAGCCCATGCAGGATTACTCACGGACACCGGAAACCTAATATGTGCTGATGCAATCCATATACCTACACATAGACACATGGTCTCATAGTACATATATAGTACGCAACAAGTATACTAACATATACGCCAACAAGTCCGCTACAAGAGCACAATCGACCATTCACAGCAACGGCCCATACCTCGATGTGTTTACTCACACCCTTCTATGAAAGCGCACCAGCTTATATTCGATGAATTTCGACTGACCATTGTGGCACAGGTTACAAGTAGGATTTCTTACACTTTTTTTACGTTTTGTATCAATACCACAACATGCGCACACGTAAATGTATTGTATCTGATACTTAGACAAACGTAAGTTTATCAATGGTTGCACAATAATGAACGGAGTAGTTACTAGAGCTTATCAGGTTTTAACGAAGGCGGATACCCCCAAGCCAAGCATAGAATGCCCACGGCATTCCGAACGCTGCGCCATCTCTCGACCACTCACACAGTTACTTTTTTTCTTGAAGCCTCCGAGAGTGCAAACACTTGCCGCGCGTTAGCCATTTCGGAGGTCACGTTTTTTTTATTCTTCTTTTTGTTACTTCGGGAGGGCGCAGCATGCAGGCCAAACTTTGTCTCCGTCGTGGTAGGTGTTCTGTGGTCACGTCGACCTCGTTTAGTTGTTTCGTGTTAACGTTTGCTTATATTCTTTTTACGTGCTTACCCCAAGTGTGACCGTTAGCCATGCATACAGTACACCACTAGCCCTTCAATGACAATGTTTTTGATGCGTTAACGACCGTACTAGCAGTGTATACGTACGTTACAGCGCGGGTCTTGCGAGAGAAATAAGCGATGACCTCGAATCCGACGGTATTTTTTCGTGAACTATGACAGTGGCTGTTGGCGTCGCGGCAGCTCTAATACTTGAGTGGAGGAACTATCGCTGCAGTGCGAAAGTTTACTATAACTTTATAGAATGTTGTGCCTGCATACATTTCTGCTTCAGATGCCTCTCGCGATTCGCCTCGCGTGTCAACTTGCAATCATAGTGCATGCCACAATTTTGTTCTTAGCGCTGTGGCTGTGGTGGTTATTACTCTGGATTCGGAATACTCTTTTCACAAAGGTGAGTGAGCGTTAGTACTTACTTGCTGTGCACAGCTGTTACTAGAAGTGCATTTTGAGTTGAGTTTCTCACGACAAAGGAGAATCATGGACGAGAAAGGCATACTGCTCGCGTGCATAATTCCTTCCTACTTCTCAGTGCTGGCATGGGCAATTCAAAACGAATGCGATTGAGAATTTGGTTTAACCTACAGAAGTCATTGGTTCACTTTTCACCAAAGTTTAGTTATGATGATGTTTAAAAAGTTTCTGATGGTTGTAATCTAGTCTGGCAAATAAGCGCTCGGTGAAACTTCGCAGCCTGTTTCCCTTTGCGCTTTCACCTGGCGTGGTATAGCATAGCCTTATTGGGTGTCGTGTGACTATGCTGGAGGACGCAGGTTCGACTTCCGGCCACGGCGGCTGTATTCGAATGGGGGTAAATTGCAAAGAACATCCATATGGCGGTAGTGGCACGTATAACTCTATCAATTGTATATGATCGTACTTTCACGAATGGACTGTATACAGTGGTATCAGGTTTCCCAGAATGTTGAAAACTTAAGTGTGATGCTTTTTTACGCGCCTCGTTGAATTCATGAGTGCTGTTGGTGCCGTGCGAAACTAAATATGCGTGGGCTTACCAAGTATGTCGACACCGAAAAAATTCATTATTTTTTTCACACTCTGAGGTAATCGATAAAGCAAGACTGCTTGGGAAGCAGAGCTCCTTGTGTTCGTGACAAATTGGTAGTATGAAACAACACGAGACACACATGGAAGTTTTCGGAGCATCGTGCGAGTGCCTGACAATAAAAAAAGAGAGGCTTTTACTGTACACTAATAAAACAAAAGAAAACGTCACTCCTGCATTGCTTACAACAATCTTAGGTAAAATCAATCGCTCGCGACTGGCCGCGACCGGCTATAGGCTTGGCGTGCGTATGCGCGCGAGCAAGACCCCCGTGATTGAGGAAAAACTTGAACGCTGAAGGAGGAACGTTGCTCCTTTGTTCCTTGCCGCGAGAGGGGGCAAAGGGTAAAGCGCCCGAAAGGGAGGAAGTCGCTGCGCCGAAGGAGGAACGGAGCCCGTTTCTCCATTATCGCTCCCTTTATTTTAGAGTGTAGTAACGGTTCAAGAAAGGTGGTAACCGTTGCAGTTACTACCTATTTGCTTGCAGTTGTTACCTTTTTACTAACTTTTTTTAAGAGAGTATAGGCAAAACTTGTGTTTCGCACACCAAAATGCTACTGAAGAACCAAGGCAGCTTTACACTGCCATTTTTGCACATTCTTGTTTGGTTAAAAAGTGTTTTGGGTGCTTTAAACTTTCTTAGAGGTGCAAAATGGGATATGCTATTGCACATCAGCCCATGTGTGGTGCAGCGCCGTGGCTGTGATTGATCGTGCCATTAAGAACGACCATGGCGCATCCGAAAATGTGCTAAATGAACTTGAAATGCCTTTTATTATGTTGTATTTTTCTCAAAATTGTTCGTTATTTTAGACGGTATGAATTACTGACATGTTTAAAATAATGATAATCTTTTAAAGAATGATAATCGCGTTGAAATCGCGCTGCTGCTGACGTCATTAAGGCATTGCGCATATTATACGGTATACACTTTCGCGGCCCTTCTCTGTATACTGAGAAATTGCTGGTGGTCTTTATCTTTATCCCTCCCTTATTTTACGCCAGACTTTTACCTTTAATTGTTTTTTGCCATATAATTGACTGGTCTTTAGGAGCTGGCTGTCGATGATCGTGACATATAATAATCAGCTGATGTGCATTTTATTTAACTTTTTTTATGTCAATTGTCTTTTGACTTGGAGTCGTAAGTGCCGTGGCGTTTCGGATACACGGACACTGACCGACCTCCTGACTTTACGCTTTAAAACTTGCCAGACTAACTTAACCTTTCTTTTAATTGTACGTCCATGAAAAGAAAAAATGTTTGGTTCGATAGGGCCCAACTGTTTTAGGCGTAAGGCTTTTTAAAGGGGCCCTGCAACATCTTTTGAGCATGGTCGGATAATGCTGCCGATCCGTAGCAGAGGCTCCCGACAACAGGCAAGTCAAATATTATAGCGCAGCACGCGGCCTGTAATTCACAATAAATTATCAAAGTCAGCTAAAGATAGCTTTTTCTTCTCTCAACAAATCACAGAAGACGCTCAAAAATCATTCGTAGAAAGCCCATCTATCAGCCATTGGCTAATTTGAACATGGCGTGCTCGGTCGTTATAAAGATCGCTGTGGGAGGCCGTGACTTATCCATGCGTGCGCGATCACAGTGAAAAGACCATGTCTTGTTCGAAGAAAAATAAATAAAGTGCTCAAGGTCACGAGGCGCGTGTGACGCATTCTGTTTGCCCCTGCCATCCCTCCCTGCTTAGCTTCCCGCGCTTTCGTCGGGACGAGAGAAGAGAGAATGCAACTGCAGCATGCGACAAATCTTTGTAAGTCCGCTTGTACTAGACGGATTCCTAAAATTTTTGCGGCCTTGAATTCATGAGGGAATAAGCTTTTCCACTGAATTCATTCCATGGTTACTTGAAAAAGTGTTTGAGGGCCCCTTTAAGTGATCTCTCTAGGTGCCATACAAATCTATGTAAAAATGTCTTCGATGTGCCTGAACGCTTACTAAGCACATTCGATGAGTTGAGCATCAATCAAGCTGCGTATGACAATTCATTCATTCACAAAACTTCATTAACAAGAATCTTGGAGCACGGTGTTTTCAGACCGATGCGGGCCGCATCCACGTCAGTCGGTTAAGCGCCTCATGTTTACGCATGTCCTCAGTGTTGAGGAGTGAGTGATCACTCAATTTTTTTAAACAATATAATTTGATTCGACTTGTTGGAAAACTGGTGCAAATGGAGCATTTGTTTGATGGTGATCTGCCTGCCCAGTCTAGAGCGCTGAACGAGCCATATAAAACGAAGCAGTGTGTGCCGTAGCCATCCACTTCTTATTAGGACGTTGTCCAAGCAGAGGTGCATTTCCTGTTGCAGCGATTCACAGTCGATATCGTGACGCTACAGTGCCTCGTCAAGTATAGTATTGGCGTTGGGGCTCGCCCTTTCCCGAACACTGGAAATCGGCGTAACCACTTTGCAAGCACGTGCTTTGACGGTGCATGGTATTATGCGCACTCTTTCGCCAGATCGAGAAAACTTGGTATTGACTATAGTCATGCACCGCCATACCAGTGCGCGTCGTTCGATATGTGCCAGAGCGTTCGCTGCTGAGACGTGGGGAACAGCGATATAATAAGTTCAACGGAAACAACAAGCACAAAACTGAACGGCATCTTGCGCTCATATTGATTGCGAGACATTCGGAGAAAACAACATTTTGATATACGGATTCGTAATGAAAGCCCTTCTGCGAATGTCGGAATACTCTAACTCGGATAAATATAAACGACACACGGTTGCACAAAGCGCACAAAGAGACGCAGCGACATAAAGTGGAAAACTACTATTTCCCGCTCTCGCCCTTTCCCGTTTCATTGCTGCGCGCGGCCTCGGGCCCCTGTTATTCGTCCTCCCTCTTGCCTTCGTGTCCTCGCTCTTTCGTCAAATAGTTATGTGCGCAGATATTTCGGACCGGGCCCTGGCAGCGATATTGTATCTTTTAAACACTCTGTTATGCGCGTTTCTTATTTTGTAACTCCCCTCCCGCCCTCCGTCTTCGGTGCCCTCTCTCCCTTCCTCTCTGCCGCCGCTAAAACGGAGTTTAAGGTCAATCTCCCTTCAGCTCCGCTCGCCTCCCGGTGAACAGCGGCCTCCCCCCTAGCAGGTGAGAATGGACCGTTCCCGTTCTCTCCCTTCGGAGAAGGAGGAGAACAGGCTCGGACGAGAAGGCTCTTTGTTTCTTTTTGGGACTCCTCCCTCTCTGTACTCTTTCTCCTTTTTGACAATCTGCCGCCCTCCCTCGCTTATTTCTCCTCGGCCGACTTGCAGGAGCGGTCGGCTCCTGCGATCCTCCGCTTTTGCGCCGCGCCGTTTGAACGCGCCGGATTGGCCTCCAATTGACAAGCAGGCGCCGCTGTGGATCTGCGTTTCGGCAAACTGTGATACTCATGACTCCAGCGACTGTGCATGACTCGGGATGAGACACCGTAGACAGTGACGCCCACTTGCGTGCTTTTTCTCACACGTGCTCGTTGGAGCCGCACTTAGCTTATTCAGCGGAACCTCTCGTCGACTTCGTCGTGTTGTACCACCTACCCTCGCAGCAGGGGTCACCAACTTGGATTTGTGGCCCTTGGTGACTGATCCCTGCACGGTAAGAAGCAACTCACTCAACTCCGGTGTCTGTGTGAGTGTGGCGAACGTCGCTCTACTGCGCATATGCGTGTAGTAGTGAGCGTTTCCCTCCTAAGTTTCTCTTATGACGGCATGTGTATAATAGTCACGCGGGTTCGCATTCGCCGGCGTTCTTTCAGTTTCCCTAATGACTAGCCATAAACGTGCGCCTCAACTGAACTCGGCCGTCGGCGGGACTCACTCTGGTCCTCTTCGTAGCGTAAAGGCTGTGCGACACGCGGTAACGCTTGCGATAGCGCGTGTCGCACGCTCGCAGTTTTTTTCTCGCTTTGGAAATGTATAAGCATGCACGATCACGCACGCCTACTTACGCTAGGCGCCCGCTGTCAGGTTTTGATGGCACTTCGTCGTACTCGTGCCGCAGCCGTTATAGCTCGTGATTTTTCATCGCGTTTTTGCAATCGCTACGCGAAACCACTTCGCGTGCACTTGGCCCAAAGCCTTTCTAATTTATTCACCGCATTAACTTCGTTATAGCGAAATTATCCTCTTTGTGTGCGTCCTAAGCAAAAAAACGCTGTAAACGTTCGCGGCACACTTCGGTTCTTGTTCATGTCGTACGTCAGCAAGCAATTTTTCAACTTAGTAATGCAGACGTTCGCGCGCATCGGGTATACTGACGCCGCGTGAGGGCAAAACGACTGGCGGTGCCCCGGCGCATTTGACACACTTTGATGAAACTGGCGACCTCAATAGAGTTTACTAACATTGTTTCTCTTCTCTCGTTTTTCCTTCTCTCTCCCCCTTCCTCCCTCCGGATCGGGAAAACCTGCTAGCGGGGCTTCAACCACTGACATCTTGACCGAATTCTCTTTTCCAAACGCTTCTTGTTAGCCGCGTACGTTCGTGTCTTGAATGTATGTGCGACGTTCTTTAGTTCCTATGGCAGCAATGGAGGTTTCTCGTGTATGTACTTTTGCGGGCCGGGATTTCGAGAAGTTCTAATAGTCTCGAAAGTCCTTCCATGCGGTTTGATTTTTTTTTTTCTGCTAATAGTAAACACTTTTGAAATTTCTAGTGTTTTCCTTGTTTCAGCAGTAAGACAAGAAATCCAACCGTATGAAACGCGTCCCATTCATTTGTAGTTGTGACGTTTCCGCCAGAAACTAAGTAGTTGTAGTAACTCTGGTGTCTCACAGTTTTTTGCGCTATTGCTGCGCGTGTTGTATATCTCTTTAGTGCGATCCGCCCAGCCGGCGAGACTTCCGGGCGTGAGAGGCGTCGATAGAAGTGTTCCATTGGCGCGACGCAGCCGGTGACGTCGCTAGACACCGTTAACTTCATCGGGTGAAACCGGTTGCTGCAAAGCTCCGCGTTCTTTCCCTCCATTTGAGAGACAGGCAGGCTTTATGATATTCCCCGAGCGAGGCAAGTCTCTTTCTAGGGGCGACGCGTCGGCCATTAACGTGACGTTGCATCGGACGACGTCCGTTTCCCACTTCTTGCCGTGTCATTTCCATGATCTTTGCTGTTGCCCTTCCTCCTGCTGATGAATGTCTCGCATGTTAAAATCTGCTTGATGGTTTGGCTATTACGTTTTGACTTCATATGGAGCTTTCCGTATTAATTTTTCGCCAACGTCTATACTGATTTTAACAACAGCGCAATTTAGGCAAGTCATCAGTCGAGCAACCACCCACACACAGCGGGCTTTACCTTTTTTGTTCCCGTGTCAAGAAATCGCATCGCGGCACACCTACCACGCAAGCGCCAACTAGCCCACTTAACGGTTTTTTGGCCATGACTTCCATATGACACGTTCAGTTAACGTACCTCGAATTTGAGCGCACACTCAAATATTTAGGGTTTTTCTTGTGGTCAACAGGCACTGCACTAGCGTGTGATCTATCGCTCATTATTCTTGAAAAGCTGCAACGTACTTCTGGCTCATCATTTGCACGGTGTTTGTGGTCTTTTCGTTTGCACAAAATGTACATAGTCGCCGGCTCATTCTGTGGCATAATTGTAATCTTGAATGGGCTGAGCTGTGATACTACTGGGTATGACAATCCGCAATGGAGCTGTGATACTACTGGGTATGACATCGTCATACCCAGTAGTATCACAGCTCCATTGCGGATTGTTTACGCCTCAGCCCATTCAGGATTACTCTCGGACACCGAAAGCCTAATATGTGCTGATGCAATCCATATAGCTACACATGCACAAATGGTCACATAGTACACATATAGTACACAACAAGTACACTAACATATACGCTAACAAGTACGCAACAAGAGCACAATCAACCATTCACAGCAACGGGCCCACACCTCGACATGTTTACTCACACCCTAATATGAAAGCGCACCAGCTTACATAGCGATGAATTTCGACTGACCATAGTGGCACAGGTTACAAGTAGGTTTTCTTACACGTTTTTTTACGTTTTGTATCAATACCACAACATGCGCACACGTTAATATATTGTATCTGATGCATACACAAGCGTAAGTTTATTAATGGTGGCACAATAATGAACGGAATAATTACTAGAGCTTATCAGGTTTTCACGAAGTCGGTTACCCCCAAACCATGCATAAAATGCCCACGGCACTCCGAACGCTGCGCCATCTGTCGACAACTGCCACAGTTACTTTTTTTTCTTGAAGCCTCCGAGAGTGCAAACACTTGCCGCGCGTTAGCCATTTCGGAGGTCACGTTTTTTTTTTCTTCTTGTTACTTGGGAGAGGGCGTAGCATGCAGACCAAACTTTGTCTCCGTCGTGGTAGGTGTTCTGTGGTCACGTCGACCGTCAATTCGCAATGGAGCTGTGATACTACTGGGTATGACAACGTCATACCCAGTATCACAGCTTAGGCAACTTTTTTTAGCTTCGTTTAGTCCCTCCAGATGGCGCCAGCTACCACCTATCTCACGGCTATGACGCTCTCACACCTCCAGATATAACGTTGAACATCTATCTATCAAAGCTGCACTATTGAGTCGGAATGGTTTCGCTGCGATCGAGTCTACGGTTTGGAGGCACATCTAGCGACCTGCGGACCCGTAATCGCATGGATAACGTCGCTACCTATGTGAATCTGCGAGAAATAAATACAGCAAGCCTAGCATGCACTCTTCAGGTGTCCCGTGCCTTCTGCAGTATCCGTGTCATTTGGAGTGAACGTGGCTTCGCTGACCGAACGAAACGTACTTGCTCCGTCGTTCTCTTTGGCGATGTGTTCACCGCCACAGGTTAGTCTGCTTGTTTTTATAATAATTTCGTTCAATATCAAGCTCAGCGGGACCGTTTTTTGTAACTTTCAGTGCCGTGTACTCGTTATCAGTCGAGAATCGTTGCATTTGCTAAGCCTACTCGCTTCGCCGGGGGGCAGCCATGTTGATTTTCATAAGGAGGAACGTGTTTCTCCGTGGATGAGGGAGCAACGTTCCTCCATTTTAAAGACGAGCATTGGGCACATCGCCGTTCCTCCCTAAAGGGGAGAGAACGTTACTCCATTTTTTTAAGAGTGTAGCGCGCTACGTATACACGTTTACAGCTGAGGCTGCTTCCTGCTGTATTAGTTTAGCGTACGCGACAGCGGACACATAGACTGCGCCTGAACCATACACACCTTCGTCTTGGAGTGGTACTTGGCGCCACCTAGTGACTAATCAATAAACTACAATCGCCAACTATAGTTGACACGAGTCAAGACATGAGACAAGGCAAGATTTCACGAGCAGCTCCGTGAAGAGTGTACTAGAAAAGTACACTCTAGCTCCGTCCGAATGCGGACATTTCGGGCGTTGAAAGGCATCCCCGTCAGCTGTTGTATTTTTAAAGCGATAGCTGTCCATTGCACGGGGTCCGCGAACGGATTTGAGCTCCTCGCGTAAGCAAGGAGCTCCAAATCGAGGGCAATCGTAAAATGCACGCGTGCTTTACTCGCAACCATGACCACACTGCTGCTAGGGGGAGATCTCGCGAGAGCTACTGCTAAAGTACCCAATGGCGTGCGCAACCTAAGAGCCGAGATCTAGTGTACGCATCTCTCTTACGTACAGCGCATGCGCAGCCGTGCTTCCTCTCGCGTGCGCCAGGCCGTTGGGCGCGTTTAACTAAAACTCTCTATTGAGAACGTTTGCGCGTAGTGGCAAGCTCTTTGGTGGGATACCTTAGCGTACACTAACGGGCCGGTTCTAAAAAGAACGCGAAGAGATTTGCCGTCGATCGCTAGCAGGCTTCGGCGCTAAGCGTACGATACGGACCGCCCTTACGTTATGCTAGGACACTCCCTCATCTCAACTAGCTTATGTGGTTGAGTGCCTTCTACCTTGCCTTCTCTCTTTCGCACCTCAAATGAATGCAACCAATATCTCTCCTAGTGCGCACGTCTCCACTAGATCTGGCCAAAGAAGACCTGTTGAGGAATCACTTTGTTTAAATAATAGCAGGATACTCGAATAGAGGGAGCCAGAGTCGACCGGTTACTTATACTGTTTCCTTGTACCAAATGCACAGGGACGTGTTCGCTTCTTTGCGAAAACAGGGGACTTCCTTGTATCCTATACGCGGAAAGTGTATGGCGGCTCAGCGAATGTTGTTTTATGTTGCTGTATTGACGTTCCAAGTATTCTAGCTCAAGTTATGAGGGGCGTGCGCGCAAGCCACCGTCTTGCCTTTTCGCAGACAAACGCACCCAGCCCTGCGATTTTCCCTTTGTTGCCGCAGGTGGCGGTGGAATAGTCACGGGGACAGCCGGTTCCAATCGGTTTTGCGACAGTCACGCGTCTTTGGAAATCGGTAGGATTTAAGCTTTTAAATACACCAGATAGAGAGAAAAAGACTAGAAAGAAACAGGCAGCTGTATTGTCTGTAAACGTAACTGTATGCACCATGATGGTCGCCGAGATTGCACTATGTGCAGAAGACTGCGCTAGTTTCCAGAAGAAGCTCCTTTGGATGAGCGTCGGTGATATTCTGACCGTCACCGACGGAAAGCACTGCATATGCGTGTTTTGCACATCCAAAGTAGTTTGTTCGGCCGTCGACTGTTGCCGCGGAAGTCACGACCGCAACATGCTGCAATTTGTCGGCGCGGAAAGTGACAGCAAAGGGGGGTTGATGGCAGTGGCGGCTGCCGACTTTTTGGCAGGTGGAAACCCCGCGTAACTGGCCGAGGCCTCCGAACCGTCGTCGGGCTCGCTGAAACAAAAGACGGGCGGATGGATTGTCCTTTCTTTCCTCGCTGGACGCTGTGGCCTGGTCCAGTTTCTGTGCCATTGCGTCCGTCATTGTTCCCTCGGAGGAACAAAGGCCGCACAAAAGTAGGGCGTGCCTACAAGTTCTCGTTTGCGCAGCCCCTCCTGGTGGCTTGCCTTGAGGCGGCACCTTTTGTGATCCGCGCCATCCCTTTAGCACGTTCCTTGACGGGCCTGATCGAGACATTGTGTTGTGCAACTCAGTCAGCCTTCATGCATGATAAACAACGTACTTTTACATTCTTTTCGTGCTTTTCTAAGTACAGATGATGGAAAAAATAATATTGCCGATGAACGACAGGGCTGAAGTCTACACGGGTCACACGGGCGTGTCTGCGCGCCATCTGTTGTTGCTGCGGCACCTTAGGAAACTTACGCTATGGTATAGCTACGATAAGTTGGCACTGTGATCAGCTTGTGGTTGAATTCAATTTCGCGGACATCCGCAGCTCGTGCTCACGCCGCTGTCAGCGTCCGTGCCCATGTGCTAAGCCGCATCCGAAGCAAAATGAGAGCTGTGAATGTAGCAATATTTGAGCTATACAGAGCAGTACACAAGGTCGGTATGTATTGAGGCTACTGTGCAGCTTCTGATTTAGTAGTAAGGTTGGTATTCTTGAAGGACGCTGCTTTAGGTAATGATAAATAGCAGGCGGTTTTAGCAGAGCGTCCGCAGCAGCTCTACGGACGCTGGCTGCCATATTATAATAGCTGCCAGCCTGCATCTGCAGAGCTGTTGCGGATGCCCAAGGCTTTTTAATAATTGCTTAGGTTTTAAGCGCCGAAGCCACAGCGTATATGAGGTGCATTGTTGCGGAGTGCTCCGAGTTTACTTCAACCACTCGGGGATCTTCAAGGTGCACCCGAATCTAAGTACACGAGTGTTCCTTGCGTTTCGCCCTTATCGAACTTCAGCTTCCGTGACCATGAATTGAACCCGCGCCCCGCCGCGGTGGTCTAGTAGCTAAGGTACTCGGCTGCTTACCCGCAGGTCGCGGGATCGAATCCCGGCTGCGGCGGTTTCATTTCCGATGGAGGCGAAAATGTTGTAAGCCCGTGTGCTCAGATTTGAGCGCCGTCAAAGAATCCCAGGTGTTCGAAATTTCCGGAGCCCTCCAATACGGCGTCTCTCATAATCAAATGGTGGTTTTGGGACGTTAAACCCCACATATCAATCATTAATCAATGAATCGAACTCACGCCCTCGAGCTTAGCGGCACGACTTCACTCTGCTTTGTCATAGTGGCCCGAAACGGGTCGGTGGGTCTCGTATTGCAATACAGTGAAATAAAAACGTAATAATAGCGAGTGTTTTTGGTGAGTACATCTCCAAATATCTTATGCTGCACTTACTGTAACATCCTGCTCTTGATTAGCGGCTTTAAGGCGCTTACTTGAGTTCTCCTATATTCTATTCTTACGTCGCCACTGCGGGGCTGTCATGTTCGATCAAAACGCGACCTTTGGGGGCACCTCACAGGGAACGTAATACGGTGCGTCTTCACAAAACCTGTCTGCGTGGGAGAGAACCAACTAGTCCCCCCCCCCCCCCAACCGCCCCTCTTTTTTTTCTTGTGTTCAGGCGTTGTTGGCAGGCAGCGAGATTAATCAAAAACTTTTTCTTTTATTAAAACACTGCAGCCTACTTCGTTTCACTTGTGCACATTCCTGTTATTTATTATCTCCTTCGTGCGTTATATAGACAGTTATTTGAAATTGATAAGCCTTCGTGCACTATTAGAAAAGTAAAACATCTTTACATATTTCATGTAACCACCGGATCTCCTATTGTAAAGTCAACGCTTAGCAAAAGCACCGACGCACACCCTACCGCACCCCAACATGGCGCATGGCCTGTAAGCACAGCGCAGAAAGCGTTTTACGAGCCTGATTATTTCGTAATCCGTCTTCCATAGACCAGTTGCATAGTGGCGACATCTTGTGGAGCCTTGTTTAACCAGAGAACGACGTAGCTAAACGGAGCCAGAGGGCAGTGAACAATTCTTTTTCGCTGCCTGTATTGTATTGGCAAGTGCTGCGCCAGCTATGAGAAATACTGATGGCTTATTAGAGGGGGACGTTTTTCTTTCTTTTTCTAATTTTAAATAACTTGGACAAAGTGGAGAAAGACCGTGCATGCGTATAAAAATCGGGCGAGGTGGAAAATTGGGGATGTAAGGCAAGTGGACATTGACTTTTTTTCGCCTCTGTCATATATGTACATGCCCTTCCCACCTCGCCCCTTTTCTCTCCCCTTTCAAATTCTGGCTTTCTGTTGCACGTCGCCTTTGCTTTGCCACATCAGTGTATGCGCGTTCTGCTGCACTTGGAAGTTCCGTACTAAGAGCAACTGTACCAGTTGGTTTACTTAAAAATAAATAAAAGAACTAATAGTTGTTGTTTTTTGTTTCATATTCAGCGATACTTTTTCAGATTGTATTCTCTACCTGAACACTGCTGAAAGCACTCATGACGCAATATCGATCCGGCGTGTGCGTTTAGGCTCTGTCCGGCCTTGTAGGACACTACAGCTTTCCACTTATGTCGCCTCTTTACACTAAGCTTTTCCGATGCCAGAAACATCGTAGTAGTCAAATCAGGTGATACAAGGATTAGAGGCAGAAATATTGACAAAAATTTTAACCAAGCTTTCTACGGTTATGTGGTAACTAAAGGCAGTAATACGAATGGCAGATCCTGTTAAGTGTTCCTGCGTATATGCTGCGGAACCGAGCCTAATTGATAGTTCAGCATAGGCGCTGCTGCGTTCATGCGCATGACGAAATAATGCGTTAGAGAAAGAAATCGGCTCAGGGCCCTTCAAGTTTTTAGTGTGTATAGTGTACAGTTTAACTAGTTGTTTAAGCTTGACTGATATTGTTGCAAATTAGTTGCACTGCCGTGTCATTCTTGGCAATGTTACGAGGTTATCATTATCATCGTCATCATCACTTTCACCAAGAGGTCTTAAATAGCGCCTCATAGTAGATGGCGGGGATGCCTGGTGGCTAGTGAATATGATGTGGAATCCGAAACAGGGCCTCCAAGAACTTCACCGTGCCGATTGATCTCTGAGGCAAAGCCTGAGCGTGGCGCTGATGTGCACCGAATTCTGCTTCCCCTTTAGACATTGGTACTAGAGAAGTTTCGCAATCAAAACCGTGTTTTCGCTGGCTTGTCAAGCAAGCGCTCATCACACAGACATTTCTCCGTGTCCAGACTGTCTGAAAACTCTACTTCTTAGACATTCCGAAATTTCAGTAACAGTTGACCTATGGAAAGAGGCTAAATTATCCGACTGCTTGGCTGCGAGTCTGATACCTTTTTCGGACTATCTAGATCGCGCAGACAGTGCAGGCCAGAGGTCCATGGACTCTTACAAATTAAGTTGATTGTCTTGTATTTCGCGTAATAACCAGTGACACGGGCTCACGTGAAACTAGAGGCTGAAGCATTTTTTTTCCTTTTTTTGCTTCTACAGCTTTCTTAAAAAACTTTTGGTGCTTATATATGGTAAGCGTCATATGCGGTAAAAAACAATAGTATATTCGTGGTACCGCATTCCGATGTGCAGCGTGAATCCCACTTTCACTTCCACCATCAAGTATGTGTTCGTCATTTTTTTAATCAGCCCATGTCGTCCGACAAATCCGGACAGAGGTGGAAAAAAAAATACCAATGAACTACCTGAAAGGATAACCAGAAATGCAGCTGTTTGCTTGGCCTACATTGTTTAGAGTTAAAGCCGCTAGGTGTTGTCAGCTCACTAGTGTCACAGTTATTACATGCATCACTGGGTATAATACTTGCATGGTACTGTGTAAATGAGAACTGACAGGCAATGATGCCAAGGAAAGTGTAGGGCATGTCGCTGGCAGGGACCGAACTTGCGATTTTCGAATAGCGCGTCTGATGCTCTACCAACTGAGCTTTGCGGGGTAAACCTGGGAGTGTTAGTCGGCGCCGCTAGTAGACATGACGGCGAGTGACGCAGCACATGACGCGACCCTAACAGCTATAAAATAGTACTATGTAAGTACACGCGGTACTATGTAACCTATATTAAGAAAGAGCTGAGCTAGTTGTCTTGACTTCTTTCTTGCGTCCGCGTTTGCACACCGAGTCTTTTTAGAATGAATGCAATGGAACGCAGCTACTTAGATACCTATCTTGACTGACGCCACTTCACGTGCAAGGAGCGGCGTTTTGGGAGAATCGTTACTCCGCCATTCGTATACTTTACTCACGCTTCGTGCACTAGACTGAGAATTTTCGCAAGTGTCTGTGGGGCAGTACGCATGCATCAATGCTTGAAGCAGCTAACATTTCCTTGTTCGCGATAAAAACACCGAGTTGGCGATTTCCAATTAAGTAACTCTGTAGGCTTGTACCTCGATATCGTACCGCCTGGGATACCCACCCATACGATACACGTGCGTGCGTGCGTGCGTGCGTGTGTGTGGTGTGTGTGTGTGTGTGTGTGGTGTGTGTGTGTGTGTGTGTGTGTGTGTGTGTGTGTGTGTGTGTGTGTGTGTGTGTGGCGGCCATTTTCCTCTCGGTGGCAGACTCAGGGGGTGTGCACTCAGTGGAGTACTATATAACGGCTGTGCCCAAAGAAACGTGGCCGCGCGGGGCGCTCGGGTGATCCATCATTGACACTGCAGGTTTTGAACCGGCTTTCGGTTGGCCCTTCACTCTGCGTTCCACTTGCTCCTGACTGCTGCTGGCTGCTTTTTCCCTGTTTGTCGCTGCTCGCCATTGTGTTGCCGCGGCAATTCCAGCTTGGTCTGTCGGAATAGATTTTAGACGGCATCTGGATTCGGCGCGCGGTGTTCTTGAAGGATGAGCTCGCTGACCGCTTCCAAGAGTGCGCTGCCACAGCAGTTAGTCGCTTTGTGCTGCTTCCTTTTCCGGCACGCTTTCATGAATACATGAATGAAAAAGGCGGCCGGCTGCTCTTCACTATAATGCAGCAATATCGCTGCGGGCGAAGCATTGTTTTCCACTTGCGCACACATGCGAAACACGAAGGGTGCCCGTGCCCCCCTCGTGTGTCTCGTGACTGAGCAAACAGCTCTTCATGGCGTGCAGATTTCACTGGGGCGCCTCCTCGTGGCAGCCCTTAGTTTCCACCATCTCTCAATTCAGCGTCGTCGTGGCCTCGCGTGTCTAGCGGCAGCATTGGTCGCCATTGGTCGGCTGCTGCTTCCGCATTTGTGTCGTGCGCACTTCTCTCTCTCTATTTTTTGCCCCTTGTCAGTGTGCCCAGCTGCGGATTCCGCGTCATCTCTTTCTCTCTCTTTTCCCTTCGTTGCGGACGCGCATCTGAAAGCGAGCAGTCTTGTTACACTGGTTATTACGGCTTGCACGGCGCGTCTGGGATGCAAAATAGGTACAAAAGCGCCCACGATCAATTTATAGATAACACGCGCTTTTCAGCTTTTCCGCCGCTCAAACAGGACATGGTTATTAGCGAACAGCCCAGTACGCGCTGTTCTGCAGTGTTAACGTTGGTCGACGCTCCCCTGCGTATCGGCGCGGGCGCCAAAGGATCTTGCACATTATTTCACCGGGGCACTGAACGGTAGCGGAGGCATTGCGCAGCTGAACCACAGAAGTTGATTGATTGATTTGTGGGGTTTAACGTCCCAAAACCACTATATGATTATGAGAGACGCCGTAGTGGAGGGCTCCGGAAATTTAGACCACCTGGGGTTCTTTAACGTGCACCCAAATCTGAGCACACGGGCCTACAACATTTCCGCCTCCATCGGAAATGCAGCCGCCGCAGCCGGGATTCGAACCCGCGACCTGCGGGTCAGCAGCCGAGTACCTTAGCCGCTAGACCACCACGGCGGGGAAAAAAAAAACCACAGAAGTTGCGAGACGGAACAACAAGTTTAACTACCCCTGTGTGTGTTAGTCATACTTCTACGGAGTGTTCTATTTTTTTTGGGGGGGGGGGGCAGCCTTCCCGACGTTTTGACTGCGTTCGTTGCTTGTTATGAAGCATGACTATTGGTTTATTAGCAAAATTTTTAAAACTTGTAACCTCCACCGCAAACAGACGTCCTCGCTACATTCATGTCGAATATTATTCTGCTCTGAACCAATATGCCATTGCCTGTTTTGAGGTTGTACGTGGTAATACCTGTAAAGGAGTATTACGCTCTGTTTATGTATATTTGTACTTGCGAGAATGGACGTTTTTTTAGACTTTCGGCGCCGATTTTTATGCACAGCTCCCCTTCACCCTTCCTTTTTACTTTCTTTTTCTGGATGAAGAACTTGGCGTACTTGCGGTAGCCATGTAGAGTCGTAAAAACACAAGTTCATACTAATTGCCAATTATTTTGTATACGACAGGCTCGCTCATGTGCCCTTATACACACATACCGTCTTCACGTTGCACGTCCCTTCCATTCGCGCTTACAGGTACCATACTCACGCTTTCAGTTGTGCCCAAGTGTCGCTGGCTTCTGCATTCTTCTCGTTCACTCGCCGTTATTATCCTTCACTCCCTCGATGTCACGCTTGGGAAATTAGTGTTCGACGACGAGACAGGAACATGGAATACATCGGCGCCTATGTATTGTATGTTCTTGTCTCGTCGTCTTGCGCTCGCAGTTCCAACTGTGGAATACACCTACAGCTTCCACCGGCAGCGCATCTGCCGTTGGGGAAATGATCTCGGAGCGACCACAGCGCGTGATGACTCATTTGTCTCGTTTCCTATGCATTCCACGAAGCGGTGTCACTCGCGTATATCAATACAACCAGTGTACGCATCGAGATCCCTCCAAGTCTTGTACTCACGGTTGTGTGTTCACAGGGCACATTTGCAAAGTTGGCGAAAAAAAAATTTCGTGGTCGTTAGCAGGCTAAGTTGTATAACACCCGAGAAATTAATTTACCACTATTGCTCCCCCCCCCCTCGAACGAAGGGAAACGGGCGAACCTTTCCAAGAAAACGCGTGGTGTATATATATATATATATATATATATATAAAGAGAGAGAGAGCCTTCATCTTTATCTTGCCTATATCGTTGAGAACCTCCAATAGTTCTCTCTGGTGCAGTTATCCCTATTGTTATTCGATACGAGAATACGTATCGAATAAGAAACCAACATATCGGAGCAACAGGGCAATATAGTGCGAGCAGGCCTGGCCACCGCCATTCCACAAAAGGAGGCACCACGTTGTCTATGCTCCTTGAAAGGAGGAAACGATTTGTGATATCACCCTAGCCAAAATAATGCGCGTAGTCTATCGAGCCGGTTGCCATGCATGGGCAACGAGGCCTCACTCACTCATACTTGCTGTAGGGAGGCAATGCTGTATTCGCCGGGTTCAACGCCCTCATCGATCGTCGGTGCACGGCCTTTGAATGCTATATACCGAGTGTATGTTCATCGGTTTGATTTTTTTTTTCTGTGCCTGTTTATTAGAGGGTGCCACATCATGCTGGCTCAGTTACGCTGCGGAGAACGTCACTGGCTTCACGCAATCATGGTGTTTTGCGCCGCGACTGAATGAAAAAGTCTTTAACGTGGAAACTGTGTCAAGAGCCCTTTAGTACACATATCTAAGTACGTCAGCGTTATGCCGAACTGCTCGTTATATATATATATATATATATATATATATATATATATATATATATATATATATATATATATATATATATATATATATTGTAATGGAGGTATTTAGCTTTCATAGATTTCATAGAGTGGTCGTCTGCCTCTGCTGTATGTGTCACAGCTGCGAAACAAACGTGCGGTGCCCGAAATGATGTGATCTGTGATTGCATTGCGACGATCGCCAAGCTCACTCTCAATGGTTGTCGTGTAGCTTCGTTCATAGGTTCCCGCGGCGCCACCTCCGTAGCTTGGTAGTTACTCTTCATTTGAAGTTTCATACGCGCCCATCATAGCTCCACTGTTGCGCGTTTGCACAGTGCGCTTTTGGAAGTGTGGGGTGGGGACGTACCTCCACGGGAAGTCGACGTATTGCTCACACTCAATGGGTCGCCTATGCCCTGAGTTGCGGCCGCACAACGTAACTGAGTGAGCGCACCGTAGCAGGGTTCAGTTCCTCTTTTTGCTATGTTGGGGCACATTCGGAGGGTTATCGCGCGGGGGTTTGGGGAAGCGGCACGATCGGGTGAGCCCAAGACGTGAGGACAAGCGGGGGAGTTCGCCTGAGCCCTTCGGCCTTGTTTACGCTTCGGCACGACTGTTTGTCTTCGGCTTGGCAGGCAACGAGGCTTGCCTGTCACTCCCTCCGACGTAGGCATGTTCCGAGGTGACCTCAAAACGTTTACTCCTAACCTCGTCCTCCCTTCTCGCGCGCAATGCTCTTTCCTCTCTTGAGGAGCCAGCATTTGTTTTCGCAGGCGTCATTGGGCCCTTTTGGCTCTCCCCTCTTGGTCCGTCATTTTTCTTTTGTTTGAAAAATGGCGTGCAAGACCGGTTTGGGCCGTGAAGGCTGGGATGAGGGTTGAGAGGGCGCCGCAGTGGAGGCGGGTGAGGGCGTGCATTCTCGCGAAAGAAACGGGCGGGACTCCTTCGAGAGGAGGAGGCGGTCTCTTCCTTCGTTTGTTTATCTTGCTTGTCTCCAGTCGCAGCGCCGCGTCGCCGCTGTGCCGGGCGTTATAAAGCTGTGCAATACCGTCCTGTTCGATGTGTGCTCATTTCGGCGTGAGGCCTCTATCACGGTTCGCATCTGTGTGGCCTTCGAGCCCGACACTAGTCGTGGTGAACCGAGCCGTATTTATTATTCGCATAATAGTCAAAGCTATTATTGGGCGTAAGATAATGACGCATTCATATTGGCTTACGCGCATTCACAGCGACCACCCCCTGAAACAAAACAAAAAAAAGGTTTTTTTACGAATGCGCCACAGATTGCCGACGCCTACTTATGCGTGCCAAACTAGTTGACCTCCCTCTAGGTAGTACGATTAGAGCCAGTTCATGTGTTTGAACACACTGTGTGTTAGATTCGAGTTTGTCGTCTCGTAGCGCTGAAATTACGGGCAGTTCACTGATGCCCGTAGACGTTGTGCTGTGTCATAGTCGCTGCGCTCACGCCGTGGTGGTTGCAGCTTGTGTCACTGACGAAATCTGCCGCGTTGTGTGAGGTCGCTGTGGTAAGGATGAAACCGAAGTTCTTGAAACCAGTAACCTTGATACTCTCAGCTATGACGAAATGTGCTATGAAATAGGAACGTCCGTTATGAAACAAGCGGGGCGCGCGTGTGCAAGGAGTCCAACATTTATTAACGTTGCTTTTGTACTCTCGGAGGTGGAAGCTTCCCTTTTCTAGGTACTTTCCAGCAGTGCTGCGCTTTCCTACGAGCCGCCCTTCTCATCAGAACTTGGCCATGTTGTGACAATTAGCTTACCTCTAGAAAGTGTAATGTATAGTGAGTCGTATAGGGCAGCAGATATCACGCTTTTGGTATGTGAATTGCTGCAGTTATTGTTTATCGAGTGAGGCCCCCCCCCCCCCAAAAAAAAACAACAACAAACGATAAGGTATTTCTATTACGTGGGGCCGATTCTTTTATCACGAATCTGGCTAACAAACATAAAATGGGGTCTCAATCGCAAGAGAGGTTGATACAATTGTCGATAGTATTGTATACCGCCGCCGCCGTTTTCTTCTTTCTTTCTCTAACATCTCGCACTTAGTGGCCCTCAGAACTCTGTCTCCGTTGCATAACTCTGGCGCCGCAAGCACCTCGTTAGAATTGTATCAAGGATCTTGTTCTTTGTCGCGTAAGCAAATGCATGGGGCGTGTACCCGTTGTGAATAAAAAGTGCTACCTGCTGTATACGTTTTTCTCAGGCATGATTTATAACGCTGTGCTTCTGTTGTAAGTCGACGTTTTGTGGTGGCAAAAAAAAAAATCGAGAAAGGCTTGATTATTACGAATGCGATTGTACTGAGCGAGGGAATAGTTAAGGGTCCCCCTTTTTTAAAGTTCCTCTTTCTGTTTTTGTTTGACACGGCGGAGAGGCTTATCTTTGTTTGTGTATCATGTCCCCGTGCATAAAGCGGGTATTTTTTTCTTTCTCTCAGCCCCCGAGAGTAGTTCGACTGCGGTACGTGTGTCGGCCTGTCAGTCTGGCCCGTGTTGTTGTTTTTGGCCGCCGCTGGCACAGCCGGTCCTCCGTTCGAGCGCGTTTCGCCCGCTTACTTTATTCCGTCTCATTTGTCGTTCCATTAGGCGTTTGTTTTCTGACAAGTGCCTGCGAGGGGCTGGCTGCTAATTTATGGTAATGTTATTCTTAGCGGTGCAGGGGAGAAGCCGGCGCGATGCTCAAACCTGTTCCCCCTCCCGCGACGAGTGAACGGCAGGCTTTGTTTCGGACGGTTATTTATCATGGCTCTTTCTCGGAGCCCCCTTCTTCTCCTCCTCCTCAATCGCCAACATAAAGAAGATCGTTTCCATGCGCGCCCGCGTCACTTCTCTGCAAAGTATACACTCTCCGCGGCCATGCCGCGAGCACGCCGAGCCTCTCCGGTTGCAGCAGCGGTTGCGAGCGCATTAAGAACGACGACAACCACAAAATGTGCGTCTGCCGGGCTCTGCTCGAAGGCTTGGAAAACGGGGGAGGGGTTTGTCTGCCGGTGGAGGGCCGCCGCATCGAGCAACAGATGTCCCGCAGATCTCCGTTTATGTCTCTCATCCCCCCCCTCTCTCTCTAGCTTATTCGCCGGTTTGTCACTTTGGCGTTGTTCGTTGGAGCGTGTTTCCATTGCTCGTCGCGAGCGACACCGCGTTTGGCCGTCTGCTGTTATAAGCGCGCAGGCCCTGCGTTGACTCTCGGCGGCTACCGATGTCTGGAGCAACCGCGTTACTCTCTGAGCAGTGCTCTCTATTCCCGCCGTGTATGGGGGTGAGAGAGAAGGAGACTGCCTACCATATGCCTCGGTGGAAGCACTGCAGACGACTTACGAAAGCGCGAAATGGTAAATCTCGTCATGCGAAAGCTCTTGGCAGTCAAGTTGCTTGCATATTGCGAAGGTCGTGCCTCTCCTGTCTAATACACTCCCGCTTCACTGATCTTCGCATCCTGTTCGTTCTCTTTTAATTTTTCGCTTTTTCTTATTCACTAGCACAGTAACTCGTTCGATGTTACAGCATCATCCACTGGCGTACTTGAAAGGGCTATATTGATCACATATCTTGTACGCTTTCTTTTACAGCTTAACCCCTTGTCGGACTTTTTTGTTTTCCTCTGGATAGGCTCCCACACCGCTATATAGTTGTCCCTTTTCAACCCACCTGTCTTTGGAAAGTTGGCCGACGGTCGACCGACCCCGTTTCGTGGTAGTCGATTACTGGCGGCTGTAAGACTAACAGAGAGACACGCACGTCCGCTCCACTTTGAGCCGGCAGCCACGGCGACGGTGAATTGAACGGTCGCTTATAATGCGACCGGCTTGAGGCGATAACAACCTAAGCGGCCTGTGTCCGTGCTAGGCGGAACATCCGCTCGGGTCCTTGATGGCGCAACGCCGCTTTGCGTGCACTCGAGTTACTGTCACGTAGGCCGGAAAACCCGTTCGAAAGTTATCGCAAGCTGTGACGTTGGCGCGCTAAGGAGGTCGGTTTCGCGCGAAGGTCGAACAGAGGACGCGGAATGCAAATGGCCTGGAGTGCTTTCGCGCCGCTGTCCGGCGCACAACACGACGCGCGCTCGGCATTGTCAAGACGCTCGGAAGCTTCGGCGCCGTGACACCAGAGGACACGCGCGTTTTCAATCTTTCGTTGCACGCGTTCCGAATTGGTATCGCGGTATCCTGATTAACGGGAAAATAAAAACAGAACGGTGACGGCCAATGCCGCGCCTGTGCAATCTGAGTGAACAGCGGGTAAGCTAGCGCCACCACCCGGCGAACGCAGATGTTCTTTCTTCTTCCTATCTTTCCTTATCTCTTTCGACAACTCCTTTTATTTATTTTTTTCATGTTTCTTGCTCTTTTTTTGTAGCGCCCTCTGTCCACCCTTGCTGCTCCTAACCCTCACACCACTTCTACTAGCCCTCACTTCCGTTTTCCGTCTCATGTTACGCGGTTATGCTACTGTTTACCCTCTTGCCTCCTTTCCGCCCTCCTCACCCTCACTTCCTTTTATCGTATATTTGCTTAATTAATAATACAGGACTACATGGCCATGTTTTACTGTCTCCTTTCCGCCTCTTTTTAACACATCACTCCTACTCACAGTCAGTTCCCCTTGCCACCCATTTGCTAGGAGCTGCTTGACTTATGTTTGCTTTCTCTTGCGCATACCCGCCGACTTTTTGTGGGCGTCAATGAGTTTACCGCCGGCTAGGCTGCTCCACTGTTTATAAAAGAAGTTAAGCTTTCTAATTCAGGGCAGCACACGCTTCCGTTCGCTTTTTCAATGCCTGTACGAGTTAAGCATGGCGCCTCGTGTGTCGGAGTTTGGTTTACCGCCGCTTCGCAACCAATACTGTATTGAAGATACATATCATGAAATATTTTTACCTTGTAACAACGGACACACTCCAGGCAACGTCCTGGTTGTTCGTTGCCAGTGCGCTAGAAAATATCGGGGCTGCATACTTATGCAGTTATGAAATTGTAATAGTCAGGACAAACATAGGAGCGGGGTAATTGGCGAAACGTGGGAGGGGTACCTGCTCTCCAGTGGGCATAGTCAGGCCGATGATGGTGATAATGAGTTCGCCACGTTGTTAAGAGAAATTATTCGCAGCACTTACAAATTTGCTTTCGTTACCAGTCTAAGTTGATTCTAAACTTTATTTTACTATATAAACAGTCGTTGAAAGTATTTGTGAAGTACGGAGTATTTCCAAACCGCATTTAAGTCATTTTCGTGTCATAATGAGGAAGCACGAAATTCCAGTTTATGTATACATGCACGTTAATCTTCAACCTTTCTAGGTGTGCCGTGTACGTCTATCGTGCGTGAGAAGCAACACTTGAAGTTTGAAGTTACACAATTTCTTCTTATATTGTATCAAAGAAAAATAAAAACGGGCCAACCGCCTTAACTTTGTCGCGCTGATTTGAGGAATTGGGCAGAATCTGCTTGAAAAAGACGTGCTCCTATAGAACGACCACCTACTTTCCGTCGAAGTCACCACAGTGCGTGGACGTCAGAAAACTATCTATATAGGCTATACTTGGTCTTCAAACAGTAAGGTGGCGCCCCGCCGTGGTGGTCTAGTGGCTAAAATACTCGGCTGCTGACCCGCAGGTCGCGGGATCGAATCCCGGCTGCGGCGGCTGCATTTCCGATGGAGGCGGAAACGTTGTAGGCCCGTGTGCCCAGATTTGGGTGCACGTTAAAGAACCCGAAGTGGTCGAAATTTCCGGAGCCCTCCACTGCGGCGTCTCTCATGAATGAAGGTTGCGTGTAGCGCTCCGAAGATGTGCAAAGTGATGGTTGCAAACGAAAAGGGCGAAAAGCAGAAACTTTGGTGTATAGTTCCATGGTCGGCCTACTACAACGACCACTTCGTAGGTGGTAAGGGCATACCCGCATATGTTTGAGCGCGACTGATCAGGATGTAAAGCAAGCTCGTCTGTCCAGTCTGCTTCGTTTGGCGGCGGGGGTTGCGATGAAACCACCCGCGGGACAGCTGTAGCTGTGCAGCTGTTTCTACGAGCGCTGCCAACTGGCAAGGGTTACGTGCGCCGGTGCGTGGCCGCCAAGAGCATCATTAGATCTTGGTAGCACGTGCGTCCACTCGTGACCCGTACCAAGTGTCTTCTTGGCTGCAACGGCGCATTAGCCTTTTGCCATGATGCACTCACTGTCCCCGTGACAGGGTGAATGTTTTGTGCTCGCAAACGGGTAATTTCCTCGCAAGCGGAAAAGCGCCCAGATTATTCGAGACGCAGTAGGCTGCAGTTAGAGGGCCGGGACATCAAGTTTTTGTTGGCCTTTCATGCTTGGCTTCTTGATTTAAGGATCTATACTTCGTTGTACGTTGTGTAAAGTATAATGAAAATAGGAACATACATTATTTTAGTTCCTGAGGTTTTAATTCTAGATTCCAGAAAATGTACTTACGAGACATATATCGCGTTTTTTTTAGTTTTGACATGACATATTGACGTCTATAAAGCGTTTTTGATGTCTTAGCGAACCAAGTTATCTCCAAGCTCCACATAATTAGCGCGACAGTGTAAACGTGAAAAAAAATCATTTTTTCGCTGGCAGCACCGCGAATGCTCTTGCAGCTAGTGCTTTCATTCTTATCGACAGATGTGCTATGCCCATTCGCAATGTGTTCGCCACAGATGGAAATGTCTTATTACCGAGGCGAACAGAGTGCTGACTTCGCCTTCATGGTGAAAGGATACAAAATGAATTATGCTGCCATGAACACCCTATATCGTCCCTTCGCCTAGATTGAAGCTATCGCGTTCGTGGCTAGTAATGTCACCGCTGCAGTTGGTCATGTGACCGATGCACTCGCACAAGTAGCCCCCATCAGGAGGCTTCGCCGGCATAATTGGCTGTCGTCTTTGTCCGTTCGGAATGACGTAAGCTGCTTCAGTGGGCTGCTCAGTCTATTTCAAGGAGGGCTTGCGCGGTACTCAAGTTGCACCGTGGGAAGCCTGCAGCTTAGCTGTCCGTGAATAGCGGTTGCGTCCGAATGCCATGCAACTCAACCTAGATATATTGTGCACGTCCTGCCCCGTAACAGTTAGGTGATGGCATTTCAAGTTCTCGTGGAGATCGCTATCTTCATGACTTACGTAAGACTCTGTGCTATCCCAGTTCGGAGCCTAGGCTTTGTGGGCTCTGTCTTGTTGCTCTATTCAAGTCGCGCGTGTGATGCTGAAGCCGCAGTCACGGGGGTTTTGTTGCTAGCAGTGATGTGGAACCTCTTTCGTCACCACTGTTGCCTCAGAACCGAAATCGTGAATATAGTCCCCTCGAAGGATATGGCGAGGTGATGGAACGAAAAAGTGCCGCTGTCCGAAGCGATAGCTCTAACGAGATATTTCATATGTGACGTTATCTAATTATCCGATCATTGATTAGCAAACAAACTTCTTTGTGGCGATTCCAGACTTGGTGTCTAATTTTGCTTCGCATTTAAGCTATACATATGCGTTATCGAAAACCCCTCGCACTCTTCAATTCGCATGCGTTAAATTGTAGTTGAATTGAAGTCGCTCTCTTTAATTTGTTGAGAGATTTTGCGAGGTCTGGTGTCTTCTGCAAGGGTCAGCATTTTGTCGTATACTGTAGCAACGTCGACGTCGTATAGCGTATGCTTCGGATGCGTGTTGCCCTAGGAGGCTTTCAAGAGAGACTCCTGTCGACTGTCGTCGATGCTTGTGAAAGAACGGATGCCTATCAGGCGACTGCCTGTCCACTGAGCGCACTTCCCGAACGCTGCTGGTACTTCCCCGTGACCTCTGTCGGCTGTGCCTGGGGGAGGTCTCGCTGGATGTGACTATCACTGGCAGGTTCCGGCTGCTCCGTGTTTCGCGGTGGTAAAGCGGGGCTTCCTTTTCGGCGACCGGTATACAACAGCTGCTGCGGAGGGAAATGCGAGCAGGGGGCCATGGGGCAACACCCACGGGGGCGCGCTCTGCTTCGTGCACATGTGGCCAACACTGCTCGCGTATATACGTCTTCTTTTAGCGGGGCCCTCGAAATGACTCTGCGTGAGCACGTTGAGTCGGCATTCGTTGCGATTCAAGTGGAGCCGCGAATCGTTCGCATTGCGTGCCGAATTTAAAATGCAGCGTCGCGTATAATGGGCAAATTCGTGTGGCAGAAAAAAAAAAAGTGTGCGGCGTTTGTCGCTGAATGCCACGTTATCCGGTCGGGAAATGCTTTTTGTCTGGACGCTTTTGCACCGTAGGAACAAACCAGCACCAACCACTACACAGGTTTATCCGAGCGCCCGGTCTTGCGCAACTTTAAGGGTAGCGCCATCGTCGCAAATGAAGTGGCGCAAGACATCCTTCATTATGGAAGCGTCTACTATAGGGAGCTGTCCTGCTTGTGCAGCGTTTTGCGTAAGAGTGTGCTTGACTGGAGTGCCGTTGCACAATGAATTCCTGTCGCGTTGTCCTTTCGAAAGAAAGTATGTCTGGTTGCCGTTTAACTATACCGTCTGTCTGGTTTATCTTAGTTTCTACAGATCGTGCTCTTGGTGGCCAAGGTCGCCACTGTAATTTGCTGGTCATTTATGGTTCTTGTACTATGGTCTAAAAGAAAATGAGTAATTGCGAGGTCTCATTTGGTAGGTAGTTTAGACTAGTACTGCTAGCTCGTTTTGCTCGAAGCACGGAAACGCAGACTCTCATCCGGGCTGAGTCGTTCAACGCCCGGCTGAGGCGTACCGCAGTCATCTCTCGTTGTTCGAACAGCGCGGGAGCGCGAAACTGTGCGATCTTGACCACGTTTTTCCGTCGCGAGTATCGTCACACAGACCTGCTCCGTCCGAGGCTGAGGGAAGCGCGAGGTCTAGCTGCGGCGCCCTTCCTCTGCTCCGACCTCGTCACTGCGCCGATCGGCGAGAGCTTGCGGCAGACGCCCGCCGAAACAGGTTCCTGGTGGCGTTCGTCATTAGGGCATGCATTGTTATCCGCGCCGAGAGGGAGCGCCTTTCTTCGGCCCCTGTTATTTGGATTCATTCCATTGGCCCCTTGTGTTTGACCCGGATGGAGCGCCCGGATGCGCGCCATGTTTGCTCTGCGTAGGCTCCAAAGCTGTTTGCCTCTTCCTTCGCTGACCGGCGAGAATATTCATTTTATTTCTCTCGCTTCTTTTGCTTTTTTTTTCGAGTTGAGCAGACGCTCTGTCATGGTGAGGTATTAAAAGCTCGATCGGACATCTCTGCTTTCTCGCCAGCATCGGACGTACCGAATGTAACCGACGTTTAGACGCACTGGCGCCACTATTCACTTGCCCATCAACGGGGGCCAACAGGTTCAGGTTCATCAACCTCTGCAGACAGGCGAGCCGTCTGCGTTAGTTCGCCTCCTGTGCGAGTCATTATTTAGTTAGCGCTTTTAGAACTTGCGCGAAAGTACTTAATGTTGCCTGTTGTCTGCATGTTGCCTTAATGTTGCCTGTTGACTGCCTTAACGCTGCCTATCGAAGCCGAGCATGTACTTCGACTGTTGATACTTCGCGATGGTGTAGAAAAGCAATGAGATTGTTGCTTACACCACCTCAAGTCGTCACTTCGCTGTGATCTGAGACTCACGCACTCGCCTAAATAGCCGTGGCTCCGAGAAGTTGGTCATTGCGAATTCGAATGCTGTGCCCATTTTATTGATCGCATATTCTTATCCGGTTTTAGCAGTACAATAATGCATTTCTACACATATCATTACCGCATTTTCTTCACTTCATGGTGCAAACAGTTATGGGCTTCCCGGCAGCGGCGGCTGCATTTCCGATGGAAGCGGAAATGTCGTAGGCCCGTGTGCTAAGATTTGGGCGCACGCTAAAGAACCCCAGGTGGTCGAAATTTTCGGAGCCTTCCACTACGGCGTCTCTCATAATCATATGGTGGTTTTGGGACGTTAAACCCCACATATAAATCAATCATGAATCAACAGTGTATTAGTGAGTTATTTAAAATGACGAAATGTCTTAACGGCGGGTGTGGTACACATCGTGTTAAACGTATACTACAGTCATTAATGACTATTGGTAGCTCGCTAGTTAAACCGTTTTAAACTGTTCACATCAATGGTATGCAATCTTCTGAGCTTTCAGCTGTCCAGTGTATTCCCGATAAACAGAGTGTGAGGTTATCGTGACACGTTGTGACTGAATTCAGTGTGGACCTCGCATTTAGTTAATTAACTACGTCTTTATTAAATTCTAAGATTACGTTTCCTTGGGTTTTCTGAGGAACGCTCTGCACTTTGACTTGCATGGCTGTCTTCTGCTGCTTGGTTGCGTTTTCTTTTTCAATGCATCTTTTTTTCCCGAACCTGTGGATAAGTTATCGAAACGAAAATTATCCATCCGTGGAAATACTATTTATACTAGGCTAGATCAAACTTACCCTGGCCGAAAAGCTTATCCTTCGCTGCATCCGTGCTTGACGCAGAGGTCGCCATAGACGTCGTGGAGGGGCTGCTGAGTGGAAACAAGAAAAAAAAAAACAAGAAAGAAGGTACTTCGAGAAGCGAATAAAAACATCGTCAGTGTGGGGTGTTTCTCAACACATATACATTATATGAAAATATATATTCTTATGCTCTGCATGTTAACGTGTTAGACCCTGTGCGTTCGATTTCGAGAAAGCCGGGTGCCATAGGAACTCGCGATTTCTGACATACCACTCCCGCAAAATCTTAACTGCACGAACTTCGCCATTTTTTGTCTCGTAGAAGACGCCAATACATTTTCACCTACATAGAAACATGTATCGCACTGCTGCGTCGCTATTTTATTCACTTGCCTCGAAGTCGAAGCAAGTTATCCGTAAATACCAACACTTGATCGGTTAGGTACAACATTGTGCTGTATAGGCGTCTCAAGCAACTCAAGGGACTAAACGTGGGCGGCGCATTCGATGTCAAGGTTGGCTGCTACAACGGTGGTAAACTGAAAGAAAAAAAAATTATTCACTGCATTGAAGGGCATTTTTCAAGGAATAACAGGACGCGAAGACAATTCAAACAAGACGCTGATTACGATACAAGAAAGTGAAAGGAAAACGTTTCGGCCCGCGTGCGGGGGGTTTGTTCGTAAAGTTTTCGAACAGGACGTTTGGCCCTAATGAGCCGTATGTAACATGTAACAGCCATATATGTAATCGCGCTCAGATGAACGAAAAATGAACACGGCTCCTGGCCACTCTCGGTGTCACTGCACAAGGCTCTTCCAAGAGAATGCATGACGTTATATTAAAAATAACGCAGAAGTCTACAACATTTCGGTGACGTCACGAATATTAGCAAATGTAATTGGTTGACAGATCACTTTACTCAAGCTCTTTCATAGCGCACGGGGCAGCTGTGGATATGCATCTGCATGAGTTCTTACGTCGCCACAGCATACATACATCATCCTGGTTGTTGTTTCTTTTTTGTCGTTGTTACAGGTCGTTACTTAGCCGTGTGACAGCGATCGTATTGAACTGCGAACGAAAATGAAAGATTCTCAGGGTGTCTTTGTGTAGACAGTAATGGCGACCGCTATTTGCGACAGCTGAAAAGTACGTTGATTGCCCAGACGGGTTCTGTCGTACGATGTTTTGCGTGGAGAGCGTGGCGATTCATAAAAGATGAAGTTTTGCCTAACACCGACATCCGCAGGTTGCCGCCGATACGTCACCACGTCAGGCATGCAGGGCTGACGAGTGTGGCGGGAAAACTTCCGTCGCGCGCCCTTGGCTCGCCGCCGGGTGTCGCTACGATCTCTTCCGCTCCTCAAAGCAAACATAAAATCACCTTCTGTCATTGTGCTGCTCAAACGTCCGGTATATTTCAGGGAAATAACGCTTGCAGCTGTTTGCGCTACCCCCCATTCTTAAGGCGTATATGGGCTGTGCAGGCCTCGCTATAGACTCTGGTATGACTGAAGCAGACCGGGCCAAATGCCAAGGGATCTTTGTAGTATTGTGTGCTGTCAACTTGCCTGGCGTCGCAGTCTTTGGCACCACTGGGGACAAAGGAGTCTCGGTGACTGGCTGAAGTCACGTGACGATTGCTACCGCGCCCGAGAGTTACGTGAGCGGGTGGCTGTTCTTGAAATTAAGAGTGCTTGTTGCGCATGCGTGTGACATTTGATTCGGGGGCTGGCCGTTGCTTATTGCAACACCTTCTGCAGGAACGATAACCGACCAAGGCAGCGTAAGACAGCCTACCTGTGTCCCAGCATGCAGCGCTAGAAAATTTTAGTTTCCCCTTAGATTTCTCAGTGTTAGCGAATCGCGGTTCACCGGACAAGCATACACGATGGGCAACACTGGCGATATGAGATTATGCAAGTCCTAGCCACATACACACCAAGTCTGTATTTCATCGTTTTCTTTCGACGAAAACCGACGCGTCAAAAGAGAAATTGTTTGGTTGTACAAAACGCCGCTGGGTGCCGCCACCTGCTTTGAAACGGCCATCAACTGCTCAGGCAATTCAACATCGGGAGACGCGTCAGACGTGTACGGAAAATCTAAAATGCTCTAATATTTCAGCCTCAGAATGATAAAAATAAAATAAACCTTTATGTCGTCGCACCAAAAATGAAAAAAAAAAATATTTTGCAGAATTGTTTACAGCAATTCTCTTGTAAGGAATAGGAACACTTGAAATGGATAGCCTTATCCAGAAAGCTTTTGTCTTTGAAGCTGCGTGAAGGTAAGCGAAGCCATTTTAAGCAGTTGCTCTTTACGAACGAAATCAACCCATTTACATCAACGCCACATTCAATTCGGAGCGGGTGTCCTCCAGATCCGCCGCCACGTGTTACGTAGACTAACATAAGCCACGCAAACACAGTAACGTGAAGTCTGAGAAGTGGCGTTCTTATACGCTAAACGCTATGGATCGTTTAGCATTCTGTGCATGTGCATTTCGACCTTGTCGTATCACTAAGGCCACTACACTCAATCATTCTTATACCGGGCCTGATTTCCTGGGTTATTTTTGACTGCGTTGCAAGCGTCAGAGACGTGCATTAAACAAATTTAAGAACAAACGAACAGAGGAAACACGTTACGCTTCAGCGAAAGTTTAATGATGCGTGGTTGATGTTTCGTTAGGAGTTTATACGTCTACTTGCCACCCAATATGGTCTAGGAAGCTTGGTACGAAAAGGCAGAAAGGTCTCCTTCGTTTAGAAAGCCTGCATCATTAACAACCGAGTTGTTACCGCTATCCCGCAACTGCTGTGAGTTAGCATCGCGTTTATGTGCAGGAAAGCTGGCGTGTTGTGTGAGAGCAGCAATAATGGTAAAACCATGTTGAGAATATATATCTTCAAAACCTGCGCTGCTGTCACCTACGTTGTACTTATTTGCTGGTGTAAATTGTTAACACTGTCCTTTTTTGGAGTTTCCCTTCTACGAAGAATATGCGTTGAGCGCCCACAGTTTCAAATGTATTGCAAGTGCACAAAGCAGGACAGAAGGTGAAGTGTGTGTGAGAACACAATGAGAACACAAAGGGTGGTGTGCTGCTATTTTAGGGCCCGAATCGGCTGCCTGAGTACAATAACATACCGGAGAAAATATCCGATACAGGATGAGGCATGTGTCTGCTGTAACAATAGTCCGGAAACGGCTTTGCACGTATAGCGTGTGGTAATGAAATTCCGGGATATTCAGCCAGCGACACCAGGTCTCCACTTTTCAAGGGCGCTGGGATAAGCAGTCGAAGTATCTGATGAAAAACAAACGTTTAGAATAAAAAAAAGAAGGGAAGTTCTGAATGTAGCGATCGCTTATGCGTGTGTAATTGTACAATATAAAAGTGGTACAGAATTTAATGTAAAAACAAAACAAAACAGGATCGTAGAGAGACAGTCGAACTGTTAGACTGAAACGTAATAAAATCTGATTAGTACAGTCATGCTGGGTTACTATTTGTCGCCACCCTGTTTCAATGGGCGTGGAAGTAATGATCGACAGTAAGTACAGTTTGGCGAGTGTATCTGGCAATTTTAAAATATATTGCCGTCCAAATCTCTGGTAATCCGTAAACTATAAACAAAGGAGAAAAAAACATGAGAGACAAAGGAACGAAACAAAAAAAAGGAAAGGGAGGAGGTTAACCACTATATTGTTTGGTTGTCTCCCTTATTGTGCGGGGAAAGGGAAAAGGAAGTTTTGAGTGAAAAAGTTCGTTGTTGAACTGCAGGTATGGGTGACGGGCAGAACAATCGGAAAAAAGCATTTGATGATGTGCATGTCCTTTTCGCGTGGGATATCGCTAGCGCGTGTGCCGGCGGTTCCTTCTCAGCGCTGATACATACGTTCGTCCACCAAACGCATTTTGCTACAAAGAAGAGCTCGCAGAGGGACAGTACGGGCTTTTTCCTCTCGTTCACTCTCGTAGAATAGCGTAGAATATAACAGCGCGCTACTGTAGCAACACCCGCGGACTCGTACTGTTATTTCATATCTTCCGCCCTCCTCCCTCCTTAGCCTTCTCTCTGCGCGGTTACTTTCTACTGAGCGGACGAAAAGCATCAATCTCCTCATCCAGCGTGGCCTGCAAGAACGCGATTTGTCGGCACGCACGCCAGGACGCACGGAGTCGTGTCGCTGTGCCCTCAGGATAGGGTTGAGAAATACGCCGTTTATATGGCACAGGGAGCGGCGGCGAGCCGCGTCATCGTACGTCATCGCCACCAATGGTCGGTCGGGCGTTACGTTGTTTGATGGCGAGTTGTTGACTCCCTTCTCAGTGCTCGCGCCTGCTTGCTGCTGTGGAAGCTCTTGCTGACCTGGTGATGATGCCGTCATGAACATTACAACAGGGAATGTTCGCATGGACAGAGGCTTGGCGGAACGATGCTAGGTTGGAGCACGTGACTTTAATTGGCGGATATATAATCGACCCGTGTTGCTACGGGTCCCGTGAGCAGTGTTATGCAGGTATGCAGCTGGTACGCTGCAAAGGGGAGATCAGCGCACTGACTTAGCGTCTTTCAAATGTTGCACGAGCATTTGTGCATTTCGTTTCCGCTCTATAATGTGCCTGCCAGTGCTGCAAATCGAACCAGCGAATCCCGCCATGTTCTACAGCTTGGCGCTGCTTAGCTACCGAGACTTCTTAACGTAAGTTTCCGTTGGAATCACTGCAGATACAACTGTTTCTTTTGCATTTATTGATTGTGAAAGCGCTTGGTCATTTGTAAGTGTCGCTCTTTCTCTTTGTGGCAGCGTTTTCTATGGCAATGGCTGGGATAGCGGGTCCTTTGTTAGGAAAAAAAAAAAACTTCCCAAGTGGTTGCAGTTAATAAAAAGCAGCAACAACGGCAAAAGCATGACATGGCGTAGTTTTTACGGCCATATCATTTGCAGTAGCTGTTTGCATGTTTCGTACAAGAATTCTAGAAGAAAGCTTCGTAGACACAGCGCGTGGTGCCTCGCTCACTCGCATTTGCAGCGATTTTCAGGCAAACTTACATCGACCACGCAGCGACCGAGTGGCGGCACCGTCGCACGCTGGATGTACAATACCGGCCGCGTGCGGGCTTAAACATTGTTGCCGTGATTCTCTATTGGGCACAATAATCTGGCGGCGATGAGAAGAACTACAAACATGCTATTTCGCTACACAGCCGAGTGACGCTCACGCTCGAGGCTATATACACTGAGAGAGGCACGCTTGCAGCAGGAGCTGCCCAAGGGTAGAGCGGCAGTTTTTTTCAGTTGCCGGGGAGTTCCTTGGCCAAGGGCTCCCCACCCTACGAGTACGATACTTTAGGCCTGCATAAATAAAGGTTTTCTATCTATCTATCTATCTATCTATCTATCTATCTATCTATCTATCTATCTATCTATCTATCTATCTATCTATCTATCTATCTATCTATCTATCTATCTATCTATCTATCTATCTATCTATCTATCTATCTATCTATCTATCTATCTATCTATCTATCTATCTATCTATCTATCTATCTATCTATCTATCTATCTATCTATCTATCTATCTATCTATCTATCTATCTATCTATCTCTCTCTCTCTCTCTCTCTCTCTCTCTCTCTCTCTCTCTCTCTCTCTCTCGTCAAATATGTGCGATTTCCTCCTGGGGCGCTGGCTTCGCTCGTGGCTGCATTTTGTCACTATGCTTTAAAGTGTGCCCAGGCTATACTCATCTACAACAGCACAGTTTTTATAACTTTCTTGTGTAATTCTCGCTATCGTTAACTGATTCCGCGTACGTTCTGTTATCACGCGAAGGCTGAATAGAAAATGAAAAGAGCGTGGGAAGGAGGATGCTGTGTTTTAGTGCTGCAACGCGTTGCGATGCTGCCATAGCGTGTCGAAATGTCAGATTAAGAATCTGTTCTTATGAATGTATCGCGCACGGACGCGAAAGTGACGCAGAAAATTAGGCTGCACTAACGAAAAGATACTGTGTTTAGTATCGCGATTATTCCGCCCCCATAAGACTATTGTATATGTTTGGGACTTTAAGCGGAGGAAGTAACGTCCCCATAGCTTATTTTATTATTTTTTCTCGCTTTTAAAAAAGATAGACGTAGTACGGAGCCCATTTCTACACACATCGACGCACTAGGTATGCTACTTGAATGTGGGAGAACATTTATACTGCACACTATTCCTATTGTTTGGCGCAATAAGTTGCGTATACTTCGTATCCAGAAGTTAGCGTGTACATTGAAAGACCCGTGAACTTTAGCATGTGCTTCAGTAATAACAGCGCTAATGCGTGAATTCGACTTCTACTGGAAAAAAAAAGAAATTTCGCCTCAGTAAATTCTTCACTGCTTTTACAGCAAAGAGCACGATCATATTCGTGATAGGCATGCTGACTGCGTGAGTGTTGTCCTCAACCAACCCCTTGTACCACTATTTTCCGGTTTTGCACTTTGTGGTACCCAGTTCGGAACTTCTTTCCGCTTAATCTTTAGTGCTGTAGATTCACCGAGATTGAGTAGAAGCCTTACAAGTGCAGTAGTTATACGGCTGGTCGCTGGTACTATATGGTGCGCTCATATATAGTTCGACTCGCGCCATTCTATATCTGTTCGCCCCATAGACCTATCCATGTTTGTAAGCATTGGTTGGTGCCTTCGCTACAAGTGCCTCAGCATGTCTACGGCTCCTACCGCTGTTTACTAACATAGTATAAAGTCTATAGAAGTCTTCCATTGACGCGCCCTCTTGCGTTTGGAAAACCTTACGAGCCAATGGCATCATTATACTAATGCAGCGCCTTTCTACTCTGGTTGAGCTGCCGTACAGGGAGCAGCCTATATTGTGGCCTCAAAATTTCTCTTGTGGAGCTACCGCCATGCGCACTGTCACCTGTAATACACGCAGCCAAATTGCCCCACCTGGAGGGACAGCTATCGCAGCCAGCACACATTTGCTTTGTCGAAGTGAAAACGCCAGCTGCCCGCGTGCGCTTGGATAGATTCATTCGTTAGCGCGCGCGTGGGACGTGATTTTCATGCCCGACGAGTGTCGGTAATGAACGCGTTGCAGCAGCAGCAGCTGGCTGCTTATCAAACAGGCGACAGCTCCGTGCGACTTATAATTTAAGCTTCACGACGTCTGTGGGCTCTCAGGTGATACGTGCTTATACTGGAGAATGATGAGTTCAAAACTACACAGACAAAGGGAAGCGGACGGTCCTGTTGTGTTGTGTGGTGCTCTCACTGTCAAAGTGCCAACTCTACAGAGTTGGCAGTCTGCGGAGCAGTAAACGACTTGAACATGTTGATCGCTATCTTTCCGGTTAACCTCCCCGCCTTTCTTCATATTGCATCTCTCTGATCGGTGTGTTGACTCTAGAGAATGCCGAGACACCGCGTTCCGAGTCGGGGATACAGACCGCGCACCGCGCATCAATGGGCTCGTCTACGTGTACTGTATACAGACTCGCGAAGCTTCTCGCTCACGAACTGCGTGTCTGGTTGCCATCACTGCATGGTACCGACTGTGCTGTAGTTCTTACACATCGCCTCATTTTTCAAAGCATTCTGTCGTGCGATCCTCTTACGGTCCATCAGTCTATAGCTATGCGTGGGGGTGCCGCTGAGTCACGTGTCGTTATCTCCCGTTTACTGATCACCCACTTGGTTCGCCTTGAAGCTAGACAGCAGTGCTTCCTGCCATTTCCACGTCCTGACTCTTTGCTCCTGTCTTCCCAGTTACGTTACAACACCCTTGCTGAATGGCCTTATCGCGTGCCACGTTGATACGAGGTTTCAAGTGTAAGGTCGTCACGGCTGCTATCGTGGGCAGCGTGATAATACATCCGGCTCTGACGTGGTCGAAAGTCCCAACGCCCGTGTTTGTCGTGCCTGCGCTGTTACTTGGAGATATGCATTATGTTAACAAGCCATCAGAAAAATGGAAATCGCTGTCTTTGGGAGCATTGACGTGTGCCCTGGTCACCGGCGTCTAAGATAATATGGCGGCTTCATATTTTACATTCGTATTCTTGCGTTTTGGTTTCTACAGTTTGGTGTGCTGTATAGAGGTTTCTGAAAATGCCAAGTTTATTGAAATGTCTGGGGTATACGCGACCGAATAATAATTTGGCATCTTGCGTTAGTCGTGCTCCTCTTTTCTCATTTTTTGCGCACATTCATGTAGGACAACATTGTACTAAATATTTTTTCTAAACTCACTGAATGTAATATATTACAAAAGTGCAGTGGATAGATGGATGGTCAAACGTTATTGGGATAAACAAATATATTAACCAAGTGTGCCCACACATTTACACGTGGGGAGAAATAGAAAGAAGGCCTGACAATGTCCTGCCGTCTGAAAAGTTTTTTTATTATTTCACATATGCGTATCGCACTATAATTTTGTGTGGCTTTTGCAGCCATTTCGATCACATTCTGCGGTTTTACGTAAAAAAAGCTCCCTATATTAAAAGGCTCGTTATAATGGTACTCTGATCAAGCTCTGGGTACATTTTGACCACCGCGTCTTCATGAGTGTCGCAGCCGCGGTCTTGAATCTGGATCGATCCGGGATGTCATGCATGTTCAACGCTGTTGCCACCTACCAGAGCTGCCAGTCCCGCTTATAATCAGTGCCATTTGGCTTCTTTTCTCGCCAAGTTGCTCGTAGAATTTCCAAGTCGCTTGAAGTACTTTTGAGGGCTTATTTGCGTTTTCCCAGGATATATAGTTATTTTAGTGTTCACTAATGGCGTGTTTGTCGTTCACCAATAGCGCTTCTGTCGATGACCTTGAGTAGTGCGTGAAGTTAAACATACGTTGAGGGAATCAACCAGTAATGTTAATCATGCACTGACAAACGTGCATTCGGCCGAATGGAGACTAACTACAATGCAGACAATATCATGAAGTGGAGGTTGTAACAAGTACCGTTTATTAGCGAGGCAATCGAGGGGCGAATTCTAAGGGCTGACGTATCTGCCAGCGAAATGCACCACGAAGGCGCGGATAATTTATTGTTGGTCCTTTTGGTGCGTCAGCAAACGCCGGCTGTGTCCAAAGTATGAGGTAGAGCAGAGAGTTAACAGAACCAAAACATATTCTCAGCTAAGGCAGAACAATCAACGGACAAACATGCACACTCGGCAGTTGTCAAATACAATACACCAGTCACAAGATATTCCAATAAATTACAAACAACGGGCGCAAACGACAACATGCGCTACAATGCACTCTCGTGCATTAACTAGCCAAGACACTTATGGACTAGAATGTTCGTCAAACGAATTCACTCCAAGGTTCTTGGAACAAAGCTTGAAGGCTTCTTTCTCTCCAGGAAACTGTCACTCAAAGTCCTACGCCGGTTGTCGTCCCGCGGCGTCCGTGGTTTTTTCTTCTAGGAAACTCGCGTCGTCAACTGACCGCACTTAAATAAGAAATCTTAGCCGGAAACACATCGGAGACTCACGCGATGCTACTGCAGGTCACGCTTTCTTCAACTGGCGGAAAACCACACTTGAACATTTCCTTTGTCACTGAGGACAAGGCTCCACGCGCTGGTGGAAAGCACACTTCATCTCTGGCTTGTATGACAAGCCTTCACCCGCAGGTGGAAATCACACTTTATCTTCGCCTGCTGGCGGAAAACTCATCTCCTACCTTGTCTTCCTCCGCCGGCTTCTTGTATACGCTCGCCCTGGGTTCTCGAAGTTTCGTCAGCGCGCCTCACAGAAAAAGCTGGTGAAGGGGCGGGACCTTTCTCCAACTCATGACCCATGACGCAACCAGGTAGTGAGTGACACGCACCTTCTTGATATTTCTAGAAATCGCTCGGCGATAGATGCGGGACGGTTGGTCGGCGTGGCGGCGGCGTTTTAAAGGGGGAAAAGAGGCGCGCGCGCACGGCGTCTTTTGATGCTTGTTTCTTCTTTACGGCGGCTTCTGTCGCGTCTGCTTGGCGCTTGGTTTCATGTAGCCGTTAAAACTCGGAGGCGCGCGCTCGTTTGTGATAAGACACGTGCTTTCGTCCACAGTTGCGCATATTTTCGCTGCACAAAACAAGCAATGAAAAATTTTTTCAACATCTCTCCCTGTTTGAGCACCCTTTTTTATCATAAATAAAAATATTGTCAAGAATAGGAAATTTAAAAACAATCCCGCTGCTTTTGAGATGATTATTCGCTTGTTATTTTGGTAAGATCTGGCAACTCTGCCATCGATGCACATGAGCGGGATGGGGGAAAGGACCAGGTATTAGTTACAGTTGCCCTACATTTCGCTCAATACAAGATGAAAGCGCCTCGATCTGATTGGTAGATGGAAAGCTCCGAAAGCAAAGTGGTCCCCCCCCCCCCCCCAAAAAAAAGGATGGGTAAAGAGGACTTCATTAGCTGCTTTAGGGTAGAAAGCGGCGCCAGCCAATCGAGTAACGTTGTTGACGTCCCGCGCGATTGTTGAGAACTGACTGGAGGGACTGCGCTGAAAACGATAGAAGTAAGCTTATGCGAATTTCAAGGTTTTACGTGTTGAAACCATGATTTGATTGATTGGCGTGCCGTGTTTAGTGGAGGGCTCCTGACTAATGTCGCCTCGTGCTTTTGTAACGTGCATCTTAATTTTTTTTACGCAGTCGTTTTTGCAGCGCTTCTTTCTTGAGCTCGGAGTCTTTGCAACTTTATACGTAGCTCATACATTCCAAGCTTGTTTTTGAGGAGGATGACACTGCGCTATCCGCACGCGTCGTACTACGTAACCTGTCTGCCTTACCCCAACCTCATGTACCTATAACGTTGTGTTTTGTTGTGGTCACGCTTCCCGTGCCAGTTCGCGAGAGAAAGGCTACTGAAGTGTCGAAGCGCCATCTGACCGCCTATACGGCATTATATTCTCCTTCAATCGAAAGCGTTGTATGGCGCACCGCTTTTTGTTAGTTATACGACTGGCCATGCTGAGAGAGCAAGATCTTGGGAACAGCCTAGCCGACCTATCATGGCCTCGGCATCGTCTATGCTGGGAGGTCACATGGGTGCTGCTGAGGTCTCTCAAGTCAGCCAGCCCGTGCGACCTCCTTGTTATACACGATGGTCACTCGTGTGTGTCTGTGTATTATAGATTACCGTTTGCCACATTGCTTTATCAACCTTTTGTACTACTTCCCATCCGTGTGAGGTAAGGAAACTTTTTTTTTTTTGCCCCGTCCTTTTTCTTTCCTCTCCTAATCCGCTATATTCTGCTCAACGCTTGTTCTGCCTAGTGCATGAACTATTTTTTTTACCTATTCGTTTTCCGTTTCTTCTTGCTCCTTCCCTCTTCCTAACATCAAGCGCACAACACTTTCCTTGTCTCATTCATGTGCACATTCGTCAACATGAAAATAGCATACCGCGATCTTAGCTTTTACCCTTATCCACGAACCCGTAACACCGACTTGTCCAGTTCCCTCTCCTCTGGAAATAGCGATGTACGTTTCGAAAAGAAATGGGAAGGAAAAAGAGACTGGAGTGCAGTGTTTTACGTTGCTCCCTGTGCAACGGGTGTCGAAACATACTGCGTTTTCTTGTAAGCAGCTCTTTTTGTCCAATTCACTCGTCTGTATGGCAGGAGCACTTGCTAACTGTTACACTGTCCGCTCGTAATGCTGGCTGTCTGAACTGCTTTCCTGGCTCCTCCCGCACAGCTCCCACCCGACTGTCCGTAGGTTGCGGCTGCGTTCGTGCATGCTTCCCCGTGTCTTCTGGGGCGTCGTAGCGAAAGGGGAGGGAGGCGCCAGCTGGCGGTGGGACGTGGTCGCTTCGGCTCGGTGGTAGGCACTTGCCGGCGACACCTTTACCACGGCCGCTCGATCTGACATCAAGCGGCCGTGCATTTACGGGGCTGTCTGTCGGTGCCCATTTAGCAGATGTCGTTTCGTGCCGAAAGAGCATTCCAGCGGTCGGGCGCCCCTTTCCCCATTCTCGCCGGCGATGTCCGCGGCCGATTTCTGAGGCAGTGGTGTGCAGCGAGCCGCCTCCTCTGGGTCGCCGCGATGAACCTGGCAGCGATTGACTGCGATTGCGCTCGATTGAGTTCGGCGAGCGAGGCGACCTTGCGCAACGGTCGCATTCCGCGTTGGAAGGGGGCAACATCGGAGACATCTCGAACCGCGTTGTAAAGGTCCGATAGCGTAGCTATAAAGCAGCCTCTGCTCAATACTTAATGTTCGAAATGCAGGTAAGCTCACCTCGTGCATTCCTCTTTTCTTTCTTTTTTTATTTCTTTTAAGTGCGGAAGAACTTGGAAAAGTGCTATCATTGCTGTAACCGGCAAGTGAAATGAACATTTCATGCGCGAAAGGTAAATCAGCTGCTCTGCGGGATGATAATAATGATGATTAGGCTTCAGTTCACGAAGTAGAGCAAACGAAGGTGGGCGTCCCCAGTTGGCCGACGTGCTCATTCCCTCGTTGCGCAGGAAGCTTTACAGTCTATATTAAAAAAAAAATACTGTCTATGTTTATACGCAAGGTTTACTCGTGGAACGTTACAACGCTTACTTGCAGTCCGTGGGCCGTGCTGCGTTGAGACTATATTATTATTATTATTATTATTATTATTATTATTATTATTATTATTATTATTATTATTATTATTATTATTTAAGAGGAGTGAGAGATTGGGTCTGCCTCATGCAAGCATGCCCCACAGCTGTGGTGTGAGATTGATATAACTCTGACGTAATGGCTTCAAGAGAGCGTCCTTTTTAGTACCTTATTTTTCATTTTCTCGCTACGTAGAAGACTTTCCATCATTTTCAGCCTTTTTTTTTTGTCCCAGTCTTTTCCTCATGCGCATCCACAGCGTTGCGCCCGATAAGCGCCGCCGTTATACCGTCGGGCGCCCACTCTTCGAATTTCGATAGATCATCGAGAATAGCAGAATATCTATAACAAGGGTAACGCTGAAATAACAATAATAATTTAAAAAAAGCTTTTTTTTTGCTTTAAATGGAAAGAAGCGCCTCGAGCGCTCGCTGCGAAGCTGCGACTCCTCGGAAAGTGCGCGAACATGTAAATAAAAAAAAACAAAAAGCAGGCGACCAAAGGTGAAAAGTAGGCTCCCGAAGAAGTACATATAAAGGAAAATGCATAAAGTGTGAAGGCAAGAGCATGTAGCGAGGAAGAATACGGAAAAAGAAAAACAATGAGGCACCAGGACGCGCGGACTAGAAACTCAATTTGGGATTTGCAAGTGTGACGTCGCCATCGTCAGGCCTTGTTATCGTAAGGCGCCCTCCTCTTGCCGTCACTGCGCCCTGCTTTATCTGCGCCTTCGTATATGTGTCCTGGGAGTGATTTACGAGAATCCTTCGGCCGTTCGACTGGATACATGTCTGCTTTACCGGGATTCTTTCTTTCTTCCCTCCATTTTTTTGTTTATCTATCCATTTTCTTCCTTCCTTTTGTGGCATTATTCTTTTCATTCCGCCCGGTGCTTGGAAACGGACGATATCGGTAGCTTTGTGCATTTTTTTTCTTTACTCTGCACTCACTGTGAGAGATCTTTGTTTAGTGCTGTCCTGCTTTGTTCCCCGTAAATGGGTTTATAAGGAAAATTAATGGTGAGTGTACGACGGCCGTTGTTCGCTCTTTGTGCAGCTGCATACTCGTAATCGCAAACGGTACCCGGCCGAAGGCCTGACAAGCCATCCGCGGTCGAGGCGGGCATATACGTGTGGCGGGCCCAATTTGTATCCATTGCGCGGGGGGTACCGACTGACGAAAAAGAGGCGCGCGTCAAAACCTGCGCGCCCGTAGGCCTGGCAATGATAGTCGGAAGGCGTGGCTGCTGCCGCGTGCTTTGCGACGCTCGTTCGCCGGGCTTCTTATCGATCTCGTCGCGAACATAGGCGATGCCGAAGATGCGAGCTCGGACGCGTCCTGGCTCCGCGCGAGCGCTGCAGACGCTGTTGGCTCTTACGCGCGGCCCAAGCTTGTTTCCTTTCGCGTGTGTTGTGGTCGCGGGCTATCGCGTCGGCTCCTGTGGGACGCCGGCTTTCTTATTCCATAGAAGCACTGCCCGATGGATGGCCGAGATCACTTTGTACTACGCGAGCTTTCACGTGTTTGGTTGAGGAAAAACGCGCATAATTCTGCTCGTACGAGAACGCCGGCGAAGTGGCCGCCCACTGACTAAATGTTACGCGCTTCTAGTGTTTAGAAATTTGGTGATTGCCCAGAAAGCGGTTACTCTAGAAAGTGTGTAGGTAATAATTAGTGCTGGCCTTGTACTAAGAAGAAGTACTTGTACGCGCCACGAGACATGGCGTCGCCTTGTTATGAAGTACGTTTAAAAGTCGCATATAGCAGGTTTTGCAGTCTGCCCACCGTATTATGTCCAACTCAGCGAAAACCGTAAAGACAGCTTAATTATTGAGCCATTGGGAGAGATGCAGGCTCCACTTGTGCCAATGGGCCTCGCTCATCTGCGCATGCGGCAAAAAACACAAAATGCGGCCGGACGTGTTGGCATCTCGAAAAAGTGTTCACGGTGATTTGCTGCGACACACGTACTCGGGAATTTCGCTAAGTCAATACAAAAGGACCCGGGCAGTAGCCGTAGTACTACGTATGAGACCGCGGAAAAGGTACGACTGTCATTCACATCTATACGATATATGTAGATTTTTCTCAAGGTAACGGGAAAAGCAGGATGTTTGCTTAAGGGGCGCGTAGTGCCCTTTAGAAGAGCTGCTTTAGCAACAGTCAGCGACATCCCTGACGGACTCGTTCAGTTTCCTTTTTTTAATAGTTTGTACGAATAGCTAGCGTGTACAGGACGCGGTGTCTGAAAATTTCTGCCTCGTTACCAGGGGTGGCAGGCTTGCTTTTGCAGCAGAGCGCGCGTTGCGTGGAGGCAGTTTTTCAGAGTGTGTGTGCCTGGCGTGTGGCTAATCGGCTGCGTTTGCTTGATCCTTGTAGCGTGGCCGCCCGGACCCGGCGAGCTCCCGGCAGCGACTATGCTTGTCGTCGGGGAGGCCGGACAAACACTCTGGGTACGCATGCATCTGCACCGACCTCGCGAGCGACTCCCGGCCGCCACCAACCCGGCTGGCTCGGGCATCGGCTCTTCGACGAGCGTAGCTACCTGCTGGGCCTTTCTGGTGCCTTCTTTTTGGTCACCGTAGCTTGGCCAAGTCCCGAGAAAATATAGTAACCGCCCACACAGGGACTTGCTTTAGCGCAGTTGTATCGGAGTACCTACAGTTTTATTGCGGTTCTTTTTTATTTTTTGTTGAGGTGCTACTTTTTGCTATCCTGAGGCGTAAAGTGTGTTGTTTAGCGTCAGTGACTATTAGCGTAGCGCTGACTTTCCAGTAACGCCATTCAGAGAATGCGGGCAAATTCAATTTAATTAGTCCTTCCCGAATTGTGTTCTGTAGTCCTGTAATGTCTGCACTAGAGAGCCACGAAAGGCTATAGTTAGCAGTGATCTTATCGTACGGCTGCTTTTTGTAAATGTAAGGGCGTCGCGGGCCCTGTTTTTTTTTTTTTGAGCGTGTCACTGGGGACGTGTAGTTTCAGGGCAATTTAATTGCGACATGTACTTTCCGATACTGTTATTGCGTTATTTTCTTAAATAATCTGTTCGTGCAATCGGAACAAGGGGACTCTTTTGTTGGCCGAGCATGTAGATTTGAAAGTGATGAGCGAGGACCTTCCGGGGTCCTCTCTCATCGCTTTCTTGAATGATCGTCTTCCAACATCATTTCTTTTGTGTTTATTTTTTACTGCACCTACTTTGTTTCAGTAGTCAAAAAAAAAGTTGAGCTATATGCCATTTCATTGCTTTAGTGTAAGCGTTTGGCGCAGTTAAGAATTGTGTTCTGGTAATCGTTATACCGTCTTGGTTTGCTGCCAAAACTGAAGAACACGCCTCAAACGCCCCCCCCCCCCTTTTTTCCCCTTTCCGTGGTTTTCGTATTGACTTCAGCGTTCTTTTGCAACGTAGCTTGTACCCGGTTGTAATACTTGCTAACCTCTTTCACGTTTACCCCTATTGAGGGGTTAAGGCCGGACTATATGCAGCGTTCTTGCCGGCGTTTTGTGGCGTAGCGGCTCTCGGCGTCATGATATAACCGCCGCCCGAAATGGCGGGCAGCCACATTGAAAGAGCAGCGTCACACATTGTGTCGAAGAGAATGAACCCGACACCTCGCAAAGCAGTGTCCGTCAAAGCAGCAACAATAAATATTCCTGAATATAGGTTTTATGTCTCATTAGCAGTTCTGGGGCGAGGGAAACAAATTACAGTGCCACGGAGATTTTTTTTTTTACTTGTAGCGCCAGCTGTTGAGCATAAGAAGAACCAGAAACTCGCAATATACGGCCTCTGAGTTTGGAAGTAGTACATCTTTGAGGCAACGTATTCAGCCAATTATTCAGGCAGTCAATACACTCAGTCCTGCTAACCCTACCTATGGACATCAGTATGGCGCTCGAAAACGGTTCGTAGAAATCCTGAGCACTTGCTGTCGAAGCTTCTGGGGAACAAAACAAACTTCGCCAGATATACTAAAACAAACGGGTTGTAATAATGACGATTCGTCTAGAAGGCTGCGTTCAAGGCTCCAATGGCAGTGAGAGTTCACAAGCGGAGTGCACATTCGAAATTTTCTCGGGCGCCCTCTTTTTGTACATAAACCCTTCTTTGCTCGCTTCGGCGCCTGCTGTTTGGCGTCAAACAAAAGCAAGCATGCTATTATTGTCCGATCACTGATATAAGTCGAGAGCGGTGTTTGGATCGGGCATGCTTCTTGCTACTCGGTGCAGCCACGTTCCGGCGTCGCTCTCATTAGTCTGATAACATTACTGAGATGCCTTATACTAACTAGTACCCACATGAATCACGACGGGCTAAAAGCAGTCGCGTTGCATCGCGCACTATCATGGTTATGACGCCCTATGACGTAGCTTCCCCCCCCCCCCCCCGCGCCGTCCCACCCTGTGCAGCTTCCAGCCCGCTAATCAAGAGATAAATCGCTTGAAGGGCTCCTCAACCATCCAGAGGTTAAAATTTAGCTGTGCTGTTGCAGTTGTGCACGAGTCTTCAACGAATAAGTAGCCGCAATATTTTTTTTTCAACGGTCGCGTTTGATGATTCGAAGCTGCGCCCGCGCTTCGCTCTTCCCTTCGCTACGCTCCATTAATCGGTTTCGTCTCTGTTTCTAGCAACACCACCTATGGCGTTGCTGCTAGCCGAGTGCACCTCCTCGCCGTGCGAAGGGATAAAGCGGTGAGCGTGCTTTACTGCGAGCAGAAAAAAAATTGCCCCCCCCCCCTCCCCGAAGGGAATCGTGAGGAAATGTGAATGCATTTCTTGCGCCGAGAGTACATGGTGTAGTAATTTTAATGCCGTAAATGAATGACGAGACGATGATGTGTACTGTAACCATTTATTTAACCACAGCCAGCGAACTGTCGAGAGTGAGGCGCGCGCTTCACTCCATTTTATGTATATGTACCGGTGAGCTGAATGGGTAGTGGGGCGCAGGGAGGAGCAAGGAGCGAAGGGCGAAGCACTGCACTTACCATCTCCTACAATCTCTCCAGACACGCGGGAGCTCCGCCGAGCTCCCGCGTCGCGAGCGCCCTCACAAGCCAGAGCGCGCTCGTCCACCTCACCCATTCTACGCTACTCCGCCCGCACCCCCTGCTGCGGCTAGGGGCGAGGATTAGCGCGCGCGCCCTCAGCTGTTGTTGTGGGAGAGGGAGTGAGAGCGGAGAGGTAACACCTGCCGGCGCGCGGACACCGTCAGACGCCTCACATGCCCCGACTAAGAAATGCATTCGCATTTAAAGCAGGATCTGTTTGTGCATGACGTGACTAGACGCGAAAGGTGACGTCACGGCAACGCTGTGGACACCGAAAGGCGCGGAGAGGACATAGGAGTGGAAGTTAGCGGCGCGACGCGTGGCGCTGCCGTGGTTGGCGTTCCGGACGGCATTCTCAACGTGACGTGCGCGTTTTCTTGAAATGCTGAAAAAATATCGGAGATGGTTTAGGGGCCTTTTAAATCCTTCGACAAATCCCGGTAACACCGCACATTTTTCATGGTTCCGAGATGCTTTTCGCAGCAATCGAATCGTGAAGGAATAAACTCCGATATGGAGGTCATTCGTTGATTTCTGGGAAATGTGATAGCTTTAAAAGGTGGCCAACCGAGCCTAGCTTGGTTAACCTCCCTGCCCTTCTCCTTGGTCTCTTCTTTCGCACTTATCACAGAATGATCTTGCTATCGTTGCCTCAGTGATCTCTCGCCACAAATGTTTTTTTCTTTTTTAGAATCTTTCAACTGTAAACATTGTTATCGCACTCGACGCACGTCTTTTTTGTCCCCACGAGTGGGCTGGAATTTAAGGGGGGCGGGGGAGGCGAGTAAAAAGGCCCCCCTAAAATTTACGTCGCCACATATCATGGTCTGAGGCTAAATTGATTAGACGGCCATCTTTACCCATGCCTCTTTTTTTTTTTCGGATGAACATTTAGCGTTGGTTCGGGCATGGGGGCAATTATGAGTATCAACCTATCCAGAAGGGGTTAGGGTGGGGGTGGGAGTTAAATTTCTTTAATTGTAACTTTGTGCGTGTGTGTAAATGTTGATGCACTGAAGTTGCTTCGTTATTCTGTGGGGCCAGTGCTGTGGGGCCAGTGCTGTGGGTATGTCGACCCTCGCAGTGCACGCAGGTTTGATCAGCCTGGGCGAGGGGGCGTTGGCATAGGCGAATGCGTGGGGTGCAAAAAAAAAAGAAGAGAAAGGTGGCATATTTTCCGTTACTTAGCCATTTTCCGGCGGCGGGGATTGACGGCTGTTGCGGTAATGTCCGGTAATATTCGCTGTCGCCGAGCGCTGGCCTCCGACCTTGCGAGGCGGCGGCGCGCGCCGTCCGACAATGGCGCCTCTTCTGCCGCGGCCCTTCCGCAGAGGTGGCGGTGATGGGCGGCTTTTTTTGTTCGTCAGTTTATTCGAGACTTCCCCCTCCGATCCTATGGCGGCGCTTCGTTCCCTGACGGCGCTGTTGCTTGTTTTTCTTCTTCGAGCAGGGCCACGAGCTGCGCTCTTGATTCGTTCCTCTCCTTTTGTCAAGTCTAATGGCGCCGAGACTCGAAATCCATTCGTCCGCGGCGTCGACCTTCCAGCGTGAATTCTCTTTGTGCGCGCGTTCTGCCTGCATGCATGGGCCAGGCCAAGTTTCTTCTCGGCTGCGGTCGTTTGGCTTTTTTTTTATCGCTTTTCTGTTCGTGTCTGCCGTCAAGATATGTCGATCCCTTTTCAAGGCTCGAGAAAGAAATGCAGAGCGCACTTGCACCATGAAATGATGTTGGCACTTTAAGAGTCGGTCTGAATGACTGGTGTGTCTAGGCCTGCCACGTCCGCAAAGGGGCCAGCGCCGTGGAAGAGAAAGGCCATTTTGCCGCGAGGACGTTGGCTTGCATGCCAATCGCCGCGTTTCATCAAGGTTCCACCTACCCGTGGTGTAGAGAAAGAAAACGTATACGTGCCTACTCTGCGGTGTCCGTGACATGCCCAATCAAAGCGAGCGATGCAAGTCTTCGCTCCCATGCGTGTCTGGTCATTTCACTCGTCTCGGGCAGTACCGCAGAAAGCTGCGATTACGAAACTCACGCGCAGCTTTGAAGCATGAGTTGACGGCTGTTCTTTTAAATGAAGCCGACATTCGTTCCAGGTTTGACTTATAGTTCCCTTACCTATATGCATTTCTTTTGTCGTTGAAAGCTGTTCCCAGTCAACCTCCATTTTCTTTTAAGACTCCGCTATGTAAGTCGTTGCTTATATCACATTTGTGAAAATGTGTAGATCGAACAGATCCACTCGCACTTGTCTGCTGCAACCGGTGTAGGGTCGCAGTGAGGTGCCGAAGTCTAGTTACTCAAGCACGATAGCACTCGACGGGATGGCTAGACGATCTTAGCGACAAGGACTGTTCGCGTTAGGTAAGTGAAGTTTTATGAATCCCGACTGACATTAAGGGCGAAATTATAAGCCTCTGTATTGCAGTGGGCCGGTCATGTCGTTTCTTCTTTTCATTTGAACTAGAACAACGCATCGGAGGGATGTCATTGTATCGCGTCTCTGCATTTGCCGTGTACTAAGGAAAGCATGCACTCAGTCGGCATTCGCTTCTGTGGGCACACGCCACCTGCCCTCTTGCGTTTCCTGCCTCGATCCAGACGGCGAACTTTAGTGGCGCGCCTTCTGGGCTGTTTGCCAAGGCCCTGGTCACGGTTCCGCGGTCCATCGCTTTCGTGCCAGCTGTTCTGACCAAACCTGGCCGTTACAGTCGTCACTACGTGTTTGTTTCCGTCTTTCTTCGTCCACGCTTTCTTTTGATTTTTATATTTTTTAGTTTTTGTCCTACTGCCAGTTGTTAAACCTTAACAGATTCAGGGGTACTGGACACAGTTTTGGCCGGCAGTTAGGGAACGTAGGTGGTCTTAGGCCTTCTTTACATTTAGTACCTTGTTTAACAAGTATTTTTACAGAATGTGTGGTATCTGCATTGACCAGAATAACACCTCGCAGTGACTTTCTGATCTGGGTTCCCCTTTAGGTCCCATTAGGCTTTGTCTCGTCTCAAAACTTTACTCTAACCCGCAAGTTGCGGGTTCGATTCCCGGCTGCGGCGGCTGCATTTCCGATGGAGGCGGAAATGTTGTAGGCCCGTGTATTCAGATTTGGGTGCACGTTAAAGAACCCCAGGTGGTCAAAATTTCCGGAGCCCTCCACTACGGCGTCTCTCATAACCATATGGTGGTTTTGGGACGTTAAAACCCACAAATCAATCAAATCAATCAAAACTTTACTCTAGACCTGCTTCGCTGTTGCTATTAACACAGACTGAAGAAAGGCGAAGATGTCAGGCTTTGCGTGGGACGCTAGTCTGTTCGGCGCTTTGTGATTACGATTTTTCAACTGCCAAGTTCTAGCCGACTCGTTCACAGCCGGGTTAATATTGTCGCAACTACACAAGTTTACAATCGCCTTATTCAGTCTAAATCGCTTAATTGTCTGAGAAGTTGGCAAATATAAGCGCTTAAAATTATTGGCGTAGCAGAGCAGGAAAAGATAATGAGTAAAAGAGACGAAGCGCATGGTCTTGAAAGAAAAAAAAAGTGTTGTGTGTATAGTAAGAGAGGCGAGTACAACAAGGGGAACGTGGAGTGAGGGAGTCCGCTCTGCCTGCCGGTAGCCGAGAATCGCGCCAATTTTTAGGCTCGGTGCTCTCGCCGCCCCACACTTGTTCGGGGCTGCTTGCGCCCCTGAAGGGTCGGGGTGGGAGGCGCATGCGCTGTCAAGCTGTTTCTCGTGGCCTTTGAAATTCAGCCGAGTTATCCGCGCGCACTTTCCACGTATTGTGATGCCAAGCGATTCTGTTAGTCGTCATCACCGAGGATTCCACTCGAGACGTAGTTTAGTAGCAGCACGTTTGCTAGCCCGGCACGTAGTCGTGATACCAGCGCGCGGGCCGTCGTCCTTTTCAGCGTACAATTCACCGACAAGATACGCGCGCAGTTCCGAGGAGTGTTTCGCCGCCTCCTGTGTCTTGGAGAAAGCAAAAGCACCGAATGCGTGGCGAAATAGCAAGAAAAACACGCAGTAATGAAGGAGCCAGGATAACGGTGCACTCAGGCCTAGTCCGGCGGCGGCTCCTGTCTGGAAATGAACCTCCCTTCCTTATATTCCAGGTTATTTCGGTGGCGCTCGGTCGCACTTGGCATGCATTCTCCTATCTTGATTTTTGTTCTCCTGTCTTTTTTTTTCTTCTCTATGCTTCTCTAGCTCTCTCTCTTTCACTCCTGGCAACGAGTTCTTCGTTGTGCCTCCTCATGTACGGCTTTCGTCGTACCAAATATAGCCTTGCGCGCCATTTGTTTTTCCCTCTGCATTTCCCTTAACTCTTACGGCTGCAATCTTATTGCACGCTTTCATGTATACTTGAGCGCACACTCGGAGGGATGATAACAATAATGCGGCAGGGCCGGTTGTTAAAGTATGTAGGTACATTATGTGTGCATTCACTGCTGTTGACGTTGAATTTGGCGACGAAGCACTTGGGCTTCTCCAGACTTCCTCCTACTACATCTCTTGTGGTAGTGCGCTGACTCTGAATAAGCCAAGTGGTGGATGTTTTGGCGGGCACAGCTGAACAAAACGTTTACCTGTTGGAATCGGAAGCGTTTCCTAATGAAAAAAAATTATAAGGCCGCCATTGCCGTCGGAAATGATACTCGTTCAGTGGACTTGTGGAAGATGGCCAACCGCAGGCGGTGCAAACATTTACCAGTTTGCAGTGATGCGCAGAGGCTTCTGTAGATGTCTCTTAGCAGCTGACTGTGCGTAGTGCGTGCGTTGATTTTAAGAACATCTGCCTCGGTTTCAGCTACTGCATTTTCGTTTTTTCTACACGGTTGCCGCTCAGACTGCCGACGAGAGTGCTCGGCCCGCGTTCTCTCACACGCACTGCGCTAGACGCGATGTGGGGAGGAATTTTTTTTTTTTTTCCTCTCCCGCACGCAGTCGCTAAATCGGTGTAAACAAGCCGCGGCAGCCCGTTCATTGGCAGTGAAAGTATTCCGCGTCGTAGAAGCGACGGGCTGCGCAAGTATTACCGGTCCAGCCGGGCGTGAGGTCGGTGTAATTGCAGCGCCCGCGAGGCACGCGATGCGGGAGCCCGGCGACCCGTTTTTCCGTGTCGCCCCGACGACGTGCTCTCGGCGAGCTGGACTTTCGTTCCTCGCCTCGAGCGCCAAGTCCATTGGCCCAGTGTGTCTTCTTTTTTCAGGGTCGAGGCGCCGCAGCCTTGACCTCGTGGCAGCGACCCAGCCCCGCTGGGCACAACCCATTGCGTCTTCCTCCGGCGCGCGCTTTTTATAGTGGCGCTTCTTCGGGCCTCCGGGCGCGCCTGTCGGCACGCCCGGTCGATCGCGATTCCGGCTTCTTTTGCGCGGTGAATCCATCCGCTTTCCCGCCGCGTCTGATCTCGTTTTTCTTGTTCGCGTGCTCTTGGGGTACAGAAACAAAAGGTCCGTACGCGCGTCTTGCTTGCCGCCGCTTCTTCCGCGCTTTCGCTCGGCCGCGCGTCACGGCTCTGGAATTCCGTTGGCGCGCTCCGCTGCTCAGAGCTTGCGGTCGCCGCGCTTTTTTATTTTTTTTCCCTAGATATCGCTTACTTTTTTGACTCGTTGTTTTTTCTGTCCCCGTGCATCCTTTTTGCTATTAACTGAACACGCGCTAAGGAGGGGAAGTGTAATGTAAACAAAAAAAAAAACATATTTTGGTGACAACGTTAAGTGTCACTGGCTCGACCTGGGGGCGTAACCATGGCGCTAACAGGTTCTATACTTGTCACTGCTTGACTTTTTCTTTGAGAGAGAGAGAGAGAGTGCGTGTGTGTGTGTGTCTTTTATCCTGAGCGCTGTTCATTTACGAGATAGCGTTTCTGTAGTTCTTCATGAGCGTAAGGAGGGAAGAAATATGCGCTTTTTCGAACCTTTGGAACTAGTAGTGGAAAATGTTTACGCTGTATTGGGCACCGAGCCACCCCACTGACGCCACGTCGCGGTAAAGTGTCTTTGCGTAGCTTGTACGTGATGGCGTGTGACATTCGAGTCTGTATTTGGAATATCGCCTGTCTGGTGCGAACATTCGGGCTGAACGTGTTTTTTGCGAGCTCTCGTTTCCTTGCGGACGGGAGATTGAGTATCCACTTATCCCTTCTGTTTGCTCTGAAAACAAGCACATAAGTTGTCTACTGGTTTGTTGAGTTGACGAATAACTTTATTCGTGTAACTTTAGGGCTCCGTAGGTCCAAGTGTTGTTGTTGCAAAGAATGTAGTCATCGTTCGGTAAAAAGAATAGAAGGAGAAAGGGATTTGTTTAATGTCAGCTACACCCTCCCCCTTCACGAAGAATTATTACTGTTTTCGCGCTCAATTCATAAAATAGTTAAGTGTCTCGTGTAGTTTTTTTATGTTCTGCTCGTCTAGCATACACTGCTGTAATAATCCCACGCATGAATGAATCGCCATGCTTGAGGAATGGACCACGCATAAACGTTAAACTTGCCGATTTCGGTCACAAGAATGAGTGATTTTCTTTCCGCGTTGCTCGCGATACGCAGTTATACAAAAAAAAAATGCAGACGGAGGCTGAGAATAACCGGCACATCAACATAATGGTAGACCTCGCCTGCCAAAAAGTGGGTGAGTGCAGCGAGGGTAAGGCGTTGTGCGAATCGCGGCTTATTGAAACCGGTTTCTCTGTCATAGTTTCTTTCTCTTCCTGAATCATGTCCGCCTATAATGCATCCATGTGACCTTCATTACGCATAAATGCGAAGAGTTTGCGAGCAGGATGCCCTCAGTGGCTGGAAGCTCGATTTTCATTGGATTAGCGCCACATGGGCGATTGACCATGACGAAACTGGTTATAATTATAGTATATGGAACTATATTTAAAGTTATTCTGGGGTATTACGTCTAAAAGTTGCGATCTTATCATTAGATACGCCGTATGTAATAATCTCGCCCAGGATTAATTTTCTGTCACCTGGAATTCTTTTAAACTATAAATATTTTATAACCGCAAGATTGGATGCATTTGTATCAGATAGCATGCTTCGCGTGTTGCGAAATGGGCAACTCAAAAAATAGGATGAAGAAACAATGTCAGTTCGTCTCTGCAGATGCCCGAAAAAATATAGCTGGCAGTGAGGTGGCAGAAGGCACATCTGTGTCTAGGTGCCAGCTTAGTCGTTTCAGTTGTTAGAGATTGTATAGAAAGCTGTATTTTGCTCACAGTGTGTGTTAGAGCCACATATGTGGTTCGCTGCTTGTACAATGAAATAAAGCTTATGGGCACACACACACACACACACACACACACACACACACACGCACGCACGCACACACACGCACGCACGCACGCACGCGCACACGCACACACGCACGCACACGCACACAGACAGAGGGAGAGAGAGAGAGAGAAAACTATCACAAAGATAAAACTTAGCTCTTTAATTTTGCTTCGTATTTGCGTCGTACGAAGAGTTTCGTATGTATAACCCAGCGTTGATGGCTGGACTGCGAGAGGCACAGTACAGTCGATTCAAGCGACTGCTGTGTAAATAGTCAGACCGTCCCCGTTCCACTTCTAACTTCGTTTGCACTATGTTTGCGCCGTTCGGAGGCACACGGCAGAAGGAAAGTCTGGCTTATTTGATCAAGTACTACTGCCATTATACTTGCTCTTCGTTCTTTCAGAGGCTAGGGTGCGCTATTGCACAGGTTCGAATGTTCTTCCCAGGTGACGTGCTTGATATTAGCATAAGTCTTGGTAGGTTGTTGCGAAGCGCAGGAAAGTTTCTCGGTGAAAGCCAGCTTTAATCCGCATCTTAGAGAGCCCGATGTAGGGAGTTTTTGTACGACGTTCGTGTAAACTTGTTGCTGCTGTCAATTCGTTTGTGTTAATATAAGGGCACCAAGTTTCTGCGTATGCGTTGTCAAACCTCCAATTATGTATATTTGTCGCTATCACTCCTTAACTAGTCCGGATATGAGCATATTCAAGTTTCCTGAACATCTCCAACAAACGATAGTCGAAAACGGCGAATCCACGATTTTTCTCACTAAACTAGCGGTTTCTCCGTGCTTGCGTGAACCAAACGGCACTGCAGTGCGTGGTGTTAAAACTTACATACTTTTTCTCTCTAAAATATAGTTTTATTCATAATCCTATTGTGCCATAACCACGATGTAATTGGGAAGCTGCGGATTAGTTTTAACGTATTGGCATTCTTTTACGTGCACCAAGGTACACGGGTGTTCCTGTTTGCTGCATATGAGCGATAGCCGGTAGCATTTCATGGGAAGTGCTGAGTCATTCTAGTTGTGCGGTGGCACTGTGCTCAGCTCGCTCAGTTGAAGGATGGAATTCGAAGCGTGAAAACTTGGACCGCGCTCATTTCTATCCCTCCCCCCTTTTTTTTGCTTCCGTAGTTACACTGTAACTAATTGTAAGTTGCGCTGTTCGTATATTCAGATGGAATTCGTGTCGAGGCTTGTTTCAGAATACGGGGCTTATCCGCATAGCCACAACGTAGGTATGAGCGCGTAGTGTCACATTAATATGACTACTTGAGTGACCTTCTACTGGCACACTGAGAGAATACATTTGTGGCGCTTTTCTGGGCAATGTTACACGCTCAGAAAGTGCCATTTTGGCGGTTCGCTGCTAGACGAGAAAGAGAATGTGTTTTTGAAATAATGGGCCTTTTTCAGGTCCCAACAGCGCCACCAGTGTAGATCGCCGAAGTCGAAACTGGGGGTTAGTGGCCTCCGAAATTGCGAGTATAAAATGTCGGGGCCAGGTATTTTTCGTCATTTGCAAATGGCGCCACCCCGTGACCTCCCCCCCAAAAACATGGCGCGCATAACGTCAGCGCCGCTGCAAATGCGCAGGCTAGTCTCCTGAAAAATGCCCATTGACGGATCTGCAGCGCAACAAAAACATACATTTGTTATTTTGTGCCCGTGTCTCAGCTTCGGACCACGTTGTCTTCGCGAAAGTAGCAGCAGGGACACGCCATTGCAAATGACTAGAGAACGACTTGCCTACACATCTACAAATGTACCTGGAAGTAAACCAACGCGACGGACGCAGCCATTCCACAGCTTGTGCTGCTGCATCCCCTGAGTATACGTGGCCGCAAACTGCCCGAGGTGAGAGTAGTGAGGTATTTTGTTATATTATGACTAGTTTTAATTCATAGCAATATTCCTTATAACAAAAACAATGGTTTAAAAGTTGTATGGGTGCCGCTTTAGGCAGCAGCGTATTTCTATGCAAGCCTCTGGTACCGAGGCTACACACGTCGCAGTGAAGTGTGACGCTTCGGGCGTGTTGGTATGACATGACGAAAGTTATAGCGCGAGAACAGTATTACGACAAAAGGACGTCGTTCTGTTCTCGCGCTATAACTTTCGTCAGTGAAGTGAGGCTGGAGTGACGCTAAACTGTCTCGTGTGACAGCGCGCAAATGACACTCACGGCAAAGTGTACTCGCTCAAAGTGCACTTCAGTTGCCACGTGTGACGAGGGTATTAGTCCTCAACTTCAGCGCTTCAGGCGCGTTGCATGTAGGACTAGAAGTTTGGTTGTACTCAGAGCAGCTTGGATAATTGTTACAATTACTTTTTTCTCTTCTCTGGCTCATCGGTAGTGCGTTTTCGGTCGATCGTCGTTCCATTGTTCATCAGTAGCCGGTCTTGTATGCATCCGCGAAAAATTACTCAAACGATGTCTTCCTCAAAGGTGGCTTGGTCACTGTGCCTGGGGTAGGTGGCGTTAGACTGGTTGTGGTTTGGGGCTTTAGGTATGCGGGGATGGCATTTTGAAGAGTAGGAAGACAGAGAGAAAGGGGGAAACGGATCCCATTGTCCTGCATGCCTTCGAGCTTCGGACCTTCGCTCGAGAGAGCGAAAGCATTCCCGGCTCTTGCAAAAACGAAGGGGGTGACCTTGAAGCCCTTTTCAACTGTTGTCATTTTCGCAGTGATGGCAGGGGGGGGGGGGAGGGGGTTCAGTGAACCCTTCCTGCCATCGCTGCGAAAATGACAAGGGATTCTGTGCCTCGCCGCGAAAATGATGGGTAAGAAGGGGGCGGGGGGGGGGGGGGCGTTTAAGAATGTTTGGACGTGCCTGGATTCTGCAGCGGAACGGGTGCCTTCCTCCCAGTGCCCGTCACCCCCCTCCGTCTCTCCGACGCGAGGCGAGTCCATTCGGAGCGCGCCAACCCTCCCCGGGGGCGGCGGGCTCCTTATCTCTCTATGGTCCCTACTTCGTCTCATTCTCGATGTGCAACCATGCGGCGCGTTGCTCTCATTCGGCCACCGCCGACTGTTATACCGATTCCCGCGGTCTCTAGGGAGGAGTGAAAACCATCTGGTTGCGGCCGATATGCTTGCAATACTTCGTTTGGTTAGGTTAGGGTATTGGCCAAATGCTCGCTGCACTCGTGAGAGGCCGTGAAAAGCCCCGCCGAATTGAAGAAACGCCAAGTTTCACACTTAGCCGTCGTGAAGTGCCATGCTTTCAACTCTATCAACGTGATGCGAGTCTCCGTCGCTAGTGACACACGCTTCATCGTGAAGAGTATGTTTCAGGAATAGCAGGTGGCTTCAGCGGAGAGAGGTTAAACCGGTTCGGAGAATACTTTTTTTTTCTTGTTTACATATTTGCTCTTTTCGCGATGGACGCACGTCGCTGGTTTCTGTTGTTCGGTTGGGCTTCGTGGCTCCGTGATGGTCGACGCGATGTGTGTTGCGACTCTTGCGCGTGAGTTAGTCCACGTCAGAGGCCTAATGGCGCCAGACGGGCTTCCTTAGAAGCGTAGTGTACACACTTGTCTGGCCGCGCTTTCTTCTTCGTGGATGCTGTCTGACGGTTCCTGCTTCGCTGTGTGTTCACTGTGTCGTGTAGAGCTGCTTATATTTCAATTCGGGATCTATGTTTGGGCTCCTGTACTACATGTTCGGTATAGTGTCGTAAATTTTGTTTCCCGTGTTTCTTGACTATCCGCTGGGACCATGCATTGCTGCAAAACGATGTGACTCGTTATGTGCTGCACGAGGTGGCAGCTTGCTTGGTGTGGTTGGTGAAAGATCCTTCAGGTAAGGCAAACCTTGCAGTACTCATAAAGTTAAAGTAACTAAAGGAGATAAAAAGACGTTGTTTTGTGCACTGTCCCGTCGCCTCCATTTCTTTGAGCTTTTTGCGCCTATTTAAAGGGACCCTGCAACATTTTCTCAAGTAATCGCCGAATGACTCAGTTTAAGGAGTTAATTGCCTCATTAATCGACAGCCGCAAAATTTATTTGATATACTATGCGTTCGAGCGGGGTTACGGGGGTTAGTTGCGGCTCGCCGCGGTGGTCTAGTGGCTTAGGTACTCGGCTGCGGACCCGCAGGTCGCGGGGTCGAATTCCGGCTGCGGCGGCTGCCTTTCCGATGCATGCGGAAATGTTGTAGGCCCGTGTGCTCAGATTTGGGTGCACGTTAAAGAACCCCAGGTGGTCGAAATTTTCGGAGCCCTCCACTACGGCGTATCTCATAATCATATGGCGGTTTTGGGACGTTAAACCCCACATATCAATCAACGGGGGTTAGTTGCACGCTTTAAGCACTTCACTTCTCTTGGTACTAGCCAGCACGATGAAAGCTATACGGGAGGTGGACAAGGCGCATCTGATGATGATGGCCTATATGTATGGCTTATACCCACTCTGGGTTATTGGCCAAGAAAGAAATACTTGGATACAAGTGATCACATCTTTTTTTTTATTCTTCGCACGCAAGGTTTATTTCAGTGTAATCGCGAGCACGTGGTGGTTGCGGTAACTACACAGCTCACGATGCGCCAGTCAGCCAGCGGCCGTGGACTTTGGCTCTAAGGTGTCATTTGTCGAGACTAGAGCGCACGATTTCTAGCAGCCCTTGATAGTTACTTTCAATTCCAGGCTGCGTGCTACGCTATAGTGTTTGGTTCGCATGTTCTCAGGAGCCTCAACTACCGATCGGCCGCGTGGTCCGACAATGCTCATGAAGTATTGGAGTTTTTTGCCTTGCTTCAGCAGTATTATGTTATTTATAGATTGAAGTGGTCGCCGAAGCAGCTGCGTCATAATGTGTCGAGGATAAATTATTGTTGCAAGTCCTCGCATAGCCGTAGCTATTCGTATTTTGCCGTGACTCTTCGAAAGAAGTCGTAGCGTTCCGTAGCTGTGTGTCGCTTTCGGGTCGGAGTCTCCCGCCTTTTTTTTTTCTCCTTCCCGCCTCGCAATCACAGGCTGCCCGAGCGAGCGCCGCACGGGACGCGTCTTCGTTTTCATTTCCCTAATCACGCTTTGGCCCACGTTTGGGAATCGATAGCGGCGCGTCGTCGTCCAGCACGGCGCGAGCCTTTCTGCAATGGAACACTCCTCCGCTTGTTTCGTCCCGTTTCTGGTCGATGAAACACGCGTGTACACATTCTCCGCTATATGCCTGATCGCTTCGAGTGCTGTGGCCGGCCGCGCACTAACAACAATGATTTGCGGCGGTCATTTTTAAAATACGTTTGTTCTTCTGCTCCCTTTAAGCAGCCAGTGGCAATCGAAGCGCTCTCTCTCCGGTACACGGCTATCATTAAACCACGTGATGCCACGTTTGAGTTTGGAACGAGTTGCTTGGAGACCGCGAAGCGTTTTGAGCCTATTGATCGCGTCAATCGATGCCAGAGACGATATCGGGGGGGGGGGGGGGGGGGGGTCTTCTTTGTCATTGTAAATGAAGCGATTTTCGGGCATGCGTTGCACAGGCGTCGTTCCCTCTTCGATGCGGGAGCTGTTCGCGCGTTTTGGGCGCTAACGAATCCTGCGAGCGCGAGCAACCAGCCGCCTCTACTGAACGGCATTTTCCCCTCCCCACCTCCTTTCCCTTAACGTCTCCGATTTTCCCCTCGGTTAACCATAGAAGTGCATTGTCGCTGCTCCAGCTTTGTTGCATTGCTTTGTTTTGGTGTGGTGCCGTTATGACTAGTGTTATCATGAGCGTTTCGCAGCATTTGAGACCTGCTAATGGTTCCTCAGGCCGTGTTGCCTCTTTTGTCAGTTTCGAGGGTTCAGTTCACAACCATATCGTTCACTTTATACATTTTTTAGTTTTAAATGCGAAGCATTTCTTGGCGCGTCGCGCGTCGTAAATTCCTCCGCCTCAAATTTTTCAAATGTTCGCTAAGCTTTACACGGGCAATATAGCCACTAAAATGACCAACAGTGGCGGCTGCTAGCAGAACGTCTTTTTTATTATTATTGAGAGGGGGGGGGGGGCATTTAAGTATTGACAACTGGCCAAAACGTGCGATCAGATCCTAGTAGAAGTGAAAAGACCATGAAATGCTGTGACAGATTTCAGCAATGTTTTTTGCGTTGTGACTAGGATGTGTATTTTAAAATCGCGCTTTAAAGAAAGAAAACCGTTTGTCGTGCTGCCTAACCGTGGAGCCTTAAAGCTGGGATTAACGGTTATGGTGTTGATCACTTTACTGTACGTAGCAGCGTAGTTGGGATGATGTCATGCGCGCCAGTCCTCAAAATGAAAGCATATCTTTATTCAGCCCCGCTCAATTCTGTGGTGCTTACGACGTAAACCTAGCCTATCAAACCTTTGTCCGTCCCCAGCTTGAATTTACCGCTCCTATCTGGTCCCCTTATCACAACTACTTAATTAACATGCTTGAAGCTATTCAGAATAGGGCGGGCCCGTTTCATTTCACGCAATCATGACTATCATAGCAGCATAACGCAAATTAAAAACAATCTTTCTTTTCAACCCCTGAGCACTCGTCGCGACATTTCCCTTCTTTGGCCTCTTTCACAAATACGTGTACACCAACAGACCCCTCCCACTCCACCTCGATGTTCCTTCCATTACTTCACGTAGGTTGCATAATCACTTCAGTTTCAAGCGATTATACGGGGCAACTGATTCATTCAACTCATCTGCTCTTCCTCGCGCCATACGTTTGTGCCCGATTATGTTTGTTGCACACTGCAAAAGTTTTCTGTATATGGGCATAGGTTCTGCGTTTTTTGGTGCTTTTTCTATTGTATGTTCTGCAACTTATAAACAAATTACGGCACGTCGTTGAGGTAAAGCCAGCTGGGCCCCGCCGCGGTGGTCTAGTGGCTAAGGTACTCGGCTGCTGACCCGCAGGGCGCGGGTTCGAATCCCGGCTGCGGCGGCTGCATTTCCGATGGAGGCGGAAATGTTGTAGGCCCGTGTGCTAAGATTTGGGTGCACGTTAAAGAACCCCAGGTGGTCTAAATTTCCGGAGCCTCCACTACGGCGTCTCTCATAATCATATAGTGGTTTTGGGACGTTAAACCCAACATATCAATCAATCAAAGCCAGCTGGCTATCTTTGGTTGATGTCACCTTCATATGCTATAATGACTGTATTCGGTTCCCACTGTCGTGTGTGCACTATGAAATCGCCTTTTCTTTTTTCTTGTTATCGCCTGTTAACTTCAACTTATATTGCAATCCGCGTCATATTTCATTGTGCTGATACGCTTTGTAACGCGTGAATTAATTTTGTGTGATCTGTAAAACTTCACCAATTACCCCCCTTACTCAATGCCCTGTAAAGGGCCTGTAAGGAATTTTAAATAAATAAATAAAACCAGTTGCATGGTGAAAAGCGGCGCTGCCGTCGTGGCTACCGGTGGACCAGTTCGAGCTGCGGCACGCGGAGTGCACGCATGCGCAAAAAACCACCGCGCTCAAACACGAACCGCTGTCATGCTCACAGTTAAGCGCATGTGAGTGCACGACTTCATGTTCGCTGCTGATGAGAAAAATTGTGATTTCCAGTGTTTCGCGGCGTTTTCCACTTCACCATTCCGCGATTAGAGTCACTGAGCGGTTAGCTTGCCGACGCCCTGGTAAAAAAGAAGAAGTATCCAAAAAATCGGTTGTTGGTACCGTTAAGGGCAATGTTTAGTTTAGTAATGTTTAGTAAGGGCTATGTTTAGTTTAGACAAGGTGATACCACACCGCACAGTGCGAGTAGAACACGCTTAGGCGGAAATGTTGTGCAGGCAACCTTACAAGTTCGCTATCGTGTACCGCATAAAATAGACGCTATGTACACGTGTAAAAAAACAATACTCACTTAATTATACTATGTGGGATAAAGCTCATTAGACTTGAGTTATTTCGGGGCCTGTGTTTTTAATTCGGTTACAAACGTTATTTTTCGCAATGGCGGTGTACTGATGAGAACCGGTGACGTGCTTTCGCGTTATCTCTGGAAGACTCCGTTGCTTTAATTACGGGGCGATTTTCCCTCCGCACGGCTGTACGTCGTGCGTGCGGTCGAAGAGCGAGCGGCGCCCTTAGTGGCAGGTGGTCGCGAGACACGAGGGGGCGCCACTTTTCTCTCGCCCATCTCGGTGCTCGCCGTTGGCAGCCGTCGCGTGCTTTTAAAATGGCTTCGCCCGGGGGCCGCCGCGCTCGGGGTGAACAGATGGCCGGGGCTTGGCGGCCGGAGAATCGCCGAACGAAGTAGGCGCGTGCTGGCATCGTCGTCGCTGGGCCGAGAAAATGGCGGCAGAAGCAGTCATTCGCGGTTCTTGCCACCTGTCGCGCACGTTATTGTTTCCCCGCGCGTGGGGCTCCGAGCGTGGCCCGCGCGTGGCGGCCGGGCAAGAGAGGAGCTCGGTCGTACGGCGAGAGGAGCTCGGGAAATAGGGGCGCGCATTAGCATTCGCGCGTAGCGCTGGCTCCTCGAGTGGGCCCTTACGAACTGGCTTCGGGAGCGGAGACACGATTGCCAAGGCGTTGGTTGTTTTCGTGCCGCGGGTGCTGCGCATGTTGAGCCTGCGTTCCGCTTTACATTTGAATGGCGTTCCGATCCGTTGGCAACGTGGATTTGCATGCCAAAGACAGCGCGTCGTCGAATAAACGAGCACCCAGTGCGGAATTCCTTTGTTGACACACCAGAAGCATGAAAGGAACCTCCTGGCCGAGCTGCTCCTGCTTCGCCGGGAAAGAGGGCGGAGTGGGGGCGCAGCCAGCGTGATTAGGCATTCGGCCTGGAATAAATTTGCCCCACTTCCCGAGCCCGCGGCTCCTAGGTGTATGCCAGTATTCGGAGTTAATGTGACCGGGGGCGTCACGTATTGTTTGGCAAGACCTAATGGGTCGCACTTAGCGAATCTCAGTCGGTCTTGTTCGCTAAAATGTGACGCTTTCTTTGTCTTGAGCAGAGCGTCCTTGTTCGGGCGCGCTTCGTTCGATGCTCGCCATTATGGAAGCCACAACGCGCTCTCGTGGCGCTCATCTCTGACCACTTCTCCGCACGCCTGTATTGCGCTTCACGCGACAACTCTTACGTGCAGCTGCGCAAAACGGAGAATGACGCGGTGTATTTATACGCTGGGACCTAGAAGGATGGCGCATCGGACGGTGTATGAGTGTGTAGTCGAGAGTGTTTTCGCTTGCGCAATGCATGGCTGTAGGCTTGTTTTATGTACGCAGTGTTTTTCTCGTCGCCACAGGGCCCATGGCTAGCACTCGTAACCGCCACAAGCCGCCGACTGCAGCCGCACAATTAGGCTGCATAAAGGCAGCCCGCCTGATTGCAGTCTCTCCTATTGGCATGTAAATGGTCCGGAGCCCATTTGTGACACATGCGCTCCGAGCCCATTTCCTGCTCTTCATTCCGTGCAGCTGCCTTCTCTCGGCGCTCTTCCTCGAGCTGCGCGTACCCCCCACCCCCCTTCCTCTTTTCTTTTTGTCATTTTGTGGCGCTTTCGGAGCGAGAAATGCAAATCAAGCGCCATTTGTGGCATTATTGAATTGCGCAGAAGGAAGCTCTTCAAATAACAAGTAACGGTTCGTAATGAATGCACATTCTCCGCTTTCTTGATTAAGTCCTCTTTGTGCTGCTAGCGCGTTTTATGGCACAAATGTAAATTTTATGTATATATAATGCTTCGGATAACAAATGAATGCTGGAAGGAAATAAGTCGAAACTGTTGACGGTTCTAGGCTACTGATTGGTAGCCAATTCATTCATTCATTCATTCATTCATTCATTTCCAGTGGTGGGTGCTTGGTTGGGGCTTACATTGCGAATGGGGAATGCGGACACCGAATCAGTGAATCTTGCTACGGAAGGACACGCCTTCTGTGTTTTATCGTCATCACCGTCATCGTGTTAGCGACTCGCTGGGCAAATGCGCGGCTCTTCTACAGATTATCTTATCGGCGTAAAAAGGCGCTACAAGTACGAAGACACCAATTCGCCCAACTTTCCGTTGTACAGATTGTACGTTGTTCACAATAGTACCTTCTTCTTGTGCTCACGACGTGGCGCCGCCAGTCGTTCCTCGTCATCGCCGTCGGCAGGAATGGCGCTCTGTGACGGGGACGTGATTGGGTTTTAAAAAGCCGCGTAAGGAGCCGCTGGGTCTCAGTTCTCTTGCAAAGCGTCGCCATGTTGAATGCCTAAAATTTCTGCGCCATTTAATCGATTCTTCTCGCGATCGTCCCTCTAGAATCATATCAAACGTTTTGCAGATCTTTGTCTAACATGAGTGACCGCGCCCTCAACATTGCAACTTTTTTCACCTGCACTGACATGTTTTCAAAATAGCGTTCTCCCTTCACCCATAGAAGCCTGGAATTCGCTGCCCGGAAATGTTTGTTCACTCTCACTTTAAGAACTTTTGGGAGCCTGCTATGAATGCTGATTTGTTGTTGTTGTTGTTGTTGTTGTTGTTGTTGTTGTTTTCTTCTTTCTCCACTCCTGCTGTAGCCTCGTTGAGGCCGCAGTACGTAAACTACGAATCCATCGATGGTTGCCGCTGGCCGAGCGGAAAAGCGAGGCGGAAGCATCGTTTTTTTTTTTATTTCGACTCGCCGGTGTACTTGACGTGCCCCGCATCGATGTCCTCGTTGCTCAATACTGTAAGACCCGATTGGTGTGAAGGAGGGGAGGGAGGAAAAGAGAATGTTCATGAGAGCGTAAAGCATGCAATCGCCTTGCATGGTACACTTTTGCAAGGAGGTGGAAAATGGATGTAAGGGGGAGGAGGTAAAAGAGTGCTGGCGAGAGGATGAACCGTTCCATAACCATGGACAGCGTATATCGTAGCTAAAGTTGGAAAAGAGGAGCGTGGTGAGCGATAAGATGATTAGGTTGAGGGAAATTAAGTAGGAGTGAGGGCAATTTTTAGAGATATGAAGATGAAAAAAAAAAAAGCTGACGAAAGAAGACGAAGATGTAGAAAACAAAATTGAACACGAAAACAGAATAAATAAGCAAAATATGTATTTGGATTGCGTTAAAATTGTTTCCGTAACATGTCGACCAGCCCGTCGCATTGGCGTAACTGGAAGGCGTCGGTTTACGGCCCCCGCGCCCTGCCTGTTGTTCCTTGTGCGAGAGTCTTGTTCCTGCGAGACGAGCTCCTTTGGAGCACAGAACCGGGCTGCCCTTCTGGGCTTCATTGTCCCGTTCCATATCGGACCGGGTTTCCTCGGTGGCGTAGTTTTTCCGCGCGTCATGAGGCGCATGTTTTGGTCCCGCCACGCGAAACACGACTCCCTTTGACCGGCCGAATGCGTCCGCTTTTGTTTGACAGCACGTTTCTTTCACCATTGTAGGCGCTGGGCCACGCTCGCTGCAAGTCCCGTAGACGTCACTGGGGACCTCTCCGAATTGATTGACCTTGTCCCTCATCGTTGCTAACGCGTGGACGGGGCTAAAAGTCAACGTTGGCATCTGACTTACAGCGGCTGGGTCATGCAGAACGTTTGCTTGAACGTCCCACAATGTGAGGCGAGGCCGCTCAGCATCAAGCGCTGGATGAGGTTACCTGAAAGCTTATTACGGCACTGTGTAGAAACGCATGGGATAGGAATGATTTTCATGCAGTAGAGAAGTTTTCGACTTGGTATTATATATCGGTATGAATGTAGTAAGAAAATCCATCTCATTGCTAATTTCTATTGTATGTATTTGTACAATTCAGGCACCGGAATTGCAGTGTCGCACGCTTCGAAATGGTGGTTGGTTGCCTTTTTGTTTTAAAGTCGCAAACAAGGCTCGCAATTTCTTACTAATATCATGTCCTATCATTTCAATGCTTCCCGTGTTTCATGGCGCAACTTCGTATTTTCTTTTCTATGACCTTGGTGTCCTTGCGTACTGTGGCACAACGAGTCTTCCGGTCTAACATAGACTGTATATCAGTTGGCCTCATGACACTTGCGAAAACCTTGCTTACCACGACGACCTCCAGCCCCTCCAGATGGCCAATGAATTAGGCAGCGCAAGTGGCGTTGTGATGATTACCAAGCATTTTTCTGTTGAGAATCCTTATATATATATTTATGATAGACCCAACGACGTACAATCTGATATGCAAATTCTGTCCTCAGATGGACACGTTGTACCGCTTGGCCTGGGCATGCCAACAGAATTCGAAAGTATCGGCCAAACATAATCCCACGACAGTCGAGCGAAAGGTGGACCAGCGCGGACCCCGAGCAGCAACAAGACCAGTTTGTCATGAAGATCACTCTCTCTAACCATCATTTGTTAAACCACCCCTTATGTAATATCCCGTAAAGGGCCTGTCAACAGACTCAGACTTTTTTTTACATTCCCCAGAGAAGCTCGGAAATTCATGGACTGTGGCGATCAAGTCTTCCCAATATTATAGCGCCGCGCAGAGCCTTCATTAGAAAAACAATTTCCCGCTCCTTTCTTACGCCTGACCAATCCTCCTTTCACGCGCAGTGACGCAAAGTCGCCGATTGGTGGCGTGGCACGCAGCTCGTCGATTGGTTTAAAGCAGTCACGACAACGGGCAACGCCCCTCCCCCCCCGCCCTTGAGAGAAAAGGGTGGCGAGGTCGCGCGAAAATTTGAAACTGGTCGAAACCGATGTTCTGACCTATGTAACTTCCTCAATATAGCACGTATTCGCAAAATTATTGCGGCATAATTTTTACTAAGCACAAGTGCACATATTTCTCTGTAGCAATTTTCGAACCTCGCAGTTGTTTACTGGCCTTTCAACCGTTGTCTTTAAGGTAATAAAGTGAAGTGAAGCTGTGGTTAACAGAGTCCGGATGGCGGCAAAAAGCCAATGGTTTTCCTTACTAAAAGATTCGAAAAAAAAATTCATATAAGTGTTTTATTCTGTCTTCATGCCCGGCCTCACTTATGTGCAGTGGCGGTGGTATAGAGAAATAAAAAACAAATAAATGTGGGAGAAAGAGGCAGTGGTGTCAACCAGGATTGAAGCATGCGGTTTGCTACCCTCACTCCACCCCCACCCCGCACCACTATGTATACATAGTGGTGGGGGGGGGTGGAAGAGAGGAAACAATGATACAAACAAAGCGAAGACCAAGTGTGCAAGAGCAACAAAAATAAAATGAAAGCATAGATGTGGCAGTTCTGTAGCCTGTCCAAGCGGCTACTTCCGCGCCAATTGTTCAGCAAGGAAACTTTCGGTACAGTTCGGGTTGGCATTCTAATACTGTCTGTTCCGGCAGGTGTCCCTATAGGCTGGCCAAGGCTGGCCACGTCGCCGAGGCTGGCGCACACGGCCGATAGCGGCAGCCTGTGCAGTGTGACCTGAAAAATTAGCGCTTTAAACCTGAGAGAGCCGCGTGTCGTAGGCCACGTTTCCCCTTTCGCTTTCTTTATCGCGGTTCAAGAACGCGCAATGATCGAGAGAGATCTCTGTGTCGCCAATGCAGAGAAATGGTCCGCAACATTCTGCTGAGGCTGCACACGTGCTATAGGATCGAGTGGAGTCATCGTCTCTTGCATGACTCCGGCCGCGTGCGTTGCCTTCGAGATTAGTCGGCGCGTTTAAGCCTTGTCCAGCCTCCGAACCTCTGTGTGGATTGATCCCGATGTCGTAAGCAAGGCAATATGTGCGCAAGAACTTCCGCAGCCTATGCACGCCCCACTTTTGTAAACAATTCTTGTTGTGTGGTTATGATGTTCTCTTAATAATGGGTTGCCACAAGGCTCAATCTCTATCCCTCTTTTCTACGATGGGCTAATCACTCGGTGTCGAGCTGTCTCCTTCGCATTTCAACAAGATTGGTAAGTGATCGTCCTTGTCCAATACGCCCAATGTGATTATCGCACCTTCTTCCGGCCGCGGATACTCCACTTTTATTACCACTTAGTGGTGCTTCAAGCTCACTACGGAGGACGTTTTAATTCGTGTTGGCGTCACGATAAATCGCTCAGCGGCGAGAGAGAAAATACAATAGAACAACTTTTGCGTTAACTACTGTTATGCAATAGACTTCATCGTCACATGGTCATTTTATAATTGTCTACAGGTCACAGTGCCCGCTCTATATATTTGTCTGAGGAGTTCGGCTACTGCTGCGATTCGAATAAACTTGTTAGAATTTCACTAATGGGGCATATATTTTGTTTCATGACTATGAAACTGTAACCCAAATGCGTATCAGTCGAGTCACATTATCTGTAATCATTTTTGCTTTAACGGTTACTCCCTCTAGAGTGTGAGAAGTCCTGAGTAGTATACGTAAGAAAAATGTATGTTTGGACATGAAGTCTGTAGTCGACGAACGTTGTAACAGAGAATTTCTCAGTACTGGTATAACTTCATTTCCTTGTTATATGCGGCGTCGTTATCTCTAGGAAAACCGCGGTTTGTATTGTTCGCCTTTTTAAGAAGGTTCACTTATCGATTTATACACTTTTAGTGATGTTGAGGGGTTGATCGCGTAACTGTAAGGCATAAAGGCATGCAAGGTGATCTTTGTACGAAAAAGTTAGTGAACTGCGATGAAACTGCAGTGTACCTTTCTTAAAACCAAGGTGTAAAGCCACCTGAATGACTCAGTGACAGCGTTTTGCATTTTACAACGAAACGGAAGAAAGACGGATGGGAGCATTTGCAAGCGGTAACGAAAAGTGCTCATGAACTCGGTGATTGCATAGCTCAGTTGTAAACGGCTACTACCTTTTTTGCATATGAGGTGCCGCAAGTGGGACATACTTTTTATGCAAAGAATGCGACGTTTCTAAGTACTCTGGCAGGATGCCAGCTGAGTGTGAAGGGAAAGCTGCAAATCTGTATAGATGAGTTACTATGTGGCACTTCTTTCTGATTATATATTATAGGAAGGGGTTTCATGTAAAAATCGGATGATGCAGAAATAACATTTCCTTGTTGACTGTGGTTAGTGCTTCTAATATTTAAATGGGAACAAAGCACTCTAGGTTAAGTTCAGCTGCGTAGAACATTGCTGTGCTCACCGCTCTTTGAATCGTTGGCGCTGGCCACCCATTAGCCCTGGTGATGTCGATGGTGCCGCCGCCTCCAACGTTACTAGATCCTGTAGCGTTGGCTGCCTCTACAGGCTGATCTCGTGTCATCCTCATAATTTGTGAGTTAACTTGGAAATAACAAGCATGCAAGTGACCACTGGTCTGTTTCTTACAACAACCGTGACGTGCCTGCCATGCTGCCGTCGCTGTCGTATCCCTGGGCGGCTTATACCGCGTACCGAAGGCGGCTACGCTTCCCGGCGTTTGGCTTCGTTACCGCACCGCCTTCATTGTGACCCTGCCTTAAGGGTCTACAAATGTCCTCCTGTCGCACTTAGCAAGGTCACAATGTCCTACAGCGATATGCGGAGACGGCGAAATGTTGGCGGGTGTTACATGCAGAGGTAAAGGCCAGAGTTAGGGTGGTTAATTGGGGATACATGCAATGTTGCAATGCTGAGCGATGCCACATTTGTTGTTCTGACTGTCGGGTTGACACCTGACAGCATGTGTCTGGACAGGGCTGCGGATGTGCAGAAGCGTTTCTACTCAAAAAAAAAAAAGCTGTTCGTTTGAGGAACAGAGGAACGGTGTGGTGTTGATAGCCGATCGCACGCAACTCGTATACGTACCGAAACCTTAGCAGCGTGTCAGTGCGCGTGTGGTAGAGAACCTGTTACATGTGCCTCGGCGCGATGGCTTCTTGTCGGTGTGGGCTATAGCGCGAACGAGTGCGCGCGTCTCAGTTTGCGGGTGCAGCTTGCGTCGTCCTGCTCTACCGCGCGGCCGAGAACAAAGCAAAGTCTGGGAAACAAAAGAAGCTCAGATTGATGATGATGTCGTTCAGCCGAGCGTGTCGCTTTGGACGTGCCGTTGCTCGTTCACTCTGGCGCACAATGGGCAGGCCATAGTTTCTCCGTTCTGGCCTCGTTTTCCGCGTCGCTCTTTATGAGGATGATTATTATTTGTGGGCTTCCCTCCTTCCTTCGCCCGGCCAAAAGCCGCCCTACATTTTCCGTTTTCGCGCCGACTGTTTCCTCATTTCTCGATTCCCCGGATCCTGGAATCGCGACCGTGTGCCAGTTTTTTTTTTCGTCATTATTATTATATGTTATCTTTTTCGCGCTCCGTTCACGGCGCGAACATGCCGATGCTGCGCAACTTCTCTTTGCCATGGTGGTCCAACCCACCCATGTTAATTTACGGAACCAAATTGAGAATATCTTTATTAAAAAGCGATCATTGATGGTCTCGAAAAGCGGTATTCAGAGGACTGTTGCGCCGGGAACTCGTGGGATGCTGACCGACCTTCCATTTCACACCAAATCGCTATGCTGGGGTAAACCTCTATTGCTTCTTGCTTGCCATGCGCCATACGGACGTTTAAACTGAGCATGCTAACATATTTATTTATTTATTTATTTACAGTACCTTACAGAGCCCTCGAGGGGCATTGTGTAAGGGGGGCGGTACAGATAATATGTTAGCAAATATATATACATAATATCTACACATACATAGGCAAATAATGAATATAATAGAAAATGCAGTTCAACTTATGAACATGTAAGCAAAATACATACTAGAAAAGTGAGTTACAGTATGTGAACGTGAAATACAAAAAAAAACTAATATGACAGTAACTACAACCTAGCAATAGTGCAAAAACATCGGCAACAGTCCTATAAACACTGATGATTACGAAGATGCGATAGAGCAGTTTTTGGTGCATAAGTATTTTTTAAGAGTATGATAGAACTTTGTGTGGACTTTTTCTGACGCAAGATCATCTGGCAAATCATTCCACATACGAATAGCTCGTGGAAGAGCCGACTGGTTGAAAGCGTTAGTATTGCCGTACATGCGTGATAAGCTAAAGGTGTTATGTAGTCTGCTCGAAGTTCGATGTGCTAGATTAAGGTGAACAGATGGCATCATGCTGGTGTGGATGAGTTTGTGAAATAGTGATAAAAGTGAGATGTCGCGGCGAATTTTCAGTGGCTCGAGTGCAAGGCTATGTTTAATCTGTGTTACGCTGGACGGGTAGCTGTGATTACGCGCTATGAATCGACTAGCTCTGTTCTGTATACATTCTAACTAATCTATGAGGTGTTGTTGATATGGTGTCAATCAATCAATCTACGTGTGTCTGGAACCGGTGAAGAAGCGCGTGTTTTTCTTTAACGTCACAGCGTGCTCTTCGTCTCACAATTCGCCAAGGGCGTGATTGTTGCTTACCCACTTGCGAACTGAAAAAAAGTGTGTGTTTGATCGATTATGTCTATCTTTTGTGGAACATTACGCCTTTTCGTCAGCATAAAATAGCGGTGGAGCGAAGCTGCCAGTGCAGCGACCCCACTGCGTCCTTAAAATTGCGTGCTTCGACGTCTCGTCAATGTTATCGTTGTGCCGCTTTCGCGGACGTGCCCATCCGCCGGGCAGCGCGCTGATCAATCTCGATCGCCGGCTGGGACGGCATTCCGTCCTCCTAACTGGTTCCTCTTCTTTCTTTGTCTTGTGCAGGCGATGGATAACTTCGACTTGTCTCTCAACATGCAAGAGCAGGGTCAAGAGAGCGCTGCCACTCAGTCATACCTGGACCAGGTGAGAAATTGCGCTTTCGCTTTGACCGTTTCTTAGTTTTCGAACTGTGTTGTTTCGGCCGCCGATCGGGAGGTGGCCAATGTCTTGTATGGTGTCCAATAATATCATTCCACCCCCCATCCCCGTTTCAGTAAGAGCGGGCGGGAACGTATACGTACGCTAACACACACACTTGTCCTTCCCACGCCTTGGGGCCCTCGCTGCGAGGCAGGGACTGCGGGGAGGATGAAAGAAACGGCCGAAAGAAGGAGGAAAAAGAGAAGTGGGTCGCTGACCTCAAGAGATGTCTTTCCATTTTTCCTTACTTTTTCTTCCCTCGCATGGAGCGCCAGACAGGCATGCCTCCGTTGTTCCTTCTGGTGTTTTGCGTCATGCTTGTGGCGCATGTTCTCGCCAAGATCCTGCTCTTTATTTCGTCTTCCTCGGTGCCGAGGATCGGGCCGATAACGGTGTGCCTTGAACGCGTTCCCTTTCCGCGTTGAGAAGCGCGTGGCCGGGACGACGCGAAACTGCGTCGTCGTGTGTATTCTCGATGGTGTACAGGTTCTACTAGTAGTAGCTCCGGGGTGTGTCGTGCGCGCGTCTCTCTGCGGCGCCTTCAATTCACAGGCAGTCTGGTTGAAACAGGGGGTACTTCATTTTTTGTTCCTTTTTGTTTGCGTGCCCTCGTTTGTAAGCTCCCTTGCTAGAGCGATGTTCGGGCTGGCTCTGTAACCGCGAGCCAGATCGTTCTCGTATGATCGCAGTGGAGACCCGAGCGTGTGTGCCGGGGCAAGGATCCTTGGCGGAGCCCGCCGGCATCGCGAGTTGCTCTCGTTCGCGTGGAGGCACTAGCCGGCTCGGCCCGGTGTTTGTGCGCACGCATTGCAGTGCTCTCCTCGCTCCAAGGTAAACGGCGGACGCATTTAAAGTGAAGCTTAGCGCTTTGTCTTCGTGAGGCGTATGCTCACGCGCGTCCTTCGTTGTAGCCTTCGGAGTGGTATTAACGCATGCTAATCTGCAGGTACGGTGCATTGGTATTTCTCCCTGGCAGCCCTGCGTACTGTATTAGCGTGATGCGTCCGAAGAACACGGATCTGGCTTGCTTCCATGACGAGTTCGACAAATTATATATGTATATATATATCGACAATACCCTCGCGCCTTTCAGTTGAACTTTCCTGATTTTTTGTGCTATACGGGTAGGTGTTGTACGTGGGGTTTTGTATCTCCATTTACTGGCAACTTCAGTCACCGAGAATATGATTAACACCCGAAGTCCTCACGGCTGTCGGTACTGTATGCAGCATAGGTAGCTCATAAAAGAGCGAGTCCTTCTTTGGCTCGCGTGTATTGGTCGTTTTTACCGGAAGTATGTGGAGCTTTTATATTAAGCGGGATAATTATATTTCCCATCATCGAACGTATTCACAACGGACGAGTTTGGCATCCTGTCAATCTGAAGCTTGGATCGTACATTTTCCAGAGCGCTTTGGGCATGCGCAACGATTGGCGCGAGTAAAATTTTCCAGTACTTCTTGTTTTTTTTTAATTTTTGTGTTTCACGCTTCACTCTCGCGGTTGCGGCCCTAATATGGATGATATTGCTCATCACGCGTTTGCTTGTGTCTCCAGCAGCGCTGATTTTAATCGCTTCTAACGATCCTGTCACACCTGATCTGCCGACTTAAAGTTTTGTACATAAACGTGACGTTTTATAATTAAATATGTTCGTTATTCCATTCCATTTCTCTATTCTGACTGGCTTGTGTTGGGAGAGAGACGTTGAGGTCTATATCTCCTCGGCTTCTCAATTTCTCCCAAGTTCTGCAGCAAAAAAAAGAAAAGAAAACACGCTTACCTAAATTAAAAAAAAATAAACTAGTAAAGGTAAAAGCAAACTGAAGCAAGTTAAGTATTTTTCCAATTGTTTATAGCCGCCGAACGTTCGGAACAAAAAATGAAGTGTTCTTAAAGCTTTCAGAATTTTCAGTGAGGCCGAGTTTGCAGCTACTTCCCAGCTTTCCGCATGAAGCAAACTACTGTTCTGAAGCATTTTTTTTTTCACTCTATTTTACGTCTCTAAATTGCTGCAGTTAACAGGTTGCCAACCGAATACTTCGCAAATTTTCTGTTATATTGTGCTCCACTTTGTATTAGACAGAGTGTGAGTTTGATCGTAAAGCGTTCAGGCAATGAGCGACTCAACGAACTGTTTATTGAGGACAAAGCTTTACTTTGTCGGTATGTGACGGCAAGTTAAGCTCCATGGAGTGATGTTTACGAAGGAACTTTCTGCTTAGCGAATGGTTTACGCTACGTATTGTTGAAAAAACAGGTCACTGACCAATGTCAAATAAAAACAAAGACGTTTCGGGATCCGTACGGATCCTGAAACGTTTTTGTTTTTATTTGACATTGGTCAGTGACCTGTTTTTTCAACAATGCCTTTACCTGACCAGACGGCATTCCGTCGAACTCTCGACTATTTACGCTGCGTAGTAGACGGCATTGTCATCGGCTGATGATAGCTAGAATTATTTTAAATGCGCTCGATTGCTCAATTTAATAAGTGGCGATGATTGCTGTTAGTTTCTCCGTATGTGCACTGTCACAGCAGCAGCGCCTGTTCATTTTGTGAACAGGTAAATACAGCGTCAAGTTATTCCAGCGGTTCCGCCGGTGAATCTGTCGCGCCAAGGCGCGGACGTGGTGTTAGGGGATGCTGTTGCTGTTTGGCCGATGCTGTTGTGTCTCTGGTCGGCCCTACGCCACGTGATGCCTTCGCTGTGGATGTTGGCTGTCGGGCGACTGTCGAGGCGAGGACATGAGCTCTTGTGTCCTTGCTCGCTCGAATTCGAGCCGTGGTTAGCATGCGAGGCGGCGGAGGATTCCATTCCAGGCTGTGTTGACACGCCAGAAGTGCGAAGAAAAAAAGCTATTTTCGTGTCGAGTGAACTTGCACTCGAGCGGAAGAACATGACAGGGAATTCACTTTCCAATAATAAGGGCGTCCTGAGCTCATTCTTTTTTTTCCGTCTTTGGCAACGGTGATGTTGCAAAAGCGAAACAGTCGAGACGATAACACTGGGAGCAAAACACCAGGGTTCGCGGTGCGTCCTCAGTCGGCTGCTGCAGCGAATGCCGGTGGTTTCGTTCGACGTTTTCTTTCACCTCTGCGTTTGAGCTTCTTTCTCGTTGTGATTAGCCAAGAGGAGCGGTCAGGGTGTGTGTGTGTGTGTGTGTGTGTGTGTGTGTGTGTGTGTGTGTGTGTGTGTGTGTGTGTGTGTGTGTGTGTGTGTGTGTGTGTGTGTGTGTGTGTGTGTTTCGGCGGCATCGGTTGGCAACGTTATCTCATGTTATAATCACGATTGGCCGCCATCTGTTATTTGGTATCGTTCAAATAGCCAACGTGGTTCTGAATACGGTTTTATTGCTTGGACGTGCTTGCAGCAGCATGACGGCACGATGCCTAGACGAGCCAAGTAGTGTTAGTGGTACCATTTTGACGTCATTAAAACTAAGATTATGCTCGATGTGTGAGTCGTGCATTTTCAAGCAACGTGGCAATACTACCCTAGTTGTATTATAAAGAGATATATATTCAATACTGGAACGCTGCGGACTGCGAACCAGTAAACTTCTAGGAGCCTGCATTTTTTTTTGTCTCTGCAGGGGTGCATTGCTCCGAGAAACAGGAAGTGGGTAGAAAAAAAAAAAAAACTAGTGAAAGAGGCTGGCCCGTCGCAGTTTTCAGTTCAAGCTTGTGCATGACAGTTGTGGCGCTCGTGCCTATCTTTGTATAATTTCTTTTTTTTTAATACTCGCGACGATGGGAACCGTGCTCCTAATATATTGAGGGACAACTGTATGACACGTGAAAGGGAAACGTTCAACAAGCGAAGGGACGAGCTATCGAACCTTGCCATCGGGGCAGCCATTTCGTAAGAGCAGGTACTTTTGCGAAAATGGCACGCTGACTTCGTCGGTATGTCTGGGACGAAGAAGAGGAGGAGGAGGAGGTATAGAGAAAACGCAGCCGCGAAATTCCGGCCGGGCGAGGAGGGTTGAGGGACTGGCAGAAGGGGGCGAGAAGGGCAGCCCCTCTCGGGAAAAGAAGAAAACTGGTCCCCGGATTGTTCTTCTCATCGCGGCACCGAAGGTTTCTATTTGTCTCCTTCTTTTCTTTTGCCTTGTCATTGTCGAAATTGCAGCACATCAGTCTCCGCCGCGTACGGCTGTCTGGCTTCGCATCGCATTGTTCGTAACGCCTAGAATGAGCTGCCGCCTGTCCGTTGCGGACGCCGCCGCGCCGTTTCCCAGCAGGATGTCTTTGGGGAACCTTGCGGGGCTCGTCAAAAACGCAAAAAAAAAGATAGGATGATTTTGAATTCCCTCTCTGGTTGGCCTCGAATGCGTTTTTGAGCCGCAGTCGAAAGTATAATTCGGAAGATAACATTCGAAAATCCGCAATTCAGTGTCATCCAGGATCGCTTGTTCAAGTTCGACGAGGGTTGTGCGCCGGTGCGCCAAGGTTTTTTCGCAGTACTCAAGAACAGCGAGATTCAGAAAGAAATTAACCCTCTCGATGGACCAGTTCATATATACTTGACCAAAGTAAAGGTGGCCTCCTCAGTACTGGTAGTCATGGCTTGCTGTCTCCGCCTTTCGAACCCTGTTAACCAAAACTGTAGATGGTTTCCGATGTCTTGTGTATCCAGCTGAGCCTCCCACTGCATGGTCCTTCTAATCATCGTGCGGTTCCGTTTCTTTCTACTCGTTGTCGCCTGGTGGTGATGATAGCGGTGGCACGTTCAAGGAATACAAAGTAAATATAAGCACTGCCTCTATAGTTCATTATTGCGTGCGAGAAAAGTAACCACCTCTCAAGTTTGAGGTTGAGTTCAATGGTAGCGACCGTGACCGGCGTTTTTCGTCGGTGGTTTAATATTACTGACCCGAGTGAATGTCCCGCAACACATTTCTTTCTACCTTCTGAGACTACCGGCCCGCAAGGTTTGTCTATACAGATAGAATTTGGATGTTCGGAGAAAGCGCATTACGTGGGATTGCGTCACAATTTCGAGTCGGATCCTTGGGTTGCGGCACTTGCCCGTTGAGTGGCGACAGATTGCGAAGACGGTTGAATGCTGGCACTTCTGTAAGTACACGTCGGAAGACCGTTGACCTCAATAAAGCATGCGATAGCTTTGCGCTGTGGCATTTATCCCAAAGCCGCGGAAGAGCTGCATTCTACGATGAATCATCGAACTATTGTTGCGTTGTGGAAATATTGGTGACAGCACTCGGGCGAAGTAGCCCTATAGAGTCTCGGGCCCAAATGGCAAACGCAGTCTCTCCTTTTCAAAAGTGGCCTTCCTCGGCGCGGCTTTATATCGTCTTTTCTCCCGTCTTTCGTGGCCACGTAACCCGATCGTCAACATCTATTGGCTTTGTTCTAAGTGTGCTTAAACCGGGCACCCATCATCAGCGATATTTAACGGCTGCGGAAATCGCGTGCGTTGGTCACGACTGACATTTCTTAAACGCCTCGTGCGGACATGGCTTAAATAATGCTGACCCAAACGAGAGGCCATTGCGTCACGAGAGGAGGCCTCTTTCGTTTCTTTTGTGCGCCAGTCTCCAGCGGCGTTGTTGCCGTTGGCGCGGCCGAGAAACGGCGCATGCTCGCGCTGTCCTTGACATAGCAGCGTGAGTTACGTCAAAAGAAGAAAAGACTTGGGAACAGTTGGAGCATGACGACTTCAGGGCCGCGTATTGTATAGCCAGTCGGGAATGAATGCGTTTAATCACGATGGAGCAAAAACGAGCCGAGGACGCTCTCTGAGGTCGGTGAAATGCTGCTGCCAGCCCACGGACACTGAGCGGCCTGTGTGTGACCGAAACTATTGCTCTTCACTAGTAGGTGCGACTGACGTCCACAGTTCCAACCGAGTACGCGCTGCTCATTTTGGATTTCGGCTGCACTTGTGAATGCACACCCTGTAATGGAATTTTCGCTCATACGTACGTGCTCCAAGCCCAGTTTACGTATTTTTAACAGGAACCAGTTATCCACTACTTCGCTAATGTGTATGTGAAAGTGTGATGATTACATCACTATTCTCACCCAGATAATATTTTTGTTCTTGTTAAACCATTGGCTCGAGTTGCCTTTTACCTAGCGTTACTCGTGGGTTATTACCGGCTCTGACACCAGTTTGCGTCATTGTGAGCAGCCGGTTGGCGATGGCGGGGACTGCCGTGTTCGGGGCCGCTGTACTCTCATTTCGCTGAAGTGCTTTTAGCTTGCCGCACATGAAGAAGCTCTTAGGTAACTTGGAAGCTAGCCGCCGGGACAGCGATCTCAAATCTTGTATCCTTCCACGATACTATATAGCACACGCACCGAACAGAAACCTCGGTCCTGGGTTGTATTTGCAGGCATGCGGGGGTCCGTGTTAAAAAAAAAAAGAACATTCCTAATGAGTTCTCGCGCCGCAATTAAAATTGTAGTGGTTTTAGACTTTAACGTATGATTCGAACCGGCCAAAGCGCGTTCTTCTATTACGTACGCTGTCGCTCACGTTTCGTGCCTTCATGTCTACTTGAGCTCCTCCGTGCAGGGAGAGATGCAATGTTTTTTTTTGTTGTTGTTTCGTCGTCTCCGCGTGCCACTACTCTCGCCGATGAAGTGTGGTGTCGGTGCTTCGCCGGCGGGAGCAGCGACCGGCGCACGTGCTGGATGGGCACCGTGGATAAAGCCCCCCACCGCGGCCGGCGCCCCCACTCGGCGCTCTAGCGCAAGAGTGTGTTGTTCGTTCCGCATCCCCGCACCGCATGTTCTTCATCTTGCGGCTGGCTTGCTTGTGCCGTTCCGCTCCCCTTACAACATGCGTGCGCCCGTTATTGCGCGTGCTCGAAGGTGCTGGAGGTAGCGAATCGTCCATGCGGTCATATATGTTTCGCTGCTCGTGCTCGTTAGACCGCCCGCGTTTGCATTAAACGGACGCGTGCGAATGTATATTGTGCTGGTTACGACGCGCCTGCCGAGGCTGGCTCGTTTCCTCTGTGGCCGTTCCGATAGGCGCAGACGCTGAAACCTGTGTGTCGAAATTTACAGTCACCGTCAGTGTGATATAAAGAAGAAAGAAAAAATGTGGGTGTCATTTGAATCCTCGAACTCTTACTCGTAACTATGCTAGACATCAGGTGCAGCGCGCTAACATAACGCCAAAGAATTTTACGCCGCGGCGTATAGAAGAGACGTCCATCTGATGATCCCCCCTACAGGTCTTCTTATCACTTAAGCTATTATCTCATCATTATTCAAGCGTGCATGACACATAATGCTGTTAAACAAGTGCGTGTGACACCTTCTCGCGCATATGAAAGGGGCACTGACACCAGCTTTCGAAGGCGAGATAAATTGCGATATTGATTAGGTTGGACATGAAATCACACGTCATGTACAAAACATCGGCGGAAAATGAAACTTGGAACATGTTCAAAAGCATTATTGAATGACGCCGCGTAGCTGTGCGCAAACCGGAGCACGTCACATCGAAATCAACCTGGGTTTTTTTTTTTTTAATCATTTGACTCGATATATGTACTCAATCGTGTACGCCACTTGTTTTTGCTATTTTGCATCGGTTGATTGATTTATTGATTGATATGTGGGGTTTAACGTCCCAAAACCACCATATGATTATGAGCGACGCCGTAGTGGAGGGCTCCGGAAATTTCGACCACCTGGGGTACTTTAACGTGCACGCAAATCTGAGTACACGGGCCTACATTTCCGCATCCATCGAAAATGCAGCAACCGCAGCCGATAGTCGATCCGATGTGCTGCGGGTCAGCAGCCGACTATTTTGTATCAACTGGGGGCTAAGGAAAAGCAAGGTACATATAGCTTTGGATTAATTTATACTCCGACAAAAAAGAAAAAATGAGCGTCATCGCATAGTGTAATTTTTGTGTATGATCATTTTTCTGAAGGCACCATCACGTCCGACGAGCCGTTTGACTCATGCGATCCACGTGAAAGGTATATTACAGCGGGAGCTGTTATGAGATCACAACTCAGGTCACGCGCGGCGCCGTAGTTGTCCGCCGCCGCCGCCGATGTCCATAACCATTTCGCACGAAGAAAAAACAACCTAGTTGCTAGGAAACAGTGGGGCTCGAACACGGGTCTGCTGCGTGCCAGCCCAGTATTTTACCACTGAAGTACGCCGGTGCTTTTAGGACTTGATCGCAAACTTGCCTTAGGCAGGTTTGACGTCGAGAAAGGAACCATGTTAATATGAGTAATAAAGCGTTTTAGAACGGCTAAAGAACAACCAGACGTCACACAATGCGAATAGCGTAACGAGTGGGTCGTCCGATGCTCGAACCCATTATAAAAGCATGTTTTTGTTCAGCTATTGACGGTGGTGCATACCCACTTCAGGCACAATTCCTTATCGTCGTCAGCCATTGCATGAACAATTGGCACAAAATTTCTTGCAAGTGTTTAGCGAATACCACACTTCTCAGAAGAATGACGAAGTACAGCATAGTGAATGCCGGCCTACTACCCAGAAAGTATTATTAATATTAATGTCGTAGTGGGTACCCAGCATGTGTGCTTGCAGCAGTTACCCAATGAGTGTTGAGAAAAGGCTCTGAAAGGCCGCTCTTCCAGCTTTCGCTGTGACTGTGCTGCGCCTTCCGCGCAGGCATGGCGTTTTTTAACTTTGCTCAATCTAGACATAATAACCAAGAATGAACTTGCTCTATAATTCTAGCCTGTCACTTCGTTCTATTCATGCCAGAACAAAGCATCAATAACTATAGCTTCAGGTGGCGTGGATATTTAATTAAATCTATGACGCATGTAAATTAACATATTGACACAATAATTTTGTTGCAATGGACTATTAATTGAGTTCCTTTAAGTGGCGTTGTATTGAGCTGAAACTTTCACTGACAGTTCTTCACAGTTGTCGTATGAGAGGGTTAATGTAAACAATCAACCACCACCTACTTCCCGAGTTTGTTGGCTCCCATGTTGCCTTGTATGGTCCCTGCACTATAGGTTTCAGCGCGGCGATCAGCCCTGCCGTGGTGGTCTAGTGGCTAAGGCACTCGGCTGCTGAACCGGAGGTCGCAGGATCGAATCCTGGCTGCGGGGGCTGCATCTTCGATGGAGGCGAAAATGCTGTGTTAGGCCCGTGTGCTCAGACTTGGGTGCACGTTAAAGAACCCCAGGCGGTCGCAATTTCCGGAGCCCTCTACTACGACGTTTCTCATGACCATATGGCAGTTTTGGGACGTTAAATCCCACATATCAATCAATCAATTGATTAATCAATCAATCAAGCGTGGTGATCACGTACATGCTCTGCCGCACCCGTCGAACGTCATGGTTCTGTGTGTTCACATGAGCAACTGTGCTTACCAAAAAGAAAAAAGAGAAAAAAATATATAATTTTTCTCTGTGCCCTCTAAAACCGAAATCGTTGCGCGCACGAAGGATGATAACTGAGTTGTTTCTTGTGGCAGATAACCTTACTGCAACAGGAAAATGAAGATGCGAAATTTTTGTGTTGACACTCCTTCATTGCGCACGCCGCTTTTAAACCGTATGGTACGGGACATTGCTGAAAATGGCTACGCACTCCGCCCTGTTTATGTTGCCTGTGTAAGTTATCTTTCCAGAGACTTGCCGATAGAGGAAGACACAACGCCCTTTCATGCTATGTTTTTTTTCTTAGCTCAGCAGCTCAACAAGAGTGCCGTAAATTGTTAAGAACCATGAACGGATGCCATCTTGTTTACCGTGGTAGCCTATTAAGTTCGGGGGACGTGACGTCTGGGCTATGGCGTACGCGTGCTGAATTTCCTTTGTGTAAGCTGTGTATACAGCTGAGTCTATGCGATACGGAAGTGAAGGAACATCGCGTTGCGTGTGCGTCACGTGACTCCATTCAGTTACCGCTTTAGGGTCGCGTCTGATTCGCCTTCCGAGCGTTCCAAGCCGCTCGGCTTCCAGTCTCGCATTTCAGCGAGCATGATGCGGCGGAGAAGTGTAGCGGGCATCACAACAAGGGCGAGCTGCACATGCAGTGTCACCCGATATCCTCGCTTCTCTGCCTCGCGAGAAATGCGTCTGTCGAACGCGGCGATGATGCAGGGCATTTGCTTCGGCAGTATAGGCATGCAGATTGTGTGTACGACGATGGCATTATGGCGCGCCCGCGTGTTCCTTTTGTTTTGTTTTGTCTTCCCCAATAGTTTATCGGGAAATATTCTCGTCGTACCTTTACATCGATTGTGGGGCGGTTCCGTTGCGTGTTTAACGGCACTACGCTTCGATAGGCATTTCGTCTACCGAAATTCCACAATGTTGTTTTCCATCTGAGTGGATGACAGCGCAGACTATACAGTAACTGTTGCTACCATAGCTGCTGCCATTTAAGCAACGGTGATATGGACAAACCCACATGTGTTAATAGAACTGACGCGTGTGTGCTAAGGGTCACCTTTAGTTGTGACAACGGACGTTTCAGCGCGACACAAGCTCGCATTCTTCCGGCGATGTCAGCTTCAATGAAGTGATCCCGCGTAGTACGCGTGTCATGAGCACTTTTCGAAGCTGTGCGTTTGGAGATAAGGGGTTGACTGATAATAATGTTCGCTGGTTTACAGCAGCAGCCTATTAGGAGTTGCACAATGCAACTCGTATATGTAGTGATGTTGTTGCAAGAAAGGATTGCCTGTGTATTCGTGGGAATATATTTAAATACACGCACGACGTCGTGGTAATGGGAAAACGGGAGCGTATTCAAATGCACACGTATGACAGCCTATAAGTGTATCGCCGTGTGATGGGGCTGTCTGCAATTGCATTCATGCCGTGTCACTTTTGATTGTTCATGTAGGCAGTTTTCCATCCATCGGCGTATAGAAAGATGCCTCCCGCTGTGCGAGTTTGTGGCGCTCGAAGCCAACTTCAATTACCCGCAGCCTTCGTTCTGTCTGTCTGTCTGCGTCCTTGGGCGGTGGTCGCCACGTCGAAAGGCTGTGAAGTGTGACGGCGGCCGAGACGGCTGACACACGCAGTCACTGGCTCTTCCGTCTAGGTGGCTGTTTTCTGTGTGGAAACTGCGGAATACCAGCCGTTCGTGGTTTTCGACTTTCAAAGCAGTGTTATGCGAAGGCGAATCGTTCCAAGAATAATGATGAGGCAACAGTGGATACATCGGCAAAGGATGCTGGTTTTGCTCATGAGAAAGTTTTATATCATGTTGAGAGGCATCGTCTAATAAGAAGGGAATTAAAAACCTTTCTCTTTATTTGACAAAGTAGTATATGTAACTTTTCATGACGTGCTGTTTATATGATTGTGTGCTTTGCTAATAGAACTTAAAGAGGATAGGGCCGTCTTTCATGTGATTTCACGTGACTTAAGAAGCGGTTCGTGGCTAATAGACCGAATGTTAACGAAAACAAACATCACGGCATTGAGCGCGACCACTGTGCACGAAAATTGATAATATCTGGTAATTAACGTCCTAAAACCACGATATAATTATGAGAGACGCCGTGCTGGAAATTTCGACCACCTGGAGTTCTTCGTGTGCACGTGAATCTGAGTGTATTATCTGAGGCCTCTAACATTTTTCACGAAAATTCGGTGTCTGTTATATTCTCGCAGGTCCTGAGGTCCTTCGACTTTCTTTTTCTCGCTTCTTTGTAACAGTGAAAAATCTATAGGGACTTTATCGGCACCGAAATGCCGATTCCGCCGTGGTTCCGGCCCTCTTGTCGGAGGGATCGCCTCGGCGACTTCCAGCGCGTGGAGTTTCTTTCCATTGGGCATATTGGTACACTCAGAATTTTCGGCATGCACGAGCGTAAATGGCGACGTGATGAAAGGCACCGTATGATTGCTTGCCTCGAACAGGTGGGTGCCGTTATTTGCGAGTCTCAAATAACCATTGTCCGCGATGAAACATTATGCATACGCATATTGTGAGCGCATGCAGCACGTGCGTGCAAGTGGCCGGTGCTGCGTTCTGCAGAATGTGGCGGGCAGAACCTTAGAAAGGACGTGTGAAATATATGCGAGGGCCTATATATAGCTGTTTCGTACACCGCGATAATGCTGTGCGCGGAAACAGTTTTTTTGTCGTGGTTGGTGGCGACCGCCCGTGATGCAAAGCCGCAGCAGTCGCAAAATCCAGCTGACGTGGCCGTCCACGATATACGCACGCGCCCGTCATCAGTCCCAAACATCGGCGCTTGCGCATGAACATCGCGTCGCGAATGTTTAGGCTTGCTGCGATTTGATTGATATGTGGGGTTTAACGTCCCAAAACCACCATATGATTATGAGAGACGCCGTAGTGGAGGGCTCCGGAAATTTCGACCACCTGGGGCTCTCTAACGTGCACCCAAATCTGAGCACACGGGCCTACAACATTTCCGCCTCCATCGGAAATGCAGCCGCCGCAGCCGGGATTTGAACCCGCGACCTGCGGGTCAGCAGCCGAGTACCTTAGCCACTAGACCACCGCGGCGGGGCTAGGCTTGATGCGGTGTCGCTAAATGAGTTCTACATAAAGGCCCGGTGAACTTCCATAGGCGCTTGCATGTATTTGACGGAAACAGATGCAACTGCCGTAAAGCAGCATGTTTTATCGTTCGTCAGTAGCATGATGCTTTATAATTCGCTGGAGCAAAAAAAAAAAAAGGCGATAGTCCTGTTGCCGCTGTGATCTACTCCAGCGTGCCTGTAGACAGTGGTGTTCTATGATCGGCGAAAGTTTGTTGTGGCTCGCACCAGCATGGCGGTGAGTATGTTGCTGCTATTAAAATTCTGCGGTCCTGCGAAGCCGGCGCACTCAGCTCTGCCGTAATGAAAAGTGCTTGACGCTGTTGGCTGGCGTCATCACTACTTGATGAGTTTGCATCAGTACTTGAAATCACTACTTGATGAGTTTTTTTAGTCGTACGTCTGTGATACTCGATGTGAAACTGCTCGCTAATGAGATGTGCGTCTGTTGCATACATAATTGCTATCCCCAACGAGTGGGAGCAGCGTTTTTCTTGCTCGCTGGCGTTCTCGGCACGGGATGTAGCCACAAGGGTCAAACCCTGTTGCCGAAGTTCCTTCCACAGGCTGAGGTTCATGCGGAAACAAGGCGTTAGCTAGTTCAAAAGAGGGCTGCTGTTAGAAAACCAGCGACACGTTGCGTTATCAACAGCGCGGATGGCAGTGCGTGATTCCACTTGCACTATATAGAGGCCAATTTGTCCTGTGCGATGCCGTGGCTACGAAACACCCATTTTATCGTCTTGTCATGGGTTAGCCTGTCGCTGTTATGCATCTCGTTCAGTGGGCACCGTGTAGCTGAGTCGCTGAGAGTCATTTTGCCTATATAGAGTGTATTCTGCAAGTGCCGGAAGACGTGTTTTCATGTATCACTGCAGGCTATATTAACTTTTATTAGAATAGCGCGGCCGTTAATGTCGCAGAAACAAACACAGAGTGTTATATGCGGTGACATTGTCGTCGAAGGCGTCTTTTAATGCACTGCAGGGCGGTAGAGTGTTAGCAAATTATGAATGAACCGTGCTTGTGAACTGTCGCTGTTCTGGCGGTACTATATATGCTGGTTTCTGGGGCGTTCAGAACGTTTTTTTTTGTGTGTGTGCGTGTGTAATGCACGATTAAGCTTGGGCTAGTTTGTATAAGACATTACGAAATAACTTTGAACTCCCGAAACGCAAGGACCGAAGAGAAAGGGTGGACGCAAAGAGCACTTCTTTGTTGTATTATCGACTTTGTTGCACGGGGCTTTGTTCGATCATGGGGACCGTTGTATATTTCGGTGCCCTTTTCTATATACTGATTTACTGCATTACATAAGAAAATGCCAAGTTTTTTTTCGTGGCAAAAGAAATAGTGGCGCAGTAGGTAAAAAAAAAGAGAAACGTTTGAAGTGGCTAGCTATTCGTTTAGGCCATCATCATCATCATATCTTTGTCAAAACAGTGAACGCTGCCTGCCTTGGTAATGCACTGATCTGGTCATACTCTGTTTGAAGATATTTATCAACGAAAATGAGCTGACATGCGCGGCAGGTGCTTTAAGCCTGTGTATACTGCATTATACCTCAGTGCGCCGAAGGTTGGACGAGCGGGTTTAATGCGACTGGTGGGTTTCCTGCTGCCAGACTAAGTGCTTTTCTATGTAGAACGACTTGAAAAGGCCACCAGTGGTCGGCCATGTTTTTTTTTCTTCTCACACTTATCATTTTTGAAAAGGCGAATGCCATCATACAATTCAATCGTACGCTTTTTTTATTCTATAGGTTGCTCGCATTGTCATTGTCCCGAGTTCTAGGTAATTGTTCGCAGATGTTGGAGATGAAGAAAACTCTGTCGAAGAAAGAGAAAAAAAAGTTCGTATGTGCCTGTCTACAGCTGCCTCTTTTATTTGATGCATTTGTTTTTTTTCTTTCCTGGACAATATCCAAGGCAATCAAATTTAAAAAAAAAGACAGCTAACTCGGTTGACTGCATGATTAAATGCAGTCACTGAGCGTTTGCTACAAAGGGTGGGGCGCATGGTGACAAGAAATTACTCCTTCGGTCAGTTTCTTTTTCCTTTTTTTTTTTTTTTGCTCGTCAAACATTCTGACTGTCGACTCGGACTCAAGAGAGGGCACGAAACGGTGTGTGCATGTGTACGTGTACGATTCGTCAGCACATCGGTAAATGTTTTTTTTTTTCAATTCGTTACTGCTAAAGCAAAGCACTCGCAGCCTCAAATGGAATTTGCAGTGTTGCTTTTGCATCGAGCGCGGGGATGTTTTCATCGGCTTAGTCACTAATTACGAGGTGAAAGCAAAGTTCAGTAGGGCGAATCTACAACGAAATTACCCGGACAATGAAACGTTTATTACGTCCCACGTATATTGCACGATTCACAGATTGCGTTTCAAGCGAATCGCAACTGCTATATTGCAGTGTGCGTTCATGGGGCGGCTTGCTCGCTCGAGCGCCATGGAGGTCATAGATTGCGGTGCGCTAATATACATCGGGCGAGTAGCAACGCATTGGGGCGTCCCCCAGGTGGTCTAAATTTCCGGAGCCCTCCACTACGGCGTCTCTCATAATCATATAGTGGTTTTTGGACGTTAAACCCCACATATCAATCAACGCATTGGGGCGTTGTTCGGCCCGAGCTTGTTCACCGCCGCCGTCAAATGCGGCCGTTGACGGTGCACCGGGCAAAATGGAGTGACCGGGAACTCGTTGGCTTCCAAGCGAGGCACCAGATTCGGAAGTCAACCTCGTGTTAATACTGACTGAAGCTTTCTTTGTCGACACATGACGGGGTGCGCGGAAGGCTGTCATATACACAGCGCTCTGCGTGCTGCTTTCCAGTCGAGCGGAATGTCAACGACGATGTATATATAATACATTAGGAACGCGGAACCATGTTTTTCGGCGGTTAGAAATAAAACCAACTACTGGTGAAGGCCGAGAGAAGGCGAGGCTTTTCTTTCTGTTTCAAGATGAAAAAAAAAAAATCACGAAAGTTGGCTCAATTTTGGTTCGCCTCGTCGTCATCGTTTTTATTTTTTTCCCCTCGCTTCTCTGTCCGTTGTGACGTCCATTGCGCACACACGCACGGTCTGACCAGTTTTGTTCTGCATTCGCATCCTCTGAAAGGGCATAAACGTGGAACGTTGTACGCCGAAGAAGACGTCCTCTTTGTTGTTTTCGTCTTGTACTTTTTTTTGTGGAGCCTTTCTCTCCCTTTTTTTCTGCAGGCTGACGACCTTCGCACGTTTGCGGGAGCGAGGGCTGTGTGGCCGAGGGACAGTGAACTTGTGAATTCCAGGAATGCCGCGTCGGTTTGCTAATGTTGCTGAAGGAAGTGGTGGAAACGCTTGTATGTTGTTTGTATTTTTGCGTTGCTGCACCCCGGCTTTTCGTTTTATTGTAATTGACGCGCGGAATGCGTGATATCTTTTTTTTGTCCTGGCTGAGACAGGAACCATTTTGTTCTGATAAACTTCCTCGTGGTTACTACTATTCGTAAACGAGAGCAGATGGCAGTCACTGATGATCTCTTGATATTTTCTGTTTTGTGTGAAGATAGATACCGCTGTAAATACATGGACTGCTTTAAAAGGTTGGCGCATGTTAGGCGAACGCCAATTAATTTTCCCCACGGCACATCTCTGCATGTGCTAACTGCAAAGTGCGCTTCTTCGGTTGTAAAATTATTCACGAATCTCGTCTGGTCGTTCGTTAATAATATGAGAGCTGCAGCGCACTCAAAAAAGTCATAACATATTCATGGAATGAATGATGATGAGTGGGGCGAAGCGTCCGTCTGTCCGTAGGGGTGCCCGTTCGTGCGTCCGTCCGTGTGTCTGTCCGTGTGTCTGTTCGTCCATCCAATGAACACTTGAAGTACCGTCATCTCGCTTATTTTTAGCATATATTAATCGTATACAAGTACCGCCATCCAGCGGACAATCCAAAGACTAAACGAGAGTATGTACCACATTTCTGCTGTCAGCGCTTTGTTAACACCGAAAGCGTGATAACGACGCCTTGCTACGTTTTTCGTAACGTGTGGACATGCAGATATGTGCCCGAGGGTGATTATGTGCCACAGGTTACGCACTACGACAACTGGGGACGCACAAGTCACGCCATAAGGAGCTTCGCTCCTAAAACTTGTTGACGCGCACAGTTAAGGACACCTGTGTGCGTGTATGCGCATGTGTGTCCCTGTTTTGTGTCATCGAGCTAGTGTGTCTTCATTTCGAGCGCGCTAACTCCATGCCATGGCTCAACAAATGACTACTACGTCAATTTATATTGAGCCGATTCGATTGTGAATCAAACGTGTTTTTTTTTTTTTGGTTGTCGTTGGAAACGATTTCGCTTGAGGGCACACAGTACGATGACGAAATGGAAGACAGCGTTAACTGAGTGGTACGATCGTTGTTGCATTTCATGAGGCCTTCCTGGTAACCGCGTAATAGTACTGTACACTATCCTTATGTTGTTCTGCTAGCCGGTAGCATTCGACGAATTACGGTATTGTCGCTGTGTTGTTTGGGCGAGTAAATTTATTAAGATGTCGGCACCATTCGTTGGCTTCTCGGCAATAAGGCGGGCGGATCCGCGTACTTTTTTTCTGTTTCGTGTTGAGATGATGCCGAGCCACGGATGAAGTTTGCAAGACCGACAATGCGCGTTTCTTATTCCGTTTCGTTCGATTTCTCCCCGAACACTTTTATGCGGTGTACCACGCAAAGCAGTGCTTTTGGATGTTTTCTTATTGAGCATTGTTTAAGTCATATTTTCAACGCAGGATTTTCAAACTTCGCATTCGTGTTTGACAATGGGTGTAAGAAGCAGCTTGGGCTAACCAGTGGCTTCTTACTCCTGTGATAGGAGCAACGCACGAATTCTGACTTTTTTGTTCATGGTTCACTTTTGCTGTTTATGAAAGTGTAGTAATATTGCTGACTGTGGAGATGCAGGCGAGAACCTTTTTTCGCCTCATTGTTTTCACTTTTTTAACCATTTCAAAGTCAGATAGGTGACTTCGCTGAACTTGGCCGCGTAAACGCTATTTCGCTATACTACAATGTGCTGTCCGCAACGACCGTTAGCCGCACAGTAACGCTGTTCCCTCAACTCCCGCTATCATGCTAACGCTAGACTTAAATTTTCTATTGTTGCAAATCAGGTTTGTACGTAACCATGGCTGTGTCGCTTCAGGCAAATGTATGGGGCTAATAGAGAAAGCAAACTGGCGAGGTCTGTTGGTGTTCCTAGGCCAAGCACATTCTCCCCAGTTTTAATTACAAATCTTTTCCTCCCGTACTCTCGTTGCGTTCCAAAATCTCGACCTTTCGTTGTTCTTGGAAGACGAGTAGCTGCGATAGTCCACGCGCCGCTTTCCGAGGCCACCATGCAGTCGATGATGGCGCAACGTCTTGCGTCGGGATAGCAGAACGTTCGCAATCGCCTCTCGGCCCCCCGCGACCCCCGGCACGTGTCACGGCGCTTTGCGGCGGCTAAGCCTCGTTGCCCGTTAAATGCCGTGGTGCTACTGGAGACCAGTCGTTGCCTCTAGCATGCCTCAAGCCAGCTTTCTGACTGCTGCCAAAATGAGAAAAAGACAAGGCGCACAGGTGCGCGCGGGGACGAGGAAGAAAACAACGAAACAAAGAAGCAACAGCAGACGGGGGAAGTGAGGCGAAAGAGCAAAAGAAGCGCAAGGAGCCATTGAATAGGGAGTAAACGGCGCCGTCCCTCTCTCCGAAAGCGTCCGTTCCGCGCTTGAGCCCGCTTGCCATATGCCGCTCGGGCTGGCGTGGCGCCGACCACGTGGACGCTTTAGCGAACTCACTGCTGCTCGCCACCGAAGCTGGCGAAAGCGGCACTCGTTCGTTACCTGCACGCCGCCCCCATTTACGCGACCAGGAGGGGTTGTGTCTGCGTTGCGCCCCGGGCGATCGAGGGGTCCCGCCGCTACTTATGCGAGGTGATGCCGGCGGCATCACAGCGCGGCTCCCTTTGGGTCTCACTTGGCTCTTGCGCGTTGACATTGCTTGCTCTCGGGCATTTGTTTCTCGTTTCGTCGCGTTCCCTCGTTCTTTTCTTTACTGTCAATTGTTGAAATCGGGTATATTTTTTTGCTTCGTATGCCTGCAGCCTCGCCAGGTTTGATGAGCGCTATTTGGTAGTGGAGATGATCGTGGTGGCGATTAGCGTCGTCTTCGCCACGTGTGCCCAGTGGCTTAAAAGCTTCACCCTCCGCCTCCCCTGTTGAGGGCGGTGAAGGAACGAAAGCGTGCTCACGGATTGAGGCTGCACACACACACACACACACACACACACACACACACACACACACACACACACACACACACACACATATATATATATATATATATATATATATATATATATATATATATATATATATATATATATATATATATATGAGATATAACAGACAGTAATGCCAAAGAATGTACAGGGGAAGTTATTAAAACCAATGGAATGTAAATAAGAAGAAAGAAAAGAAGGTCGTAGGTTCGATTCCTGCTCACAGTTGGTAATTTTTTCATCCACTTTTCTTTCTTCTTATTTACATTCCATTGGTTTTAATAACTTCCCCTGTACATTCCTTGGCATTACTGTCTGTTATATCTCATTAATATTGTGTTAAAACACGGAAAAACGAGCCCTTAGGTATACACTTCTTTCCCTTATATATATATATATATATATATATATATATATATATATATATATATATATATATATATACGCTTTATCGCTTTGGACGATATTATTAGATAATGTGCCGAAAACGAACGAAGGAGCTGGCCTTTGACAAAGATTTTTTGTGAGAAGCTTTGCGAACGGGATTTATTCTCGTGATGACTGTCTGCTGTTCAGTGCGAAAATTTAGCGCAGATCTTGTTTGGATATTGGGCCCTGGTATACAAACGCTGTCAGTTGTATGGTATCGTGTCCCGCAGAGAGAAGCATACACTTCGATTTTTTTAAGATGCGAAGCAGCTTTTTGGATAGCCTGTGTAACGCTGTCCGCCCGTGTCTCCGTGCCAACGTGCCGCACCGTGCTCCCCTCGCCGCAGGTATTGGGGCGGTGCCTGGTAGGTCACCGCTTTCCTCGCAGTGTGGGGTGACGTCACACTCCCTCGTTTGCCGCGCGCTCGTTGCTTGTCGTCTTTCTCTCTCTCGCTACACCCTCTCCACCTTTCGCAACGTTAGAGCGCACATCGAGTGAACACCATTTCGGCTCGTTTATCTGCGATGGACAGGCCGCAGGAAGGCGAAGCTTCTTCGCCCGCCGAAGCGATTTGGCCTAACTCGGCCGTTGCTGGCGTTGCGAGGGCTAGCAGAGATGATCGCGATCGTCCGAGCGCAACGCTGCTGCTGGGGAGATGGTCCATAATTTTTTTCCTAACTGTTCATATAGGCGGGTGTAATTATGTGCTCAAGGCTGCAGCGTACCTCTGAAATGGGGAGCTGGACAATGTTAAACTATATTCTGTGTATGTCAGAATTTCATAAAGTACAGTTGCTCACACCCGGGCTTACGCTTCTTTTTTAGTGAAACAAATTATCTCATGGAATAGGTGAATGTATGGCGTGTGGCTTGATAATCGAGGGGCTTGGAGGAGATCGGCGTGGTTTATTCGGAGGCTCGTCGTTCTTGTTTCTAGTCTTCTGTGCAGCGTGAGTGCCAAAAACCTCTTCCCGGAGGGCACAAGAAATGACGGGAAACAGCAGGTGTGTTCTTACCCGCATGCTTGCCTCTTTTGTCGCCTCCCGAAATCGAGTGACTTCTATTCCTGTTCACCCGCAGATGGCTCCCCGCTTCAGCAATTCTCCCAGACGTTAATAGACGTTCGCGTGTTAGACGCCCACCTTTGTCCCTTTATTCCCCAATCGGTGATGTAATGTTTTAGACTGCCTTGTGACGCTTACTTCCGCCCGAATGCTATTAAAATAACGCCTTTGAACTCCGCTGTCCACGGTGTCGCTCAAGTATACTGGTTGTATATTCAGTGAAATCGACAACGGGGCTTACAAAGTTCGTGCTTTCGTCATGCCATCCTTGGTTACGTCAGCGTCAGACCTTGCACACGTGAAGTTGCTGCTCCTGACGAGCATGCCTTCCGCTGTGTTAGGCAGCGTTGTCTCGCCAGCGCCTACACTGTAAACAAAAATAAGCCGAGATGGGAGTAAATGACTTTTCCTCTAGTGCATGCCCCGATGGGTGTTTTATAAACACCGCCCGGAGGGAGTAAAAAATTTACTCCCCAACGGGACGGGGTTTTTGGATGGATTTTGGAGATTTTTTGTTTACATCCATCGGGGCACTTTTTCAGGTCAGTATGGGAGCCAATTACTACATCTATTGAGAAAAAAAATGTCCGCAGCCGTACAATACGCAAGCATAGCTTCGATCACATCACCTTTAAAACACACAATATTGATCGCACGTACACAAACATTCACACAAGGTAGTGCTTAGAAAAAATTATTCCATCGTGGTACGGAACAAATTATGGGAAGCAGTGTTCGAACATTAAGGACAGCAATAAACACACACAAACGACTGAGCACAAAGTACATGAAAAGTTAAAACAAAAATATCCATTTCCGTAAAAACTCCGTAACGCGTATTGCTAGGGACTAATACGTACCCTCACACTTATAATATTATACATAATTTACATTACGCCCTGTCGCGGTGGTCTAAGTGGCTAAGGTATTCGGCTGCTGACCCGCAGGCTGCGGGATCGAATCCCGGCTGTGGCGGCTGCATTTCTGATGGAAGCGGAAATGCTGTAGGCCCGTGTGCTCCGAACTGGGTGCACGTTAAAGAACCCCAGGTGGTCGAAATTTTCGACGCCCTCTACTACGGCGTCTCTCATAATCATATAGTGGTTTTGGGACGTTAAACCCCACGTATCTATCAATCATCGTAATTTACATTACGGTGTATGTACAATATATACAAAACTTCGTGATCATGTTAGTATATATGTACATCAGATGATATGGTGCAAGTTATATATTGCATAAATGGATAGTGATGCCATGAACGTTTCGCGTAATAACACTTACACTGACCACAGCAGCAGCTTGCTGCTCGTGCTGCACGATCACACTTCTGCCGTATTTTGACCACCAATGTAGCTCTAGAGGAACCCTTATTTTATGAATAATTAAGCAATAAGCATTCGCCATTTATTTTATGAATAATTAAGCAATAAGCATTCATGGCGTAAGTGTAAATTTGCGGCGGCCTGCTGTAAACTCTTCAACACACTTGCCTTTTATCCTAAACCCGCCTGGTATTTTATGCTCTTTCAACTATATAGTGAAACTTAATTTGCTGGTGCCCAGTCGCATAAGCTGAATTTGCAATAGCAGTACTGTGTGTGAATCAGTAAAATGCACTAAATCGTGCCCAAAGCCCGCGAGGCCGTGTATGAACATTTCAACGGCGCTCATTCAGCAGCGCCGGCGAAAAAGCGCGACACCGCCGCCACTTCGACCGCTGGGCCACCATGAATGACAGCTGGCGATCACAAAATGCTTGCAGTTTTCGCACACACAGAAATAGGTGTCCGCTATCCACGCAGTTTAAGCGTCGGAGCGATATAGACTTGAGACGGTTCGCAGTCGCGGTTCCTGTTGCTCGCAGTGCATGGGCGTGCCGTTTCTGTGTTCATCTTCCTCGTTCGGCGCTCGCCTTGGCATTAGTCATTTGACAGCTGGGGTCGCATGACTCAGCAGAGAATATGAACTGTTATTCATTCCGGCACCCTTTATTTTCTGTAAAACACATCCTTTGCTTCGCCGGTGACCAGTGTTAGCTCGTATAGAGCTCGCCATGGCGGCCGTGCAAGCTCGCTACGCCGCTGGCTTGACACCTACGGCCAGCTAGGCGATCTTACCGCTTAGAAGTTGTAGCCGGTTAAATACCGGTGTCGCTCCGAAAAGCAACCGTCGCCGGCGGTCGGGCGAGTGCGTTGCCGGCGCAGCTCTTGCACCCCGGCCGCCAGCCAGCTTGCAAGCACCCGAGGTCGAGCGAATTGAGGCTACTTCAGGCCGCTTCGAATTTTGAGAAGGTAAAACTTCAGATGCAGCGGCGCTTACGATCGCAACAGCTTACTTCTGTTACCATTCAAATTATTCTTCGCAATTATTCGCAACTCGGCACTTGGAAGCGAGTTATCCGTGGCGTTTCGTTGAGGAATCGGGCCGATGTCCAGCGTGGTTCGACGTTATGAAATACCTTGAATCGTTCACACTTAAACACCAACCGGCCGTTGCAAATATTCACTGCACTGGTAATTTCATTGTCTGTAGACAGACGCTGACACGGTGGCCCACACAAATCACGGGAGTTTTCACACCGCGGTGTGCTAAAAGATACCCGCCCACACATCCACCCACGCGCGCACGCACATCATGACCAAAAAGGTTTTTACAACTCCCATAGGGAGTTTCTAACCACGTGACCTGAAACTCTGTGGGGAGTTCAACAAGTTCATGTCGCTCATAAACTCCGTCATTATAAGCAAGGGGCGTTCTATACGACGACAGGTGCCGAGTTCGCTCCGCTACACGGAGTACATCATTGGGGCAGGGGAGTTTTGGGGCCTCATATGCTGGAGAAACTCTCACCTTGGCTCATTTTTGCTTACACTGCTTACAGTGTATATCAGAAATGCGGATGCAATTCCAAAGTGCCTATGTTCGTCGACTCATGTAACGTGCAAGGCTTAGAAGCATCGCGTGACGACGTTTTGGTATAGTGCTGGATAAGTCGTCTCGTGATTGGGCAAACTTAAAGCTATAATAATCGGGCATTGCTGCACGTAAATATTGAGACGGCATGCGTGTGCGCCGTGGTCGCCATGAGAAACGCGCAACAAGCCCCGTGGCGAACCGGAAATGAGGGTGAGAGAGAGAGTGTGTGTGGTCGAGCGTCGGGCTGCGCATCGTGCGGTTGCCATAGTCTCCCGTCGCCACGACATACTTTATGGTTTGCTAATGGCCGTCCGGACTTCTCGTGGACGTGCGTTTAGCGAACGCTTATCATGTCTTGTTTGCACGGGAGTGTGCAGGAAGCGGGAAGGCAAACAAGCGGCATTATCTTTTACGATCGAGATGAAGACTAAATCGCAGTTCTTCCGCTGGTCGAACGTCACCAGCGTAACGGGACTTTCTCGTTGTCCCTTTGTCGTTGCACTTGAAAAACGGAGAAATTTTCCGTGCTTTCCGTGGCGCGCTTTTTGAGCCATTGCCATGCAGGCGGTCATAATTTGGAAACAGTTCAATGAAGGACAAAGTTGGGCTTGTGCGCTTGCCATATATAATATGGGGATATTAGGGATATAGTTAGTGCAAATGATCAGTCATGAAGCCTGCCAAAGAAATAAAATTTCATCGACCATCTTTGGCGCCATTTCGAATGCCATTTGTTGTATAACGTTCCTCTGCTCGGGCGAAGCCGGAACGCTTTAATCTACAGCAGGGTATGGACAGATATGGAGCGTAACGTGTGCAGTTCTTGATCAGGCAGTAGACATACGTTCATTTCCTCGACTGCGGTGGCTCATGCTTTTCTCAAGTCGTCCCCATTTCAGGTTTTGCCGACGACCGAAGCTTCTTGTGGGCATGCTTTATATATTTGTAGATTTAGCTTACTCGTGTCTAAGCTACTCTGCGTTGTGCTGCCCATCTCTAGTGGTAGAAGACTTCTAGTCGTTTTGATTATTTTTCGTGCAACACCTTCGTGAGGCTGATTCTGCGCCCAGCCTGAATCCACACAGTTTCCCTGGCTGTATCTTTTGAGAATTACTGGAAGGTATGCGTACACTTCCAGCATACGGCGGCGACCCTTGCTGCTGGCGTTGCATAACATGGTGACGCAATTCTTAAGTAGCCAGTAGGGGTGACTGGCACCATCATTATAGGGTCTTTGTAAAAGCATGTGTGCGTGCTTGTGTGTTCCCTCTTGTCCGGTGTTAGGTGCACTACACCCTAATCCGACTCTGATGAGATACTTTTTGCCTGCCTTTAGTGACGGGCTTCGTTGCGACTATCCCTACGTGTTGTCATAAGTCCAGAACGTAGAGTGGCAGTGGCTGACTTCGTGACTGCCGTGCCGTGATGCAGCGGCTCTCGAGCAGGTGAGACGCGTCGGCGAGTGTTGCTCGGCGCCCCGTCGACCGCGTCACGTCCCTATCTGGGTCAGAGTACATTACGGCTTGTCTGTTCTCCTCTCCGCCCGCGTCGTCCGTGACCTCCTGTCGGAGCCTCTCTCTGAAAGGCGATCGTTATAATCGCCATTACGCATTGCTCTCGCAGGCATGTCCCCCCTGTCAAATGGCTGTTAACCTGCTTTCTCGCGCTGCTGGGCCCTCCCTTCGCCCGGCACATGTGCCTCATTGTTTCTCTCGGGTGGCGGCTGCGACTGCTGCCGCGCAGGACAAACATGACTCCCTGTGACATTATGCGCTTCTCGGTAAACAAACAGCGGCGTCACGAGGAATCGCCTCCTCAACGCTCGCCAAGCAGCTCTTTCGGATTGCCGGAAGCCACTTGCTCTTGCCGACGTATACGGAGTGGGAGGGCTCGCTAGTTGAATTTTGTAGACGAATTGTAAAGGAATCTCACCCCGTAGTGTTATTGAAAGTTAAGCCATGTAGTTTCACCGTATGTAGGGCTCATACTTGCGTGTTTCCGCGCACGGCGTAAAATTACTCGTAACAGATCGTCGTCTGGCGCTCCCTTGTGTTTCCACTCTCAACTACCCTTCTGCTCGGCCCATTATCGGACAATGCGTTGTCCTCAGTCTAGCGGCTCCGTGTGTTGTGGCCGCTGTGTCTCCGCTTCGCTGGATCGCTTCAAAAGCTGCGGTGGCCTCCCACACGTCGGGTATATAGAGTGGGAGCCTACGTGCTGCGGTGATCGAGATTCACGCGGGCGTCGAACTGAGCGAACGAGGAGGCGGGAAGAGAGGAGGCGTTAATAAATTGTGCTGACTCCTTACTCCTTTTTTTCTCTTTTGCCAGCACGCGCGGAAAGCCATCTGGAGGAAAGCAAACGCGGAACGAGCCGCGTAAATATAGAACCAAAATATGCGCTTGCAGAGGGCGAGGGAATCCTTCTCCTCGGAATGTCGTCGGCGAGCCAGGTGCCGCGCGGGCCGCAGGAGAGAATGCCGGCGCCGTGAAGGAACCCAGCATCGAATTCATTGGTGCGCAGCCAACTTTCAAGCGTCGACCTCGAAATCTCAATTCCAGCCCCGAAGAGGAATTTCTTTCTTGGCCTAGGCTGCCTTTTTCCTTTTCCATCTCTCTCTTTCTCTCTCTTTGTCTTACGCCCCAGAGGACGTGTGCTTGTATGTGCGTGCGTGTTTCGTAGCTCCGCATCACTGCGACTCCTATTTTGTTCGTGTAATGGCTCTTTTCTTCGACTATTGTTGAACTCCTTAAAGGTGGCGTGTTCCGTTTCGATTGTCTCCTTATTGTTTTCGCGATTTGTTTGTTTGTGCGTGCATGCGCTTTGCGACTCTGCATTGCTTGTAATATACGCCCGTGGCTTACGCAGTATACTGTACAACCATTACTTTTTATTAAGTCGGGGAGGAACGCCAGCGTTTTCCCTGTGTACGTCTCCGTGTTTCCTTTTTTGAATGGACAAAGGCTTCGCGCCCCTAAATCGCTCGTTCATTCTCTCATTTTGGGCCCAAGTGCCGTGACTTCTCGTTCCTTCTACGACTCTGACAAATCCCAATGAACGCGCGCGTGCACACGTGTGTGTGTGTGTGTGTGTGTGTGTGTGTGTGTGTGTGTGTGTGTGTGTGTGTGTTTGTGTGCGTGCGCGCGCAGGTTTGAGTTCACTTGCGGTGAGGCAGACCCCTCAGCAACGCCTAAGTGATATTAGGTTGTGCACGTTGCGAAAACCGGTACATTGTCGCGCTACTTGCAATTATATTTTAATTTGTAGCAAAACTTGGATGTGTGTTGAGCGTTCAGCGCTCTTTCGACAGGACATAGAGAGCATACTTTGTTATTTGCGGTATTTAGGAACCGCCCTGCTTCACAAATTGCTACAGGTTGAAGAAAAGAAAACGCGAAACGGTGTGATATCAACGCTGTAGCTTCATCTTGCTGCTCGCATGCCGAAGCTGCTGGTCCGTGATATTGAGCAGCCTCTCCCGATGCGAGCGCGTATTTGTCATCGTGAGCAAGAGCCACAGGTTTGTCGAGTCCTGCGGCTAGCGTTGGCGCCGCGGGCGGGGCTCGGATCCGCGGTCTTCTTCATTAGCGCTCTGACCGAAGCTCGTTAATCTGGTGTCGCGCGCTTGGGCCCCCCGTGCCGCCCCAATTAGTGGCCGCGCACTCATCGCCTGCTTTCCGTTGCATCACCTCCCGTGTCATTCCGCAGGCCAGCTCGCCGGCGCTCACTTTCGCCGTTATTGAACATTTTTTGGTTTCGTTTGAATTTTTACACTAGCGGTGAGACCTCGGCAGACCTGTCGACATACTTTCTACCGTACACTTGCCCCAAAAGTGATGACCTTAACTGCCGTTTGTCAGAGTTAACCGAGTATGCTATGCAGCGAAAAAAAAAAACAAAAAAAAAAACGAGGACACTACGAGACTCGTGAAATTAACGCCACGAGTGTCGTCTAGTTCAAGCCGAAGAGGTAGAGGGTTAGCTATAGGGTGTACCCTGCTCGCATCTTCACAATTAGAAAGAGGGGGAGTGGACCGAGGAGGAAGGAAATAGAGCACGAATGAGGCGCGCACACAGAGTGCCTGACAGCGTCCATGGCGCAATCACAAGTGATTATAGAGCTCGGTTGTCTTGTGAAACGCAGCGCGCTTTTGTGGCCCGCATCGCATATTGGCGACCACTGTTTGAGTATATATTTTCGGCGTAGCATTCTCGATTAAGTGTTCACCAAGTGCTAGTTTTCTCCTGCAAGGAGAATGTAATTCCTGACATCACTGGCTACATATTTGTGCATCTTAGGATCACGTTATAGGACTTATATTTCTATTACTTGGAAAACAGCCTCCAATATTTCTGGCTATCACTATATTGCTCAGTTGTTGCATCACTTTGCAATTGCAGAAGCATATAATGACCATAATGTGGCACGGCTGCTTCGATGCACATGTTCAAGCTTCATTCTAAGTCGCACGTTTGCCCTTGTTCGAGGGCTGTTTAGAAGTCCGCATTCTTCCATTATGTGATAGACCGTCTTTGTCAGTGTGGCTCGTGGACCATAGCTGAATTTCAGTTCATGGATATAATGTATATACGCTTCTGAATTGCATTCTATTTGGTCTTGTTTTTTTCCCATGCTGTTGCAAAAAAAAAAAAAAAAGGTGAGTATTACTGTCGAGACGTTCATGCCTTTAACGATACTGTAGCTATATAATGTGCGATGTGGAATTTGAACGCCCCTGTTTGCTCGGAGTGTTTACAGTAAGTTGTGGGGCTCGTATTGCCAACCTGCTCCATTGCTGGCCGCCATCCGTCTTCAGCGGGGCTTCATCTACGGGCCCTTTGTTCTCCGCATCCATTGCAAATGCCGCGACTGGTATGAGCACCATTTAATTATTAGTTTTTATTGGCTTGTTATTTGCTTCGGTTCCGCGTCTCGCTTCGCCGTACAGCGGCTTTTGCGCGGCGAAACGCTTATTTGCATGTCTATGTGGCCGTTTATTATGCCGTCTTCTTTTTTGGTGCTCTTTAAACAACTGCCGTGGAGGGAATTTTAATGCGGCAAGGAAGGAGCGAGGAGCGCGTTTTCTTTTTTTTTTATTTCGCCCCGTCTTTCTCGCGTGTCCTCCACGCTTCTGATGTTCAATAAACGCGCCGAGGTGGCGGGGCAGGAACTCGCGATGCTATCGCCTCGGCGCTTCGAGGAAAGAAACTAAAATAAAATGTAAATATCTGAACCGTTGCCGGTCGAAGAGGGGGAGAGAGAAGGCAGTTTTGTCGACGGAGACGATTAAGGCTGAGCATTTTAAAGCACGTACGAGTACGACCTTGTTATACGCCCACCGTGACGATAAAGGGCACGGAGCTAAGGCAATGACAAAACTGCAACGGCAGGAAAAGAATGGAAATGCACGTAAGAAAACAGGAGGGGAAGAAAATAGAGAGGCCCGCGAGCTGAGGTGCGTGGAAGCGATCACATAAGCCAGCAGTTCACTGCTTTTGATTTTCGCCTCTTCGCTCTTTGCGCTGGCGCCTTGGAAACGGGAGAGGCAAGTGGAAACACGAGTGGTGTTTCTTTCTACTGCTAGCCCATGTTGCTGTTAATTATGTTGTGTGTGTGTGTGTGTGTGTGTGTAAGCAAGGAGAGAAAGAAAAGCTAAAACACAGTAGCAAGACGAAGTGCGATCAGTGCAATCACTTGTGACACGATTTCCGACAGGTGGTCTACGCTAGATGTATGCAAGTAGATAAAATCGCCTCGCGTCTCTTTCCTCGTTTCGCCCAGTTAGGCGACAGTGGATCAACCCTATCCTAATAGCTGAACATGAAGTTCAGCTATAGGAAGGAGTTTTTTTGTTTTTTTTTTGCGCCAGACCAGTACTCACTATTGTGTGATTCTGCTGTTATTGGCATTTGTACACGAGAGAAGGGAGCTTGGCAGCTCTTTTCATTCTTCAATCTCGTCATAATTCTCATATTTACTCCGTAAAGGACTCGATGTGGCAGCATGCTATGCATTCAGCAGCTCTCAATTCTAGTTCATTCGTGCTTTGCGGCACTTAGTTTGTCGAAGGCGTCAGACGCATGATATGCGACAATGCTCCTAAGTTGGCGCGGTCTATCATTGTAAACTAGATTAAACTAGATTGGAGCGATAGTGCTTGGCGCTGACGTTCTTGTAGAAACGAAGATATCGGCTTATCGGTACCAGCGACGCGTGCCATGCCAGAGCAGTGTTTACTGACGTTTGCGGAGTTTGGATGATGATGGGTAAACTATCTAGTTGGTTTCGACATCAGAAGTCTGTGGCATTTCCTCCTCAAAGCAGACGCACATAAGCCTGCACAAATTGTCGCACACTCTGTATAGACGTCATGAGCGGGCTCCGCCTTCGCCGAGATCATTTCCAATTGCACTTCGGTCGTCTGGTTGGGGCGTCAAATATATCTTGCTGTCTGATCGTTCCACAAAGAAAATAGCTTCACCTCTACTACTAACCGGTAACGTAGAATTATTTATTTATTTATTTATTTATTTATTTATTTATTTATTTATTTATTTATTTATTATTGGGAACCTTGGCATGATCTTCTCAGAACGCAAGTACGAAAAGCAAGAGAACCGAATTTTAATGCTCATTGAAAACCGGTCGGGTTGAAAAAACAAAAACAAAATAAACTGATTGCGACATGTGTGGCTTCAGGGGCTGCTTCATAGAAAAAAACTGCAATAAAACTGAAGCAGCCAGCTGTTCTTGTGTGGGGCAAAGAGGGAAAGAAACCGTGTCGTTGCCAGCCGCCGGAAGTTGCGCAATGACAGCCTGCTTTTGTAAAGTGCAACAGCTGTGCTCCTATAGCTTACAGCTAAACTGCACCGGCGCTCGCAGAGGTATATTTTGAAGCGTTATGCGCTTAACGTCGGTCTGCGGTTGGCGAGATGAACCAATAACTCTTGTTATTCAATATATCTTCGAAGATCGTTATAATGGAGTTTAAAGCGTTGCGCTCCTTTACAGCGAATATGTATTAGTGCACAGGAACGTTATTGCTTCAGCACATGCTCTTTATTCACAGAATTTCAGTTTTAGTTATTTAGTTATTGCGTTGGTTTCTTCCTTGTCCGGCTGCCATTTGACCAGTGCGCTACGACGTGACATGCAGTTCACGGGCAGTGCCCTAAACAGGATCGGGCGGGTGAAAGAAATAAATCTCTCAGTGTGTGCAAACCTGAGCAAGTTGCACACTAAAGCAAGACAGGCTGCACGGGGGACGACTTCTTACAATATTTCGGAATTACGCAAGTCTGTTTTGCAAGTGACTAAAATTTTCACTGTCCATACGTTGTACTGTAAGAACCCAGTTGTTTTTTCTATTTTTTGTTTACGTTAATACTTCACGATATGCGAGTACATAAGAATTGCATCGTCTTGTTGTACGATATTTTTGCGCGCTACGTTTCACGGCTGCTGCTTTGCTCTGATTGTCATTTCGAATCACATCTCACAACGGTCCCGCCTTGATCTTCGTACCGCCGGAAGTGCGAACTCCCAGCTGTCTTTCAACATGGTGCCAAGATGACTGGCTAAAGTAAACGTTGAAAAATAGTCGCATATCACAATGATATATGCTAATGTTAATGTCCATTTTACTGTGCATAATAATGAAGGTTGAACGAGAAGTCTGGGAGGCGGGGTGAGGAGAGGGGGGTGATGCAGATTTCTGTGCTAGCTGTTTGACATTTGATGCCGTATACGCTGGCTTTCGCACGAAAACAATTACGACACTCCTTCAAGAGCTTCGATAGCAAAAGATTAAATCGGAAACGTTAAATGGGTGGCTACTGACCCGAAATTTTTCACGCCATATGATAGGCCAAGCACCCGAGAACATAGAAAATGTATCGGTAAGCGTGAGTGCGCCCTGAAACAAATAATTACAGCATGCTTTTAAAAAAGCTAGTTTCTGTTCCTACTGTATACACTGACGTCACGACATAGTACGAACAGGGCCACCAGGCGGTATGTGTACGTGCAAGTTTTGATGACGTATTCTCGTCAGCACGTCGCTTCTTCGATCGTCTGCTTCATCTGCTGCGCGCTGCACGTGTGGCAACTGTCGTGGCAGGCAGGTTCAATGTTTGATGGCATCACGTTAGTACTGGACGCATGGTGCGAATTCGGATGCAATTTGCCGTACGGCTGTTCGTGCCAACAATCGCATCCGCGTGGGCATAGAGTTAGTATAAAGACTCTAGAGGAAAAGCTGGACCGAAAAAAGCTATAACCATCAGAGCGCTGATACCATAGCGCTGACATCTTGGAACGTTGTCATTGTTGCCATCACAATACTTCAGAGAAATGCTAAATTTAGACGTTCAAAACACTCAAATTTTGGCAGTATATAGCGTAAACAAGCGTGTTGACGTAATGTAAATAAACAAAAATTGTATAATATTGATATCGAATACTTTTAGACGAGATAAAATGGCCATTTATACAATTTATTGAGCGCGGAGATGATTGTTTGCAGATTTGTTCAATAGATGGCGCCACCATCGTCGTAAAGTTGAAAGCGTAGGCGGGGCGACATGGCGTGCAGCCGATTACGCCGACTTGCTTGCGCGCCGGATCAGTTTTTTGTTTCCGTGAGCCGAAAACTTGACTTAATGTGACAGTTACATCGCAGTATGAAACAGAGATCCACGAAACAGAAACATGCCAAGTGTTATTGCTGCATGCAGTGGCGACTGCGAGTGAACTTCACCCGAAAGCTACGTATCGTTCCATCAAGGCGGCACCCAAGGGCATTACGGGGAGCTTTTCCTCTAGAGGGTGTATTAACTCTATGTGCTTGGGAGCGTGACAAGGGGCGCCACTGGTGAGCGCCCGTCGCAGGTCTGTTCCTCGCCACCCCGATAGCCCTGATCACCCTGGTATTTGCGAATATCGACGTTGCCGGTGGCATGAAAAACATTGGGATAAACTGTTTATGACGTGATATAACTCATGATTGAATAAAGTAATGCTTGAAGTGTGCTATTTCTCCAAGGCAACGTCCGTTTCCGAACCACCAACGAGATACCGAGCCGTGATGGCAGGCAATTTTCGCAGGTAAACAAACGGTGGCACCGATTGACTCGGCGAACCGGCCCGCTTCGTTCCCACCTTTGCTCTTTACATCGAGGCCGTCGAGAAAACTAGTTGCACGTGTAAATGTGTCATATAAGTGTACAAGTTTTTATCGTGTTGGCAAAAAGAAGCGCTCGACAATGAGCTCACGTTGGAAAGCCAGCGGCGTTACCGAGAACGTCGGCCTTGCTAGGCCTACGCTCGGAGTCGAGAATGAATGTGGGCTGCGGCGATGTTGGCCGCTCGCAAAGGCGTAGCTTTGTTCGCGATGTTATTACACAACGAATCATGGCTGTGTGAGGTTGTTTATTTTGGGCCTAATAAAGGGGACACGATGTCTTCCGAGCGTGCAAGCTGAAGCGCCATATGTGGGCGGAGACCGAGCGCTGATGGATCGTTCTCCCCATTCAGGTTTTGGGACGTTAAACCCCACATATCATCATCGTGTCGTGAATCGTCGCACGCCGTATCGCACCATGTGCCCAGCGCTTTTTAAGGCGCAAGTTCTTCGTCGACAATCCGAAGTTTGTCAGCAACTGCACGTTGTGCGCGTCCGGAGCGAAGAGAGTCAACTCCGCTTGGTTGGCCTCGAATCTCCGCTTTGGCCGTGGTGCGCAAGGTCCACCCGTGCTTGCCTCAGCGCCGGATCGGACTGAAATCGTTAGAACTTGCACCTATGGTCCCCCGTTTCACTAGTGCAAGTCAATTCACAGGACAAAATATTGGTGCGATGACGACCAATTCGAAATAAAGAAATTATTTTGTCCTGTGATAAGCGTATATATTGTATTTGCGCGCATGTACACTGTATTTCAGACTCCGCTAGCTCACTCTACAGGTACGTTGGATCACAGTGACCGCACGGCGCGAACAGAGGAGAGGTGACGGGCTAGTTCCATTTTTGTGCTTTGGTGCTCGACGTCATCACAACTTGCCTGACTGCTGCCTGAAGTCACCAGGATTAGTACTGTAGCCTGACGTCAAGTCAGTATTGGTGTCGGTAGGTGCGCCGCGACACATTTGACTTTTATATCGAAATAAAATATCAAATCAGCATTTGCTGAACGTCACACTAGCTCAGAGTCCTATCTGTATCCAGGAGATTCGTACTGCAGAGTAAGCTCGCCTCCGAAAAAAAAAAAAGAAATGTGTCAGTACCCCTTTAAGGGAATCGAGAACCAATTTTTAATGAAGTCTATTTTTTTAGCGCAACAGAAAGCTTATCGGTCAGTAAATCTAATCACGGAAATGCGAAATGGAAAATTGCGCGAAGTATTTGTAATCACAATTTTTTTTCTTTCCGCAGTGAATATGAAGTCTTCTAACTCACATACTCCAAGCAGTGAGTCCGACAGGGGTTCATGATCGAGCGTGGTGCACGCTTTACTGCGCATGCGTCGTCGCCGCTGGATAATATTATACATACTGTAACTTTGAGGACTATGGTTAATTATAGCATCAGACTATCAACTACGCACAACGAAGTGATCGACTCCATAGTTTGACTTCAAGGCTCTTTCGCTAGGCTGTGTGACATAATGAGTTTTGTTACTTTTAAGCATGATTGAAAAATATAAAATTTAGTCGCAACGTGGCAATAATATTTCACGATCGGCAATAATATTTCACGATCTTTTGATTCTTTCTAGGACCAAAAAACACGTTATGACCACTTCTCGCTCCCTTTAAACTATTTTTCGAAGTGCAACTCTCCTAAGAATATCCACTCCCCTCCTTATTGCACTTAAGAGTGTGGCAGCTTGGGCTGGTTGGTATGGCATGACGATGGTTATAGCGCGAGAACAAAACGACGACACAGAGGCAAGAAGTACACGAAAGACACGAGGGCTCGTGTCTTTCGTGTCCTTCTTGTCTCTGTGTCGTCGTTTTGTTCTCGCGCTATAACTATCGTCCTGCACTTAAGAGCCGTGTTCGTCCCGCGTGCATCTATTCCCATATATTCCCATATAGTAAGCCCATATAGTATTCCCATATAGTATGCTATTCCCATATAGTAAGCTGACGGGAACCGTGGTTGGTTTCAGGATGCTTATTAAACGGGCAGTCGTCCATTGAACTGCAGCCGTTGCGAAATGCCATTGCAGTAGACGTACACTGCGAATTCCCTTTAGGCAAGCACCTTGTCGGTCATTACGCGTTTACGAAGAGCCCGGGGTCTCGCAGCCGGCGCACTGAGTTTGTGAGCCATGTGGCCTCTTGCCGTTATATTAGAGTGCAATTTTTTAAAGCCTGGCCACACGTACGTGTTACAGCGTGTCAGATCGCGGCTTTTTGTCGCTGCGCCGCGCCCTCCCCGTGTACAGGCAAGCGTGCGTGGCTACGGTAATCTGTACGCCCTCTTTCTTCAGGCAGCCGCGCTACGCTCTGTCTGCGCTGGTTGATGTGAAACCGGATAGTCACAGCGTTCCCTTTTAACCTAAACTGTGCGCCTATATACAAAGTAGTATTAGCCAGTTCTCGCTGAACGGTGAGCGAGGCAACTGTTGGAAGCTCGTCGTTTGCTGCTGCTGCTGCTATATAAGCGAGCTGCCCGAGCAGAGGCCTAACGTCACCGACGCCGGAATCCGGAGGGGCCGAAGCAGAACCATTTGCCTTAATTTATCGGAAAACCATTACACCCAAACAGCTGTGCCCGAAATTCGGATCAGGTAATGTCGTAATTGTCGGTGGCTTATGTTCATATCTATATACTGTCGTTAGTAGCGACGCTTACCGTGGGCAATTCTGATGTGCCCTGCCATCTGCGTTCCCAGTAGGTGCACTATATGTGAATACTGCATGCGCAATAACAGTTACATAAGTAAATATAAAGAACTGTATACAATAGTCGAGGGCACAACGTGTTTCCGGTTCATTGCATTTTCTGCGAAATCATTTTCTGCGAAAACTTTGTAGCCCCGCCGCGGTGGTCTAGTGGCTAAGGTACTCGGCTGCTGACCCGCAGGGCGCGGGTTCGAATCCCGGCTGCGGCGGCTGCATTTCCGATGGAGGCGGAAATGTTCTAGGCCCGTGTGCTCAGGTTTGGGTGCACGTTAGAGAACCCCAGGTGGTCTAAATTTCCGGAGCCCTCCACTACGGCGTCTCTCATAATCATATAGTGGTTTTGGGACGTTAAACCCCACATATCAATCAAAACTTTGTAATATGCGCAGTGAGCATCTCAACATTTATTCTGAAGTTCTCGAAGCTACTTAAAATCATCATAGAGACATGTTTGTTCTGCAGGCCACGCGATATGTACAATGCGGTGACATCGAACGTACAGGTCCGAATATTGACTGCTGATTACCGAATAGCTGCTTATACGGTGCTACGGGCTTCAACAGATTTTCAAGCCGCCCCTTTCCCCCTCTCCCACATTTTATTTTGCTGTGGCTGCTTGAAAAAAATCATGCGAAATCATAGCTGTATGCATTGAAAGTAGATAGTTGCAAGAAACGCGAGGTTTTATAGCAGCCGCGGTGGCGCAGTGGTCAAGGTGCTCGCATGCTGAACCAAAAGACGCGGGCTCAACCGGGCCGTGGTGGTCGCATTTCGATGGAGGAGAAGTGTTATATATGCTCCCCGTACTGTGTCAATTCAGTGCACGATAAATAACCTCAGGTGGTTTCAATTGGCCATAGCATGAGTCTTAGCATGAGTCGCTTTGGGACATTGAATTTCCTCCCTCCCCCCCTCTCTCTCTTGCTGATTTTAAATATATACTTCAGGTTTGACATTGTTTAGTGTGCGCATAACAGTGTCACTACGTTACTAATGCTGTAAAAGTTCCAATTGATATTATTTGTGTTATGCCACTCAGAAAGTTGTTGTTTGCTGTGGCGGCTGCATTTCCGATGAAGGCGGAAATGTTGTAGGCCCGTGTACTCAGATTTGGGTGCACGTTAAAGAACCGCAGGTGGTCAAAATTTCCGGAGCCCTCCACTACAACGTCTCTCATAATCATATGGTGGTTTTGGGACGTTAAACCCCACAAATCAAAGTTGTTGTTTGCTTACAGTCATAGTGATAGCCATGAAGTACACGTGTGCATATTTAGCAGATAAAATCGGCCTCGTGGAATGCTGCAGTTTCGACCACCCGAAGTTGGTTCATTTCGTGCAATAGTCATGCTTTGAGTGTGCCTTGCTTGCACGTTTTCCTCGCGTGTCTGTTGTGACACAGAAAGCTCTCGGGTAACACTTGCACTGTGTGAGGTCACCAGCGGTAAGAGCCTTCTTCTCGCAAATGGTGGTAGAGGCTGCCTGTGCAGCGCGCTCCCGCGTGGCCTCAAGTCCAGGCTTGTCAATTCTGCCAGCACCGAAACGCAATTCATTACCCGGAGGGATGGCTTTGCACGTGGAGAGCGGGACGCATCGTAATGAATTTCTGATGAGGGGGTCGGGGGGGGGGGGTCTACGCTGTCACGTCTCGAGACAAAAATAGCGCCAACCCGGTAGCTGCAGCATACACGATCGTAGGAGAGAATCGATACATGTAATGTCGGGGATCGAATCATGACAGTTAGCACGGATAGTTACCTCGAGGCGACGATATATAGCTTGTGCCGAAAACGTCTGTTCCTGATTCCAACATTTTCCCCGTCTTCTGCTTCACTGTGGTGTCGCTGGCGCCATCTCAGTAGCATCGATTTGGGGCGAGAGAGACGTTGTTCAAATATTGACATTCGATCGTTGCTTATGCGCGGAGGTCCTTCCTTCTCCGACCGCTTTATTTTTCTGTACCTTCTTCGAAGCTCTCCTCCGAAATAATGCAACTGTGCCTTCTTATTTATTTATTTATTTCCCCCTCCCTCCCAGGACTGAAATTTAAGACTGCACGCCAACAGGGCCGCATATCCGAATAACACCGAGCGTGTGTCGCCCTGCCATTAAGCCGAGCGGAATTTGAAAGCTGGGTTGGATCCTAATTAGCGACTCTCCAGTTTTAAACGAATTAGGCTTAGCTTTGTAGGAAAATTACGTTTCCGATCTCGTTTCAGGAGAAGTAGGCCGCCTCTGCCATTACAGTGTGCGCCGTGCACTGATGGCGGTCGGGGCCGAAGTTTCCTCCCTCCAGCGTTTGAAGATTGTGCGCTCTTGTGTTGCCGCTAACATGTCTCTTTCAAAAAGGCTGGAGCGGTAAGAAAGCGCCGTACTTTCGTACCGACGTATCGCACCCCGCATTATAGTGTGGGTTCGAGTCGACAATGGATCTGAAACATTGAAGAATAGCGCCCTCCCTGATGACTTAAGTTGACCGTGCTTACGAAAGACCTCGCAGTTAATTTCTGCAAGGTCTTTCTTGGGAAAAGCCATTTTGTTTCTTTGACACGAAAGTGTTCTATGTCGAGGTCTGCCATGGCTCCGCTGACGTACTTACGTCACGGAAGTGGCGTTAAAAATATATGCTGAGAAATTGCAAAGAAAAAAAAATGGCCCCACCTACCTCCCCGAAGGTAATTGTGAGGATCTGCGAATGCTTGTCTTGCGCCGAGAGTACTCGGCGTAGTAATTTTAATGACGTAAACTATTCACGAGATGAGGATTTCTGCCGTAACCATTTGCTTACACATTCATCAGCTGGTGAACGCGCGCCGTCGCAAGGCCGAAATCAGATCGCCGCAGACACTCGCGCACGCAGAGCGCCGAAGCGCGTTTACGGCAACTGCGCACGCGCGGCCCCCGCGCGCTTACCGCGCGCGCTCGGGCAACGTACGTAAGCAGAGCTTACATGTGTTCGGGCTTGAAGCGTTCGACGTGCTCTCAAGCTCGCCGCCTCCGCGAAGCGCCGCCCCCACGGAGCGTGGTCTCTCCGGCGCGCGCGCTTATCAGACTCGTAATTCGGGGGAGAACGAACATCACTTCGCAAGCTGCCACGGCCGCGTTTGCGAAAGGAGCGCGCTCCGGCACACGACGCAGGAAGAATTGTTACAGTTGTTAGTCCGTGCTCGTCGGGTGTATAATTTCGTGCGTGCTTTCTGATTGAGGTGTGCGCTGCAAGTTTCGAGCTGTGTGTCGTTCCTAACGCGACTTTAATTTGTTGCTGTTGCTGAAACGGTGCACAATAAACGATCAACTACCTCCGTAAAGACGCCCTGCCGCGGTGGTCTAGTGGCTAAGGTACTCGGCGGCTGCGGCGGCTGCATTTCCGATGGAGGCGGAAATGCTGTAGGCCCGTGTGCTCAGATTTGGGTGCACGTTAAAGAACCCCGGGTGGTCGAAATTTCCGGAGCCCTCCACTACGACACCTCTCGTAATCATATGGTGGTTTTGGGACGTTAAACCCCGTACATCAATCATCTACCTCCGTAAAGGCACGTCAATTTCGTGTTATACCGATTTCTATATAAGGGGATCAGCCGCGTTTTTTTTTTTTTTACACAGTCCACCAAGTTACGTTTATCGGTGCACAGCAGCACTTTCAACGCGCTTGAAAATAATGTGTTAAGATTTTCTTCATAAAAGTGTCTGGTTAGGAAGTTAATACATGGTAACACTAACACTAATGTATGTCCATCAAATGGTAAGATAAGGGGAGAATGCATAGAAATGCACCGAGTTCTAGCTGAGTTAGTTTAGGGGGCTACTTACAGGCGTCGGAGTGCGGAAATGAAAAGAGAGCGGCAAATACAAAGAGGCACGACTTTGGAAGTAACAGGATGCATTTATTAGCGGTAGCAGGTGGTGCCGTTTGACCTTCATCAATTCCCGCAGACCTAAGACGCTTTAGCAACACGAATGAAGCCTCCCGTGGGAAGTGTCTCTGCGAGCGCTGTCCACGGAACTTTTTGCTGTGATGGTGGACGAGCCTTATACTGCATGTGCTCTTTCAATTTGTTTGTTGCGGTGGAAGAATATTTGTACAAGCGGCATAGCTTGAAAAACAAACGACTATGGTCGTGAAGTTTGGAACCAGGACAGGAATAATCTCGTGGTCACGCCGTACCTGCGGGCGCAGAACAAGAGAGAAAGTCTGACAAGCTATAGTGGGATACAACTTTAGAAGGCCGCCTCCTTTCCTCCACAAAGGCGGATGTTCGCAAGGCTGCACCATTGGACGCGCACTCAGGATGGACGTTATGAGCTGGTGACTCGCGCCTACGGAGTACTTTCCCGAGTGCGTAAGCGGAACTATTTCTCTAGTCGTGGATGTGATGGGCTGCCGCGCTATTGGTTGTTTGGGCGGGGCCTGTATTTTTAAGCGGGTCTCGCAGCACGCGGTTCTCTGAAGCCGGTGCGATTCTGTGCGTGTGAATTAGTACTGGATGTGCGACATGGCCGTTGTTTATAGAGTTCCGATCACTTGCGGAAAGTATAGTGCATTCGGAAGTCAGGTCGTCGTGTGAGTGCCAGGATGTGTGAGCAGGTGACTTTCGAGTCGATGGCGTCAACTTTCTCTTACAATTCAAGCCGCGTGGGTGCTCTCCTCCTTTCAGCGATGCGTCTCGTCATTGTGAAAGACTAGACGCTCCTGGACAAATGGAGTTCGTCGAAGCGCATTACGTTTACCAACTCGGGCCTGGCGGCTGTTAGCGTATTCCTTCTGTTTGTTTGAACAGGACGGAGTTCTATTCTCCGAGTAAACATTGTCCGTAACATTTATTGTGAATCGCTGGGGTGTGATAGGATGCGATGTCGAGCATGCTCTGTGCGGTCTTATATAGGGAAGACTTTCCTCGTCTTTTATATCTCATGTCTTTTATATCTCATGTGCTTCGTAGTACGAATAAAACGAGCGCCAGTTAATCGAGTAGCGGAGAGTGGTAATGCTATAGGTTGGCATGACGAGTAATGATGTCTCTTGTGGATAAAGAAACGGGCTCCTGCACATGGTGGGCTTACCGCTTCTTGGAGGGCGATGGAAGAAGGAGGTAATTGAAGCAGAGCTCTGTCAGTGGTGTTATTACAGATCTTTATTTTCTTTGTAAGTGAAGCTTGTGGGGCTGGTTATGCGAATCTACTTTGCTTGTTTTTCGCGTTTTTCGCTCCTTGCTCCATTTCTCCAGCGGCTGGTTCTTTCAGCGGGGCCCCAATTTCACGCTCTGGCGCGAAGCCACTATCTGCCCTTAGATTTCTTTTTTTTTTTTCGATTGCTGCAACCTCCTGCTGCCACACAAATATATTAAGCCTGTTCTCGGAATCTTTTGACGTAGGTATGCATTCACCGAGATATCCAATCAATCAAAGCTTTCTTGTATTTTACTTATCTTATAAAGCTTACGTCGCGTTTCTTTATATATATATATATATATATATATATATATATATATATATATAGTATTATTAGACTTCATTTTCATTTCTGAGTACTTTTTTAGTATTATTTATTTTTATATATTTTCATCCTTTACAAGAATACCCATTTATTTATTTTCAGTATGACTGGTTGTACATTTTTCTGCAAGAGTGGGCAGGTGGAGGGAGGGGGAGAGGGCACATTAGCTTTCCAACGTGGCCATTATATTCCGAAAGCTGGAGCGGGTCGTATGCTTCTTGTGTGTGTGTGTGTGTGTGTGTGTGTGGCCCGATGCCACGGGCCAGCCGCCGAACCACGTGAACTTAAACTCGATCCATGTGTGGGATGCGAGTAAGCGGCAACATGTTTCACATTTTTCCGTTTTTCTTGGTCGCCTCTGCTGGCGGCGCGTCTTACCTATACCCAGTAACAATGCCAGAATTACCCGCTCGTTTCCGGCGGCTCTCCGTCGCTCCTTTCTAGTTCCTCTCCCTCTTCTGCTTCTTGTTGTCTGTTGCTACGTCGTTCGCCCGCTTGTCTTTTTCTCTCTCTCTCTCTCTTTTTTTTGGAGGGTCTTTAAACTGTGAGGGTGACCCTCTGCTACGGGAACTTGTATCATTTCACTTACATCCTCCGAAGAAGGCTGGTCCACCAGCCGAAACTGTTAGGTATAAATAAATATTTTATTGTCTTGTTTCCTATACTGCACTATTCTCGAAGTTTATAACTTTTATTACGGTAGCCGGAAAGAACTCTGATCATCTATTGCATCTATATATATATATATATATATATATATATATATATATATATATATTACTAAGGGGAAAACCATCAGTTTTTTTTTGCTATTTCGTTTATGTTTTAAGGATGGCTATTCAGAAAAGCTCGAAAAGATTCACCGCTGCTTTGTATGTGTCGTCTCGCGCACTGAAGAAGAGCTTCGTCATATATAAGCAGAAAACTTAAAGTGCGTAAGAGACGCGCGCGTAATTCAGCGAAGAATGGCTTGTACATTTATGTGTTTGCCTCCGGGCTATTCGGATGACGCGATCATCGGGCTTCACTCGGTGACCAAGCCGAGGCCTTCTTTCTCGCAAAGTGTCACCCCCCATCCACCCCTTGTCTTTTTGGCCGAAGCGGCCGCAGACGATACGTGCCGCGCAATATGGCAGCGTAACCGGGATCTGGCGTGATGCCAACATCGATCATGGCCGAGTGGCCGCTGCCCAGTGACAGTTAATTGGATCATGGCGAGCGATTAGAGTGCGGCAGCTGCCGCCGCCGACCCACTTCGTCGCCGCCGGGACCTGTTCCTGCCGGCTGCGCACGTGGTGGCGGCGGCCAGATGGCGGCCCTTCGTGATGGAATCGCGCCACGGCGTGGGCTACGGCCAGTGTGTGGGCTCATCGCGGCATGCTTCGGCGAGACGTTGTTCTCGTGCGCATAGGCCTATTCCACGTTTTTTGTATACAGCGGTATAGGCACCGTCGGCGTACCGAGGCGCTTTTGGCGACGTCGTGGCGCGCGGACTCCGACCAGCCTAAAGCTCGCCACGTGCCGCCGCTGAAGAATATAGTCCCGCAATTGCGTCCTTATTTTTCCACGTGAAAATCATAAAAAAACATCACTTTATTTTCTGCGCGATGTAGTTTATAAGGAGAAGCAGCACACACCATTGACATATTCCTTTCGCGTTCTTGCACTGGTGAAAATGCCGCTCGTTTTACGTATACACCTCAGTGTCAGAATGGCGTCTTCGTTTTTGGGTGAGCGCTCGTCACCGTGCAGCTATTTCGACGACTCGCCGAGGGAGCTTGTGACGGATTTCACTCATGAATGGCTGTCTAAGCGGGTGTAGTAAATTGAAATAAATGTTCGAACATGGCGGCCATCATTCGAAGCGCGAGTCGAACTGGACTACGTGGCGGAGGAGTACATGTGCCTTAACTCCGCCCCCGTAGCTTTCCCTTCATTGCGAAGAAAAGATCTCCGCGAGTATACCGGTAAAGTTTTTTTTTTTAATAAGTAGCCAATAGAGGGTGGCTTTTGGATTTATTATCTTCTTATCCTACGTGAATGTTTGCTTTGCATGTTTGACTATTTATTCCAGGACCAGGGTGATTAGTGTTTTTAACTTGGCATGCACTACTGCGCAACATTATATATATGAGCATAGATAGCGTCGAGCGTCGTTGCCGGGCTCCTTCCATAGGCCAACTTGTACGGCGTCATCTGCGTCGCTTCTTGGACGGCCGGGTTGTACGCCAAGGTCACGTACGGAAAGATTGCATCCCACATCTTGTGCTCGACGTCGACGTACAGTATGCTTCATACTTGGGATAAATCTTGGAGTGCATTACATCACGATTCAGGCAGCGCTTCTGTCGCGCGTCGGCAGAAACTCGCGCATGCGCAGACGCTTGAGGAGCGTGCTGTTGAACCGCATCATCTGCAACGGTGTTGCGCGCTGGCCACATTTTCGGGCAGCCTGTTCATTTCATCGTTGCTGCGGGAACTACAGGCCGATATTCAGTACTAAACGTTGGGCGATGCCAACCTCTCAGCCTTCATTGATGATAATGGGGTTCTAGAAACAGACTTTGACAGCATACGTTGTTTGCTCTTTCGAACGTCGTGGTACTGAGTGCATTCACGTATATTGTTTTCTTTGTGTGTGAACCTTAATACGCTGCGACGGGGAATACCATAATGAGCACGTACCATGCGTAGTATTTATTTCACACCCAAAAAAAAAAACACACTCTACAGCCGCGACTTTTGTGCAGCTATGCGGGTTCAACACAGGAAAACCAACGAGAACGAGTTCAGCATTGCTGTAGGTTAAGATAACCACGTGAACGTGCTTTTTCTCGGTGGCATTTCATTACTTGAGGCAGTACTCACTCGCCGGCGCCGAGATGCACTCGTGAAGCTTCGCAGCGATCACGGCGCTCATTTTGCCCCTCAAGCGTCTGCGCATGCGCGAGCTGCTGCCGGCGCGCGACTGCCGCGCTAGCCCCATCATGAACTATTGGCACAAAAATCCTTGCAAGTGTTTCGCTTTCCGACGAAGAATGACGAAGGATAGCATAGTGAAAGCCAGCCTACCTAATGGCATGTGCTTGTAGCAGTTACTGAAAGAGAGTTTAGGAAATGCTCTGAAAGGCCGTTCTTCCAGCTTTCGCTGTGACAGTTCCAGGCCTGCGTTCCGTGCAGGCCTGGCGGTTTTTTTTATTTTTATTTCTACGGTGTATTTTAGACCGTATTTTAACCTTCCTCTGTAATGGCGAAGCGTGAATAAATTTGAATGCCTGATTAAATTTGAATTTTGTACACAAGCTCTTCCTGGCCAGCTTTCGGGTACGTGCCGCCATATGTGGGCAGAGAGCTTGGGGAGGTCACTCAGACTTGCGCATGACATTTGCCTTTAAGGTTCACTTGGAATCAGACTCGCACTCATGACTCGATCTGAGTCTGAGTGAATCGACTCATGAGTGCGTCAGCCTAGTAGCGACTTTTTCGAGCATGGTGTCCGTGGTTTTTAACGCCATTGTCTGACGTGATCGGTACTCTTCTTGGTGCCGTTTCACATATCATCTTCGGAAACGAGTTCTGAGTGCTTACAAACCACTAAGGCCATTTTTCTTGGAAGAGATGACAGCATAAGATATATTTATCAAGAACTTTCCTGGAACAGTTAGTGGGGGGCGTCCTGGCACACACCAAGTCTTTCACGCCTTGAGCGAGTAAATATTCGAATGGTGTATCAACGACACTGCTTTAGAATGCGCGTGAAAATGTGAGCAGACACGAGTGTAAACGTGAATCCATGTAAAGCTGATAGTAATGCTGAAAAACATTATACACAAGGAACAGTGCCGCTCAACAGCAAAAAATTAAATAGAAGACTTGGAAAAAGTATCCTATATAGTTTTTAGCCACGGGGAAAATTGAAATTGGGTCATAAATATTTAGACGAAACGCTCGCAAGGGACACGTGACTCGCGTGGACTTCCGTCTCTGCTAGACGGTGCAACGTCCTTTGAGAGAGGGTTAAGGTTGGGCAAGGCGCTAATTGAGCGTGAGAGAGGAACCGGGCTGCAATGCTCAGCTCATACCTGACATGATTCGGTGGCAGCAATGTGGGAACCCGGATCGCTACGCTGTCCTCTCTTGTGCTAATCACGTTAACATCGACATCTGTCCTGGTGGTTGCAGTGGACGTTGATGAAATCGCGCGTATAAACGTTATAGTAAAAAGAGATGTCGCGCCCTCCATATATATATATATATATATATATATATATATATATATATATATATATATATATATATATATATATATATATATATATGTATATATATATATGTGTGTGTGTGTGTGTGTGTGTGTGTGTGTGTGTGTGTGTGTGTGTGTGTGTGTGTTCCTCGTTCATGCTTGTCGGAGAGGAGCAGAGCAGCAGCAAAAGATGACGTAGCTGCACCCATTGAGGCTGAGAGGCCTGCCGCTTTCAGGGCGTGCGCACAACAAGTCAAAGCGACCGGCGGCGTAAAACCGGGGAGAAGAAACGACGTTATTTCGAGGTCCTTCCTTTTGTGTGTTTCCCGGCGCCGTTTCTCTGTTGTGTGGGGGCCTGTTGGATCGGTCAGATAAGAGGCAGATTGCTTCCTGGCAGAGTTGAACGACCGTTCCGGAATGCCGCGCTTTGCGGAGCTCCGTGGCCTTGCCATTTATGCCGGCCTACGTTATCTGTCACTGCCAGATTGGCGGGCCAGTGGTGCAGACTCTTGCCGGATGAGTGGAGCTGTCTCTCGTGCAGGCGATCATCGGACACTGGTCGCACGCACGAAGACTCCTCAAGTTCCGCCGTTTGTGGCTGAAGCCGAATAAGGCTAAAGCGTCGCAAGCTGCTTCGCGTGCAGGCAGCCCTTGTCGCTCCAGCTTGGTAGATTGTGTCACTGATCGCTTGTTCATAAGGTGTCCGGCATGCATCCCTTGTGACGATAGTGAACAGATCATCATTGGAACCATGGAGCACCAGCGTTGTCGCGTAGTTTAGCGCCAGCAAGAAGGATTTCTTCCGCTTCTTTCTTTACGTGCAGATGTGCAGGGAATTCTGCATGAGTCGGTGGACACTATACTCCGTTTCACACGTCACGTTCAACGCTGTGGAAGCTATGCAAGGAGATCGGCCAGTATAACTCCGCGCGTCTCGTGGTCACTCGCGTGACATCTGATTGGTGCCGGTGCATCCTAAGCGTTTCTCTGTGCTTCCCCTTGACGCTACCGGTGAACAGATGAAAGCGAGGACAGCACAGAAGAACGCGGGGACAAACGACTCTGCGTTGTCCTCTCCTGCACTGACACTGTCTCATGAGATAGAAGGTCCAGGTGGCCACCATCGTGTCGTACCCAGAGTAGAGAGCCTTTATGTGACGTCACGTGGAAAGTTAGCGATACAGCTGCATAATAACAGGCGTTCAACGGTGGTTTTGTTTGTGAGGCGCAAAATATCTTCGATAACTTCTCGCCGTAATAATGAAAAACGTTCAGTTATTGGTGGTAAGAGCAATGACCTGTTTTATCTTGCGAACGCATCGACTGCGAGAAGTCCCGCTAGCTTCCACAGCGTTGCACATGATGTATGAAACAGAGTATACTCTATAGTATGGGAGTGAATAGGTCTTGTATTCTCCATCAGAAGCCTATAAGTGGTGACAGCCGCTGCCTTGCTGCTTTTTTTTTTGTCGTTCGTATTTTGGTTACCTCATAAATGAACATGCGGCCTTCGTTTTTTTTTATTTCTTTTTTCTCTTTTTTGTGAATTTGTTGGCGCCCAGAGATTGTTTTCTGGTTAGTTTGCTTAGTAGTATGCTGCTTGTAACTTCAGACTGTTTATGCTGCACCCAAAGCCGTTTAGTCGACTAGCAGAACATTCGAGATGGTGCTTCTTTATTTATTTTTTCACACCACCCTTGTGTAGCAATGACTCGACATTAGTCTTGTTATAACTTGCGTGAAGCTTTTTGCTTATTGTTAAGTGCACGCACTACAGGTTATCTGCCCTCCGCTTCGTGCCTCCTTTTCTTTACGCTGCTCGAAGGTCGCGGGTTCGATGCCGGCCGCGGCGATCGCATTTCGGTGGAGGCGAAATTGTAGAAGCGCGTGTACTGTGCGATGTCAGTGCTCGTTAAAGAATACCAGATAGTCTAAACTTAGGTGTTACAGAATACTAGATAGTCTAAAGTCTGAACCCCACATATTATTGTTGTGCCTCCCTATATTTGTCGTGACGGGCAGTGCGTGTCTGTATACTGAGCGGAGGCGACGGACACACGCAACAGACACAGAGAAAACTAAAAAAAAAGCGCGCGTGTGTGCATTCACTGTTAGTTTGTCAGAAATGATGTTACATGAGACGAGTTTCTATCCAGGCGTGTACAGCATGAGATGTGTTGCCCGAAGCGAGGTCGTGCTGACACACTAACATCGTGCGCAGTGAGAGAACTGTTTATTGCGGGAAAGAACTTTTGAAACAAAGCAAGAGAAAAGGTAGAAGAAAGAAGGGTGGGGGGGTTGCTAGTTATGCCGAATACTACTTGTCACGTATCTACGCAGTCTTGAGAGCTAATGCTTTGCCTTTTAAAAATACAGACGAGGGATGTTTTGTAAGTGGGGCTTCTGCTCAGACGTTTGGTTGCGTTTGTGTTGCGCAGATAACTCCAGCCGAGATTTATTCAAGTCCTAGATATCCCGAGGGTCCCACAGCCGCACGGCCTGGTTTGTTGAAAGTCTATGTGAAGAGAAAAAAAGGGGGTAAAAAAGAAGAAAAGCACACCACATACACACCTTATGTATATGGGAAGAGAGAGACCGAGAAATCGAAAGAAAATATCGCATTCGGCAAGAATGCCGCCGGCCTATTTTATGCTGGGAGAGAAATTTATGCGTGGCCTTGCGTTTCCTACCTGTTAACCTATTTAAAACCGGTTAACCGGTTATGCGTGCTAGTTGCACTTATAAAACACAAAAAGTCTTAAAGCCGCCCCCGGGGCTCAAGTGGGCGTCACCTGGACAGAAGAGAGAGCGGCACCAACCCCGAATCGTTTCTACTGAGGCCGCTCTATCGCCATCACACACAAACTTCGCTCGGCTGGCAGTGAAGGTTAGCGCAGAAGATGGATTAAGGGCTTATACCATTGACTAGAAGCTACGCAATGGCTGTCTACTTGGATTGCCGTGCCTACATTTTTTTTTTGTCGATGCACACTCCGCGTCGTGAGCAGTTGTTTTCGAGGCATGGAAATGCGAATACGTGTACTTTAAATGGAATCCGTGAATGAGGCTCAATGGCATTGATGTATCCAGGCGAATGTCTTGACAGGTTCTCTTTCTTTGCTGCACTTGCGGCGGCGTGAGTGCGACATGCTGCGTTCCCCTGCTGCGCTAATAGTTGAGGTAACCGGCACCAGGACGAAACATGCATTTTTAGCGACGGCACCTTCCTCATCGGGTGTGCTGTCGCTGTGCTCGCGAAGCCCCAAATATAGCGGCTTTCGGTAGTGGCGACTGGATCGTGATTGCCGCGAGTTTGCCAGCTTCTCCGCACGGCCTCCCTAGAGAGGCGATGCGCTTATGCCAGGCCGTCGTCTTGCATGCTCTTTCGCAGCTGCGTTCACAGAGGATGTCTTGGGTTGAACGACACGCGACCGCTTCTAGCTGGTCGGGCGCGCCATCATCGTCATCGCGCAGCCGCGATAGCTTGGCTAGCGGCCATTAACAACGTGCAAAAGAGTACTCCTCTTTACCGGCATACCAGGTCTCGGATCCGACCTACAACGCAACACTCCTGCATGGGAAAAGCAGTCGCGCTTCGTGAGTTATTGGGAGTGCGGTTTATCGCGTGAGCTTGGGAAAGCCTTCTTGGAATGCTCACATTGTTCGCTACACTTTACGCTAAATATCATCTGGCGTATCAGCTGTGACCGCCCCCTATCTCGCTATTTGTGCTACGCGCTTGGAAGCTAGGTAGTTACTTGAGCAGCTGCACTCGGAAGATCGCACCAACCCGAGGAGTGTTACACCAGACTCGTTTCACAAAGTCGCCCAGCTGACTAATTGTGTTTGTTCTTCTTTGAAGCGCGACCCTCTTCAGCCTCAACGGTCTCGACCCGTTCGCCTGCCTTAAGACGTGAAGGCAAAAATACACGCAGTTATACGTTTGTGTAAGGTGTTACCAGTCAACACCATAAATCATATCCGAATGTCCAGTGGCTGATAAAGCAAGTATCTTGACACACGACGAAACATGGCATCTCTCATAGCCTGAGTCGCATTGGGACGTTAAGCTCGGTCAACAAACCATAACGAAGATTCGCGTTACGTCACTGATACGATATATGCGTCGGCCTACGCACTGTCGTGCGTTCTGCTTGCCAAACAGCCGCTGTGTGATGGCGCTTCAAATGCTCCCTAAACGTGTAACCATAGTAAATATAGACGTTACGATTCGCACATCCCGTTTGCAGTTCTGCCGTATAAATACTGCTCCGCTCAAGTAAATGAAATCCTATTGATGGCATGCGTTCGTGCTTTATCATAATACTGAAATCGGTTGCTGCTGGTGATGAGAGAATTGTTAACTGGCTTTTTGGTGAACTTGGCATGTCAATTTGTAAATCGGCGTGTGTCTGTTCTGCCGTCGAGAGTTCGGGAGGCTCGTTTGCCGAAATATTTCGTGCGCAATGCGGGCGTCGAAATCCCGCCACAATTTAGAGCCAAAATATAAATTCTCATTCTTGTCAGTGGTATAGCGTCTTGCAGTTTGCCTAATTTTCGAGCAAACTCATTGTTCTGGAGAACATTCATGTTTCGGCTGCTATATTCGTTCCGCTGTTGTTCACTTCCTACAACGCGGACTTGAGTTCGCATTCGACGGATTTCCCTCGAGAGCAAAAGACGGCCGGGGCAGCTACAAGCATCTCTCGTCGTCAGCGCGTGGTGCTTTTTCGGTCATTTTGGCCAACTGCTGGCACAAGTGATGTGGAGGAAGCGATTTGAAATTGCCTGCATTCTTCTGAAATCCAGTTTCATTGTGCGCTGCTTTTCTGCCGCCGGTCATTTTCCACGGTTGCCTGCGCCGGATGATCACCTTGTGCAGCGTGTGCTGTAGATGGCGAAGGAAATGAATCGTCACAGCGGCCGAGCTCAGCAAACCTGGACCGTTCGAGTTTCTCACTTACAGCTACGATAAGTCTTGCGTGTAGAACGGTTGCCGATTTTTAAATATATTTTTATTGTTCACCGTGCGCTTCGTACGCTTGTAGTAGTTTTTTTTTCTTGGTAGTCACGGGTTTCCGGAACAAATTAGTTACGCGGGCGTTATCTGCCCTGGTTTAATTAAACTCGCTGTATTATTTTCTATAAAGGGGAAGGGGGCCTTTTAAATAAAGGGTAATTGCCTTACATAACGTGACCTCTGGCAGTAAATCTTCAGGCGAAGGTGTCTTTCGGATTAATGAACGAACTTGTGCTTGGGTTTGCGGGGGGGGGGGGGGTGAAGAGTTCCTACCAGTTTAATCGTGTGCAAACATAAATGTCTTTACCTGAGCTTTCGTTTTGGCAAGTAGGCCAGGGAGTGGAGGAGTAAGGGATTGACTGATTTGTGGGGTTTAACGTCCCAAAACCACCATTTGATTATGAGAGACGCCGTAGTGGAGGACTCCGGAAATTTTGACCACCTGGGGTTCTCTAACGTGCACCCAAATCTGAGTACACGGGCCTACAACATTTCCGCCTCCATCGGAAATGCAGCCGCCGCAACCGGGAATCGAACCCGCGACCTGCGGGTCCGCAGCCGAGTACCTTAGCCACTAGACCACCGCGGCGGGGCAATGGAAGAGTAAGGGAGGAGGTAATGGTTACTCATTCTTCGCCGGTGTTCCACTGTCTCCGATATCCATCTATCACAGACAATGGCTCCGCAAGATGGGATGTATGTTGTGTCCCTTTCTCACCCTAAGTACTGATGTCATGGCTTTGTTTCGCTAATTATTGTCTCGTCAAAGCACTTCAACACCGAAATTATTTTTGTGCCCGTAGCGGCTTCAGTATCCGCTGTTCTCGTTCGCGGTGACAAGAGGAAGACGAGTTTTTTTCTGTTTTTCTCTCTCCCCGACGTATTGTTTTCTCCATCATCACAGGAGGGGTTTGCTGCGCGCGCCGGAACTTTTAGAGACCAGCTAAGTCGGGCGGCTGGATAGACGATGAATATGCCTACTACATATGATCTCAAGGCAACCTCTCAAGACATGCAACAGCAAATGATGCTGGCGGGAAACTACGTGCTTTGTCGCGGCCTTCCTGTGCGATTCCGTTGAGGGACTGCCATATAAATGAGAGAGGGAGAAAAGGACAGGTGGAGCGAGGGGGTGATTAGCAGCGCCGTTTGCACCAAGTTGGCGTTTTCATAGATGGTATAACTGTCAGTTTAAGCGCACAGTTCATAGATGCTTCATAGATGTCAGTTCATAGATGCTTATCCTCGCTGCCTGGAGCGAAACTGACGTAATCTAACGGGGAACACGTCAGTTCCCTATTGCCAAACGACTTTTTCGATATGAAATTTCAAGACCTGGGCTGCAGTTCAGCATGACGATAACAGAGGGCTATTGGGTGACAGCAGTTTCATATTTTGTCTTAATAGACAGTTATAGTTTAGCGTTAGCGTGATAGCGTAGGTTAAGGGAATGGCGTTACCGTGCAGCAAACTTTCGTTGTGGGCTGCGTCTTATAGTTAAGTAGGATAGCGTTTACGTGGTTTACGTGCTCCTGCTAGGATGGTGGCGCCACTTATTAGATGGTTAATAAGTTGAACAGTAAAAATGAAAAGAAAACGAGGATGTTTGCCTGTGCCTCCGCGCGAAGCATTGCTAGAAGTTTATTTTCGTGATAATAAAAGTAAATAAATATGAACCACGCACCAACCGCGAAAACATCTACGTTGCCGATTTGTTTACATCGATCTTGTAGTTAGGCTTAGGCGCGTTCGAAATGGGAATCTATCTCAAAAACTACGCCAACTTATCCGTAATACTCGGTCATCGAAGCTAACTGAAGGCAAGCGAAGCCACTTTGAACAGTCGTTTGCGGCGGACAAGGTGAATATTTCAACGACTACGCCAAAATCTCTTCGAAGCGGGCGTCCGAGAGCACCGCCATGTTTACGTACACTACGTACACCTACGCTACCACGCTAACGTGAAATCTGAAAAATACCGTGCGTACGGGAAGCTGTACGGGTGACGAACGTATCTGCGCATGCGCACTTCGATTCCGGTATCACGGTACACCCGGTAACCTGGTAAACCCGGTATACTATAGAGAGAGGGATAAAGATGCAAGGAAAGGCAGGGAGGTTAACCAGACGCACATCCGATTTGCTACCCTGCACTGGGGAAGAGATGAAGGGGAGAAAAGAGGTTGCAGAGAGATAAGAAGGTACACACAATCACGAGCACCCCGGTATACTATAACTCTCTAATAACGTGGCCTCGGCGGCATAACAAACACGCTCGTTTGCCCCCTTCTAATGGGCGCAAGGGAGGTCCGCCCAACGGCGGAATCGTGCTTAGCGCGCTGCGTTGTTGGAACCGCGACTGTCATCGTAATTGAGCCGTATACGCCGAAACTGCTACGTTATTTTTTATTACGCGTACTGCCGATAAATTTGTCTATCCTGTTTTCTGGACCAGTGGGCACATACTGTCCGTTTTCTATTCTATTCTGCACACATTCGTGACGTTGAGCGGCTTTATATATAATAGTCACGCATCTGCCGACGACAACTTAGTACTTGCAACCAACGCAACGGTTTCGGCATGCGTCCTTGCAGCTGCCGTTCCTGTTTACGTCACGAAGGTTAGGAGTGGAGCAAGCGGGAAGCTAACGGGACTCGCGTATATTTCTGTTCGTTGCCAGGCAACTCATAGGTGGGCTCGTTCGGCGCTCAACCGGCCGCGCTTGCACAAGTAGTTTTTTTTTTTTCTCGTCTCGTCGCGATGCACTGAGCCGTCATTTCTTTTATGGCTGGTGCGTTTTGTTTTCGTGATTTGCTTTTCTCTCTGAAGTTTTATTGAAACGTATTTGCGAACTTTCGCAGTTCCCCGAAACTGCTCCAAGCATTTTCGTCGAATCGATTCAGCGAGATATTTAGAAAAAAAAAAGTTATGCCTGGTTCTAATTTATTTTAATGGGGTTGTTGTTGCCAGCCGTACATTATTCTTGCTGTCGATCCTCTCTTTCCTCGTCGCCCACCAGTGTACTTATTTTATGAGCGAGTGCAGCACGTCATGAATACCAGCAATGAACGAGCAGCAGGAAATGAGACGGCGATTCGTGTTTAGCTTAATACTCTTTTGAAAATGAATCGTTAAGTTAGCGTCATGAATAAATAACGGCCCTGTTTGCATTTCTGAGCCGTTCCCGGCGCACCTCGTCGTGGCGCTGCGCACACTTGCTTCTTCTCTTTTGATTCCCCCGTTGGGTAAATGATGGTCTGGCTGTTCTCATCGTCGTAGGGGGAGAAAGGGGGCGATTGTATCTCTTCTCCTCACTTACGGCCCTTTCTGGTCGCCATGGAAACGGAATTGCTTCGTTGTGCTGGCAGAAATTGTTTTTATGATCCTCGAAACAGGCAGTCGAAGGCCCTTCTCCCCCCCCCCCCCCCCCCGTGCTGCAACCTCCGCGGCAGCGCCGGCGCGGTATCAAGACGACCCGCAGCGCGGCCGTGGACTTGGCGCCCTCTGTAGGCAACTGCGGTGACTCCGGAAACTAACGGCCCTCCTCCGTCGTTGTTGAAATAGCGCGGGTGCTTTCGTGTTCTACAAGGGCTGCTCTCGTTCGCCAGAGCACCCCACCGCGCCCCCTCGACACACACCTTTATTCAGATAAAAGAAAATTGGCCTGCAAACACGGAGATGAGAGATCCAGACAACACGAGTGCGTTTGTGTTGCCCTGATCTCTACTCTCGCGTCCGTGTTTGCGCGCCTATCTTCTTCTATCATGAACCCGAACCAACTAGCTCAACTTTGAACAGTTGTAAACTTTTATTAATATTTTCCCGTCACTCGCTTCTATTGCGCATATACAGTAAAGCGGTCCGCTGTGCCTCTGTTCGCGTATTTACACGATCCAATATTACGGTGTTTTCGAATATGGAGAAAATCGAATGCACTTCTTGCACAACTACGTTACGATTTCGTTCCTGCATTCCATACTCATTTTTTTTAAACAATCGAGTATATATGTGCAAGTTCGTGTACTTTCGAATTTCCTCTCTGGCTGAAGAGATTGTATGGGCGCAGGCTGGAGCTTTCCGAAGTCAGCATTTGTTATGGTTCTGTTCGAAGTTTGCATATTTTCTAAGTTGCGGAGCTTGCGACGAATTTGCATTTACGGGGCACATGGCTGTTCTGCTGAAACGTCTGCCGAGGGGACTTCGCTGGTATAGCTTCTATACATTCTTAAAAGTATAGAATGAGATAATGTGACGAATTGTGATTATTGTCTTTCATCTTGCGCAATTCTGCTTGCAATAGAAAGCCATCAGAAAATAAACTTGAAACAGCTTCCGCGGCCATACCCTTTAGAGTATGCTAGTGGAATTTTTTTTTTTCAAGTCAGTGGCCTTTAGGTATTGTTCAGAAGGCGCCGGGAGTGAAACTAGCCTTATATTAGATAGCTGTAATGCAACATGGTGATTCTGTGGACCAATATTGGCCACTGTATCTCCTCCACGTTTCCAGTGGACCCACGTGCTTTTCTTTGCTCCCCCTTGCCGCTCCCAATGCGTTGCCGGCTTGACAAGTTCCGTTGGTGCTGTGCCGTGAATATGTAGGGCGGGCGTGGGTGTAGTCAGAAGATCGTGCAGTTTCAGCCGCGTAAGCGGATCGTAAAACTTAACGGAGGCTGCATAAATATGTATACGATGTTCCAAGCCAGACCTGTTTGTAATGGCGCGCAACGGGCATCGCCCTTGAGCGTGCAGGATTTCCGCTCGCTGTGGGCACAGCGCCATCTCGACCGCCTAATGTGTTCGCCTCAATGGTCGCCATGGAACGACCGACTTCGCGGGAGTTACCATGGTGCGTCCAGTAGCTCGGTGCTAAATTTGAGGCTACGTGCCAACGGTCTTGCGTGTAATGAATGCTCTGCACTTTCATGAGCGCATAACTGCTGCTTTGTCTGAATGGCGGAGATGATCGAAACGACTTTGTTCGCCATCGAAGCAGGGGCAATATTTCACGGCAGCTCGCCCCGCTCCTGATTGCGCAAAACTGCCGGCCTCGTCATTGTCTCCTGTCGTCATCGCTGGGTATGTGGATTGTTGCGTGTATATCTTTCCCAATGCGTACCGCAAGGTCTGCGTACGTCATTGACGACAAAACATGTACTGTCAATGATGGAACATCTAGTGGGATGTTTATTGCCAAACTGCATCCTCGTATTCGCTTGCATTTTCGTTTGGGATAACGAAGTGTGATTCAATGACATATTAAATCATCTTGCGTAGGGGAGTGCAGAATCGGTTCTAAAGTGTGTATACGACAGGAAAGACGCTTAGAAAAAAGCCTTTTGGGGGGGGGGGGATTTTCCAGAAATATCAATTGCAGGTAAGCGTCTTTCCTGTCCTGAGCACTTTCTGCTGATTCTCTTCTGCGTACCCTTAACACAATATGCTGAACCAACCGGCCCAATTACACACTATTTTCTTCATAGTAAAGCATAGGTGTAGACCTTGGTCGTGTCGAGTCATTGACTGCCATCGGCCTTAACACGCAAGTCGATTAGGCGACGCCAATTCAATTTCGCGCGGTTTGTCGCTTGCACTAGCCGTTCACGTTTTGCGCTCTCGGTGGCCGTGCTGCAACAGTAGCTTTTTTGTATTCTCGTGCAGACATTTCACACTCCAAGCTTCGGGGACGAGGAGTTTGAGATTCCACCTATCAACCTGCAGAACGTCGGCGGTCCTACGCATCCCGACGAGGCAGCTACTGCGGAAGTTGTCTACGGATCTCAGGTCAGTATACACCATTTTCCAAACGCGCTCAAGCGCCGCCATCTTGGACTGATAACGTTGCAGTTTAGTATTCGTAGCAAATAAACAAACAGTGCTACGTTGAACTCACACGCACGAAATTGCTTTGCCGGCACATTCAACGTTTCATGACAACGATCATTTATTATTGTGACGCAGAAAATATACGAAAGAAACGTTTATCAGGCCATGCGTCGAGAAAAAAAAATCGTGTATATAATAGGGCAGCGAGTGGCTCCGGGAGAGTAGCGTGAAATCCCGACGCACGCCTTGCGACGTGTAAATAGTTTCTCCATTCTTCTGCAATTCGCTGAAGAAGAGAGAGAGGCTTGCATACATGTGGTGTATCTCCCAGAGAACGCATGGCGATAACTGAGAGCGCGCACCAGATGTTGCCTGGCATCGTGCGCTGCTGCGCGGGAGGTGTACCACGTATTTCTGGCATGATTGGGGAAGACTTGAGGAGCTACGCGCGGTAGCAAGATATTATTCTTTGCAGACTAATACTTTTGAATCTGTCTGCAAGATAACCCCCGTCGGTAAAGGATTAACTACCGGAAAGTAACAGATGTATTCTTCAACGGCTGATTGTAAGGGGCATGCTGCTGCAGAACAGGAGCGAGCCAGGCGACCTATCTTGTAGCAGAAATTCCCATTTTCAGGTCGTTCGTCATCTTCGGTTGACTGGCATAGCGTCACGCTTTTCGTTATCGTTGGTACACTCGCTGCTGCAGGTAACACATGCAAGGCCTAGAAGCTACTAATAATAATATTTTATTTAAAAGATGTGGAGTAAACGTAGTTCTATGCTTCTCTTAGCGCCCACGTACACTGAATGATTCAGATATACTGCAAAAAAAGGGGGAAGGGGGGGAGTGAAGGTAGAGTTGGCTGGATAAAGAGTGCTTCTTCTTATCCACGGAAGAAGGCAGAAGTACGAGAGCATTGCGTAGCACGATTAAAATCAAACATTTCGACCAGTCGCTTGATCGTGACTTGAGCGTATGGTAGCTTTTCGTGTTTCAGTTTTAACAAGCAGTGCTACGGCTCGACCGCCATATATATATATATATATATATATATATATATATATATATATATATATATATATATATATATATATATATATATACTGAAATTCGTCTCGCCCGAAAGTAGTAGCTCTGAATCGACGGCATTTCACTAGACAGCAGGAATTGGCCTTCGTAGTTTTGTCGGCGGTATGTACTGCAGTAAACGATCACCTACTAATATAGCACGCGCGGTTTCTCGATATTTCTGACTGATCCGGTGAATTTTAAGGCTGTGTGTTGGGCCGATGCAACGAAGGAAAAAAAAGGCGGGGGGGGGGAAATAAAATGGTTTCACAGAAAGTTTGTTTGCCATGGCCGGATACGTTTTGTAATGATCTCTCTAGTATGTTTTTTTTTTCACTTCCTTCGTGGTTATGTCGGTTTGCCGTTAAACAAACGGAGCGGCCCCAGACTAAGCGAAACACCCGTTTTTAGAAATCTCAGCTTGGTCGTGGTCTTGTGGCGTCTTTAAGGTCATTGCACGCACGAACTTTAAAGGATTTAAAAAGAAGCATTATTGAGGTACCTCGTTGCGCTCACATAGCTTACTCCGTGATATACATGCTCCTGTGCGATCTGATTTGGTGCGTCTCTCGTGCAGCCGGGAATGGCCCCACAGACAAGTATGGCGCAAGCCATGGGCTCCCCTATGTCGGGCGGAATGATGGAGCCACCGCCCCACTCCTATCCGGGGCCCCAAGGGCCCCAAGACATGTATCATCACGCCATGGGCATGCCGCCGCCGTCCATGCATTTACAAAGGTGGGTTTCCGGGCCATCGGCCCCTTCAGCCACATCCGTGCAGTGCCTGCTCGGGGGGGTGGGTCCGGCCTCTGCCAGCCAAGGTGAGGACCGGGACGATGTCCGTATGCTCGCGTAACCAAACGAGAGAAACCGAGTCTCTTCCGAACGAGGCAGCGCGCCACTAGAGAAAATGTCCCAACCGTATTTACACGCGGAACAAATGCGAACGAAGCCTTCGGTACAGACGCAACGTAGCCTGTAATGACAAGTTACGTGTGCAGCCAGCGCTGAATCTTTGCGTGCCGAAAGGATAGCGCAGTGTAACACACCCTATAGGTGGCGGAAAAAAAGTGTAATAGGACACTGCTTTTATTTGCACCAGTGAATACACTCCTCTTCTTGAGGCATTTGTGCTTAGTATCTCATCTCTGTGACCATTCAGTGCATGCGCTCGGAACACGCTTTGCTGATGTCCGAGCTCGGCAGGATGCGACGGGTGTTATCAAGCGCTGACATGAGCGCGCTTCTTATCTTTCAAGATATTCAAGTACCGTTTTCGTGACGTGCTTATCAGACGGCGTCGGCATATATCAGTAGGTTGTACTCCAATTACCCTAGAATTCGCTATGGCTCTGTGTAGGACACTTATACGAATCATTAGGTTAGGTTGTGAATGTCGCTCGTGAATTAATTGCTCTGAATGTGTGGCGCCCGTCGCTCGGTGGTGTTCGTAACGAATTTCGATGATTTGATTATTTGGATATATTTCGATCAATAACCCTTTTCTCGTCATCCGCACATGTCGGTTGTTTCTACGAAGACATGAATGACTTCAAAAAAAAGTGGCTTCCTAAAAATAAGGCTGTTTCGCAGGAGCAAAGCCGCCAACCGTGACAACTTCTTTGTGAAACCTAGTAATTAGTGTGGAAGTCGCAAAAAATAAAGGAAAAAATTGCTATCGAGCTAATCAGTGTAAGCAAACTTGTTTTGTAAAAGAAATTGAAGCCCGATTGTCCTATATATATATATAATATATATATATAATATATATATATCCTGCCCACTCCAAGTTATCTTTTCACCCGCTTTTCCACTTTTCTTCAGTATTTACATTACAATTTGGTCTAATATCTCACCCTATACTTTCCTTGGCATTATTGTCTGTTATTTTCTCATTAATATTGTGTAAAAACACGAAAAAAACGAGCCCTTAGTTATACACTTCTTTCCTTATATATTATATATATATATATATATATATATATATATATATATATATAATATATATATATAGATATATATATATATATATATATATATATATATATATATATATATATATATATATATATATATGCGTAGCACAATGACTTGCGCATTGGTGGAGCACTCCAAAAAAACAACAAAAAAACTGCACGACTTGAATGCGACGTGGCTGCTGACATCACCTGAGGGTTCTGTCAGCAGCGCGGGGACTGTTCTACCTTCAAGTCGTTTGCTGATTCGTGGTAACGTAAGCCGCAAAGGCGACTAGTAATGTCGCCTTTGCTGCGCGTTTGCGGTGTCGTGTACTCTGTTGCTTTGGTTTGCCGCAGTGTTCCGCGGGTGATCGCACTTTTCAGACCCAGAAGGTGATATCAGCTTCACAAAAAGCTTGCTTCAATTTCTCAGCCAGGATGAGCCTGTAAACTTGTTAGCCTAAAGGCTCACGATTGTTAAACGACACGACGAAAAAGTGCGCAACACTGACGATGAAGGAGGCACGAAGACGAGCGCTGGACGCCCAACTAGTGTTTGTTCACTTTGAGGCACACTTTCTGCGCAAAGTGAATAAATATTCGTTGAGGGTCCGACGCTTGTCTTGGTGTCTTCATCACCGTCAGTGTTGCGCGCCTTGCCGCTTCATAACAGTGAACCCTTTCGAACTCACCGAACTATTGGGCCTAAGGTCATTTACATATGTCTATTGATAAAGGAGCAACTACAGTGCACCACATATCACCGCACTGTCGTCGCCTCTGATGCCATCTCTTAGCGATACCGCCACTTTATTTCGAAAGGGCTATTTCAAATTCACGCGAGTATTTGTAGCAACAATGGCTATAGGGGGCATCAGGGCTAGGTAAGCTGATTTTGATTTCTTCAAATACAAATTTTCTGGTTATCGATTTTGACCTAGTAGCAGAGATCAATCAACAAGCAGGAGTCCATGCAGTGGCGTAGCCAGGGAATGGCACACCAAGCCCGTGACCCCCCCCCCCCCCCCCCGCCCCCGCCCTCTAAAGAAAAAAAGAATTCTGCCTATGCCCCTGAGTTTAGGTGGCGCGCAGCGCCCTCTCTTGCCCCATCGAGTGAGAGTGCTGCTTGTCATCCTTGTGACTATTGCTTACTATCACTATGCTTTGCTGCTTGTACTGAGAGTTGTGCACCTCGGAGCTGTAGTACTACTGCCTGATATGATGCCACCACTTCCTTCAGGTTGCTGTATATGAAATATACACATTAAATAAAAAAAAAAAAAACTTTGGTCTCCAGGTCTACAAATTGTATTTGTGAAACGTGACGACCCGTAGCATGAGTTTCTTCGCGAGGAATTGGTGTCATGCAAATACGATTTTCCTGACTATCCTAAGGCACATTCACGTGGTCACCTCCTTGAACTGTTGAGCTTTATTCACGAGGCTGCCACCGGCCAAGCAGTCTCGTTTTCGTTTGACGAAAAAAAAAACTGCTTGGAACCTCTAGGGTTTTTTTGCACACGTGGCGCTTGCCACACCACGTGTCTGCAACTTCCCGTAGCTGCATTATAATGTCACTTTGCTGGCCTGTTATATAGCTGTGCTGTTACTGATGGCCCTCTGTGCTGTATTGTAAAATTACCCGATGAAAACAGTGGCAAGAGAAAAGAATTCGTAGCTATAGTACTTTATCGTCTGTCTCGCTGGTATGTTTCGTACAGGTATTTTTCTGTGTTTCGTGGAAGCAACACACCCTATTTTTAACGTGGCACGGGTATTCCTCTAAATGCTACATCGAATGTTTCAAATATTTACTTTTGAAATTGCACCAAAAAAATAGCAAATCTGACCAGCTTAATCGATGCAAGAATGAGAAACTATGGTTTGTAATGGGTGCTGTTGTTTAACATATATTCAATGCATCTGAAATGGACTCGTCTTCTTCGGGTTCTAGTTCTGTGTTATACGATTATGCCTGTATGTTAATGCGCAGGCTATTTGATATCCAAGCTGAAAAAGCTATTTCAGTATTCCTAAGTTCCACAACTCCAGATATTGACTAGATTTCACACCCAATCAAGGGATTGTTCGCCCGTTTTACGATCGAAAAAAAAAACAAAAAAAGGTCACGAAATTACGCGCGTCTCTTGTTGCACTCTGAGCCAGCTTGCAAGGGTCATACAAGCATGTAATTAATCCTGGAATGAATAATGCATTCAGCCGTGCTGAAAGTCCCTCTTCAAAGACAACACGCGCTGGCAACAGTGAGCGTCGCCTCATATCAGACAGTCTCAGCCCGCCAGACGACCGTGCCATGGTGCGTCTTTTGTATATAGGTTGTAAATGTTCAGCGGTTTTCCCCCCATCTCGCTGGCGTTTGGTGTAGCTATTGGCGGAAGGCATGAAGCACGGCAGTGGATGACTAATGTGATGCCCATGACTTTGGATTATTCATGCTAGGCGCTATCGCATGAATGTTTGCGCCTTCGCGAGGAAACAAGGCTACTGCTAATCAATGAATAAAATGCACAGCCGTTACCGGCATAAGGTATTACAAGTATTACGCGGAGTTGTCGTTTAAAGCCGGCAACTAACTGCCTCAGGCATTTTCGAAAGCTGATGCAGAGACGTGTTAAAACCGTAGGCTCGCACTGAGGTGCCCTGCAGCACACAAATTTTAAAATGCGGATGAGCTCATTTTTATTTAACATATTAGACCCACAAGCACCTGGCTGCATGGTCATGGGGTTTTACAGCGTGCATGCTTCTATGGGGGATCATGCTGTATGAGTGCAGTGGCTCAGGGCACTTGAAAGGTAAGTGCCGGGTCCAAAGCGCCCCATTGGTGATTGTCACGAAACACCGAATGCTCGTTGCGTACAGCTTGCTGCGGGCATGTGCTACCGATTACTTGCTCACTTATTTCATGCGCGGAGAGAACGCAGTAAGCACCAATGCAGACTGCTGTGAAATAACCATGACAAAACACCGCACCAGAGGTGCAAAAACGCCTCTGTCCAAATACGATAAACGCCCTCGAAGTCATAGGAACGATTTGCAGCTTTTGCAAAGATTGGGTTAGTATTAGTAACGGTTGTCTAGTAAGCGAAGCATAGAGACGAGCAATAAAAAAAATCACAGCCTATCCACGGAGTGAATGATGATGAGTGGGGCGAAGCGCTGGAGGGCTTCATCGCTAAACCATGAACCATCCTCGAATATCGCCCACTACATCATCAAAGACGTGACAAACACTGTATATATTTATACAAGCAATTTGATTATTCATAAGTGGTAGCTCTACGTCGCTTCCGTTCCCTCTTCATTATAACGGTATTATGGTCGGTGAATTGGTGGATTGGTGATGGGGTGTAGTGGGATGGATGTTTGCAAGGACGAAGAAGTGGGCAGTTTGCAAAATATAGGCGGTCACGTATAAACATGGACATAGTGGGGCAATCTATGGTTGTTCAACGCGAATTTGGATACAAGTACACGAGCATCTAGCATTTCATATTGGTTACTTCTCAACGGTATTTGCTTTATGGTGGGTGAAGTTGTGGATCAGTGATGGGGCGTAGTGGGATGTTTGCAAGGACGTAGTAGTGGGCAGTTGGCAAAGGTGGAACTATAGGTGGTCACGTACATACATACAAGGGATGAGCAGTACCACGCCTTTAGGAGCTTCGCCCCTAAAAACGCCTAGAACACTCCACAACAAAGTGCAGCGCAGACAGCTTCCGGAGTTCCATGCATGGTCTCATCTGACATCATGCGACAGCAGCTGCTGCACATCAGGATAATTAACTCGAGTTCTGTTCTTTTGGTGCGAGTTGACTATGCATGAAAAAGAGGGATATATAAGGTTCTAGATAAGGTTCCAGTTGTCTTCGCAGAAGTCATCGTTGTGTTTTCCACTTGCGGAAAAACATGACACCGCTGACGGTTTGTCTCCAGACTATCCCTTCGAGCACCGGGATGTAGTTGGTGTAATTTGTAACACTTTGTGGCGACTGTGAAATATCATTACTTTTTTTTCTATATCTGTGAATATTTTTAATATATAAATATTGGGGTCTAAGGATAACTGGCTCGGCCGTTTAAATGTTTCTCGTAGGACTTGGCGTTTTATAAGGGGCATAGGAAACGCGGAGAGTACTAGCTTACGCATGTCAGTGGACTTACATTTATCTTCCGTTATTATTTATCTATTTGTTTACTTATTTCCATATTTATTTATTTTCGTCCTAAGCTCTCATCGCTGCCTTCTCGGCTTCATTGTACCGTTGTCTCGTTTCGGCTCACGTGATTGCGTGATGTGGCCCCCGTACTGGCACTGTACACGCCTTAGTCCTTACTTTGTCGGCGTTTGGCGTCATTTTCTATCCGTCAAGGCGACGCCGGTATTCTCTGTCTTGTTGAATGCTACTCACACGGAACACTCGACAACTCTCGCTGGCGCGCTCACTGCGATGCAACTTTTCGCTTCTTTTTTCCCCCCTAACCATGCTATCTTTCTTCTTCTCAGTTGTATTGCTTTCCTGGCTACGCCCCTTTTGCGAAACGTCCATTTCGACGTGCCGCGCAACTAATGCGCCCTCCTTTTCCTGCCGGCCAAACGCCTCCCTCCACAGCAGATTTCCACATCGTATTTTTTGCACGGTTCCTTTATCCCACCTCAGCTTACGTCACACAGCACGCCTGCCGCTTTACAAACCCCGGACACCTTTGACCTTGCGTTCAACGCGCGCGCATGCCCGTGCGTACACACACACGCGCACGCACGCACGCGCACACACGCGCACACGCACACACGCGCACACGCACACACACACGCACACACAAACGCGCGCGCGTTTGTTTGGAGAGAAAGCGACAGATGTTCATTTTTCCGCAAGTCAGCTAACTGCTTCTCACGCAGTGCACTTTTCGTGCTTTTGTATCCTTAGAGTGTCGACGCAACCGATGTACCATGGTTATCCCACTTCGCACTCTGCACTCTTACAGGGTGTGCACATTTCTATGCTGTGATGTATAGGCTTTCTTCTTCACTATCTTTACACTAACTCCGCGGACAGATTCTCAGGCGTCCGCGTCGCGCTGACTTGGCCTGATCGCGTACTTTTCCTGCCCATATCAACCGTCTGGGCACGAGCTGCTGCTGCGTAAAACGTGGTTTCATTTCCGAGATACTGAACCTTGGATGGTTGAATGAGTTGGTGTGTCGAAGTTTAGCCGAGGAAGACGCCTTGCCGCCGCCACATCTGCTGGTGACCCAGTGGCGCCTCTCAGCAGGCTTGCTCCAGCCAGCAGTCGGAGCCTTGACACAGCGTGCGCTGCGAACGCGCAGCAAGCGGGAACTTTTGTCGCGGTGGCAGTCATGTTAGCGCGGCTGTGCGGCCGCAGTATTCAAAGCTATTGTTGCTGGTCGACCATTAAGATACCATCATTCACCCACCACAGATTGTACGACTTGTACTATAGCAAGGTCATTTTAGCATTTTTGCCGAAAGCCTTGTGTTGCTTCTGTGTAAGTCACATGCTGTGTGCACTGTATTGTTAGCGCTATATCGCTTCCGTGCACTGTACCGTCACATTTTAACCTTAAAAGGCTCTGAAACCCTCGCGCTACGTCATACGAGTGTCGAAGAGCTAATAGTTACTGTTCAGCGACAGACGCTTTCCAAGGTTCTGTTGGAGCATGCGGCTTTTCCTTAGGCAGTTAAACTCTGGGCATGGACCACGAGAATGTGATAGTGTCCAAAAATGCAGTTCTAGTGAAACAAAGTGAATGCTGTCTAGACGTTGCACTTGCATTGAATATTGATGAATACTTGAATATATATAGCACTTAAATATATATAGCACCTCACTCTTCAACGTACCCGTTCGCGTTATCGCTCCCTTTGTCGCCGAAACTTATTACCTCATAGGCACTTTTTGAAGGGTGGTCGTCCTGCATATTGCGGCTGATATTGGGCGAAACTTTTTTTTCTTACCTTAGAAGTATGTGTGTTTTTTTGGAGGGGGGAAAGGGGGTCATTATATGAGTGTGGTATGTGTTAAATTTCTGTACAGTAAACTTGCAACATAATTGAACCACACAGCAGAGTTAAGTACTATGCAATATTCGTATGTGTACTCACACGTGTTATAGTACAAATCCAATGACACCACATCAAAGCGAAACAAAAACACTGCAGCTTGCTTTCCTGATGAAGCTACGTAATAAAGACAAATTCATAAACAGCCCATCATTCGTCGCTAAATTATGTGCTAAAGAACAGTAACACCAGATTTCACTTTAGTAATTTGAATAGAGAACTCGCAAACTGGCGCGTAGCTCCCGAAATCGCTCACCGTTGAGATTGCATGCCGTTGCGATCTATGAGGCTCTACAACATGTAAGCGCAAAGTCCACATAGACAAACTAAGTGTCATCTTAGTATATACACACCTTTCTTTATTCCATGGAGTTTACTATAATAACTATTGTAGGAAACTCTATGCTCTTTCGTATGCTTTGTAAAGGGTTTGTTGATCAAGAGGTTGATCATATGGTCGGGGTGGTCATCTTGCGCAATCCTTCCACTTCGCTTGCTAAATTGAGTCGCAGTGGTTAGGTTCGACGCAGTGTAGGTCTGATGGATGGGAAAGAAAAAAAAAACCTTCGATGGGGCAATAGAATCAAAATATACAGTGAAGCACATTTCATGGTATATAGACATAGCGCATTAAGTTCTATAAAAATCTCTCACAAGTCCCACCCTGTTTCGATGCACAGTTTCTCCTACTGACGGGCTCTTCCTGCGGTGCTGCATCCGGCTTAATCACAGTCACGCAAGAACACTACACAGTTCGCCTCTTGCGCTTGCAGCACAGAAATGTGTGTCGTCCTCTCGCTAGGCTGTATGTTGTAGCCACGAGCAGGTCGTGGTGGTAGCGCTGCTGTCGCGTGTGGAACATGGTGCAAATAAGCATCGTACGCCTACCAAAAGGCGCTTCGGAGCTTTTAGATGCGAAGCAGCGCTTTGACTAGCCTGTGTAACGCTGTCCCTCCGTCGGCACCGCTGTCGCTGGCCTATCTCCCTCGCCTGCCGCGCGCTCGCCGCGTGTCCGCTCCGACCTTCGCCGGGAGCTGACGCGCGAGCATCCCGACGCTCGTGTTGCCGCCGGACGCCCCCTCCTCCCATGACAGCGACTGGTTTCACCCGCCGCGAGCGAGGGCTCCCCTTATCCCTGAGGACCGGCTCCGTGAGGCCATCTGAACGGAAGCATCGTCTGCGCGGCGCGAGCTCTCCGAACTGCGCTGACTGCGGTGGGTCGTAAATGCTGTCCCACCTCTTGTGCGAGTTTCTGCTCACTGTGAAGCGCGAAAGCGGCTTGTGAAGAGATACCGTCTCGTCGGACTGCCATGTGCGACCCTGCAGGACCTCCTACACTACACCGGCTACGTACCATCGCCGTTCTGCCCTTGCGGCCTTACTTGACTTTCTTGAGGACACCAGCTTGACCGAGCGACTTTTATAAGCCGCTCGCCACGGTGAAGCGTGTCCTCCTCCCACCACTCTAGTTAGCCTACTTTTTTTCTTCACTAACTGTCTCTTCATTCCCCATACCCCCGGGGAGTGTATCGGTTAACGTGTCCTCACATGAGAGACAGTTATTGTGCACTCCACACCCCATTTCCTTACCTTCCAATCTTTTTTCCCTAAAGAATACCGCCCCCTCCATCCCCTTCGCTTTACCCACTCCACCACTCGCAACGCTCGAGCCCACTCCTTACGTGAGCATCACCTCACCCGCGGCACCTCTCTCCATCTGTCGGCGAGAAGAAGCCGCGAGCCGGTCGGTGCGCGCGCCTTGAGAATCTCGCGGTGCCGGCAATGGAAAGCGCCCCGCTGCTTGTCGCGCGATCGCGCCGATGGGCGGGAAGCCGTCGCGGCATGCTTCCCGCTAGTGTGCGAGTACCTTTCTCGGCTGTCGCTGGCGTTGCGAGGGTTAGCGAAGCTGATCGCGTTCGTGAATGGCAACGTCAACACCGACGAGGCGTGAGCCAGGGAAGCCGATCGCAAGCGTCGGCAGTGGAAGATCAGCGACGCTGACGAAGCGCGAGTCAAGAACACCGATTGTGCTCGAGAATACAGATGGCGCGCGGGTAACACCGACGAGACGTGAGCCAAAGAAGCCGAGCGCAAGCGTCTTCAACGCGTCCCCTGTCTTTGCGTTTCTAACAAACGTTTACCCGAGCAAACGCTACACCGAGTTTGCTTCAAACCGTTCTTCCAGCACCCGCGTCGACGCCCATTTCAACCGGGTCAACACCATGCGCAAGGCTGCTGCTTCGCATCCCATCAGGGTTCCCTTCTGGGAGATGGGGCGTAGTTTTTATTGATTATAAGGTTCCTAGCTAAAAAAAGTTTTTAAGAAACTCTTTGTCTAAGGGCCTTATTCGTTTTGCGGCTCAGTCTCGCCAATATCTGCCACAAGGAGGGAAGAAAACGTGGGGTGCTCTCGCGTCCCCTGCCAAGTCCAGCGGGACACACAGCTTCTTCGCTCTGTGAACCGCTGTCATTGCCCTACGTGGTCTGGACACATGCGTTTACGGCGTACGGTGGCCTGGGGTCCACACCTGGCTCCGATAGGAGCTCTCGCCAGTGGTACCCCGTCCTTGGACTCCTGCAACCGTGTCCATCTTTCCTGTCTTCTCCCTACTTCCGTCGTTCGCTGTCCCTGCGCCTCGCTCTGTCCTTCCTCTCTATCTCTCTACCTTTTAATCATATACTTTTAAACCCTTCTCTACCCCCATCCCTCTTGAGCTACTGTTGAGGTGTCGTCCCCCTGAGAGAGAGTTATGGGGCTCACTTTTCTCTTTTTTTCATTTAAAATCACTCCCCCCCCCCGGTTCCTTCAAGGGGTGTAAACTCGATCGCCCAATAAAGCTTTTCCCCCTTCCACTTTCCGTCTGGAGAACGCATTTCAAAACGATTGATTAATAGATTGATCGATATGTGGGGTTTAACGTCCCAAAACCACCATATGATTATGAGAGACGCCGTAGTGGAGGGCCCCGGAAATTTCGACCACCTGGGGTTCTTTAACGTGCACCCAAATCTGAGCACACGAGCCTACAACATTTCCGCCTCCATCGGAAATGCAGCCGCCGCAGCCGGGATACGAACCCGCGACCTGCGGGTCTGCAGCCGAGTACCTTAGCCACTAGACCACCACGGCGGGGGCATCTCAAAACGAAACGCGCGCTCCCGAGCTACCGTATTCGGCCATCGTCTACCATATCGTGGACTGACTAGGTGAGACACTCGTGAGTCGCGTTTGCATCTAGTCCGATGGTGCCTCTGTCTTGCTTATTCAGTTGGCTAGGCTATGTGTTCTGGCGCAGCTGTCGCATGCGGAACACTCTATATACTGCACGGTGTCAACAGTACCGAACATTGGAGTTTTAGACATGTGACAGCAGTGATAGAACACAAAGCGTAGGGAATGGAAGAACACAGATTTGTTGTCGTTGTAGTACCCTAGCAAAACTGGCTTGTATATCCGCCAGGGTATCGGCCACCCAGTAGTTTTTAAAATTATTTTATTTATCCACACCGTCAGCACATATACCAAAACAGAACGTGCTGTATCGTTATGACGTAAATGCATGAACAAAGATCGAAGAAGCTATACTATACTTTAAATGACGCATAAAAGGAAGGATGGACCGTTAAGCAAATGAATATATGGTGAATGAATAAATCAAATGGAAACAATTAAAATATTAGGTGGAGTCATGTGTGCGTCTTATTTTCTTCGTATCTCTTGCGACTGATGCTGGTGGTACTACAAGGCGTTGGTATTCTGCACACTGCCAAATTTCGTCATGTTGACGAATTCCGCCACTAGTCAACTTTGGTTGGCCCAGAGTGCATCTATGACTTCTCCGATCGGTTAAAGTCCCGCCATTGTGAAATTTCACATAATGAAGGTATTCGGCAGTGTATGTAAGGGCACCCTGGGCCGTTAGCAGAGAGTGAAGTCAGGTCAGGGCATGGTGCCTTTCTGCGCCTGCCCCCACCCCTTGGTGGCAGTTTTGAGGCAGTGTTTTCCTTGGAATTCTTGTAAAATATTTATTGCGTTATCTTGAGCATTTAGATATGTCAGATTTTGATGCGACCAACAACCCGATTCTTGACCTATAGTTTTTGTGCCATAATGAAGAGCTCATCCTCGGAAATTTGTTCTGTGAACTATGAGTCTAATAATGGTTACGCCCAGAAGCGTGTGAAAATTTGGTATGCAGAATATTTTCCATATGGATACATAAAAGAAAAGAACAAGGAAGACCCGACAAGAGGTATACGTAAGAACTATGAATATCAAGTGTTATGTTTTTTCTGCACTGCAAGCGCCATGTTTAATTTTGGAAGCCAAACGCGTGATATCCGCCGAGTTCTAGACCAAAAAAAAGTAGAACGAAGGGCGACTGTCAGAGGCGCAGCTATTTTCTTACAACTTTTCGTATATTTCACCCGTTCAGCCGCTCTTGAAAACAAAATAAACGATAATTTCTGCTAGTCAGGGTTGATATACAGCCCTTTCTCACATTCTTTTCGATGTCGTAAGTTATGCCTCAAACACATCGCCGTTATGCGGCGGGATTGTGAGCTTGTGCATCTGCTGTAGCCTGAGGCGCCACACTTCGCCGTGTAACGAGCAGCTCTAAATTATCCACCATTGAGAAGGCTCTTTGTTCGGCTTAAGGAAGACGTTATACGATTGCCTTAGGTTTCCTTCATCGAGCGCTGTTAGTCCTAAAGTCGGACATGCATTCGAGTGAAGATAAACCGGAGCATCCGTCGAGCCTACTGCTGGCACTTTTACACCCTGCAACCCTATAGCGCCCTGCGCAGGGCTGGAGGCAGCGTCAAAGAATGTAACCATGGCGCCCGCTTTCGCAGTGTATCATCGTACGATGGTCCATACATGAGCCAATACCCGTCGCCGCCGGCGGCACCTCCGCCTCAAGGTGCCCTGATGGGCCCTCCCAGCATGCTGCGTGGGCCAGCGCCCAGGGCGGGGTCTGCTGGTAGCGGATCACCTCCTGGCTCGAATCACACTTCGCCGGGTCAGGAGACCACCAGTGAGGATAGTGATGACAGCACGCCTCTGTCCCAGGTGGGTAATTTTTTTAATGGTCGATGCTCGCTTATACGTCGGCCCACGGACGGGTATACATGACATGGAGCGAGTTACATAAAAAAACAGTCAAAAGGGAGCAGCTGTTTTGATAGCCTCTATATCTTGTATTTTAGATAATGTTCCGTTTCTCTTTTGTTTTTTAAATTATTACTGGCCTCTCTGTAATTTTGCACTGAAAGCCTCGTGTGATAAACATCGTGTGAGCTGTTTTTGTGTAACAGACACCTCCGTGTTATTTTTACTGGAGATTTTAATTAAAATTTCTTGTTTATTTTCCTACCATACTCGCATTTTTCTGCATGTGTTGAACATTAAAGATGAGGCTCTTACTTTAATTGATGCACACTTTTTCTAACATCATTTTGCGGTCATTGGCATTCGCAAATGGAGGTAGGGCTCTGTGCCGTGCGGTGCATAGCACGTGCATTGCTGCTAAAACGGCACTTTCTCGCTCACTGCGGTGATGCGCCAGGCATCTATGGGACTGACAGCTGTACAATTGAACGTGTTGCTAGCTGGGCATCAAATAAGTCACGTTTTGTGCTATCCATGGATTTCGACGAACGTTCTATTGAGGAAGCATTCAATCAGCTGCTGCGAAGATTACTAGGAGGAGCAAATCATTTTCTCCCCTTCTGACCTAACATTGCGCGGTTGCTGTGCCCCCCTTTGTACTCTGCTGTCGGCAGCTAAGGCAGCGACTATTGACAGAGTGGCCGTAATCTGCATCGGCAGCTCTTCAAATCATTTAAAGGCCCGGATGCTGCACGACTCCATCTCGCGAGACAGGTGGCTTCAGGCATTCGGCATGAAGGCACTGCACCGCTATTACAAGATTGCTTTGGTTGTTCAAGCCTTGTTTCCGCAGCGGAAGCATATAAGCGTGCGTTTTTTTTGTTCGTTTTATTTCATGGTTTATCTTTGCGCGTGGAGGTGTTTCATCAACATAAGAGCTCATCATTAAATTCAATCATGGAGCGGTCCGTGTATGTACTGTCTATAAACGTGTGTATTGTTTCGTTACTGTGCCCTCACTATGTGCCCTCTTCCGTGCGCAGTTGGTCGGGGGCGTGAAACGGCCCTCTCCCGAGCCGCTCATGGACAACGGAGGCAAGACAGCCAAGAAGGCCAAGATGCCAAAAAAGAAGAAGAAGAGGGATCCCAACGAACCCCAAAAGTCGGTGTCCCCTACAATGCATCCTACTCTCATTGGGCCAAGGGCTGGCCACCTAGGCATAACGCGTTGCCCCGCCTGACAGCCTCCTTTTGTTGGCTACCATAGCTTTGCAGTTTAGCGATGATTTGCAGAAATAATATGCCTTATGGCTACTGTTAATTTTTTCCCCGTGGCCGCAGGTTATGTATGTGCGACCCAGGCTAATTTTAAACCACGCGCGGTCCACGCACGAGCCTTGGTATGTAGAGAGGGCATTTCTCCGGCGCAGATACAAGTCGCCTATAGGCAGATAGAAATTGGGTGCCTTTTTTCTCTTCCTTACAACCACTACCACCACCACGAGAGATCGTGGGAACCTTACCGTCGCGACGACGCTGCGCGGCAGCTCGCTTACAACTCTTGCGCCAAATGGCAGAGCTGTCGCTGCAGGCGTCGGTAACGCCAGCTGTGGGCGTGGTGAGCACGGATGAAAGAAATAATGACGAGAGAGCATTCGTTACATAACACTATTGGAAACCGAAAAAGTTGCCTTGACGTGACGATGTGCTGGGCCAGGTTTTGTACTGCTGTTGAAAAAATATATATATATAATATACCGGCTGGGTGTGGCTGCCGGCTCATACTCTGCCACGAGGACAATGAACGTGTACGTTAAAATGGGTGACTGAAGTCGCACATGTACATCGGAGAGAGAGCACGCATGGAGCAGTTGGTAAAGTACCTGCTTCAATTAAATAGACTAGAAACGAATCACTATGTCCGGGAAGCGCAAAGTTGCATGTAGGACCGACCTTTTCAGAGGGAAGGGGCGGCAGGGCTTGCTTCGCTGAAAGTTCACTTTCACCTGTGTCGCATGGGCCCTTTTGAAAAACCATCCAGTGAACTCTGTCGACTCGGTGGCCTTGTCGCGCAGCTACACGGCAGTTTTGAACGGCCGTTGAGTGGTTCAGGTTTATAACGTAAATATTGTGCGGCGCTAAAGGTCCTTATTTTCGTACTCATGTAACCAAAAGTTAAATATTTCAAGTTTTCTTGAATACCCAAGGATGTCTGTTGATGTTTAAATATTTCAATAAATTGTTCGTAATTATGAACGTATATTTAGCTTTTAAGTTGTTTAGCTACGAAACTGTGGCAGCGAACCAGCATGCTGAAGAGAAGCATGTAACTGCTGTCGAGAGTGTGTTCTGTTCGCACATTTTAAGTGCCAAAAATACTCGGTTAAATAATTCACAACGCTCACATATGCAACTAAGACGTACTTTTTTAGATTTCTTTTTTTTAAATATCGTGTGTACCAGCGCATTGTGGAGCGCACTGTGAATGAGAGGGCATGCTCGCACTCTTTTGGCTACCGTCGCTCAGTGGCCGCCCAGGGGCCGTCGAGGTATCAAGAATGTGGTGGGGTGCCCCGTTGAGTCGATAGACTATTGACTTAGTGGGCTTCGAAACTGCCCGTGTGGCAACTCATGCTTGATTGACAGTTCAGTCAATAGGCCATCGGTTCGATAGCCTTCCAAATGCCAGTGTAAAACGCTTGTTACGAATGCTGGCTGCGCGTCGTAATGCACCCGCATAGGTTCGTTCCCACTTCCTCAGTGGTGAGCTTTAGCACTGCTTTAGAAATGCAGGCAATAGGCAAGAGATTCAAAGCATCCTATGACTATTGTGGACCTTGGAGGTTACTCACATAAATAGAATTGCTCACGGGTATGTTAATTCTAGGTTTTTTATCCCGATTCCTCAATAAAATTGGTCCCACAGCGTTTCCTCATTAATTTATGCAGACAGCAGGGGCGTCAGAGTGCGAGCTGACAGCGACTTGTGTTTTCTGCAGGCCAGTATCGGCGTATGCCCTGTTCTTCCGGGACACCCAAGCGGCCATCAAGGGTCAGAATCCCAATGCCAGTTTTGGCGAAGTCTCCAAAATAGTGGCATCCATGTGGGACGGCCTCGAGGCAGACCACAAGAACGTATACAAAAAGAAGACCGAAGCTGCCAAAAAGGAATACTTGAAGGCCCTGGCTGCCTACCGGGCGAGCCTTGTCTCTAAGGTATGAGGTTATTCCTTTGGCGTTTGTCACATGCCCTCTGAATGCTTTAGTGGCCCCTAACTTCTAAAAAAGAACTGCGTCCCATGAGGTGCGACATGAAATGCGAATACCGCTCCTCCGACTTTCGCTGTCACTGTGCTGCGCGCTCCGCGAAGGATCGGAACGGGGCCTGCATTTACAAATGAATGCAGGCCCTGTTGTTCACAAATATTCTGTGCTGGCGCAGTCGGCTAAGTGCCCGACTACTGGGGCCGCTAGTAGTATCCTGCAATCTTCCTATGTTCCGAAGTGATGTCCCGATGATACCGCCCTATACACCTTACAGTGCCGTTACGCTGTATTTTTACGCATCACATTAAATGCATGGCTGGCGCCTGCTTCTAGAACATCGGCCGCAATTCGCGTTTGTTATTTCGTGCCTAGATACAATTTCGCGGCTGACTTGTTACTTGGTATTATCGCTTCTATTGTGAATATTGATTGCAGTGTTGGCGGCGTATACAAACACGGTAGGATTGGATCAGCACAACCTCTTAAGGCTGACAAAATTGTCGTTGACTCAGCGCTGTGTGAACAAGTGTGATATTTGCATAAGAAAAGGGGCGGGGTAAATAAAAACCCGGGTAACTGGTGTACTTTCTTAGCGCGTGACCAACGCTAAAGTGCGTCACACCATGTTCCGCTTCTACTCACTCCCGAGTTTGATTTATACTGATGCACCATCGCCGCGACATGTGCAGATTAAGACGCGCATATATATATATATATATAATATATATATAATGCACTAGCCTCCTCTTTCGGTGGAGCGAACGTCACCTTTCCAGCCAGGGTGGTCTGTGCGCGCTTATCTCGTGAAGAATGAAAGTTGGTGGGGGGGCTGCGCTTATGGTAGCTGTGCTATCGAGGTAAGGATCAGTGTGTGCCTCCCCACAGCAGGCGGGGAGCTTTTACGGGCTGTGCTTTCAACACGAAAAAAATGGTGCCAAGAGTGTACCTGGAGCGGCCGTGTTCTCTTACAGCAGTGTTTTGTAGAGTTACGTGAGATTGGATCGGAATAAGTTGACTGCCGGCCTCATTTCGTATAACATTGCAATTTGTCGCTATCACATTCATTGCTTCACCTTTCCAGTGAAACTGATTTTGTGCAGTGATCCCTGCCACAGTGAACTGCATTTAACATGCGCACGAGTTTACATAGCCACCGAGAAAGCTTCTTGAGACACAGCTAGATATCCAGCGGCTATGCACGTTTTGCAGGTTCTGTACCGTTTGTCATAAGTTATTCGCGTTTATCTGTACCTGTGACTACGTTTTGTGCGTCATTTGTGCGTGAGAAACGTGGCTCACGTTTTGATCTGCTTGCCATTCTTCGCGTGACCTTCCGATTTGTTGCTATCGCATTAATTGCTTTGCATTTGCCGCAAAGCTGTGACTTTTTGAAACAAGCTCATCTGCGCTAAGTGTCGCTTAGCCGAGCGAACGAGCATAACGAAGGATGAAAGGGCGAGAAGGAATGGTTTGCGTGTGGCGTCATGTGCATTCCTGCTTGTAGCGCAGCCATCCCTCACCCCTACAAAACGAACGAAACGAACGCTTGACACACCGAAGGATGAAAAGTTGAGGAGGAAAGCTTCGTGCGCTGTGTCAAGTGCGCGTATGCCAGATTGCGTTGACCTAGTGTGACATTTGTGTTTTCACTGGGCCTGACCGCATGTACGTACGCGTTGCAGCACTGCAGCGCGTGGCTTATAGACACGGCGCCGTGCCCTCTCCCTATGGAAAAATAGCGCACTAAGAGTGAGGCCCCGTCAGAAAGCCTCGTGGTGACGCGCTGCAACGCGTTCATGTAGTCAGGCCTTTAAGACCGTTCCACGTGCTACCCGCACAGCTGCAACACACATGCTGGGACCTCTGCGGCACGCAAGCGGGGTACTAATAAGCCAATTGGTGACGCTCTTTCACCCTCAGCATGGGTGCGGCAGGTGTGCCGGCACGTGCGTTGCGTCTGTGCGGCTAGTGCATGAAATGGCCGATAGAGAGAAATTTATAGCACTACCTCAAGTCTCTGGTGTGGCCGCTGTTGCAATGGTAGCTTCTCGTATAGCATATATCTCTATGCCCTTGCATGAAATGGCTCTGGCGATGAATTGGTGCTGCCGAGAGGCATTAGTTATTGAGTTGTGGCCCATATCTTTGTTCATATCGTCCGTCAGCAGTTGTTTTCAGAATTATATGTTTATTGCACACATTATTGCAACCGTTCCTTAGGCCTACAACCATATTTAATCTACTATTGGTAATTCACTATTTCATTGAAGTTTGATAACTCACTCAGCACTCTATAGCCAGACCTGGCCCTTGCTGTACTAAAATCTGCACATCATAATGATCAGCATCGATTTGACATACATTAACATCACACTTGTTGCTAAAGTGTCTCTTTGTTAATTCAGGGTGGGAAGTTATGTATTGGTGGTGGTTATAACATGGCTGCTGCGGCTGAATTATTCAGGTGGCATACATATAAATGCACTTAAGTGCTCCTTTATGACTTGTAAACTTGCTACATAGAAATGGCAAGACAGATTGAATAATTTGTGGCAGGCCGCCGCTGACCATTCGGACACGCTGTACGCGAGTGGGCCAGTCAGTTCGTCAAGTGCCGTGCCCTCACCACCCCAGGGGAGCCTGTCACCCCTGCAGAAGAAGAGCCCATTGCTGACCTCGCTCATGGAAGGGGGCTCCCCACATAATCAGTACATGGCCATGAGCCCACCCCAGGGCATGCTTAATGCACAGCAGCAGGTATGGCCCAACATGGTAAGCACTGATTTTCTGAACGAAACTCTTCCTTGTGAAATGGCGCTGTGGCTCAGTGCTTTTCCAGTTGAGGGCTTCTGCACTGTAACTGATTAACAGTCCTTAAACCTTCACTTTTAGCTTTTCATATGTGCAGTCTTTTCTCTAAGTGCATTAATTGTAGATTCTACTGCATGGTATTATTAAAGTTTGGTCATGATATTTCATTACTCCTTCTTTCCTTCCCTTCTTTCTTTTTTTTTTTAAAACATATGCCACCCTTCATATAGGCCCTTTAGTCCAGAGAATCGTTCCTCTATTTATAAGCCATCTTCTTTTTTTTTTCTGTGGTATATACTTTTATTTTTCTCTCTGAAGAATGCAACAGTATATACCACAAAATAAAAGCAGTGATATTTGTCAGTTGTAATTGTAGAAAGACTTTCCTGAAGACTTTCCTAAATCGACTGCTATTGCTGACTGGGCATGCTGGTTATGTGTTTTTCACTCAAGCACCCGATGGCACAGAGTCCCTCCATGATGCCGCAGCAGCCACTTCAGCAGACCATGATGCAACAGCATTCTCCACCCCAGCAGATGATGATGGCTTCTGCCCCAGTGGCCGCTCCATCCTACACTGCTGACCTGATGTCAGCGGTGAGTATACTTCAGATGTTGATATGCAACCCAAGGCTCTATGGCTGCAACTGCGTGCCACCCTATGAAGGCTTGTTTGTTTGTGAGTCGTTCTGCTTGCATGTGTGTTGCTCTTGAATTTCATAGTTGTGGATTTTCATTTCTCGTAGCCTCTTTTGGTTTTTGTTCAACTTTCTGTTGTGATCTTGGCTATGTTCCCTCTTTTTATGTTCATGAGCTTGTGTATGCTTCTGGTCTCTGTAAAAATTTGTTTGAAAATTACTTATGCAATAGCTTTATTGAAGGTAATGGCTAGACCAGATTAATACTTAAAAATTGGGACTATTGCATTGGAACGTGCTCAAATACATATACACCCACATTTTCTCGTGTTGCCGTAAGATAAAACCCTGTTCATGTGGTGATCGTGTAGTGCAGACTAATGCCAGCTTTTTATTGGCCCTCATTAGTAGTGATAGGTGTGTACCGTTTAACTTAATGTCTTCTTATCAAAAGGAATTCGCAAATTATGCTTAAAATGACGATTACAATTGCAATCAGCTTTTAGTGTTTGTTGGCAGGCTGCTATACCAAAACAGTGGCCACTGCCTCTCTTATAATTGACTGCATAATATGTTGGTTCTTACGGTGAAAAATGAAAAGGACATTTGCTTATCGACACAGTTTCAAGCCTACGTGCGAAATCTGCTTTGGAATACTGAAAATGGTGGCTTGTATTCATGAAGAACAATTTTGTTTTGTATGCTTGCATTTTTTGTGGTTAAATATAAACGAAAACAGCATGCTTCTTGGTTCCTGCTACCTGGGTGCCTGATGCATGTGTGCGTGCACGGGTGGGAGGAGGCGTGGCGCCGCTAGCCGCCCCTCATCACGCTGACGCGTTGAGTGGAGCTGCTGCGGCGTGGACGGCTGGAAACCCCCGAGGCGCGTGTAGTCGTTGTGGCACGCCTTTTGAGGGGTGTTGCGCCGGTTGAAATCTGCAGCCTCCACCCTCGCTGTCCAGCCCAGCTTCCAGTGGTGGGGGCATGATGGACCAGCAGGGGCCTATGCCTGGAGGAGCCTCCCACCAGCGATGCATCCGCAACGGCTGCCCCAACCCAGCCATTGAGTCGCACGACTGGGACCGAGAGTACTGCAGCAGCGAGTGTGTCGTCTCACACTGCAGGTGAGCACTCTTTTTGGAGACTGTAGTCTCGTGTCTGCACCTCTGCATTTATTGAAATTATCTGTAAGCAACAATGGGAAGCATTTTATATGAAAAAAACAGCTACATAACACGAGTATAAAGCGTCTATCATGAGCAAACAGCTAAACCAAAATGCTGATCATTAGCACAATGAACACACAGAGGCACGCATACGGTAGCAAGAATAGTATGAGCTATGCTTTGTTATGCTGTTAGCTGTAGCTTTTATGTGTTTTTACTCACCATTTCATTAAAGTTGAAATAATTTCACTTAGCTTGGTTGTAATTTGTAATTTAAACCACAGTATTTTGAACAAGCTTTAGTAATGGGTGCATGTTTAAACAAGCTTTACGAATTGTTGCATGGTCCAGTCAAGGGCGATCATAAGTTTGATTGTTCTGGGCTGCTCATTTACTTGGTAGGCCATATTGACTCTAAAAGCTTCTATACCTGCCCTTTCAACTGCCCCATTTGGCTATTGAGTGCTAGACTGCCAGTTTAGAAGCCTTCTGTGTGCAGCCAGTGCAAGTAGTTTACATGTAAGGTATGCAGGGGCACTCTACTGTAAAGTATACAAATTTGCAGTGGGTACATAGGCAGTGATCCATGCAGTGTAGTTCTTATTTGGAGGGTCTTCTCCATGAAGTAGCCATGAGAAGTAAATATTAACACACAGAGTATTCGGTTTCTTGAATATAAGCTCTTTTCAAATCATCATTGGCAGAAGGAAAAGGCTGCCTTGCAACGCACATACTAAGTAATAAGTCGATCACTGTTTTGCATTGTGTAAGCAATCGTTTCTCCTGTTCCAGGGATGTCTTCACAGCCTGGGTAGCACAACGGCAGGTTGCCAATACCAACACTTTTGTCAAGTAAACTGGGCTCATGGCACGGATCCAGACTATTCTGCTTGACAGCCTCCTATTTTTTTAAGAGAGAGATGAAGGGTCACTCTTACCCCAGGTCTTGACATCTGGTATCCTGATTTTTTTTTTTTTTTGTAACAGTTGCCTCACCTTTAGCCAGCACTTTCTTTTTTTGTGTGTGCTGCTGCTCGTTTTGTGTTTTGTTTTGCTTTGTTGCAATCTGGCCACTGGGAAAGGCTGATACACTAGTGTGTGGTTTCCTGTGTATAAACATTTGATAGTTCTACGTCTATATAGAGTGGTCTCCTAGTAAATGCATTCCACATTGCCGCTACATTGCGCTGCTGACTGGAGGGAAAGGTCTCCGTTCAGCTGTTATGCTCCCCTCAACCAACACGCAGCTTAGTGATGGCGCGGTGGCAAGCAGCAAGCGAGACTGCCATCCCAGTGCTTTGAAGACTGTGGACAGAGAAGTGTGCTTCGTTCTAGCATTAGCCAGCAGCCTGGGTGCCTGTGTGACAGTGCTCCCATGCAGAGCTGCAGGGAGAAGAGCAAGACAGAGCTGTGCTGCATGAACTAGCATTGGAAGTGGCAATTGGAAGTGCGCGGAGAGACACTTGCACCATCGCTGTTATCTGCTCATACTCGTGTGCAAAGGCTCGTATTATCCTGCTGTAACTGCTGCTACCTGTATAAGGCTGCTGACACCTGTCTGCTTCCTCCTTGTGCTGCCTACCTTCATTTCTGCCCTAGCTTCTGCATTGTTTCTTGTTTGATGAAGTTGTTGTTTTATGAAATCCCATTTTCTGTGTTCAGACTAATAAAAAAAAGCCTGTTGTTGAATATTCTGTGTGGAAGGTAAAGATATGCCTGCCTGTGTAGTCCCCCGTTCCCCCGCTCTAGTGAGTTGTGTGTCACATTTAATGCTGCAATGTCTAGATTCAGCCAAAGCTCTCGGCAACAAACCTGTTGGTCACGAACACACTGCACATTGCATTTGTTTTAACGCAATTGTGTGCAAACCTTGCTTAAATGCTGTGTCTAGACTTTGTTATATTTAGTGCAAGGTGTGATCCTGGAACTTGTGCAGTACTGCTCTGGGTGGAAGGGAACTACTGCTTGGCATTACGTTTGCATCTTGTTCTGCTTGGTTCTTTCACTCTTTTTTGTTGGTGCCACCAAGCAGGTCATTTGGTTGCTAATATGGCAGCCACTGCTCTATCGAATGTGGTTGCTCATCCTGCAATTTTTGTTTTGCTTTAAGGGCTGTCCCCCATTTCTCTCTTGTCTTTTTGGGAACATCCTGTAAAATATGATGTACATAACAGGCACATCAATCTGTTACAAAAATCTTATGTGAAGATATGTGGAATAGTGACTAGCATTTAATTTTGTATATGAACTGTACATGCTTAAGTACATGGAAATGTTTTATGGTGTGAAGTCTTGCTCGAGCAACTTGGAAGAGGCTATCAAGCAGGTGTCCGCAATGTGTTTGATGCGACTTGGTGTTAATGCAGTATCAGGGTTTTGGAGGAAACAAGGAAGAACAAAGTATTTGATTTCCTTCTTTGAGGCTTGTTGCTTGTGCCGATCAATACTGTGATCAAGTCTGCTGATGCTGGCGTGCAAACTTTCCTGCAAGAAACGGCAAAAAAAATGAAATGATTAGCAGCAGTGGGTTTATATGGCATTGCATTCAGACCACAAAAAAAAAGTTTGACAGATTCACACTTTAGCTAACAAAGCGAAGGTTGCATCATGCATTGAGAGTATTAGTGTTAAGAGTGAGAGCAGTGTTCCATGATTACAAATGTCAGTTCTTGTACTGTTTTATTTAATCTAAATAAAGACATACTGGAACTCTACAAGTGCGTCTTTACGTACCAACTTTTTTACTTTTACTTTTGGCTATAACTTATCGATTCTGTTACAGTGGTACCTTGTTTATCTACAAGTGGTGGCTCATCTTTGATAACTTTGTGCATGAGCATTATGCGTGGAGTGGTGACGTGGTGTCAGCAGGCTGACAAGCTTTATTATTTATGTCAGCAGGCCGACATGAAAAATAAAAGATGAATCCCAATCAACTCTCCCAACTTGGAGTGTTGTGGTTGACATAAAATTAAATGAAAACAAAATTTTGCAAGGTAATTTTTGATAAATTAATTGTTAATGTTTCAAAGCTGAACTAAGTTGACGAGACGAGTTTGTTAGAAAGTTGGTTGTGACACCTGCCATCATTCTGCCAAAAAACTCTCCAAGTGAGTGCCACTTCATGCTTACAAAAGTTGTGCAAGGGGAAACAGTATCTATTGGAATAAGCTAGCAGCAGTGCTCTTTGTTCATTAACTAGCATGTTGTTCAAATAAATTAAATTAGATTAAAGAAAGATTAGGGCAGTTTAATGTGGTGTCACATTGCTGTTTGTTTGGGTATTGTCTTGTGTATGGTTCCCGACGTGTTGTTTAGAGAAACAACGATTTAAAAGCTTGTAAAATGTCTAAGGCATACCTGCTCATAAAAGTGGGAGACAATGGAATATGTGAGACATGAGTCTCATGCTTCATAGCAAAATTTGAATGAATTTCTTAGATGTATGTATTGATTAGTAAGCAGTCTTGGTGTTTGCTGGTCCTTTTTCTTCAGTAGCAAATATCATCAGGGCTTTGTTGCACATGCTTTATTTTTCTCATGTAAGGACACTTGCGTTGTGTTACACTTAATGAGCTTTTTGTTTCTTTTGTGATGTAGATATATTAGTCAGCACTAGGCAATTGAAGTTTGCTAGGAAGTTGTAAGTGCAAGAGTAGTCGTAGGCTAAGCTATTCACATGGAAGTGTTGGTCAAGTGGTTAATGTCGCTAAGCACGCTCCCATTTTTCTTATGGGGAGAAAGGTACACCACCTGGCAATTAGAGTTGTACATATTTGTATCACAAGGAGGTGGCCTTTCCTTTATGATGACTAGAGTCTGGATACATTCATATATGAGCACAAATCAGAGTTTAAGAAGGGCTTTTATAGTATTTTATAGTGCTCATAAAAGCCTTTTTTCAGCGTTCGTGCCTACCCACAATACAGGTCGACCCCCCCCCCCCCCAACTCTAAATCTCTGAGAATGGCTAAGTATCGCCGCATCTTTACCTTGATAAATACGCGACACAACCAGCTGCACTGTGGTGACGTTTCTTTTTTATTTTGACACTAATCCTATGTAGCTAAAGGGCAGAAGGCCACAAAGTGCTGTCATTTTGACTCGTCCGAACTTGAGTCCAACAACACCTGTTTCTCACTAGTTGCATGCCAAAGTGCATTGTCCTCTGTTCCATCCAAAGCATACTTTATGCAGCATTTGTGGAAAGACTTGCACACAATCTTTTTGGAGAGAGATTTCGAAGCTCACGACACCCAGTCATAAACGGTCGTGAGCTGTGGACATCATAGGTGGCCAGGGGGGTCTTGGGATTGTCACCCAGCATCCACTCATTGTTGAGCTACCGCATGCGATCTTTGAAGGGTTTATTGAGCACTTCATTCATTGTTTAGAGGATTGATGTTAGTCCTCCAGGGATCGCAACAAGGTCAGTCTTGCCATCGGACAGAGCTCCCTTTACATTGGCCGTGAGGTGGCCTCTAAATGAGTCGAGCATCAACATGCTTGGTCACCGGAAAAGCACACCAGGTAGCCGATTCCACATGAGCCAGGTCGACTCAAACATGAGAGACTCATTCATGAACACTTTTTCGTTTGCTCTCACGATAACATCCCGGGGAGAGTCCTTTGGCAGCTCTTTTCTCTTGAAAATGATATAAGGGGGCATCTTCTTTCCATCAGCTGTGCTCACGAGCATCACTCTAAATCGCGAATGCTCGTTGTCTGTTATCAAGAGCTTTACTTACTTGGAACCGCTTGCAGACCGGTTCGAAGGCATATTGAACCAGATCGGAGTTTTGTCAGCGTTGCACATGGGTTTCATCATGTAGCAATGCTGTCGACGAAGCCGAATGACGAAGCGCTGATACTTGGCCACCTTATCTTCGGGCAGTTTTTGGCACATGAAAGTATGCCGCCTCAGTGCAAAGCCCTTCCGCTTTATAAATTGGCGCACCCACGATGGTGAGCTCTTCTATTGTGCACTCGTGAGCCCAGAGTCATGCGCTATCTTGATAGCTTTCACCCAAATGCACTCCGCTGTCATGGGTAGCGACCCTACACGCAGCTACCGGACGAGTTCGGCGAGTAGCGTTTCCACTTTGGGGTGAACGGCAGTCCGTCCATGAAACGAAGTTTTTTTTGGTTGCTGCAGGATCTCATGCGCAGCTTTTGGCTCCTCCAGTATCAGATGCTTTTCTCCAATACAACTGATTTCCGTTGTGCCGCCAGGTTGCCATGGGCATTGGCATACTAGATAACTTTTTTCTTAAAGCCTATTCTAAACTGCTGTTGACTGACACTAATTTCTGAAGAAAATAAAAAAAGAAAATAGCCGACTGAAAAAAAAATAATGGAAGCAAAATGGTGTTGCTAGTACACTGTAGGTCTAGCCTCGCCTTGCCCAACGGTGCCGCTGCAGATGCTCATGATGGGAATGGAGGCCTTTGACTTTAGTTGCCTATTGTTGCAAGACTTGCACATTTTTTCTGCCAATGACTGGTATATAAGACGAGGGTTGAATTTAATTGTGTATTTTTTAACGACCTATATTTCAGTTTTACGGTAAGTGCCCATAAATATCTCTTTCCCTATTCAGTTCTTATATGAACACTCTTTAACCTTGAATTTCACTTTTGAGTGCAGTTTGAGACTCTTATTTATGTTAGAAGCACTGTGGTGTTCAAACTAGGTCAACTAACTTGCAGAAAACGACCGCCAGCAGCCGTAAAATGGAACGTGCCAGCCACCTTACGCCAATGTGTTTATATGTCGTCAGCGGCTATATGAGGAAAGATTCAGGAAAGGAAAAGATGCCATTTCTGCAACCATAAATGGAGCACGTCTCAGCATCTGCTATAAGTGTGGTGAGGGAAATAAAAATGGGATGTGGAAAGGAGAGTGGTGTCCATTGCCGAGGACGCAGCGGTAAGCTTCTATAGCCGCTAGTCTACTCTAGTGTCCTCAAGGCAATAAACAACTTTGAAGACATGAGTATGGCAGTGGGCAGGGAATACCGTCTGTGCAGACACAGGAAGATGGCAATGCAAATCCGGCCCATTCCCAGTTCACAGGAGAAATTGTAGTTAGTCCCTGGAAGTTACTGCTTGCCCAATAAAGAGCATTGGAATGCGGTAATATTACAAGCTGGTTCATTATGAGGTGCAAAACCATGATGCGATTAGGTGTCATGCACAAGCGAGGTCATGTGCACATGACGTGCCCGCGCCAGGTCGTGCACGTGCATGTTGCTTTGTCCTTTCGGGGTTCTATGTATAGTACACTGCCTGTTTCAGGGGGATGGACCCCTACGGGTGCGCACTTTTTGAGAGGCTGACACGGATCGTGTATTCTTACAGTGATACACCACATTGCACTCCCAAAACTGCTGTTAGGGTTTATGCATCAAAAACACTCCAAGAATTGTCAGGGCTGGTGCCAGCGCGGCGCTGAAATGGTGAAGACGCGAAAGTATACGAAATGGACGCAGATTCGTGTCGCATCTCTCTGCGATCCGAAGTAAAAATAAAAAATCGAATTTGCACATATTCAGCTTATGTGTTTTATTTTTCTTAACATTTATTGATTCAAGCAACAGATTACACAAATTACACTTGTCACCACAAATAATTCTCGCAGTGTTATGCGCTACTGCGAGCGATGTCGGAGCACCAATGTCTACGTAGAGGAACGATGTCGGAGCTCAGATAACTATGCAGGACTGTAGTACACTAAATGCAGGACCGTATTTTGTTGTACGACAATTCGTTCATCTTGGGTCACAACCCTGCGAGAAGTGCAAGCGACGTTGATTTAGAAATTTCACATGTTTCCGCTGCAAGTAGCATTGCGAATCTTGGCAAATGTGATCGTGAGTGTCCAATCCATGCAAAACATTTGTTGGCTCAATGTGATCAGACCTGGTGAGGGGCTCATTGAAGGTATTCATCGACAGGAAAACAACTGAACCTACACAATTAGACTCGGCGAATTCGAAGAATTTCTCCCTTCTGGTTTTTAGGGGTCTATCTGATTGTGCGCACGCCCAAATTAAAGTAGAGCCAGGAGTGTGTTGATTTCTCAGTGAACATTTGACTGGACATGATACAGAACACTAGGAACCGTGCAAGATAAAGGACAATGGCATGGCTAAGTTTAACCATTGGCACCTTTGTGCCATTATAAACACTAGCATTCTTGCTTTCCTGTCTTTATTACAGGTCACTTACCTCTGTTTCTATAGTGGGTGTTTGTGTAAAATTTATTGTGCTAATTACAATTTTGGAAGCCTAAATTGGTGTTTTTGCCTTCCTGTTTTTGGTGCCTAAAACTCTCTTTTGTAGTGCCTGAAAATTCGGCCCCTAGTGATGACCCTTATCTCCCCTCCAACAATGCTGTGCTGTGCTCCCTTGGGGGGGGGGGGGGGGTTACAAAAATGTCTTTCTCAATCTCTAACCACCATTTCTCTCTCTCATAAATGGGGTTAGTCTGGAGATTATGGTGTGAGTTTCATTTTTCATTTCCAACAGTTAAATTAACTCTTGGGGATGGCCTAATGTGCACTAAAATGGGTATGTTTGCATTTTTAGCACAGATACACTGAATCTGAAAGTTGGTGTCTTATTGAAACATGTATAACACTTGCTGCTTTGTAAAAGCTATAATAATGATTTATGACACATTTCCTGCATGTTGCTGTGCAAAGAAAGCTTTTCTGCACATGAATGCAGTGGCCTCCGTCATGAGCTCAAGAAATGCATTTTCAATGCAGATTAAAAGTTTATAGATTTTATACATTGTTTTCAGTGTCTAAGATGTCTAATATGGGGCCCTGTACAGCACTTGGCAAGGTAAACTAGTAGCCATGAGATTCGGTAGGATTTTTTCTTGGGGATGCAAACCAATGTTGCATCGCGGCCAGTGGAGAAGGAGAGCACTGGTCTAGCTTGGGCGGCAGGCAACTGCTGGTATGGCTTGAGGGGGAAGTGCCCCTTTTGTACCCTCCTGCCAATTCCCACCCTAGTAGTTACGATATTGTGCTGCTTCAATCAAATCAAGGGTACAATCCTGGCTGCCTTGGTTATTTTAGTTATGCAATGGTGTCCAAATGCAAAAGCTGTTGTGTATTTCATCTTAAGCGCCCCTTTAAACAAGCTGATTTGGTCAGAATTGCTTGTATATGAAGACATGCCTGATAATCGGGGTGTGGTTTTGTCATGTGAAATTCTAGAATCAAGTTTTGAACTAATACTGATAAAAATTCAATAGGCAGGCAATTAAGCAGCTACGTTGTCTATAATATGTAATACAGGGAAAATATAATATGAGCACATATCTAAAAAAATGCCATATCGTTGCTGTATGTAGCTGTTGTAAATTATTTGCTCCAAGCCACCACGACAGTGCTCATTCAAGAGGAAAAGTAGATGTGTGCATTTGATGCAAAAGCAGCAGTGGAACAATAGCTGGCTTTGTGGAGTTTGAAATGAAGTCAAGTGCTGGTCACTCATGCAATTTTTGGTAGATGATCTTGCCTACACCTAAAAAAAAACCTGCTTAAGGCATAGGTCTTACCTTCCATAGGTCCGCGATATTTGTAATTCTTTATTTATCATTAAGCATCATTTGAGACCTTCATTTTAGGATACTTATTAAATATGAATACCTACTTAAGTTTACACTTAAATTTTATTTGGCTATTTTTCTAATGTGGTAAAAAACTGCAAAAACAACAAGGATTAGACAGAGAAACAGGACTAGTGCTGTACTATGAATGTGTATGAATAATATTGTATGAATGAAAGAGGACTATGATTGTCCGCCAAGAAGCTCAAGTTCTTATGCTTCTCAAGTTCATTTTTAATGTAGCTGTTTACATAACCACATTTATACTGAATATTATAAACTACTTCATACAAATACTCTTTATCAGCTCAACTTATAGGGGCAAACATGGGCACCCTCATTAACTGCATATTTGGACTAGCAAGCAAGCCAACAAACAATGCATTTAAACGAAAATATAGTGGAGCCTGTTTACCACGTAAACAGTTATTTTCTTGCACTAGTAGGTACAGGGGAGTGGGGGGGGGGGGAGGGCAAATGTTTTTAGGCCACTCTTTTATGGGAATACATGGTATAGTGGCCTGGAATCTTTTGACTCCCGCTGTACATCCCATGCCACAAAAGCCCTTGCAGCCAGCTCCCCCATTGTTGCCGAAGTGACAACAATTTGTATGAAATATTCAAAAGTGATAAGATTGTAGTAAAAAATAGTACATTAAAATTCAAGTACTACATTCAAGTCCATAGAGTATTGATGGTGTTTTTTTTTTTTAAATTTAGGATACTTATTAGGAATGAGTACTTTCAAGGATGTAGAATAGTTACTTGCAACTAAGGCACCGTAAACCTTTGCAGTCATACAATGGAAGCATTCAAATGGCCTCTGTATAGCAGTGGTGCGACTCCTAGTTTAAAAATAGAGGATTTCAAATGTCATCCTCTTTATGGGAGTTGGTAGTCAAAAAGTGCTTTTGTAACATGGGTCTACTAAATCCCACTTGGCAATGAAAGCTGAAATGACAGATATTGCTTAAAGACAATTCTAATTAAATTAAGTTAATATTTTTATGTGAAAACATTTGGCCCCTGTACATCGAAATCGTAACAACGTAAGACATTCTGTAATCGCCAGAATAGACAATGTCCAGTTAATATTAACCTTGCCAATGGCTGTTATAAGTAGCTAAAGAAAGAATTGCCAGTAAATGTGGAAAATTGCCAATTGTGATATTGTAGTTAATTGTGAGATATGAGAGAATCAATCAACAGCATACCACCACTGTGACACTGTCATTACTACTGTTTTTTTAGTCACATGTCAGGTCACTGTCCAGGTTACTGTGTTCCGACGAGGTAGCACCACCCATACATTTAGCGCAGTTTGGCTATAGCCTATTAGCAAATGATGGATGCAGTAATGGCATTACATGTGTTCTGATCAATTTACACAACTCGTATGCCTTGTGGACTTGGCCTTATGCCAAATACTTGCCCCATTTACCCCCTTCTTTCCAAACTCCCCACCACTGGACGAGCACACAGCCAAATAGCACTTTGTTTAGAAAGTGCAGTTTGTGTGAGGAACTTCAGAAGTACTGAGCACTACAAGTCATCGTGGCACCGACAATGCCTCATACATATTTAAATAAGCCATTCAAACACTGAGTTTTAAGTAGAGGAAAGTTTTAAAATTATGTAGGCTAGTTGTGCTATAATTAGTTTCCAGACTTACTTGAAATATGTCGGGAAAAATATGCTTTGTAAAGAAACATTTCTTGAAACTTGTGCAAATTTTTCATTAAACAAAACATCAATATTAGTTTGTTTCCTTTATTCCAACCCATAATCAATAACAAGAGCACAATGCAGTCATTTCCGTCAATGTAGGACAGTGTGTTGTGCCACTGAAGCACTGAAAGAAGTTCCATCAGTATTGAGGTAGTGTGGTGTGTGAGCCATTAGTAGCAAGGTGTTGTTTTTGCATCAGGTTTGCTTTTAAATGGGTGCCCTCTTGCACCGTTTCTTTTTTTTTCATGTGAGTGGACAAAAGTGCATTCGTTTGCAGTCTTGTCCTCTTGTATTTTGTGCCCACAACATTTTCAGACCGGAAGTTATGAGGCACCATGTAGAGAACATTTCTAAAAGAAATTTTATTATTTGTTCAGTATTTGAAAAGTTGGAAGTGTAACTACCACGTTACCATGTCAAAAGGGGCAAGGGTCACTGCTAGCACTCTTTACCTCTGCCAATTTCTGCGAGTGACATACCTTTCGCGCATTTATGTGCCAGGCCCATGGAAACACATCATGTGATGAATCCCACCTCCTTTCTTCTGTTTCGATTTTGCTTTCCGGTACATTTCCAGTGGGAGCATTATACACGCTGCATTTTAAGAACAACTAAAGTTGTGTACCATGGTAAGTGGCAGTGGCACTGTGAGCGATGCACACAGGAAAAGTTCGCGCGACGTTGGCTCCCCACGTAATAAAAATGCTCTATCACTGCGTAACGCTTTTAATATACTTGGTGACTGCATAGCTTGCAATGGCAATAGCTAGCTGGAACATTTACTTAGAGGTTATGTCTCCAGGTGATGCGAGAATATAACTTTCTCCAACATTTCTCGTCCCACAAGCTTTTGCTGTTGAGTGTACATGTTTTTCACTCGCACTTGAAGAGCAGCTCTCTTGAAAAGAAGGGCACAGTGCCTTCAGTTTTTTGGTTATATGCTTTTCTTCTGCCACTGCAGCATTCTATACTAGGTAGACACTTTTTCCATCAATCGATCTGCATGCCACGCGTATTGGTTGGCAAAGCCGAAACCAGGTGAGGGACCCTTTGACAAGTGTTCACTTCTATTCGTGCACAAACAACACTCACCACATTCGCTTTGTAGTTTTACGAGGGTTGGCAATTTAGCGGTAATTATGTATCAACATTATTTACATAATGCTTTCAGATACCTTTATTGGTGTCATGACCATTGTTGGAAAATCTGGTAACACTATGGAACTTTTTTTAGAAATGTATTTCATAATTTTTTAGCCATTTTGGAGTTCATTGCACGAGAAAGAAAATTCGGGACAGTTCATGTTCGTTCACTGTGGTGTCTTAGGTAGCAAAAAAGTGTGCAACACAATTCCAGCTGAGCTATTCGTGCTCTTGTGTCCTTCGATGCCTACTTCATAAACTGTGATTGATTCAGTGTACTGTGGATATGTTTGTTCCGGTAGAGGTTTTTGGTTGCCGGCCCTGAATAAATTATGTTATGGATAATTCAGCATAGGCGGTTGTTGTGCAGTTATAGCACAGCATATAAATGTTCCGAATGGCTACTTAAGGTCAAAATATTATCCTAATCTACGCCTGAACTTTAGTTTATGTATGCTGTACTTTCTTAGATATTCAAGGTTCACATCACTTCAAAATTTCCACATAAATTCCAAGTAAGTTTCAATGCCCTTAGGTATTTACACCTATTCATATTAACTTTCCGATATAAGTATGTGCCCTAAACGCTATCGGATGTAATTGGTTTATTTGATTGATGATTGATTGATTGATATGTGGGGTTTAACGTCCCAAAACCACCATATGATTATGAGAGACGCCGTAGTGGAGGGCTCCGAAAATTTTGACCACCTGGGGTTCTTTAACGTGCACCCAAATCTGAGCACACGGGCCTACAACATTTCCGCCTCCATCGGAAATGCAGCCGCCGCAGCCGGGATTCGAACCCGCGACCTGCGGGTCAGCAGCCGAGTACCTTAGCCACTAGACCACCACGGCGGGGCGTAATTGGTTTATTTACCAAATGTTTTTTTTAAGTTAATTTTCTTTCAGATAATGTCTTGGGACAGATGGTTTATCTCTGGTGATGTCAGTTATGATGTGAGCAAGTCGCAATGTGACTAGTGGACGCTCAGTGTATTTACATACGGAAAGGGGAGACAAGGGTAGAGTGTCGTCTCCCCCTCCCCCTTGATATGGTAGAGAAAAATACACAGCGTCGCACTAACACATGTGTTTTGAGACTAAAAACACTTCATATGTTACCTGGCCCTGGCAAAGTATGTACTTCTGCGCCATATAGTGCAGGGGTAGGAATCGACTTAATCAAGCAGTTGCAGAGATAGTAGCCAGTGGCGTGGCCAAGGGGGAAGGGGGTTCAAACCTTTCCCTTGAACCCCACTCCCCGAAATTTTTTGTCCAACACCCCCCCCCCGTTCCCTCCCCCCCTGCCACTTACTCAAGTCATTTTTTTTTCGTTGCTTCGCGCTGACATGATTTAGAAACTAAGCGCTGCTACTATCACAATATCGTTACTGGTTGCTTTTGCAATCAATAATGTCTGCATACGGAAAAACGTGTCGCGGTGTTTCTGAAGGCTGTGAGGTTTTCGGCAGGAATCTCGGCCGTGAAATTAATGCTCAAGCGGTGGTCATACTTGTACCCGCCGAGACAGATCTCGCTGTAGTCGATCACTGCGATAATTTTCAATGGGGAGAGGTTTGTTTTAATGGAAATAGCCAGACAGACACACTGCAGTTCCAAGGTCTGATAGGCCAGATTCAAGCATATTACAGTGTCACTCTTAGACTCTTCGTACGTGTGCTAAGATACACGCAAGCCAAATAATAACATTTCTATTTAATTTTCGCACGTTCTGATAACATCTGAACACACACGCACGGAGGCACACACGCGTGAACGTGCGCGACAGAATATTCGGTTTATACACCTAACTCCACTTGTATGCGAGTGTACAATATATTTATACACATTTTTATTATGCCTTAACGTTTAAGGCACTCCGAAGTGTTGTGCAGTGACCAACGTTGAACACAGGCAAACGAGCAGGCTATAACTACAGCCTTAGAAAGGCCTACTAAAATACTGATCATGTAACTTATAGGCTCATGAATAAAAAGATGGTGGTCATAAACCTAAAGCAACGTAATAAGAAATGCAGTGCGGACAGCTGTAGTGAGCACTAGTTTTATTGTTCAGCACTGTGGCAAACAGCGCAAGAATAAGGATCATAAAGCTGAAAAAAATATACGACAAATTATATATATACTGATTTGCTTCATCTATTCGTTTGTTTACTTTGACATGACTAGAAGGGCACATTGAACAATTTCTGCAACTAGCGACATGACGCATGACAAGAAATGCACACAATGTAAAAACATTGGTGGCCATGTTATCACGTAAAATTACGAGCAATGTACATAGTAACCATAATTTTTTACAAGAAATGAAAAAAAAACTTTGTGCAAGCAATGTCACATTCCTCAAACACATTACATAGCGGCATACTGTTGATTATCTTTTTCAATGGACACAAAGATTATTCTGCGCATTAAAAGTCACATTATATGCGCCATATGTTACCTAAAATTTGCTAGAATTGCCACATGCAAATTTGGGTTGTTGCATTGTCGTTCACACCTTTCGTATCCGCTAATCACGTCTGCAAGTGAAATGTGCCACTGAAAAGCTAAGAGTAGGCAACGGGAGAGAACGGAATCACTCTGTCATGCTGTCAAAGTGATTTTCAGCAACATGCCTCACACAGTTGAACTTGCTTCTTTACAGCTGGACGAAAAGTAGCGCATACTGATTTTACCAAAACCGTCTTTTTTACTACCCGCCAGGGTGTTCCAGTGGTTATAGTGCTCCATCGCTGACACGCAGGCAGTGGTATCGAATCCCTGTAGTATTTTCTATGTAGGCATAAATCCTTGAGACCCATGCACTTTGATTTAGGTGCATGTTAAAGACGGAAAGTGGTAAAATTTCCGGAGCACCCCAGCACAGCGTCTCTCGTAGTCATATCGTGGTTTCTGGATCATCATCATCAGCCTGACTACGTCCACTGCTGGACAAAGGCCTCTCCCATGTTCCGCCAGTCAACTCAGTTCTCTGTTTGCTGCTGCCACTTTATACCTGAAAACTTTTTCATCCCATCTGCCCACCTAACTTTCTGTCTCCCCCTTACCCGCTTGCCTTCTCTGGGAATCCACTTTTGAAGAACAGCGGTTATCCTGCCAACGCGCTACATACCCGGCCCATGTCCATTTCCTCTTCTTGATTTCATCTATGGTATCCTTAACCCCGGTTTGTTCTCTGATCCACTCTGCTCTCTTCTTGTCTTTAAGGTTATACCTATCATTTTCCTTTCCATCGCTCGCTGCCTTGGTCTCAATTTAAGGTGAACCCTCTTTGTAATTCTCCAAGTTTCTGTTGCATAGGTAAGTACCGGCAAGAAGCAGCTGTTATACACCTTTCTCTTGAGGGATAGTGGCAATCTACCAGTCATGATTTGAGAGTGCCTGTCAAATGTGCTCCACCCCATTCTTATTCTTCTAGTTACTCAATCTCGTGGCTTGGTTCCGTGGTTATTACCTGCCCTGAGTAGATGTAGTCTTTTACAACTTCAAGTGCACTATTACCTATCTCGAAGCGCTGTTTTCTTCCGAGGTTGTTGTACATTACTTTTGTTTTCTGCAGATTAATTTTAGGACTTACCTTTCCGCTCTCCTTGTCTAACTCCGTGATCATGAGTTGCAATTCTTCCCTTGAGTTACTCAACAATGCAGTGTCATCGGCGAAGCGTAGGTTACTAAGGTACTCTCCATTACCTTTTATCCCTAACTCTTCCCATTCTAGGCTTTTGAAAACCTCTTGTAAGCACGCTGTAAATAGCAGTGCATGGGGAGATTGTATCGCCCTGCCTTACACCCTTCTTGATTGGTATTTTGTCGCTTTCCTTATGGGGCACTATGGGGGCAGTTGACCCCCTGTATATTTCTTCCAGGATGTTTATATAGGCTTCGTCGACGCCCTGATTTAGCAGTGTCGGCATGACTGCTGCTATTTCTACTGAATCAAACGCCTTCTCGTAATATATGAAAGCTATGCATAGTGGGTGGCTGTATTCTGAGAATTTATCTATTACCTGATTGATAGTATGAACGTGGTCTATTGTTACGTATAGCCTGTTCGAAATCGTGCTTGTTTCTTTGGTTGATTGAATTCCAATGTTGTCTTAATTCTGTCAGCAATTACCTTTGGAAATAGCTTGTATATGACAGAGAGCAAGCTGATCGGTCTGTAATTCTTGAAGTCCTTGTCATCTCATGTCTTTTGTATTAAGATAATGTTAACATTCTTCCAAAATTCCGGTACTCTTCCAGTCAGGAGTCACTTCGTAAACAGGGTGGCTAGTTTTTCTTACACAATCTGTCCTTCATCTTTTATCAGATCTGACGTTATCGGATCCTCACCAGCAGCTTTGCCTCTTTGCATTCTCTCCGAGGCTTTTCTGACTTCTGTCATTACTGGTGGGATGCCATCTTGGCATGCTAGTTCTTATATTAAGGTCGTGGTTGTCCCGGCTACTATACAGATCTCTGTAAAACCCCTCCGCTATTTTAACTGCCCTATTCATATTGATAGTTACTTTGCCTTCTTTGTCCCTTAGTGCATACATCCCATTTTTGCCTATCCCAAGTTTACTCTTCACTGCTTTGACGCTTCCTCCGTTCTTCAGAGCGTGTTCAATTCTCTCCATGTTATACCTTCTTACATTGGATACCTTACGCCTATTAGTCAACTTTGAAGGTTCTGCCAATTCTCTTTTGTGTGTTGTATTTAAGGCTTTCATGTTTTGACCTTTTTAATGAAATTCTTCGTCTCCTCGGACAGCCTGCCAGTGTCCTGTCTAACTTACAGTACCTCCAACTTCCACTGCACACTTCGTAATGATACTCGTCAGATTATCATTCATTGCGTCAACGCTAAGGCTGGTTTACTCGATAAGAGCCGAGTACCTGATCTGAAACGAGACCGAATTGCTGTACTTTTCCTCTCAGTGCTAGCTCAATTATTGGCTTCTTGCGTATCAGTTTCTGTCGTTCCTTCTTCATGTCTAGGCGAATTCAAGACCGTATACCATCATTCTATAGTCACTGCATCGTACCTTGCCAAGCAATTCAACATCCTGCACGATGGCTGGGTGTGCACTCAGTATAAAGTCTATTTCGTTCTCACTTTCGCCATTAGTGATCCTCCATGTACACTTAAGGTTCCCTCGTTTTTGGTAGAAGGTTTTCAATATCTGTAAATTATTGCGTTTTGCGAAATTTGCTAATAGCTCCCCTCTGGCATTTCTAGTACCGATGCCATAATCTCGTACTGCCTGGTCTCAAGCCTGCCTCTTCCGTACCTTGGCATTGAAGTCGCCCATCAGGTGTTAAACCCCACCAATTGATCAATAATAACTATATCTTTACTGTTCAAAACATCTCAATCCAAGAATAATTTCAGTTAACTTTCATCTTTGACTGAGCTGGCGTCTACGGTTGATATTACACACAGATTCGGCTGAAGCCGTCTACGTTACCGCTAAAGAGCAGAAAAAATGTCTTCAGGCCGGACTTGCATTTCACGGTGGATGTTCAGAGAGCGATGCCAAACAATCTTTCATGTGTTGTAGCTCTCAGGCACAACTTTAGGCGCCTCAGCGATTAAAGAAAGCGTTCTGCTTCAGCTGCGCTCACCGGCAGAGTTGCTAGAATCTTTAGAAGATGGTGCACGTTTGGGAAGAATATCCCTGGGCAATAGGCAAGCGCTTACATCGCAGACATGCTTAGCGTTTCTCGCTTCTCTCGCTTCCATTTCACAGCCTATACTGCTAACTCTCCTGGCAATGCCGAAGTTGAGATAATGTACGAGTACACGTCAGCGAACTTCTCGGCAGCGGGAAGAGTGACAGATTTGGGAATATTCTGTGGCACAAGGGAAGAAAGGATCTTCAAGGTGTGCCGATGCCTTTAAAGCGCTCATTAAACTGCACAGGCCAAAAATACTGAAATCCTAAAGTTCTCTTCAATGCTAGCCACTGGCATGCCACTTCGATGAAGCTGCCTACCTGTGACAAGCGGCATCCTCATTTTCGATAGTTGTCAAGTGGGCACTGGGAGCAGCGTCGCCTTTTGGGAAATAATCATCAAGAGTTATACCGTAAGACGTTTCGGCGCGAGTCTCATAGAAGGGTGCTGATCAACCCAGGACACGAACAACCAAGCAATACGAGTATACTCTGTTTCAAACATCTTGTGCAACGTTGTAGAAGCTAGCGAGGCTTCTTGCAGTCGATGCTTTCACAACAAACAGTAGTTCGACGTTCTTACCACCGATTATTTAGTTGTTCTTCCTTTATTATGGCGAGAAGTAATTGAAGATATTATGTGCCTTACAAACAAAAACGCCGTGAAACGTCTGTTATTATGTGGCTGTATAGCTTAGTTTTCACGTGACGTTGCATACAGCCTCTTTACTCTGGGTGCGTCACGATGGCGGTCACCTGGACTTTCAGTGTCGGTGCAGGTTAGGACAACACCACAGGGTCGTTCGGTACCCGCGTTCTTTTGTGATCACCTCGCTTTTTTCTGTTCGCCAGTCGCGCCAAAGGGGAGCACAAAGAAACGCGAGAGTGCATCGGCACTTATCAGATGCCACGCGAGCGACCACGAAACGCGCGGAGTTATACGTTTTGCTGGCCGAACTTCTTGCATTGCTTGAAAAGCGTTGCACGTGATGTATGAAACGGAGTATAGGCAGCGTATTTCAAGGGAGTGACTTCGCATTGCTAGGAAGCAACGAGCTCAGCAATGTTCGAGCAGTGACCCTGAATGCGAGAAACGAGAACTTTCGCGACGATACATGTCGGATGGTTGTGTTCCGCTCAAAACACTAGCGCTCCTTTGTCGCCTGGCGGAAAGATTCGCGGGTATACATTTCCTCCGCTTCCCTTCAGGTGCCGGCAAGGTCGCGCTCGCCCAGTATCTTACTTTGCGCGCGAGATGTCTCACGTTTGGGATTACGCGCATACGGAAGGCTGGTAGTTTCTGTCGCGTTGTGATGAAATACCAAAAACGTGAATGAACTCGAAGGAGATGATGGCAGTAGCGAAATTCCAGCGACTTGCATCAGAATGCCCGAAACAGACAAGCAACAGGCATGGACGCTGCACAGTAGAGCGTAAGTAAACTCGTGTTGTATGCGCTGGCAGTTCTCGTCGGAGTTCACGCGCTCTGAAAAAAATGGATTATGGTGCACTATGCTCTCAGCAACTCCGGAGTTCATTCCTTCATCACTGGTGAATCGATCACTGATGATTTTGTGTGGTTCGATGCTGCTCCTGTTCACGCTGGCAGAATTGCTGGAAACATGAATGCACGTATGCTGCATGGTGAAATATTCTGTACAGCTCTGAATCTGTTCAGGTAAAGAGAAAAGTCGGCTGCACGCTTGCAAAAAAAAAAAAACGGAAGTCACCTTGCTGCAACGCTATCGTTTCAAGGAGCTGAGTAAAGAGAGCTAAGAAAAAAAAAAACGAGAACATAGCGCTTTTTTGCGCGTATTCAAAGGTTTTAGCGCATATGCGCAGAGACCATGTTTTATGGGAGTAGGTATAGTCCGGTCGCACGTGCACTTTTGATTGAGACCAAGTGAACATTTCTCATGAATGATTACCTGGCCCTCGCAGATTGCACGATAAAACATCTACGATTGGAGTACTTCATTGCTATCAATAGTCACGGTGCAACTGAAAGTCTGCCCGAAAAATAACGTCTGCAAAATGTTGTTGCCAACATGCAGCATATATTATAAAAAAATTACTTATTGCGTATCGCAAGCATGCTTGTATGCTTGCAGTGAAGTAAAAAAAAGCTCACTAAAAGCTACCACTGCGTCAGGGCGGCTTGACATATATAAAGATTAATGTAAAACCATTCTCACAGGCATGAAGACACAGACATCGACAGTAAGAAATTCGCACAACAAAGTAAGCAAAACGAAAATCTAATTATGAATGTACAAAAACATGCTGCGTATACCTCTCATTCCTCTTTATAAGCGGAACCCTCCTTGACCTGTCAAACGCACTTCACCCAGACGAGGCCTACGCCATCTACTATTAACAAAGATTAACGATTAACGATGTCTTCTTCAATCGGGTGGGTAATCACAATAATGCGTTTTCAAAGACTAATCCGTTCAATAGTGCGGCGAGAGGCCGTTGCTCCAAGCGGTCACTGTACCTGTCGTTTACTCTATTTAGAGCACTTCGTATAGTGCCCCGCCGCCGTGGTCTAGTGGCTGAGGTTCTCGGCTGCTAACCCGCAGGTCTCGGGATCCGATTCCTGCTGCAGCGCCTGTATTTTCGATGGAGGCGAAAATGCTGTAGGCCCGTGTGCTCAGATTTGGGTGCACGTTAAAAACACCAGGTGGTATATATTTCTCGATCCCTCCACCACGGCATCTCTCATCATATAGTGGTTTTGGGACGTTAAACCCCACATAGCAATCAATCATTCTTACAGTACCTTTACTTAGTCTCTTCACAACCATATGCATGGGGAGAGGGGGAATCTCATGACTTGTTATCATGTGCTCCATCTGTTTACACTATCGCCGATAGTGACGTCACAAAGAAAAGCTGATGCCTGTGCCCCCACCCATCGAGTCTGTGTGACCCCCCCCCCCCCCCCCTTGAGAAAAATTTCTGGCTATGCCCCTGGTAGTAGCAGCTGTATTATACCCCAGGAGAGTCGTACAGCTGTGATTTCACCTATGCCAAGCGTACTTGTAGTGCCGGGAACAAACAAAAAAATTGTGTTGAGTAGTTAGGGCGCACGGTTCTGTATACAGTCACTTTATAGTACATACAGTCACTTTATAAAATAAGATGCATTCAGATATGTTGCTCCGAGGTCATACAGCGTGAGCGAAAATTTGAAGACCCTTGAGCTTCGCCTTCAGAGTAGATCGCGATAGCGTAATCTGGCTTCAAGAGTAGATAGCAATAGCATAATCTGGCTTCGTGTGCATCGCCTTCTGAACTGCTAGCCTGCTTCGGTTCTCGGCTGTTCTGTGCATGCCTCAACGTGCCGTAAGGAAACGAACGACTGTGCACGTAACATTGCTCGTTTCAAAGTATCATTATATGCTTTCCACTACGCCATAATTACTTCTTTTGCGAATCAGCGAGGAGCCCAATATGCGCCCGTAGGGCAACATGCGAACCTTCGCAGCCATTCACCTTGTTGGTGTTTCTGCTGATGCTGATGATCACATATGTCTGAGCGTTTTGTAACGAGTGGGCCTTTAAAACACCCACTAGTTGGTCAATTCACATCTTATGATGAATGGCGTGATTCTATAGGCTTCCGCCACGTCATATATGCGTTAAGGAGACTTCTTTCACTACATGACATTCATATATAGTTTTTTTTCTGCAGTTTAAAGAAATCTCGTGGCTTTGTGGTTGAACTAGGGTCGCACCAATATACAAAGACGGAGAGTCCACTGACCCATCCAGTTATCGATCAATATTTGTGCTAAGCGTCCTTAACAATCTATATGAGAAACTTCTTGCAGCCCGTATACATACATTTCTAGATAAATACTGCATACTTCGCCCGCAACAGCACGGTTTTCGTTCCGAGCACTTAACATCAACCGCGGTGCTGTCTCTAACACAAGCAATTAACTCCGCCCTAAACAATAACAAACTGGTGGCTGTCGTGTACTTATACCTGAAAAAAGCATTCGACACCGTACCGTAGATCAATCCATACTCTTAGGCAAATTGAAGCACTACGGTTTAAGATGTACATCGTTCGACCTATTCTCAAGTTATTTTCATGACCGGTACCAGATAGTTCGCATTAACAATATATGTTCTTTGCCTCAACGTATAGAAACTGGTGTTCCACAAGGAACCGTCCTTGGGCCCTTATTCTTCTCCATGTATATAAACGATCTGCCAGTATCCTTACATTGCTCCGACGTTCTGATGTATGCTGATGACACAGCTATAAATATTACAGGTAAGAATATCGAGGAAGTTGAATCTAAAACAAACTCGGAGTTATCAAGAATTTCCAAATGGTTTTGTGCCAACAAATTAACAATTAATACCAAGAAAACTAAATATACAATTTTTCATTCTCGTAACAAGTCCGTAAATGTTAACTCCATCAATATAGCTATCGAAAACCACTCTCTTTTCCATGCAACCTCTTAAAAGTACCTTGGCGTTTACTTCGATAACCACTTAATCTGGCAAAACCACATAACGGAAGTTTGCACTAGGTTGGCGTCCGGATGTTATGTTTTACTGCAGGCCCATAACTACTTCGATAGAGACATTTTACGAACATTATACTTCGCATTCATCCACTCTCACATTAAATACTGCATTGAATCTTGGGGATGGACTTATAAGACTTACCTAGAACCTATTCCAATATTATAAAAACGCTCTCTAAAAACAATAACATACTCTAAGCATGATCATCCGAGTAAACCACTGTTTAACGACATGCAAATTTTACCTTTTGATGCATTGTGTAAAGCAAAGACAGCCTGCTACGTAAATAATATCATACGGCACAACAACCCTTTCGATGCATCCCTATTCTACACTACTTCTCGGCCCACTAGAAATGCTGCGTCTGGTAACTTCAATCTGCCCCCCCCCCCCCCCCCCACAAACAACGCGTATGGAGAGCATCGGTTGCCGTTTATAGGAGCAAAAATACGAAACAGCTTGCCGCCTGAAATAAAAAAGCCCAAAATTTTAATACTTCTATTAAAACATTTTATCTAAGCTTGAATGATGCGAGCTAACTTTGCGATTTTTTGTTTCCTGGCATGTCGCGTTGCAGTCACAGAAACATCATACGAGCTGGATGGTTATTTGGTGTGTGCAATTTTCAAAATGTGTGCCGCTGTTCTGGATTGGGAATCTTGTGGCCTAGCAACGAATGTTGTATTTGTATTGCATTTGGGAACATGGTTACTGGTATTGTTGACTACTTAATATGTCTCTGAACAGTCTTGTTTATGTTATTATGTACACTTTAGTTATTTGCTTGCGTTGGTGCACCTTTTGACACTATTGCGATTATAGATTTTATTGTCGTTTGGCACGAAGATCTTATGCTAAAAATGCTTGTAGTAGTACTGTACAACACCCTGTGTTTTTGAGTGTTAGCTTCTTTTTTATGTAACAGTAAGCCTGCATCACTGTATACATTTTATTTTTGGACCCAGGACTAGCCATTGGCTACGGGTCCAAGCAGTCTGATGATCTTTTGTATTGTATGATTCAGCAAATAAAAAAAAATAAAACAAAACATCCATGCAGACGACCTAAATTCCACCCTCACTCGGACCCAAAAGCTTTTATTATTTTATTTGCATCTTTCTCGATTTTTTCGTCACGGACAAGATGATTCTTTTTTGCTCGCAACCAATGGCGCCAACGCTGACGCCGGAGCTCTTTAACGATGTCGCGCTTTAATAGGATGGATCATCACGTGAAAGTTTTGTGAAGCCCAACCATAAAAATAAAACGAGCATGCTGGGCATGTTGACCAGCGCATAGACAATGAGAGGTGAAGCGGCGTCCGAAGAGCTTGGCTTTTATGGACACTAGGCGCGTACTTGTATATATATATATATATATATATATATATATATATATATATACCGTCGTCGTCTGCGATAACGCCAAGAACCCTCTGGCGCATTTGTTACAGTCAGCAGCCGTAGCAACATCGCTGCTAGTCAGAAAGGAAGACCAATGGGAAGACGCATTAAATGTGATCCTTTTTTTTTTCATTTCTTGACCAATTCCCCAATGTGGGTGTGAGCCATACATATAGGTCATTATCATCACTTTAAGGGTACGTTGGCTGGCGACGTGGATGTCCAGTATGGTGAGTCATTGATGACCATGAGGACATTCGTGATGAGCTCGGAACGCATCGAAGACGTGGATTTATTAACGGAGCCAGACGTGGTGGTGCCGTGCCTGACGCCCAAGACGTCCAATGCCTTTGCGGCCACGACATCCATGTCGCCGATGAAAGGCGGGCTTAGTGGATCGTTGTCCTTCGTGCTGAGGCTGGTGCTCACTCCTCTTCTTGCTGTGCTGGTGTTCGTGTGTCATCATGGTGTTCTCCTAATCTGCTTAGACGTCTTCAATGCCTCGATATGGTGCACCGCGACTCCGGCGTCCTCTTTCTCATCTTTCGTCTGCGACATAGGACGTTCACGCTGGCTGATGGTCTCAACCCCGCCTTCGCTGGGCTTGTGTACAATTCGAACACTCCACAAGATCCTCGTCGGTCTGTGAGTCAATAGCACGAAGTTTTACAACCTCGACGAGAGCAGACAGTGCCGTGATTATCGTCACTGGTGATTATTGCGCAATGAGGTTTGAAAAGCACTGGTCTTGTTTGTCCTCGAAATTAAGCTCCATGCTGCGCCTTCGATATTAGCTAGCTGGAGACGCTGCGTTGTGGGACAGCACGGTGACATCGTGTATTTTGTCGCCTGGGGAATTGTCTAAGCAGTTCATTTGTTGATTCACGCACATTTCACCGTCATTCAGCGAGGTCACGCCCTCGGTATGCGATGGGGTCACGGACGCCATCGCACTCTGGACGTAGAGGACGTGCACATCCTCGCAAATCTACGTGCAGATTTTGTAATCACTAGTATCGTCCCTCGTCAACAAATAAATGTATATCGATAAATAAAAACTGTCATTTGCAGGCCTTTCTAAGCATTGTAATTATAGCAAGCCGCTGTCAAAGTCAAAGTACGGTGAGAACTTATAATATATCTTTGCAATGTTTCATGAAAGCTCACCTGCTTTTTTTGTTTTTTTCACAGTGCCACTGCGCATGCGCGTAAATGTCACGAAATGCCTCATGATCGCGGAAGCTGTTGTTCTGACGCAAAGTTACTAGATTAAGTTAGGAACCCAGTCTCGTAACATTGGTTCTGACCATACTGGGAGAGCTATTCTCGACGTGCCCATGTGATGGACACGTTCATTTCTCTGGAGCGTATTAAGTTCCTTGAGAAAGCTGTGAGCCATGACGTCATCCAGCTCTTCACCACGTAGACTCGTCGAAGTCGCACAGCACATAGCATCCAGCGCAAGAAAAAAATAGAGGACAAAATATGAGTAACAGAAAACGTAAGAAAACGCAACAATTACGTGTGTCCTTGCAAATGAGCGTATTTTAGATGTTTGAGAACGATTCAGAGAATGCGCACCGACCTTCACAGGTGTGTTAGACGGACGGTCGCATTAAGCCTGATTCGAGGGCTAACGCGATCGCGTCATGCACAGGTATATTCGCCCGGCCGAAAGCCAATCTCTCTAGGCTGTGTTCGTTACGCTGAGGCGCAATCCACCGCTGTCATAAATTTTGTGTCGACAATTGCGAAAGCTCCTCGAAGCTCCTCGTGTCTTTCGTGTCCTTCTTGTCTCTGTGTCGTCGTTTTGTTCTCGCGCAATAACTATCGTCATGCCATACCAACTAGCCCAAGCTGCCACACTTCTAAGTTACATTTCTAGTTATTCGGGCTCTTTTTCGTGTGTTTCTCTTCATCATTCAGTTGCGCTCGTGTCTTTCGTGTCCTTCTTGTCTCTGTGTCGTCGTTTTGTTCTCGCGCAATAACTATCGTCATGCCATACCAACTAGCCCAAGCTGCCACACTTCTACGTTAAAGTAAACTTGCGGAAGAAGACCGGAAACGGGGTGCGCTGCTCGCCAAGCTCTAGTGAAACAGCAGTGGTCGAAATGGACAGTCCATTAGGGGAGCTCTAACTTACACACATATCGATAATACCTTTCTCTTCGTACGGGTACCCGAGAGTGCTTTTTGCACTTTAGGACATCAGTGGCGTCTACTACGGTGCAGCTGGTGCGGCTGCCATATTTGTGCTCCCGGCGTCTTCACCGTTCCATGACGGCTTGGAACGCTGACCAAAAAGTGTGGCTTGGCGGCAACATCCCATTCATAGTGGGAGCATCTAAAGCATCCGGTGTCATCACGCCATTCATAGCGGTAACACATCTAGGCACACTAGTATACTAGTGCCCCCCCCCCCCAAAAAAAAAGAACACTAAGGAGGAGCGAATCATGTAGGAAAGAGTATTTCAGCCGCACTAACGTGAAACGTGGGGTGGCGTGTAGAATGCAGTGTTTTTCTTCTTCCTATACATGCCAGCCTGCCAGGTTTGAGTTGCTTACGGCATGTATGGAAAGGTGCTTCAGCTCCGCTGAAGTCGTCAGCTACTTGTTGGTATGACTGTTGCCTTCACTTTCAGGGTACCGGTGGCGAGTAGTATCCATTACTCGATTTTTGTGGCGCCCACCCGTTTTTATGATGTACCGCGACTACCATGTGGGGCCATTAAGACTCCGGCATGTCAAGACCCTAAGGTGTTTCACCGCTTCATGAACACGTCATGATTGCGTCACAAATTTTGTCGACATGGTGACAAGATAGGATGACGATGACGTCATCCCGTGAAGTTAACGTTATGATGGAGCGGGACTTCATGACACAACGTGACAATAGGAGACACTAAAAAGTCAAGCCACGAAGGTGCCTCACACCGGAACCTATCAAAGCGCTTGAGGGCAGCGCAGGAAAATGTAAATGTTGGATTGACGCTTCCTATCAAGTGCTTCTACAAAGACCCTCACTCTCAGAAGCAACGCAACGTTAGAGATGCTTCACGTTATCGGAATGTGATGGTGCGAAATGAACATTACTGAGCGGATTCGACATAAATAAGGATGGGGGTACCAAATGTCCCCCCCCCCCTTCCCCGGCTTCTGAAATTTTCCAACGAATTCTCCGCACCTCGTGGCGGAGAATTCGTTGGAAAGTTGTCAAGTGCACCTAAAAATATGGAAAGCCGGTGTTACGTGGAACATGGACGTGAAATTTAAGCGAATACGGTATCAGTGCTGCGGTTCCAAGGGCGTTTGGTGGAAAGGAGTCGACGGGGCACACACCGACGAGACCACCCTTCCTCCCTTCAAAACAAACATTTCTGGAAGTGACTGTGCAGTGAAAAAAAAGTAAGCAGTTAGAAATGGGGACAGCGGCAGTTTCAAGGCCACAGGGGACTTATGAAGGGAAAGGGGTCACTCTTTGAAGCTGTAGTAGCATTTGATGTGAAGCATTGTAAATGAGCAAGAAACGCTTGAATAGTGCATAGAAAAAATCATTTTAATAGCTGTAAGGTATGAAGATATCGCATCCAAAGAAAGGGGCAAAGAGCGATACGCTTAAATTCTGTTCAGTGTGGGATGGCAAGTTCAGCAAGGTCAACGGCAAGACAAGTTGGAGACTATTCGTAAAATGTGCATGGAACAAGGCAACAAGGTGGAAAAACACAAGTAAACATGAGTGCCCTTTTTACTTGCGTTTTTCCCGTTTTCTTTTGTTACGTGCACTGCGTCACACGCACGTTATAATGATAGGGTAGCAAACCATGTGCTACTTGGGTATCTTTTTTTCCTTTACTTCTGATGGTGTCCTACTGACTAGAACTTTCTTACCACATAACAGGAAATAGGACACCATTAAATAGGGCAGTCTTGATCTAAGCCAAGTATTTGCAGCTCAACGAAACGAATACAAGAGAGTGTCCATTTCAACTGTGAGATAAGAAAGCCAAGAAAAGTTTGAGGGATTTTATTTGTAGTAACTGCGATGTAAATGTGAAGAAAGAGAAGTGGACGAACAGATAACTTGCCACTGGCAGGGACCTAAGTAGCGACCTTCTAACAGCGTTGCCATACTACCAAACAAATAAGCGAACACTGATAACAAAAGAAGCCCAAAACAATGACTTTTTTTAATTCTTGAGAATATCTTTAATAATATGTGGGGTTTTACGTCCCAAAACTGCGATATGATTATGACGCAACTATGAACGAAAGCACATAGCTACTTTGTTTCTAGGGCAGTCTTCATTCGGTTGAAGGCACGTTTGCTGGTGCATGATTCACGTTACTTGTTGATTTTCCAAACGTATGTTTACTTGATCACTCAATCATACACTCCAAGGCAAAAAAGTGTTAAAAGGGTGGGTGGTTCGTCCTTTTGGGGACTAATGGGGCTGCCACAACCATTAATGCCTTTAAGGACTTAGGCACCGGGTCTAACAATTAGTCCCCACAGACGAGCTCAAGAGACTAACGTTTAGTTTTCACATTTACAACTTAGTGAGTAACCGTTCGTCCCAAAATTCACCTCAAAAGACTAACATTTAGTCCTCACATTTGCACCTGATAGGGCAACTGTTAATCCCCACATTTACACCTTACCGGGCAACCGCTAGTCCTCACAGTTGCACCTTGCCGGACGAACGGTTGATTCACTCAAATACTCTAATCGGATGAACTTTTTGTCACCAGTTCAAACATGGTATTTTATTTATTTTCCACCAGACCTAACTTTTTCTCCTGTTTTTCTTCGCAGTGGGCAACAAATAGCGCTGAAAGAACACGCGAAAAAAGTGGTTAGCCACTTATGTGTAACTGCTGTCGCAGTCACAGCAACAACGAAAGACAAAAGCGAGATATAGAAATCTTTTATTTCTCTACATACACATGAAGTTTCTCAATTCTTTTAAGTGAACTAATGGTGAAGTGTACAAGTCCAGTCTCGTTGTGATATCTTGTTCACTCCTTGTGGAAATCCTCCGACGGAAGCGATAGATGACAGGAATTGCAGACACCAGTGCACGCCTATTGTGTTCCCACGGCTGTAGGTAGAAAAAGATCGTAAAAGTAGTTAGATACACATGACAGAAGATGAAGATCGACGCATATGACAAGTACGTGCAAGATAGTATAAAAACACGTGTGTAAAACATGACCCACAAATAACTTTACCTTCACATCTCGTACAGTCCTTCTGAAGCTGCTCTGACGAAAGAGATGAATGACAGGCATCGCAGACTCCATCCAGCGCGCACAGCCTTCAGCACGGTGTGTGCCCATGGCTGCACAATAAGTATGTAAAATAGTGAGTGACACGTGGCAGATGATGAATACGAATGGATATGAGGAATACGTGCAAAGAAAAATAAAAACATACGTGAGATATGACATGCTAATAATTTCACCGTGATGTCACACATCATCAAAGACTCATTTCGATCCCCGTAGCGCAACAGATTAGGAGCGGCGGCCGCAGCCACAACTCCGCCAACCACCGTGGCGCCAACAAGTCGGCGAGTTCTAAGCGAGCGACGTCGTTCAGCTCGAGCAAGCGAACGCGAGACCAAACACGGCGCTGTACACGAGGTGTCTGCCGCCAGCGAACTTCGAACAGGAGAGCGAGCGTGCGCTTGGCCGCCGTCACGAACAGCGCCGAGCTGGTTTGGAGCTAGCGCCGAAGAACTCGACGGAAATGCCACTCTTTTCCACAAACTCGAACGAGTGCGAGTGAAGCGCGCAAACGCGAGTCTGCTGCTGCGGCTAACGGACAGCGCCGAGCTGCTTGCGACCGACTGACGGGGAAGCCAGCTGTAATGACGACAAATTTTCACTCAGTTTCGACGCTAGCGAAAGCCTCGCTAGCCCGTGCTGATGCACTTACAGCGCGCGACACCCTACAACCAAGCACGTTACGAGAACCCGCAACGTGTTTTCGACGACTCCCAACACAGCGACGAGGTCTCAGCCCAATATCGTCAGCCCGGAGCACATTGCGGCGGCGAAGACAGGCGAGCACTCGATGAGCGAGCGTATGGGAGGCCGACGGAAAAGGCGGCCAATTTCCAGACGCTCACAATGTACAGGCGAACTGCAGATGCCAAAGCTCACTTTCGTGGTGCATTTTGTGCGTGCTATATACAACATGACCGAACCCGTTGCCGGCAAGCGCGATCCGTATCACACACGCGAGAAGTAGAGTAGAATAAAGAATGATAACCTACTTGCCTGAAAATCCAGCGCTGTTTTCTGACCTGAGTCGGACTGAAGTATATATCCGATAGGCCTGTTGTCTTCTTGGCCGCCATAGTACCCTTCCCAACTGTTGCAGTCGTGTGTTGGTCGTGACTATCTTGAAGCCAGAGATACACAGCGTGAAGTGGTGACATGTCGAGACTTCCTCCAGACTTCATGGGTGCAGCGAAACGCAAAAGCAGCAGCCCACGCTCATCCAAGCTTACACACAAGCACCATGTCGTAATTCTTAGATCGTCGAATCCAGGCGGCCGTGGTCGAGCACTGCGAGCGTGATGCAACGCGTACCGTCGCGAGCAAAATACAAGGAAAGACTGAGCCTGGAGAGGAAGAGAACGGCTAGTGACCTTGGCGACGCTTTTCGCATTGCCCGAAATTCCCGGGCGGTTCATCCCTTTGGAGCGTGTTTGGATACTAAGTGTTTGCACGGGGCACGCTTCCCTCTGTGGTTGCTCCTCAACAGTCTATTCGTTCATCGCGCACGCCTGTTGGGCTGCGTTACTCCTTTTTCGGGTAATTTTGCTTCAGACTGTAGTTATGTGGCTCGACGTTCTGGGGCCAGGTGGCGATGCATAAGTGCTACGTGGTCGAGTTGTACAGTGGTCAACACAGATGTCTAGAACAATAAAGTATCGCATTCGGAACCACACGAGCGTCACCTAAATTTCAAAACGAGCCACATCTAACATGCGCCGCTCCAGTGACGTGCCTGCCTTGCACATTCCATGCTTGTGTAACGCCATGGCCGAGATAAGTGCTCTGGCTGTCAGTAGCGCTGTCAATGGCATAGCGGTGAAACGAAGCAGTGTAGTCAACCTGATTGGCGCGTTTTATGCTGTGAAGTTATTCTCTGCTCATGGAATCACCTTATATCCAGCATTGTTGGCTTTTTCCTTTAATGTTTGCTTGCTTTGTTTTTATTTGACGCTGACCGTTCGGAGTGCTTTCAACGTCCAAAGAAGCTGTTGCAACTGCAGTCAAAAACAAAGATAAAAAACACAAACGAAGAGCGTCGTAGGCACCACGCACGTTCAGATGTGGCAAATTTACGTATGCAGATGTCGCTCGCGCAGTTCCGAACGCGGCGCTCCGTCGTTCTCGTCATAAGAGTTGACGAATGTGCGATGTTTTTAGATCGGTAACAGCAAATTGGCTGCAAATTTGTACTGGCATGAGGGCGCCCCACCGCAGTGGTCTAGTGGCTAAGGTACTCGGCTGCTGATGCGCAAGTCGTGGAATCGACTCCCGGCTACAGCGGCTGCATTTTCTACGGAGGCGGAAATGTTGTAGGCTCGTGTGTTGAGATTTGGGTGCACGTTAAAGAACCCGAGGTGCTCAAAATTTCCGGAGCAATGCACTACGGTGTCTCTCATAGTCATATCGGGGTTTTGGGATGCTAAACCAAACATATCAATTAATCAATCTGGCATGAGATCATAACTTAGAAACAAGGAAATTGACTAAGAAGCGTAAGAAAATTTCAAAGCGATTTAGAGCAAATATGCCACTATTTTTTCATCCATGGCAAAAAACCTCATCATCGAGTTGCGGAATAACGTATGGAGCAATAAAAATCTCAGATGTTGTGATGGTATGTGTTAAATATAAGTAAATACCAGCTTACGCGCCGAGTGGCAATGAAAAAAACAGCTTTCCAAGCACCTTAACAAATTTTGTAGGGGCTGACAAGCATTCGTTATTAGTTATGATTTCGCGAGGTGACCAATAACTGATTACATTGTTTCTTATCTATTTTTACATGTTAGCATTTTCGCGAGCGGTAGTGATAACCCTCTATGAGGCAAACGGAAATATCTGGACTGTCGTGCTCGTAGTGTTGACCTAGTACTGTTGACCAACATGGTCAGACATGTTGCCACACGCGTTACTTATTTACACTTATGTTTGATTCACTTTTCAGCCTCAAAGCCCGTCTCGAGCCCCGTTGGGGTGGTCTAGTGGCTAAGGTACTCGTCTGCTGACCCGCAGGTTAGAATACCGGCTTCGGCGGCTGCATTTCCGATGGAGGGGGAAATGCTGTAGGCCCGTGTGCTCAGATTTGGGTTTACGTTAAAAAACCCCAGGTGGTTCGAATTTCCGGAGCCCTCCACTATGGTGTCTCTCATAATTAGGTCGTGGTTTCGGACGTTAAACCCCACATACCAATCAGAAATCAGAACGTGTCTGGAATGCTCAGAGCAAACTGCATCTCATTTTTCTAAAAGCTGCACGATTATAGTAGATCATTTTGTTAAGGTTACGCCCACTTCGCAGAGATTACAGATTATTGAGGAACGTACGCGCCCACTAGCGCTATCACTAGAATGTTTGACGCCACGTGTATAAATGGCGACGCGCTTCACCCCTTATCAGTTTATCGTCGGCCGACTCTCTGCTCGCCGCTATCAGTGTCCGTATGTCACTGTAATCTAATCTTAAGTTTCGTGGTCAAGAGTTCGGCTGAATAAATAGTTTCATCTGAATATGGACTGTCTTCCCTTCGTCCACGTCACGGCCCCGTAACATCTTGTAAGGGTGCTTCCCGGCCCATGTACCGAACACTTCCCTCCGGCCGTGAATTCTTACAGGGGATTGCCAAACGTTCTATGTTACAGTAAATATAGTAGTTCTCAGGTAAGTGACGACTATTGTGTGCTTGGCATGGTCATCTAACGGGCCATACGTATGCATTCCGTTTTTGTTTGTCGTTCTGTCTGGTCGCGTTGCCCGAGAACATTCTGGGAAGAGCCTTAGATGCATGGTGAACGCGCTTTATGTGTCTTCTAGCTATCGTCCTCGTCTAGCTGGTGCACTGTGGCTCACCATGCATCACCAACACGCCCAGAATTTTCACGTTGCTAAGCGTTAGGTGCCTTACGAAACGCAAGAATTGACCGTAGGGCGTCACCACGATGAATGCAAAAAGTAATCATCCCGTGATGGCTTCATACCATATGACTTCGTCATGACCTCATCACACGAGATCGTCGCCTGAGCAGAGATTGGCTGATCCCGGAGATGCCGTAAAATCACATAGTTTCGAATGTAGGCACACGGGGGGGGGGGGGGGGGGTATGTGCTGTTCGGTCCACTGTTAAGGGGAACACGCGAATGCGTGGCCGCAGCCCGCGTGGCGTGAACGGGTGGCGACATTTGTAAACGTGGCGCACGTGCATAAAAGCGTTAAAGTGGCACTGATGCGATTTCGTCTGCTACTTTCCGCCCCTGCGCCTGCCGAGCGCTTTCATTTTTCCGCGGAGCGTTTCATGCCCCTGCTGGTCTGTCGGCGCGTGCCCAGTCATGTAGTCAGCAGGCACACGAAAGGTCCAACTTGCTTCTTGCTGTGGTATCTCACCAGTTTCGAAACGACGTGGTTCACAACCATAGTGGTAGAATGTCCAATAATGTATATATACAATGAAAAGCTATGCGAACATATTGAGAAGCATGTCAATATATGCTCAGTAATAATAAATGTTCGGGATTAACATCGCAGAACAGCAGTACAATTATGAGTGACGCAGTGTAAGGCTCCAGAAATTTCAACTACCTGGGGTTGAAATCAAAGTAGACAGGCCTCGAATATTCCCGCCTTCATCGATAGATCGGCTGTTTCAACGGGAATTTGATCCCGTGACTTGCAGGCCAGCGGTCAAAGACTATAACCCCATCGTGGTGAGTTAAGAAAGAACTTAAGGATGAAATTTTTTCGAAATATAAATATGGCGTGATCTTTAATGATGTTCTGGCTCTGGCTTGCAACATTTTTGCAAATACTAGTGTTAAGTGTTCAAATCATGTGAGTTTGTTGATGACAAAATATTTAGGAGATGTGTGACAGTGACTTTACGCTTATTTTAGGTGTCAGCATCGGTTAAGGTTTAAGCAGGTTTAGAATTGTTGGTGAGTAAAAAAGTTTACTTTCAATCGATTTGAAGATACTTTTCTTGCCAAGATATGTATATATATAGCAATTTGGTCACTCTATGAACGGGAAACCTTTAGCGCGCGTATGCGCCACATACATTGGGCAAAGCTACTGCACACGTCGGGCGCTTTAAAATTGAAAAAGAGAACGCAAGGGCAGGAAAGAACATTCGAGATCATGCACACAACGCCAAGCGAATGCTGCATGTAAGATAAGACTGTGCATATGTCATAGCCTAAGGACGCGTATTGCTCTAAAGGGCAAACTTAAAAGAGCCTGTACTGAATTCCCAAGAGACTTTCTACACAATTTAATGAAAAAATTCCCGGAAACTTGAACTTCGCCTTAGAGAGTATATTGGTGCATGATAGGCTAATCGGGCCTCGTGCTCGTCGCCTTCCGAATTGCTAGCATGTTTCTCTTCTCGGTGCAACCGCCAACCGTGCTGCAAAAGAACAAATGACTACGTGCGTAATATTGGCAGTTTCTAAGTATCATTTAATCGCTTTTGCAACTACTGTGGCTAACTGCCTACTACGCTATAATTTTCATTTGTGAATTAACGAAGGGCTCCCGTCGCGTCCATAAAACACAACAAGAAGTTAGGCTACTGTTCAGCTTCTTGACTGATGCAACCAGAAGCATCAACGGCGTCATCTAGTTATAAAAATCACAGCATATGCACGAATAAATGATGATGAGTGGGGCAAAGCGTCCGTCAAACCGCCCGTACATCCATCCGCCCGTTCATGCATCTATCCATCAATCCGTCCGTCCATACGTCCATCAGTCAATCCATCTGTTTGTGCGTCCATCTGTGCGTGCGTCCGTTCGTCCATGCGTCCGCCAGTCCATCTAGTGAACACTTCAAGTACCGCCATCTCGTTTCTATTTATCATATATTACCATATACAAGTAAAGCCATCCAGCGGACACTCCAAAGACTAAACGAGAGTGTGTACCACATTTCTGCTTTCAGCGCTTTTTTAACACCGGGAGAGCGGATATGTGCCCGAGGGTAGGCATGTGCCACTGCTATACGGGTATGTGCCACTAGATACGCACTACGACAACAGGGGACGCACAAGCAACGGCCATAAAGAGCTTCGCCCCTAAAAACGTATACGTAATATAGAAATTTCAAGTGAGCCAGTAAATCGAGTTGACCCAAAAACAACGTTGCCGCATCTGCGTGCCGCGTTTGCTTCAGTGTTGTGTCTGCATGACTACCCAAAACCCATCGTTTCCTTTCGACGTATGCCGGAATCGAATACTTTTCAAGACCTATATTACCGCTTTCAGCCTGACTTGTGACCGCATTTGCATTATCTTGCAAACAAGTGAATGAGTACATCGTCGTCATCTCTGTGCGACAACTGAAACCATGAGCGAACCTTGTAGACAAAATTTATTAAGCTTTCTGTTCCCCCAAATTGAATGTATATCTCACAACCTTGAATCATTTATTGGCAGTAAACACCTGGCAAAGCCTCCTTACCCTTATCGAAATGAAATACGACGAGTATTTGGGAAAGAAGGACTATAACAATAGGTGACGGCTAGAAAGATTAGAAGTTGACGACTCTTGATTCAACAAGCCCCACCATCTTGTCCTGCGTACATGATATCATGCATACGTTAGCATTGAACGCTATGACCCACAAATAGCGTATGTACGTAAGGGCTCCAGCTACGTTAACGCTCTGCACACGCTCAGTTTTCAGCACGCAACACAAACGCTGACGCTAAACCTTGCATCTGCGGTGTGCCCCTATGCTAAAGCTCTCTACTGCGTGACAGAAGCGTAGAATCACGCCCGACGTCAAAGCATCTAGATTCCGCAGTAAGTGGGTGTTAAAGGCCCACCTATTACAAAGCGTTTAGGCAAAAATTTCAGAAGCAAAAAATCGAGAAAAAAAGTGGCAGGAGGTTCGCATGTTGCCATCCGGACCCATAGCGGGCCCTTTGCTGATTCGTAAAAGGGAGAACTTAGGTGTAGTGCGTGCTTAAAAACTCTATTTGGGGTAAAAATTTTAGAATAAAGTGAAACAGCGAATATTACGTGTGAATTTGTTCGTTTTTTTACGGCACAATTGAGGAATGCGCCGATGCGAAGCTAGGCTAGGAATGGAGCAGGTGACGCGCACGGGCCTGATTACGCTACCACGTTCCACTTTCCAGTTGAAGATCAGGGTTTGTGAAGCTGTCTGATAGTTTCAATTTACACAAAACAAAACGGGTCACTGTTAAATTGATTGAAATGTGGGGTTTCACGTCCCAAAACTACCATATGTATATGAAAGACGCTGTAGTGGAGGGCTCCAGAAATTTGGACCACCTGGGGTTCTTTAACGTGCACCACATCTGAGCCCACGGGCTTATAACATATTTAACTCCATCGGAAATGCAGCCGCCACAGCCGGGATTCGATCCCGCGACGTGTGGGTCAGCAGCCGAGTATTTTAGCCACTAGACCACCGCGGCGGGGCAAGTCACTGTTAAACATAGCTGAACAAACTACCAAAAAGTGCAATATTCTTAAAACCTGCCCTTGTGCCATTTACACTATAGAATAAGTCGGTGCTGTGCTCTGTCGCTATAGATGTCTGAAATGGTAGACGAAACCAACCTTTTTTTTTGTACTGCGTCGGCAATTTTCCATCCAAGCAGATCCCTTTTCGAAATTCCGCTTTGTTATATCGAACTATACTTACTCATTACTTTTTTACTCTAGCTTTGAGCACAGGTCTTGCGAAATTGCCACAAGAACTTTTGCCGCCCTTTATATAACTAAATTTTCCCCAACAAAGCATGCATATAGTCAATACTTAAGTTTTTAGGGGGATAAACTATTCATCAATCATTAAATTACAGCATTCAAATGCCAGCCTCGCAAACATGGGAAAAATATCCACATGAAGTTTTAGGATACCCATTTTACTTGAGCACGTTAGCTTAGGCAATAATGTAACTATGTTCATTTTTGATAGTTAAAATTTCTGCACGTCTACGCGAGGACAGCAATGGGTTTGGAGTACTATCATTTCTATTTTATTTTAGGCTTCTCTCATGCTTTCATTTATAAACTTCTTGTTAGTTAGAATAATTGCATTGCTATTTTTAAATTATGCTACTGAGTTATTGTACTACTACCCACAGTGGGTGCGTGCCACAGGTTGGGTAATTGGCTGCTTCCTGAGAACCACACATTAGGATGATGATAGTCCATAGATGACGGGCGCCTAACCACCCAGGGGGATCGGCCATGGGTCGGACAGTTCATAAAGATTAGAATTGTTCTTATTATTGTCTCCTCAATATTATGTTGGAATATTTACATTCTTCGTATTACTGTTGATTTTACCAACAAACGAAATTACACATTGCCAGTTAACTATACGTTGTCTTATTTCGGTTTATTTCAGTGATCATTTCGAAGAAATCCATTCTGCTCGAGAAATGAGGACGAAGTTTTCTTCGCGTGGCTCGTGCTCTTGGCAAGCGAGCTTGCAACCAGCCGACACGTCAGCGTCAAATAGCTGCATGCCCGTGCTGCCGCGGTCACGTCGTACTTACCTCTTTGACGAGAGCTGACTGGGAGCCACCACACTCGATCAGCAGACAAGGGCGGGCGATCCTGAATGCCTGGTGATCGGTTGGGGTCACATCCAGGACGGCGACAAATGGCTCACTTTCCCAAGAGGCGACACCGAAGTATTCCCTGCAGGGCTGCTGTGTTCGGTCACCTTTCGAGTCGGCCTCCACTTACAGGGCGACCACAAAAGCCGGTCCCGATATCGTGTTTCGGCAAGGTGCGTGGCCACCATGTGTTCTTCAGGCAGCTGGTCAGCCTCACACCCTCCAACATCGGCCACTGCATCTTCCGGAACCAACGCCCAGCTACCCTTGCCAGAAGTCACGCTTCTCGCAACCACAGGGCAGTAGATGACCAGCTGCGGCGTCAGAAACATGGGCATAGAGGACACGCCATTCCTTATCGACTGCTAGTTGAAGCCGTGCCAAGGAAGACACTCAGCCATCGCCACATCTCCGCTATATCAGCAGCCATAGAGTGCTTGCCCCCTGAGAAAACCCAAGCCGACAAAAGGCACTGTTTGCGGCAACGGCTGATAACGAGCCCTGTTCCCATTTCCTTGCGAAATTCTCAGATTGCCTCTGGGGACACTTACCATTCTCATGGAGGCTCGAGTGACAACTACCGACGATCGAGCACCTGCAAAAAGGTCGCCTGGGTTCTGGTTTGGAACATCGAACGAGACGCTCAGCCACCGCCATGCCGATTCACTGATGCCACTACCACACAAACAAGAACAAGCCGTGGCTTTCTCCGGACAAAACTTTTCATGGTACGTTGGCCTCAAGCTGATCACTGGATCCACCTCCCAGAGCCAGTTTCACAAGTGTGCCTCATTGAAGAACGGGAGGGAGTACCGTGAGACACTGGAATCCGAAGTACCTTTTGGGGTGGTGAATGCAACCTGCTTTACCGGACATCCGACACCAGCTTTGACCCAGAGTACAGCGCTGATTCCGACCTACTCCTTGCCGGCAACGAGATGTTCACTACTTCAGGGAAGCAGAGTCGGTGTGACGGCGCTGCGGCTGTTTATTGAACGAGACACGAAGCGGAAAAGCAAGGCAAATGTTACGACTATATTGAAGTTGGATTCCAAGTGCGGTAAACAGAATCGGCACAAAAGAACGACGCGCCCATTTTGGTTTCCACCTGTTCACTCTTTCTTCCACTTGTGGTATGGCACTTGGCACTCGTGTATCACAGAGGACACCGCCATCGCCATCAACCCCTCGACATTGTCGATGTGGCTCTTGGTGCCGTCGACCCTATAGCGACGCACTTAAAACTGTTTTCCGGAGTGATTGTGCTTGACGTCTATGCAAACCCCAATGGAGCCGTCTAAGCAGCATCAGTTGGTAACGTTACGGGGCATTCCATTCAAGCAGCTCCGGAGAACTGTTCCTGCAAGGCACGGGTGAACAGCGCTGTTGCTAGTAGCAATGATGAGACCATGATGTGTAAAGACGTTGCCCTTAGCTGTACACGGAACAATTGCAGCCCAACAACTTTAAGTTTGTTTTATAGAAAATATTTTCGCGAACTGGTATTTCAAGCTGACGTCACGATAGGCGCGCGTTAGTGGGAGGTGGCGGTGGCGCATACTGCAACCGTCACTTTCGAGTTGATTATGAAAATAAAAGTTATATATATGGTGAACATGTGTCCTTGCAGCCCTTAAGGGAGGAGTCTTATAATACGGAGTTAAGGTGATCTTGACGAAATGGTGTAGAGAACTGGTGAGTATAATACCGTAACACAGATGCAACCCTCTCTTCTTTTTTTCGAGAGAATAAGCGTCAATTGACGCTAATTACTGGTGCTGTGTCAAGCAAGCGCCCTCTCAACAAATGGGGTCAGATTATTCGTCGCCATGGGGGGGGGGGATGCTTGCTCGGCATTTTGGAGGAATCAACTTTGAATCATGTGGCCTCACCACACAGTCATTTCCTTTTTAAAGGCAGTTTCTCCGTGAAACTGTGTGGTTGTGCTATGTAACCACCACGTCATAATTTAACGTGATAACGGGAATAGGCGTGACGTGTTTGCAGATCTCTTAACTTTTAAAAGGTTGACCAGCCAGCTTGTCCAAGTAAAGAAGACGAGCACAGATTGAGGAGACGTGACAACGACTTCACGCTTAAGTTGAAATCGCAATCAGTTAAAATTTAGGCTGCACTACAAGTCGTTGAGCATTAGACAATGTTAGAAGCCATGTCTCTGAGGGCTCTGAATAGTGCGATCCATCTTTCATCAATTAACGTTTAGGCAGCGTTAGGCTTGTTGGTGAGTTCAACGAGAGAACTTTCAAGCATATTGAAGCTTCTTTCACAGTGAATATACATATATAACTGGGCCAGTGGTGACTTCGTGAACCGAAAATTTCTAGCGCACGTATTAAGGGTAGGAAGGAGTAAGTTTGCTGATGGCATCCCACCGCTGCCACCAGTTGTTGCGAATGGGGGTCTACCCGGTCTCTTGTTGTAGCGTGGTGTAACCGGGTGGAGGAAACGAACGCTGACAAGAAGAGGATACGTAAACAAACAAGTTTATTACACTATCTACACCTATTTACAGCAAAGCAAGGTTAGTGGTTTCACAAACCACGAGCGTGGTGGTTGAACCGTTACATGGTTCAGAGCGATGTCCAGCCCTCTGCGGCGTCGTTTTAAGCCCTGTCGTGCTCCTCCTCTCCGAGTGGAACACTAATCACACACACAACAGGTGAGGGGGACGAGCATGCACGGCCCACGTGCACGTCCAATTTAAGTCGTGATCACTGCACTGCAAGGTGGCGCCAGCAGGGTTCTTCCTCATCGTGTGTGTGCCGCTAGTAGAGAGGTCCCAAGATCCTGACAGCGTACATCAAAGGGTCTGCCGCACAGCTCGCCTAATTAACGGTGTGATTTGCGGCGGCCGCCATGGTCTCTTCCAAGGAAGATGCTGTCTTTGTTCTCTCTCGAATGGTTTACGGCATCGTGGCGACACGATGTCTCATCCTCCGGCTAGCATGGACAATGCCTGACGAGCATAGGCAGCCGGCCGGTCGGCTACTTGATTGAGGATTTAAAGAGCGCCGCTCCCCCGTCAGCTCTGGCGCCAGTCAGTCACAACAGCTTCCTCGTCGCCAGATGAGCCGCCGAGGTCATCAGGCACCGCTGCTGTTCGAAGGGACGACGAAAGGGTCTGCATTTGAAAGTCAGGAACTCGCCTTTGCTTGCCGCATGGTCTGGGTAATTGCTTAAATCTTCGACAGCGTCTGACAGACTGGGCGCAGAAGGGATTGAGAGCCCCCCCCCCCCCCCCCAGTAGACCAGCTTACGCACAATGGCGTCTGACCAGACGAATTTCCAGGCCAAACTTAACAGCCACATATTATGGGAAAACGAAACTGCTCAATACTGTACCACTAAAAATGAAGAACGTAACAAAAGGGCAGCAAACACCATTTCGGATCCTGCACAAAACAACAAGCGCATGCAGCATGCCAGATAATACTTCGCATGTCACGGGTGAACATGCGCGCTGGTCGAACGTAAAACTTGAAATGAGCATGCACTAAAGTCAGGAGGGACTTTCTGTACTTTTTTTTTTAAATTCCGTCACCTCTTTGCTGTGTGCTTCAGAGCTTCGGTGGTCACCCACCTTCATAGAGTGGAACCGTTTATGAATTTTTTACATGAATGTAGCCACTTTTGTTGCTTTATATTTCTCAGCATCATTGTACACTTTCAGTGTATGACATCATCGACAACATAAAATCTCGATAATCAACAGCTGCCCGTCATGGTATCTTTATTCGGCATGACATTGCTCTTCGGAGTGGTCGTACAGACTTGATACCCAGTTGCGCCAGCCTCATACGACAATATCAGACTCGAAAGACTAAGAAGAAAACCATACGTGAGCTGTGCGTTTGATGCACACAAAAATTCATGCGATCAGAGGTATTTTGATTCAATACACCACAGCATATCTCGTAGACCACTGCATATTGACCGAACGTTACACAATCGCACAAATAAGAGCTTTGGCTAGATGCACCTTACACAATTTACATTGACGTGGTTATTTCTGCCAAGAGAAGCAGTAAGGGCTGCGCAGTAGCAATTCAGCATATCTTTTATCCTAGTAGTTGTTGGGTAAACTCATGAGTTTCAATGAAATGCTGTAATAGCAGTTCGTTGCAGCAGCGAATGGTGTGCTTCAATTGACCTTGAACATTTAATGAGATAACCAATAAAGCTGGGCAATGATGATGTCACAGAAGGACGTTCAGCTTTTTAAGAGTACTTTGTGATCTAAATATTCAGCTGCAAAGAAAAAATGGGAGGACCCTGAAGCTTCGCCTATAAGAGCTGAACGCTATAGCAAAATCCGGCCCCTAGTGTGCGCTTTCACCACTAAGTGCATCCTTATTAATATGTTTTGTTACACACACACGTGCAAATACACACACACACAACATACACACACACACGTGCAAGCACGACGTTTTCATAGTAATGCAGTGACCGTGCAATGTGGCCACTTCCCTCTGCTAGAATGGCGCTCTGCTGTAGCCGAAACAGGTTTTTCACATTGTCTCACAGATGGCACACAGACACGCACACATGCGCGCGCGCGCGAATGGTACATACAGGTTTATCTAAAGCAAGAATTGCATGGCCCCCAAGATACACGACGTGCGCTTGCCATCTGAGAGGCCACGTGCGCACCCGTTCCAGGCGGCCGTGGAGAGGCCATAAAGAGTCTCACAATGACTCACAGATGGTAGCACATTATCGAGCGTATGCTGTTAGCTTGATCAACGCCTCTGTAAAGGTATTATACGCTTCCCGCTAGATGGACATACATGTCCATTCTGAAAGCTTTTTAAAAATTCCTGTGTAGTTTTAGCGGCGATGGCTGCACTATCCCGGTCTTTTCCGCCGTAGTTTGATGGCCTCCAAAATCCGCCTACAAATCGCCGAATGGGCTCCTTTTCGCCGTGACACTTGTAGAACAAAAGGCGTTAGGGAGACGCCTTCCTCTACATGCCAATTATGTAGTGTTTTCCCACGAACCAACTGTAAGTGACATGGTAGCGTTGTGGTAAAACACATGCTTACCAATCGAGCGGCCCGGGTTTGACCCTCAATGAGAACGAAAGTTTTATTCTTTATTTTATTTCCTCCTTTATCAATTTTTCGCTCACAGAGAATTTTTAGCTCACAACGAACGGTGCTGACACCAACGGCGGAATTTCTGTGACACGAGCTCTTTTAAGCTGTTGCTTAAAATAGCCGCAATGTAGCTATTCAACGAAGGCTTCGCAAGGGTGCCCTGAGACTTCTATCCTTTTTTTGTCTGAAACGGATCTACGTGGCCTCATCTCCTTCCCAAAGAACCAGGTTTCACCCCAAACGGAATGAAAACCAAGAGAAGTGTATGAAATTCCTACCATCATACATGAGTGACATTTGGTGTCAGCAAGGCTGCATACAATATTAAAGCTGTTCTACCATATATTTATTACACGTCTTCAGTTTTTCTTTCATGTAACCAATGTGAATTTAAAAAAAAACTCCTGAGATTTCAAACTAGACCACGCGCATCCTTGAATGGCTTCAATATCCCTGCGCTTCCAAGTTTACTGCTCATACTACGGCTGCAAGAAATCGATAGACTTCATTGATAGAGGCTTAATAGGGCTGGTCTTAAGTATAAATAGGAGAATTTTCGCATTTATGGGAATAGGTTGGAGAAAACTGTAAAACTCAATCAAGTACACCTCTTGGTTTGGACTTACTCAGACTCAGATTCCATAAAACTGTTTTGAGCAGGACACATTCGAACTGAAGCTCCCCAGCAACCCGGACTCACTCAAACTGAAGCTCTCTGCGCGAGCTGAGTCTTAGTAAGTCCCAGTGAGTTGACTCTTGAGTGAGTCCAATAACCTATGTCTTGGTAATTCTAAAGCCCCAATGGTTCTGATAATATTCTAGAACAGAGCCTCAAGCCGTATTCAAGCACCAGGTGTAAGTCATGATCCTTTAAATGATTGTATTGTGATATCAGTGATATTATATTAGACAGGATGATTTAATAGATTCCATTTCGTTATACCTTTCAACCCTTGCTCACTACTTTTTTTTACTCTTACGGTAATCATGGGTGTTGTAACATAGCATAGGATGATTCGCTGATGTATCTATATTCGATTAATTGTTACTCTGTATGACTTATAGGAGATCAAGCTATTTCTTCTATATTAAAATTAGAGCGCCCCAGAAATTCTTCTTTCAAAATAGTGCCGGTCGGTAGTGCGGGTTCCTGAAAATACGTGAGCCAAACATTATAGAGCAGCACGCGGCAGCATTCTTCATTGTGCAAATGATGCCATATACCCAAATGACTGCATCATATACCCAAATTTACGACCGCTATCTCACTGGAGGATCCTCGGCTGAATAGTTACGGTGGCCTCCGCAGAACGCGACCGCAGAACATCACCGCAGAACGTCACCGCTCATTATCACACTCAAGATTAGCCATCCATTCCCGGTGCTTTTCGCCGTACCATCCCTCGCTGTTGTGCTTGAAGAGTGCTCGTCGGAAAAATAGATAAAGCAAGTACAGCGTGCAACCCATTTCTGTAACTCGACGAGCATGTGGCGAATTCTGAATATTTTAGTGGTGGTTGATTGATGAGGCAGTAATCTACTAGAACGAAGCTATTTAATGGTTGCTTAGAAAATTTGACAGGCCCGTTTTAAAGACTGGAACACCATTCTCCAAAATACATTAACATTATCGACAGAAATTGTTCACTGCCCCAATCTACTTTCACACATCCACATAGATAATGGTGTTATTTTGACAAACTTTAGTTTTATTTCTTTGTGCTTGAGCGGAGATGACAATTGCTCTTACATACGACAGTACTTCATCTCTTCTTTTTTTCTTAAGTTTACCTACATATTTCTCTCACAAAAATATTGGCATTTTTATTTATTTATGATCGTCGATATCAGTGTTATCCTTTTCGCCACGCCTTTCCACAACAATACATAGTGCCTTACAAATTCAGCATTCCGTATAGGTAACAAATGAATTTCCTTCTTATTTGAATCGTCAACATATATAAATAGAGGAAGCCAGGCAATCATAATTTTTTAACGTTTCAATTTCTTCTGTGAGCCCAAAGAAATATCCGCATCAGCAAGATTACGATTCACTAGGCTTTAGAAAAGAAACTGACGTTTCCTAGGCAGGAAAAATGTGGATCATGTAGGAAAATAATTTTTTCTATCTTTTAGATATAGAATGTCCAATCTTTTTGTCTCTCCGATTTTTATTTCCACTGCATTTAGCCGTCCTCATTTTTATGTTATACAGCCTATATTTCTATTTTTGGTAGACAGCGTGGCTAATACCCCTTGTAGGTATGAGCCAGTTCCTCTTAGGAGACAAAACAAAATGAAAGATTCGTTGTAAGGCATCGCCAAGCCAACTGGGAGCCATTCGTCACGTTAGCGGTCTAACAGCCTGCGCCTGCTACGAGACCCTAAATCTTTCGAAATAGAGCCCAATGTGAGCCACTGCATTCGTTCTGTGGACGGGGTTCGGCGTTCATGACTTCCTCTAGCGGGTTGTTGAGCAGCTGAAGTAGCATCAGAAGCATCGACCAACGTCCACTCTTCCCCAGCGTCCCCACCGGGGTGTCAGCTGTGTTCGATGGCTTTTCGGCTAAGTCTGCATTGACTGGGTTTGTATCAAGACAGCCTGCTACACTGCAGCACTCCCGCCACGTGCACGCGTGCTCGGTATTCGCAAAACGACCGGTCAAGCCCGCACCCGCCAACCTCGGGTACTCTACCTTCCGGTATCATCGACAAGATCGTACGCTTGCCTGGAGCTACAATTCTGAACACCAGGGCACAGTGGCAAGCCAGCTGCGGCGTCAGAAATGCGAACGCCAAGGACACGTTGTTTTGCGTCAAACTTTTCTCGTTAAACCCACACTGAATAGCAAATGCAGCCGCCGTCATATCTCCACTGATTCAAAGCTACAGAATATCTACCTCCGGAGAACACCTGACCCGACGATAGACGCCGCTTGCACCGACGTCTCATGCCGAGAAATGTCTGTGACAGTTCTGTTTTCCAAAGAAAGGGATATATATCCGCCTCGGAACCATGAGGACAACTTTCGACACCGGAGCAACCGCACAAAGTTTTCTGGTCTAGGCGGAAACATCGAGCAAGACGCAGAGCTACCATCACGCTATATTGCCGAGGCTACAGCCATGCTGCAAAGAACTATAAAGCGAGGAAGACGTTTTGATTTCCGGGAAGAAAATTCTCCCAGTCGGGTACCGTGATAACGCCTATAGTGTCCCTCCCCTGCAGCCAAATGCACGAGTGTGGCTGTTGGAGGAACCAACGAAATTAAAAGTATTTCTTCCAGTATATCACCTTATGAAGAAAGAGGCACCACCTAGACCTTTGTTAGCTGGGAAAAACAGGGCAAAAAGGACGGGGTTACAAAAACACCACGCACATGCTGATGATTGATTGATATGTGGGGCATAACGTACCAAAACCACCATATGATAATGCAAGACGCCGTAGTTGAGTGCTCCGGAAATTTTGGCCACCTGGAGTTCATTAACTTCCATGCAATTCTGAGCACACAGACCTAAAAGATTTCCGCCTCCATCGAAAATGCAGCCGCCGCCACCGGGATGTGATCCCGCAACCTCCGGGCCAGCAGCCAAGTAACCACGGCGGCGGGTTTCACATGCACATGCGAGCTCTTACAGCTTTGGAGCTTTGTGCCACGAGAATTTAGTATCCTATGGGCGACGACTGCGAGTGACGAATCCAGCCAGCCGAACTGGCCATCCAACACAAGCTTCGGCACACACGATATCGTCTATATAATAGCCATGGTCTGTGCGCAGCAAGTTGGTCATTTTTATATTTTTTACTAAGCAAGCTCGGCATGCCAGCTGGCAGACACAAAGCGGAAAAGCAAGAGCAACGAACTACTATTTTAGATTGAATGTCTCGGCAGCTAAACCTATGGGAGTACATAAAAACGACGTGTCCCGTCGGGTTTCCGCCTGTATGCATTCTTTTATTTCGTGGTACACTCAAAGGCAAAAGGGTGTTAAAAGGGTGTTTGGTTTGTCCTTTTGGGGACTAATGGGGCTGGAACGACCATTAATCTCTTAAAGGACTAAAGGCACTGGGTCTAACAGTTAGTCCCCACAGACAAGCTCAAGGGACTAACATTTAGTACTCACATTTACAACTTAGGGAGGAACCGTTAGTCCCACGATCCAGCTCAAAGGACTAACATTTAGTCCTCCCATTTGCACCTTATAGGGCAACTGTTGATCCCCACATTTACACTTTGCTGGGCAACCGTTAGTCCTTACAGTTGCACCACGGCGGACGAACGGTTGATCCACTCAAATGCTCCAATCGGATGAAATTTTTATCCCCAGTTCAAACATAGTATTTTATTTATTTTCCACCAGGCCTAATACTTTTTCGCCTGTTTTTTTTTTTCGCAGTGGGCAACAAATAGCGCTGAAAAGAACACGCGAAAAAAGTGGTTAGCCACTTATGTGTAACTGCTGTCGCAGTCACGGCAACAACGAAAGACAAAAGCGAGATATCGAAATCTTTTATTTCTCTACATACACATGAAGTTTCTCAATTCTTTTAAGTGAACTAATGGTGAAGTGTACAAGTCAAGTCTCGTTGTGATATCTTGTTCACTCCTTGTGGAGCTCCTCCGACGGAAGCGATAGATGACAGGCATTGCAGACACCAGTGCACGCCTATTGTGTTCCCACGGCTGTAGGTAGAATAAGATTGTAAAAGTAGTTAGATACACAGGACAGAAGATGAAGATCGACGCATATGACAAGTACGTGCAAGATAGTATAAAAACACGCGTGTAAAACATGACCCACAAATAACTTTACCTTCACATCTCGTACAGTCCTTCTGAAGCTGCTCTGACGAAAGAGATGAATGACAGGCATCGCAGACTCTATCCAGCGCGCATAGCCTTCAGCACGGTGTGTGCCCATGGCTGCACAATGAGTATGTAAAATAGTGAGTGACACGTGGCAGATGATGAATACGAATGGATATGAGGAATGCGTGCAAAGAAAAATAAAAACATACGTGAGATATGACATGCTAATAATTTCACCGTGATGTCACACATCATCAAAGACTCATTTCGATCCCCGTAGCGCAACAGCTTAGGAGCGGCGGCCGCAGCCACAACTCCGCGAACCAGTGTGCCACCAACAAGTCGGCGAGTTCTAAGCGAGCGACGTCGTTCAGCTCGAGCAAGCGAACGCGAGACCAAACGCGGCGCGGCACGTGGAGTGTCTGCCGCCAGCGAACTTCGAACAGGAGAGCGAGCAGGTGCTTGGCCACCGTCACGAACAGCGCCGACCTGGTTTGGAGCTACGGCCGATGAACTCGACGCAAATGCGACTCTTTTCCACAAACTCGAACGAGTGCGAGTGAAGCGCGCAAACGCGAGTCTGCTGCTGCGGCTAACGGACGGCGCCGAGCTGCTTGCGACCGACTGACGGGGAAGGCAGCTGTAATAACGACAAATTTTCACTCAGTTTCGACGCTAGCGAAAGCCTCGCTAGCCCGTGCTGGTGCACTTACAGCGCGCGACACCCTACAACCAAGCACTTTACGAGAACCCGCAACGTGTTTTCGACGACTCCCAACACAGCGACGAGGTCTCAGTCCAATATCGTCAGCCCGGAGCTCATCGCGGCGGCGAAGACAGGCGAGCACTCGATGAGCGAGCGTATGAGAGGCCGACGGAAAAGGCGGCCAATTTCCAGGCGCTCACAATGTACAGGCGAACTGCAGATGCCAAAGCTCACTTTCGTGGTGCATTTTGTGCGTGCTATATACAACATGACCGACCCCGTTGCCGGCAAGCGCGATCCGTATCACACACGCGAGAAGTAGAGTAGAGAAAAGAATGATAACCTACTTGCCTGAAAATCCAGCACTGTTTTCTGCCCTGAGTCGAACTGAAGTATATATCCGATAGGATATATACTTCACTTATTATATATATATACTTTGCACCGCCATGTTTGCCCCGCCATATATACTTTGCCCCGGCTACTCGGCTACTGACCCGCAGGTCGCGGGTTTGAATCCCGGCTGCGGTGGCTGCGTTTTCGATGGAGGCGGAAATGTTGTAGGCCCGTGTGCTCAGATTTGGGTGCACGTTAAAGAACCCTAGGTGGTCTAAATTTCCGGAGCCCGCCACTACGGCGTCTCTCATAATCACATGGTGGTTTTGGGACGTTAAACCCCACAAATCAATCAATCAATTATATCCGATAGGCCTGTTGTCTTTTCGGCTGCCATATTGGCCTTCCTTACTGTTGCTGTTGTATGTTGGTCGTGACTATCTTGAAGCCAGAGATATACAGCATGGCGTGGTGACGTGTCGAGACTTCCTTCAGACTTCATGGGTGCAGCGAAACGCAAAAGCAGCAGCCCACGCTCATCCAAGCTTACACACAAGCACCATGTCGTAATTCTTAGATCTTCGAATCCAGGCGGCCGTGGTCGAGCACTCCGAGCGCGACGCAACACCAACCGTTGCCGGCAAAATACGGAAAAAGACTGAGCCAGCAGAGAAGGAGAAGGGAGGATAAAAAGGTCTGGTCACCTTGGCAACGCTTTTCGTGCTGCCTGCGATCCCCGGGCGGTTCATCCTTTTGGAGCGTGTTAGGAGACTAAGTGGTTTCGCGCAGCACGCTTCCCTCTGTGCTTGCTCCTCAACAGTCTATCCGTTCATCGCGCGTGCCTATTGGGCTCCGTTACTCATTTTTCGGGTAATTTTGCCTTAGAGTGTAGGCCTGCGCACGTGGGGTGGGGGGGGGGGTTCAGGGGGGCGGTGGCGCCTCCTCCTACTTGTCGCCTAAAAGGATGGGGCGTAATTTCGGCTTCATATATTGACTATGTTGGACGCGGTGGGGGACGTTTCGATGAACATTCGAAATACACTGCACATACGTCACGAAATTGCTGCGCTGCTGTTGTAGGGTGTTTATATTTAGTGATCACAGGGATCAGCTTCCGAGATGTAGTTTTGTGGGAGAGAGAGAGGGAGGGAGGGAACAAAGTGGTAGCCTTCGCACACGCTAGTCACCTAGTTAGCAACCAGCTGCAGGTTTCAGAAGAAATGTCTGAGCAAGTTATTATCGCCGGTGACTCAAATTTAGTTCGATGCGCAGAGGCAATCAAGGAGAGGGTTAATGGCAACAAAAAAGTACGATAAAGACGTTCCCAGGACATACGCTGGAGCCAGTGATGAGGCAAGCGAGCGAAAACTCGCAGCTAGTGCTCACGGACGTAAGCTCGTGGTAAATGAGAGAGGTCTAAATGATGCCTTGAACGAAGAATCGGCAGGGCTAGCGACGACATCGGCGAAAGTAGTCGATGACCTGCACACCGTGTCCCCTCAGCTGGAGTATCCACGGTATCCGAGGTACCAGTGCGTAACGGCGTTACGGTGACCTGCAAAGAGGGGTTGTCGAAGCAAACATAGATATGGCGAATGAGTAGAGAGAAAGGCTTCGACGTAGTGGAAATAAAAAGGAAGGTTCAAATGGGGGGGGGGGGGGTGTCTCCCAAGAGACAGAATTCGCTTCAATAAGATTCTTGGTCATGAGGTGGGATGGTGACTGGCAAGGCACGCGCAGTACCTTTTGTGTACTTTTTGTTTTTTAGAGGAGGGGGTGCAGTCAGGGTCGCTAACAAACAATAGAGCAAGGATGACTCTTTGAGCAGTAGTATTGCGAAAAACCACAAAAAAGGAAAAAAAAAGAGGAGAGGAGGTGCGCATTGCAATTCGTTACATAAACATCCAGGGTGGCAGAAAAAGGGCAAAATGGTTAGATATTGAGGATCAGTTAAACAACGAACAGATAGGCGTTTACGCAATTACAGAAATGCACCTTAGAGTCATGGACGAGCCACCACGTATTGTTATGTTTGGTAATGGTGCAACAGCATCATAGCCGAAATGACACGTGTCACGTGAGGATGTAGGAATGGGAATTCACCGTGGAGTCAAATGAGATTGACTGAAACAGTTGGGTTCAGAGCACCTCTGAATTTTGATCACAGTAGGTGGAAATAAAACTTGGCCTGCGATAACCTTCTTGTAGACTGCAAATAACTGCATAGAAAAGAATCAGGAGATAGTGTATTTAAAAGAAGCGGATATTGAGGAGTTAGGTAATGGGGCCGAAATAATCCTCCTGGGGGACATGATTGCTGAGATACATGACCTTGAAGGTTATTCAGACACCAATGGTAAATTATTGCCAGATCTCTGCGCGAAACATAGCCTTGAGATATATAACACGGGGCCTAATCGGGGTGGACATGTCACGTAGAAAGTCGGAAACAAGCAATCGACTATTGATTGTTGTCTCGTGACTGAAGACATTTATGAAAACTGAGAGAAGTGAGATTAGACGAGGAAGGGATTCAAAGCTTGGGTAGTGATCATAAGCGCTTAACATTAACATGGAATATGAAACTTAAAATAAAGGCATATAGTCAATGAAGGGCAGCCCGTTTCTCAATTGCAAAGAAATAACAAATATAGCTGAAATAGTCGAAGAAGAAGTAGGCAAAATACCAGGCAATTAATGGGGGTATAATGAGCTGTCACACTGAATGACGAGAGAGAGGGAGGAAGAGAAGAAAACTTTTGGCTGGAAAGGAAAGAAAAAGCCTAGAGATAGGTGGAATAAAAAAAATCCTGGAAGCGATCGCGAAAAGACGTGAAGCTTCATGGGAGTATATATAGAAAGGTAAATAGGACAAGTGGTCACAGGGCGAAATATGCCAAATATATGTAGAGAAAAAGTGCATTATACAGAAATTGGTCGAGGAAAAGATTGAATATGGAAGGGAACGCTGTGTGACAGAGACTCGGGAAAAAAAAGACCCCCCCCCCCCCCTAAGATATTTTAGAGCTGCATATAGGCGCTAGGTAGGAAGTGTATCACAATGCAACAACATGTATAGATGAAGGAGGAAATCACTTGGTAGGATACGAAGTTCTCGATAAGATTCAAAAGGTAACAGGCGAGTCGTTCAAAAAGACCGTCCAGGGGATTTTCCCGGGGAGTAAAAGTGTGACGGGGAGCGCAACCGAGGAAGATCCGGCACATATACTTGAGAATTTTACACACATTGTTTTTTTCAGACGCGCATTGTCTGGGATGAATGGGATAAAGGCCCCTTTATGTGCTGATAATCTGCGCTGAATGAAAAATTTGAGAGAACATAGGCGACTTCAATTGTTTCGCCGTTCAGTGTTTCGGTGATCTGTTTGCTTTAAAGAACGTAATTTATTCTACTTAAGTTGAGTAAATCGTTTGGCACTGACTCTAAACGGGCACATTGATCTCCTACTTTATGAATTTTTGAATGCGCCAGAGTGACACCTTTCACACTGTGGTCTCAGCCCGAGTCGACGTTTTGCTCATATAAACAGAAAATGCCCATACAAGCCCAACCCCCCCTTTGTGGGGGCTGAGCGACAGGAGCGTTGGGAGGCTGCTCTGTGGAGTTCACCACCAAAAAACTAACTCGGACGTGGGGGTCGCTCAAGCGCAAGGACTTTCTTGCATGTTTGCTTGTTCCTCTGTTCTGCTTCTTACCCACAAAGGGGATTGGCCGACAAGTCGGCGGTTAATGTAAGTGAAAAATTAAGGTCTATTCAGGGTAGAAATAAAGTAATTAGTTTGTTTTGTTTTTAACAGAAAGAGTTTCAGTCCTCTAGCCCTTTTTGCACTGGTGTCGTCAATTGACGGCACCATACAAAATTTCTTCTAGAACCTTGAAAACTTAATTAAACCCGCTCATTCTTGGAAAAATATTTCTTCAACTATTCTCACTGCGATTGACATCACCGTTGTTTCATTTTTGCGGAGCATGGAGCTTTAGAGAAGAAGAATCTAGACCTAGGTCATTGGTGACGATGACACGGGCAAACAGAGGCGTGAAGGTGGCACTTTCAAATACTACGTTTTTTTTTTCAGATTTTGTGCTCTATAGGGCATTGCAGCAATAAATTTGCCATTTTTGTCATTGCATGGCTATAGAGCCATGATGACCTAATTTGATGTCATAACTGTAAATCTATAAATACTTACACTACCGACTATATTTTTGGTTTGTGGTCTTCTGAGACCCAACCTATTAGTAAAATACGTACTAAGAATGTGTCTTACAAAAATGGAAATGCCAAGGCTGAAAGGGCTAGAGCGGCCCGAGGGCCAGTCATCTTCTTCTTTCTTGACCCCCCCTCCCCCCCACTTGACCCATTTTTGGTGTGCCGTGCTTCCTGCCGAGCTGCAGAAATTAGGCGCATTCTTCCTTTTCTAACCACTACCACCACCAATAATATTTATTCTCTTCTTCCTCCTCCAAGTTTTCCGCCTCGGGGAAGGAAGTGTCAGTGTACAAAGGTAATGAAGAAGAAGAACGATGGCCCGGCAAAGGTCTACTGCCGTTGTAGCTGCGCGGAGAAAAGTTTCAGCTGCCCGCCGCGCGAAGGTAAGGTAGCTGCATATCTTTGCCAAAAGCTCTCGGGTCTTGTCGCATACGAGTGGGATATTTTTACCTGGCTTTGCTGGATTGCTGTATCAGGACTCCTACATTACCGTGTAGGCTTACACTGAACACAATCAGAATTCTTCGCGGGGACTGTGAACGGCGAACTGGTGTCGCAATGCGGGCTCAGTGGCATGCCATCTTGAAGCCTTGTCTATCTCTCTTAGTCCAACAGACAGCTAACGTCCTCGCACATGAGTTGCACATAGATACAGTTCTCGCGCACAATTTTTTGCTCATCAAGGTTGAGGTCGAACTGTATACGAAGGGCACTACTTCCTTTTGATGTTTTTAAATGTGACGGATAACCAAACGCACTTTGAATCTATCTATCTATCTATCTATCTATCTATCTATCTATCTATCTATCTATCTATCTATCTATCTATCTATCTATCTATCTATCTATCTATCTATCTATCTATCTATCTATCTATCTGTCTGTCTGTCTGTCTGTCTGTCTGTCTGTCTGTCTGTCTGTCTGTCTGTCTGTCTGTCTGTCTGTCTGTCTGTCCGTCCGTCCGTCCGTCCGTCCGTCCGTCCGTCCGTCCGTCCGTCCGTCCGTCCGTCCGTCTGTCTGTCTGTCTGTCTGTCTGTCTGTCTGTCTGTCTGTCTGTCTGTCTGTCTGTCTGTCTGTCTGTCTGTCTGTCTGTCTGTCTGTCTGTCTACGTACGGGTGCTGTCGCGACCATCTCCTTAACTTCGAGTATATACAAAAATCAGTAGGAGAGGATTTGTTTATGAATTGAATAATGTGAAAATCCCGTCGCGTACGACGTGAAGCCCTTTCCTCCAGACACGTGTGGCACGTTACCCGTGTACAACGTGCCGGGTATGTACCAAAAGTGTTTTATTGTTTACATCTACCGAGGAACGGTGAGAATATACATTGGTAATGCGAGAGCGTTAGCCAAACCTGCATCGGCCGCACTCAGCCGATGAATGCAAAGAATATATGTTGTGGTCCCAGCAGGAATTAAACCAAGGCAATATGCGTGGCCATCGAGCATTCAACCACAGAGCCAGGCCAGGTCTCGGAACTCTTTTGGAAAAAAACTTTGTGCAGGATGTTTATGAGACGTTAGATGCGGTTGCCGTGCTGCCCATCTAATTTTATAAACATTGCAAGTTTGCTCCACTTTTACATACATCACGTCGGGTTAGCATCAATTGTTGTTAAGGGCTATAGACTGAAGTTGGTCAAAATATAGCACTATTCAGGGCTACCATCCTCGCAAGCATAAACGCTACATTTGTGCTTACCGCTTCTGGTGTATCTTAACACCCATGTTTCTGTTCGCATCGTTACGCTAATGTAAACAACTGGTTATATCGAACATACCTGATGGTTCAATATACTTGTCTTTGCTCTATAACAGATCTGCTGAGCCTTTTTTTATTTGTCTTACAAAGATCGGCAAAAGGTACACATGGTGAATGCATGGTTATAAATAATAAATACTCTTGTTGGAAGTCAGCGACGCGGCTGCTCACGGTTCTCATTTCTAAACAACTCAGAGTATATGAAGGATATGCACAAAACAAAACAATCCACATATAAAAACAAACGTTATTCACGTATACTATATATGCTACATCAGCTTTCGTTATAGGTGAATGATATAACTATATATCTTATCTTTCTTGGCTCCGTCCCTGTGAATTATTGTGGATTTGCATGTGGAATTGCCACAGTGGTGGAGTCGAAAGGTGTCTAGCACAAAGTTCTGTATTGGTTGGTGTTTCGTGTTCCGCAAGAGTCGTACAATCTTTAGGGTACGAGCATTATGCCCGCATCGTCAAAAAAAAAGAAAATTGCACGTGCTCCGATGCACTGGAAATATGAGAGGGCGCCTCTTGTGTAGATCGGCCAATCACGTTACGTGTGTGGCAACAGCCTAAAACAACTCAGAGGACAATCAGCAAAAAGCAGCTTTTCATGCCGTGAGTAATATATGAAATGTATTATGTGCTTTTGTTCTTTGTTCGGGGCTAATGCACGGCTACAAACTGGGTACAACCAACTTGGTGAATGAAATCTTGACAAAGTACCGCTGTTATGTGTCAGGTTTGCTATATATGCAGCAGCATATTGTTATGTACACGTTGCACATAAACGTAAGCTAACGTAGTCATAACTGGGTTCGTTCTTCGCAAGTTCATATAGCCAGATTCAACTTTCCGGCAACGTCTTCAAGTGTTCAGTATAAGGTAGAGTGAAGAATGGCAGGCGCAAAAACCAGCGCTCTTCATTCTGCTATTATTACGTGCGTAATAAATCGGAAATACGTTTAATATTCGTAACTGACTAGTTTTTGTCATGTCAAATAGTGCCCACTTGTGCAGTTTATTCGATGGCTTTGATGATTGAGTCTATGGATAGTTAAGAGAATCCTGAGCTTATTTTTTGTGCTATACGATCACATCTCACAGCCTCAACAACAGCAACCACGACAGCAACTACAACAGTTACTACAACAGCAACCGCAAAGAGATGAAGGGCCGCCGATTATTCCGCCGGATGTCGTGCTGTGGGCTGCTGAACAATCGGACTACATCGGCTTCAACCCTTGGTTTGTTACTACCATCGTTGGTATGATCAACGTCGCTGAAATGGTAAGCTATTCAACGAATAATGTTGCCTCACTCCGCTGCAAACGATCTAGCTCTCTTTTTCTATTGTCGCTAGAATTTACTGGTTGAAAGACGTCAAAAACTCTCAGGGTCGCTCGTGCATTTAAAGGGGTACCGACACCTTTTTCCGGAGGAGTGTGTACTCTGCCATACAAATCTCCTGTATGCAGAGATGACTCTGAACAAGTGGGACGCTCAGAAAGTGCTCATAAAATATTTTATTTTTATATTAAACTCAATTTTCTCGCGTCGCATTTACCGCCGTCAGCACTAACTTGGCGCCAAACTACAGTACTAATGTGGTGCCCTCACACAGCAGACTGGCTAGATGTTATGACGTCAAGCACAAAAAAAGCCAACTTAAACATTGCCTTTTCGATCGTCTGCTCGCGCCGTTCGGTCGTGCGGACACTGTCATCCAGCGTATACCTGTGCAGTGAGCTGGCGGATTCTGAAATAGTGTACGTGCACGGGAATACAAAATATACGCGCACCGGAGGGCAAATCAATCATTTTATTTCAACTTTATCGTCATTGTGCCTATATTTTGACCTGTGAAGTCTAGCGCCAGGGAAACGGGGGACAGTAGGTGCAAGTTCCACCTATTCCCATCTGACCCGGCGCTGAGACAAGCGTGGTTCAACTTGTGCGCCGGGGCGGAGTCTGGACGCCAACCAAGCGGAGTTTACTCTGTTCGCTGCACTTCACTCCGGGCGCGGAACATGCAGTTACTGACAGACTTCGGATTGTCGACGAAGAACTTGCGTCTTAAAAGTCATGCCATCCCAATGATGTGCCCCTGTGCCGCGACAGTTGCCACACGTGCGGCGCGCAGCAGACGATCGAAAAAGCGACGCGCGGATGAGGATACGTCACGAAAACGTGCGTGTGGACATACTATCGCCTGAGCGCGCTGCTCATACCACGTCATGACGTCAGGGTTCAGTAGGAACCAAAAATAGCTTTCATTGATTTGATTTCTGGGGTTTAACGTCCCAAAACCACCATATGATTATGAGAGACGCCGTAGTGGAGGGCTCCGGAAATTTTGACCACCTGGGGTTCTTTAACGTGCACCCAAATCTGAGCACACGGGCCTCGACATTTCCGCCTCCATTGGAAATGCAGCCGCCGCAGCCGGGATTTGAACCCGCGACCAAAAATAGCTTTTAAAATCATGCTGCAGGTAATCAATTCTCCAGGGCGCACTGACGCTTACCGTACATTTCCTACGCTCTCGGAAACTTGTCCTATTTCGACGCAAAAAAAAAAACAAGTGACAAATTTTGTGTCAGTACCAATTTAGGACGACATGAAGGCGAAAGCCGAAAATCTTATTTACCCTCTCAGCCGATCTATTGATGTTGCCAGCCAGTTTTAGAAAGCTTTCTGCCCCTAACGCGGTTTTTCACTGCCTCCACGATCGCACCAGTTTTGACCCAGCTTCGATGCGATGTGATAACGTCATCAAGGGATGCTAGTGCCACATGGCGTCACTGTGATGTCACAAAATTTTGTGTTTTGTTACGTCATTGTGACGTCATATGGTGACGTCAACTTGTTATGATGTTTTTTTGCGTGACTCGCCCTCGACAACGCTAGACGCGAGACGCTGACGGTCAACTTTCGTGTTTGATGAGGAATCGAAGGAAATTCGCCCTAATAATAAACCTAACTAATTAAGTATATTAGTGAACATGTTTGTCATGTTCGATTTAAAGATTGTGACATTACGAGTCACGTTCTTTTAGAAGAAATTCTGAAACTATATTTTGAATTTATTACAAACCAGAGACGTGCACGCCCGTTTTGTACGTGTTTTTGTTCATGCATTCATACGCCATTCTCATTTGAAGCGTAAAGAATTTGTAACGTACGGGTAGTGTGAAATTTGCACCATAATAGGGTGTAGAGAGGCTTGCAGTTTCTATTAGTCAAGACACAAACGCTAATTGACTGCACCTCATCGCTCTTCGTTTGCCCTATTCGCCACAGCAAACAATTTGATTGATTTTGATTGTACATGGCGCCTGCGTGTACGCCTTGTAACGAAATAATCGCTCGTCATTTTTGTCGCAGTTAGATTGTGGCCTTCTTTGCTGTCTTCAAGCAAAGCAATATGGTGGGCTAACTTTCGTCTTATTCCAGTCGTTTTGTGGACGTGTATGACAAGCTCGTTCGACGCTAGCTGGCACTCGCTGAATGGATTCAATCTCACGTGCTTTTAATCACGTCTAGGAAATAGGAAGCGCAGCTGCCCGAGAACAATCGAGCAGCGGTGCAACTACTGATCGCTCCAGGTGCGTCTAAGTGCTCCTACGCACCTGTCGGCGTTTCCTTTACGACTGCATGTCTAGATTGTGTCGAGCTGTCGCTATATTGCAAGCAGCATGGCGGCAGCGCTTTCGCAGTGCCAGTCAAAGATGTGAAGGCTGAGCTGGGTTATAATGAAATTCACTGTAACCGACCGCTTATAGTGAAACCCCGACTGACCTGATGCAATGAACACAACTCAAATTTAGCTGCAAATATTTTTACGACCGATGTGTTCAGGTTTTGTATGTAGTACGGTTACGTTACTATATCATCAACAATATAGCCTGTGAAGCGCTACATGCCTACATTCAATGATCCTGTTCACGACCCCATTTCTAACTTGCGCAATGCGTGCAGTTGTTTGGCTTCGCCGCATTGGCGCTGCTGATGTTCTCTCCCACGATGACCCTGGCCCATCGGACGCTTCTCGTGACGTCCTGCTGCATGAGCTACACATCGCTAGTGCTGCTGCTGGGCTGCATGTCGGCACCCTTTACGGATACGTACATGCCACTCTCGCTCTACGTAAGCGCGCCTCCGTCGGTCTCCGAATGCAGCTCACAACACTAGCGTAACCAGCTTTAACTTCACTGAGCAGAAAAATCAGGAGAATTCATGTACCAGGAAAAGACAGGCATTATAGACGAATGCACAAAAATTGTGCATGACTAAGGCCGCAAAAATAGGCACCTTTGGTAATATTGCTTTTAAGTATGAATATAAAATTTTTCTCGCCATAACCTGTAGCAAATGCAGGCCTTGCTGAATTAATCATTCGGGACATAAAAAATACACGAAAATATAACCCAGATCTTGAGATGGCTGGGAAAGCTGCTTCGAGGCTGCCATTAGACACTACAACAGCTCGTAAATTGATGACTGATAAGGTAGTCCTCTTTTTTCTGTCTTGTGAAATTGTGCCTGCATACCCTGCAGGCCGTGAACTCGGATTATTTTAGAAGCTTAGTTTATGTAATAATTTTGATTGGTTTTTGTCCCAGAACCTCGATATGATTGAGAGACGCCAGTGGAAGGCTGCGGAAATTTCGACCATCTTTTTGATGCGCTGCATTGAACACGAAGAAAACCGCACAAAAAGCACACGTACATAGTGCACAACACGGGCGATCCTTCTGCGTATATACATGTGTGTGTGTGTGTGTGTGTGTGTGTGTGCGCGTGTGTGTGTGTGCGTGTGTGTGTGTGTGTGCGTGTGCGTGTGCGCGTGTGCGTGCGTGTGTGTGTGTGCGTGCGTGTGTGTGTGAGTGAGAGAGAGAGAGAGAGAGAAAGAGAGAGAGAGCATCATTGTGTTCAAAACAGCACGTCGCAAGTGTCACCTATGCACAACCAACACGCCCCTACGGTGGTCCTTCCATCTCAATCTGAACTCGCAGGCGTCGAGTAGAGCCAGGCACTGGTAGAGCTCACTTGTAAAGTGAGCTACATACCAGAGGCCTATGAGCGGAAGTCATGTGAGAGCCAAGGAGACGCTTGCAGACAGCGAATGAGAAGGAACTTGAATATACCTGATGTATATATACCAGCTTAAGACCGTGTTCTCAATTGGTAGTGGATGACAAATTTTTTGATACGTTCCCTGGGGTTCGAACGATAGCTTAGAACGTCGTCTTTGAGACAGTTTAGTTCTTAGGATCCTCTGGCCAAAGTTAGTGCACTTCACTCTGAAATGTGTTCAAATATTACGTCGGGACGTCTAAACTAAAACAACTTGGGAGTGTGAAGCAGTCTCCAATGGACACGCCAATTAAGAAGATGAACGTAAAAGAAGAGAAAATGACGAGGTTTCGGGGGGCACAATAGGATTGAATGGCGGAAAACTCCAGTCTTTTTATGCTCTTTTTGACTCATGACTGCTACAACTGTAGTCGCTTAACCGTTTGGGCAAGCATACGCAATATACTGGTGCTAACACGAATGGAAGCGCCATGAACAAGAGAAATTTCACTTATATGCAATGGCATGCAGTGGCTCACTCTGAAATGGTCAAAACAAGTGCTTCCAAAAGCGAAATGATTTTGAACATTATACGCTAACGACCATGCACTGCGAAAAAACCTGCGTCATAGCCAGCCTTCAGTTTTTCATCTGTTATATGTGGTCAAATGTAGGCGACATGGTATCCGTCACCAAGCGCGGCTCCTCAAATAAACCGCCGCTTGCGGGAGTCAGTGTTTTCGTTCAGACAGCTTGTTGATATGCTCGTATGTGAGCTCCACTGTTGCGGTTATCACCGAGATACGCGATGCGCCTTTTCTCGAAATGAATCCCTTACGGAAATGTCATGTATGACACTGATATGTTATATGTAGCCAGATATAAGAATATATGTCCACATATGTGGCTTCTGTTTACCATGTATGGATGTATATATGGTGGGATCGGTTCATATATGGGCTCAAACACAACCACATATGGCACAGTTGGTCCATATAAGGTGTCAAATCCAGCCTTATAAGTCACGGCCACACCTTATATAGCATATAAAGTAGATCCTTATATTAGGAAGTGCTGCCTTATATTAAATGAACAAAGTATATAAAGCACCGCCGTCACTTACTTTTATGTGGATTACCATATTTAGCAAACCGTACACTAATGTGACCTAGTTATTATCTACACCAACAAATGTATCATGTATAAAAATTGTTCGTGTCAATACAATAGAAAAGACGAATTATTAATTAAGCTTTGTTTGCGTTACTGTTGCATTCGTGTAAATTTAACTTGTACACAAGTCATGTATTACAGGGTTTCCAACAAAAAGTTGTAATTATTACATCATCAGTGTATATACGAAAGCAGACAGGTTTTTACGGGGGCAGAATCCGTTCGGCTCGCATGAATGGAAGCTTTCAAAGCTCGCTGTAATGATTAAGCAGTCCTATATAACTGCATGTGTATAAAAAATGGCATGCACGCAGCTTATATTGTTCACATTATAGCATAGTTAAAGAAATAGTAGTTTCAATGCATTTTATCTTGCACATTCATAGACAAGAATGCTGATTATAAGAAGGTGTTGATAGCTATTTGCTACTCATATTATTTAATGAAATTTCTGTGAATATTACTTTATTACTCACATGTGCGATTACTTTCACTAGCCATATAATGGTATGCACCGTGCGGTGTTTGGCAGAGTATCTTTGAAAACAAACAAAAAAAAATATCGCAATACTACTCGCATGCTTTATGCTGAAATTCAACGTCGCCGCGGTGCTCTAGTGGCTAAGGTACTCGGCTGCTGACTCGCGGGTTGCGGGATCGAATCCCGGCTGCGGCGGCTGCATTTCCGGTGGAGGCGGAAATTTTGTAAGCTCGTGTGCTCAGATTTGGGTGCACGTTAAAGAACCCCAGGTGGTCTAAATTTTCGGAGCCCTCCACTACGGCGTTTCTCATAATCATATAGTGGTTTTGGGATGTTGAACTCTACATATCAGTCAATCAATCGACCAATCGTCGAGCTAAACAACCAGGCGCGCGGACCGTCAGCCTCTTGCTTATAAGATATGACAGTGCTTTCTTGCTATGACCCGCCATCGAAAATGCTGATGTGCTGTTAAGCAGAGGCAAAGAGCCGCAGGCGCTCATTTCAATAAGAATCAGGCGTACGACTATTTTCCTCTAAGCACGGCTGAGAATGCATCAATACATTGGCACATGAACGCAGTCTAATATGAGATCCCAACAGCGGTCGCGTGCGCCGTAGTTGTCCGCCGCCGCCTCCGATGGTGTCCTCAACCAGTATCACACAAAATAGGAAAATTATAAGCAAACAAAGAGCACCAAAGGCACAGTGGGATTCGAAACCGGGTCCTCTGCGTGGCAGCCTATAGGGCACGGCGATGCAAAAAAAAAAAAAGATCTGTGGTCCTCGCGTACCTTCAGGATTCACTGAGAGCGTCACAATGGGGAGTATGGGGCAAAAGCCACCGAAGCAGCTGCACCTTGCAGTCACGTGGTAATAAACTCTGAAACGCAGGTTAAAAATCACGTGATAGAAAACTCCCTACGTGGTAAAACTGGATTTTGACATCCTTTCACTACTTGCCTGAGAGGTGGTGGTAAAACTATGTCATGTACCCTCTTTTACTCCTACACGAGGTAGTAATTTTGAACGCGAGAGAGTGTTCAGAGGTCATGAGCCGCAAAAACCCCAAACTCGGATAGTTTTCGCTTACAGTGTAGGACTGACCTCGAGTCAACGCACTTTCACTGGAACTGGGGGCAGCATAAGCACAACGAGTGAGGACAGCATTCTGTGAACGAAAAAGGAAAAAAGACGGGGGGGGGGGGGGTTCAAAAGAAGAAAAAAAAAGAAAGAAAACCTGCTTTGGAAAGTTGTCCTGCATATTTTCGCAAATTGTTGGCTTTTGCTCGGCGGTGGCCTTGGAGACAGACGGTGCAAGAAGCTCGGTATCTGTGTGTCTGGTTGGGCTGATGGATCTCACGTGTTTCCTACATCATCGAGCGACCGTGTGCTTCCAAGCGCCTCCAAACCTGCACGTCGCGGATATCTCGCTTCCAAGCCGATTCGCGAAGATCTGCCAGTGGTAACAAAATCAATCTGGTGTCATTGCCCGTGCTTGCCTACTGGAGAAACAATATGCAAAATGCTTCACTATGTCATCGGCACTGAGCCGCGGCCGCCAGTGACCAGTGGGAGTGTGTCGCCGGGGCAGGTGAAAGAAGCATCGCATATATTTTGTTCCACAGTAGGCGATGTCTGCATGAGTAAAGTGCTGCCCGAATTGCCCACCTCATGCTCCAACTCTTCTTAAACATGTAGCCCGAAGCCGATACGAGGCAGACGGAACCAACAAGCGGCTGCCGGTGAGCACGAAGAAAACCCGGACGGTGGTCTTTCGTTGGAAGTATGCATACGCCGCCCCATCCCCGTAAGATAGCGGTCACGTGTTCATTTGTGTCTGAAATGACGACGAAATTCGCACAGGATATCTGTTCTGTAATTGCCAGCTGTGTTTCATCGGATAGCCGTGCTCCTCGAAAAGGCCTAGTACGCCGTCGGTAAGAAGCTTGTGTGCAGGCGTGCACCCCTCCTCTACGCCCGTTGTGATGAATACGTGCTGCTACTGTGTTTGTGCACCGTCGCTGAATGAAAATAATTGAGCTACCATGGTTTGTGTGTACTTACGTATATTTTATGGACTTGTGCATCAGCAGTGCTAACACGCGTGGGGCCATGAGCCCGGTGTGCCAAATAATTATTGGATACTCAAAAAGATGAGATCGGGTAGATTTATCATAAAAGGTCGGTGTGGCATTTAGTGCCCTGCAGCCCACCTAAAGTTAATGCTTGCACCTCAAACCGTTGTTGTTAATCAATGCAAAAAAAGAGCTCTCCTACCGGTACTACAGGGCCGGTCAAAAAGTCATGCCTATATATACCGGATTGTCAAAGTGTAGTTGAGAACGCGTGCAGTCTGTTCGAGTAGTGTATTATTCAGCATTTGTTGTGTGTGTGTGTGTGTGTGTCTGTATGTGTACCTATGTGTCACCAATTCTGCCGTTTAATAAATTCATTCAATTCTGCTAGTTAATAAATTTGTCGACTCTGGGCGAATGCACCCGTCAATTTTTATTTTTTTACCACCGTAAATAACTCCCAGAAATCACCTCAAAAGCCTTGTGAAGGCAGTAAAAATTTACTCTCTCTATACTCGCTAAAACCTCATTGGGGTAAATAATTACTACTCTCCCTACGTTGAAAAACTCAGTTAGCACGAGAGTAAATTTTTACCTCGATAGTACGTGGTAAAAAAAAAACCAGGAATAGTAGTGCGCTAGAGGACAAATGGTTTACCCAGTTTTTTAGGTTATTTCAGGTCATTTTCGTTTAGTGTGTAGTATTCTACTATTGAGTATTCTACCACGAGAGACGCCGTAGTGGAGGGCTTCGAAATTTTGACTATCTGGTGTTCTCTAACGTGCACTGACATCGCATAGAGAAACATACATAAAGAGCGGACACTCTTGTAGGGCCCTGCGGCCCAGCTACTGCGCTGCTTTCAGCGCCATGAGTGGTTGGTCAGACCCGATATTGTCTTCAGCATAAATAAAATAACAAAACTTTTTTCTCTCAGACGCAGAGATTTGACCCCGCAACCTCATGCTCCGAAAGCGAGTGTCTTGACAACTAGGCCAAACACCCATGCTTCCACGACGCTAATACATGTAGAGTACATCTAAGCCACATGGATGTAGCTCTTTGTGCAAAACAAATGCAGAAAGACAACATTTTCAAAACATATTCTACTGTTTTCTTCTGTAAGGCATTAAAGGTCCTTAGCGGAACATGATGCAGAGTCGATATGGAAAATCGCACTTATTATTAGAAGTTCTTCTTTGCAAAAAATTGATGTAGAACTTGTCTATTCCTTGTCCTCCTAACGAGGCTATTGCAATACTTAAATGAAGAAGTGAAAAAGGATGATGGGTGCGTCATTTAGCAAATGGTCAGCGCGTTTTTTTGCCGCCGCGACAAGGCTCCTCGCGGCGACCAAGAAACGCTCCGACCAATTGCGAGATGGCGTACCCACAGAACACCTACCAGTACAGTGTCTAGAAACATACTGCCGAGCGCGCGCATTCCATACGAAAGAGGGTGGCCGCGCATGTGATAACTGCATTCATATGCCACAAGCGGCGCTGCGTGTCGAGAGGGTGCTGTTATGCCTGCGAGTCCATAGCGAACGGCCGTGCCTCTGAAAAAGGCAATCTGTGGCAAGGCCAGCCCGCCTGACGCGATCAACAACTCAACGGCGTCAGCACGCCACGGCGCCTTTCTGTCGCGCACGTGCAAGCGAGCCCCGTCGAGTAAACAACTGGCGTCTTCATGTCTGGGGGTCTGACGCATTGCGTGGCGACCCCATTGGAGGAGTCTGCCCTGACGACCAGCGGCGCTTCTGGTTGGACATTTTGGTTGGACCCGGTGCAAATAAAAGAAGCCCTGCGGCGTGTCGCGATCGGCGGTATTATGTGAGAGGAGTCCCCGTGTCGGAGAGCCGACATGTGTGTGAGTCGGCGGTCCTAGGTGAAAGCTGACATGTGTGTCAGAGCGGACCCGTTTGAGAGCAGACCTATGTGTTAGAGAGGAGAGCTCGGCTCTCCGAGTCTCTGTCGGCCCCAGTGCCGAATTTGTAACGCCTCTGTATATATGCTGTACATAAACCTTGTTTAACTCACCGTCGTCTCGTCCGCTCGTCTTATCAGCTCTGCGCAGAAGCAGTCGCGAGCTGAGAAACATACGCTACCAAACGGCTGGTGACCTTCCCTGCGGAGTTCGAAGCAGTGGCGCCTTCGGGACCGTGTTGGCGTCGCCGTCTTTCGCAACAGTGGAGGTCAGCGGTGGGATTTCGGAGGTGGCTTCGCAACAGTGGTTGGCAGCTGCGGGATCGGCCGGCGTCAGCGACATGGATGCGGTGAGTGCCTGATGTTTTCCCCTCAGTTCACCAGACTACTCTAGCTCAGGTTGTAGTAGTTTAGAGAAGGGCTGTGTGAAGCATTGAAGTGAGCTTTGATTGTTTCAAGCCAAGTCGAAGCGCTTTGAAACCAAAGGTAATGCGGAGGGTGTAAACACGGGAGTGTTAAAATTTGCTTGCACGTCTTGCTAGTAGGCTTATAGTGGGTACGGCAAGTAGATTCTTAGATTCTTAACAGGGGCAAACAGCAAGAGGCTAGTGTGAACGATGGAGAACCTTAAAGTGAAGGAACTCATCGAAATTTGTGAGGAACTCGGCATTACTTTGGGCCGTGCGAAACGAAAGCAAGCGATCCTTGAGATCATGAAGGATGAGGGAGTGTCGGCGGAGGAAGTCAATGAGGCCTGGGCGGATATCAAAGCACGCCGCGAGGAGGCTGAAAGGCGAGAAGCTCGCGAAGAAGCTGAAAGGCGCGAAGCTCGCGAAGAAGCTGAAAGGCGCGAACGTCGCGAGCGCGAGGAGGCCGAGAGACAGGAGCGCCTTGAGATGAAACGACTAGAATTGGCAATCCTACAGTGTTCGCAGGCGCCTAGCGTAGCTTCTCCGACGATTCAGGTCAGCGGTTTTAGAATTCGTGACCAACTGCCACCGTTCGTAGTAGGCGAGGACATGGCGAAGTATCTCGTCAAGTTTGAACACGTCTGTGAGCGAAACGCTTTGGAGCGGTCTCTTTGGGCGCGGAACCTGTTAGCTCTTCTTCCCGGCGAAGTGTCCGACGCGATAACTTGCTTGTCGAGAGAAGCGTTTGAGAGCTATGACGAGGTTAAAGAAGTGCTCTTAAGACGTTATAAGTTGTCACCCGAGGCTTTCAGGCAAAGGTTCCGGTATGCTGAAAAGGGGAATGAGTCACACGTTGACTTCGCGTTTCGTCTTAAGGCCGATTTAATTGAATGGCTCAAAGGCGAAGGTGTTTATGACGACCGCGATAAAGTGGTGGAATGCGTTGCATTGGAGCAATTCTACCGCTGCATCGAGGATAATGTCAGGCTTTGGCTGCAGGACAGACTTGGTGAAGTACAGCTAAACAAGGCAGCAGAGTTAGCTGAGGAGTATTATACTCGCTGAAAGTTGCATAGCAGGGCAGTGCGCGTTGAAAAGGATGAAAGAAAAGAGGGCTTTTCAAAGAAACCTGATCAACGGAAACCCGCTCCGCACCGTAATTTCAAGAAGGACCCGTCTCTTACGAAGGACAGTGTAGGGGAAGGGCAAACAGAAGCGGAGAAATCGAGTGAGGTTTCTACCACACAGGCATTTGAATCGGAAAACAAACGGAAGCCGCTAATCTGCTACAACTGCAAAAAGGAAGGACACATCGCGAGAAGCTGTCAGGAAAAGTTTGCCTTCGCAACAATTCGAGAATCAGAAAAAAAAACATGCGGTTGTTGGAGCCGTATCTGCAAGAAATTAGGGTGAATGAGAAAACGTGCCGAGCACTTAGAGACTCAGCGGCAACCATGGATGTTGTCCATCCTTCATTGGTGTCTCCGGATGACTTTACAGGAGAATGCGCGTGGATCAGGCAAGTCGCCGAGGAGCAGAGTGTTTCCTTACCAATCGCCACGGTTGTCATTGAAGGCCCGTTCGGTAAGCTTCGCACCGAAGCGGCTGTGTCTGCCGCGCTAAACGATCGTTTTCCTTATCTTTTCTCCAACAACTCGGAGCAGCTTCTCAAAGAGCAGGGCAAATCGTTCTTCCCCAACTTAGCGTGCATGGCCCTCACGCGATCGCAAGCGCGGAAGCTATCGCGGCAGCTTGATCTGGTTCAATGCGGTGAACTCTCAAGTGACCTTGTCGGCGGGTCGACGGAACCCCAGAAAGAAAATTTTCCGCATGAGTCATGTGAGCAGTCACGCGAGCGGCCCGTCGCGGAAGCGGCCGGCGCGGTATGCGTTGGGGGAGACGACATGGCGCCATTGAATCAGAGCGAGAGGGCTGCAACGCTCTCGCCTGTAGCGGAAAGTTGGAGCGAGCTGCCGAGAGTTGATCGAGAGACGCTCATTCGAGAGCAGCGTGAGGACCTCTCGATTGAAGCGCTAGTGGAAAGCCACAAAAACGCGGCACAAGTGCTGTCGAAGGAGCACTACGAGGAATCGGTGAAGAAGCGTGCTTTTGAAGTAGGAAGTCAGGTAATGCTGCTGCAGCCGTTCAAAAAGAACAAGCTTGAGGTTGATTGGGAAGGGCCCGCAAAAGTAGTATCGAAGCTTTCTGATACCAATTGTCAAGTTAAATTAGGAAGGCGGCTGAACAAAATTTACAACTTGATGAAACCCTACGTTCAACATCAAGCGGTCGTAAATCAGCTGTTGAATGCTTCAGAGGAAGAGGAAGCAGAAATTTTTAGTTCTTGTGAGGTAATCAAAGGGGGATCGAAAGTAATCTGGGAACAGTTGAACCTAGAGCCTAGCTTAAGTGAAGGAGGACCTGAGAAAGAGGACCTGAGAAAGATTGGTTCCGAGTTTGGAGACGTGTTTTCGGACCGCCCCGGAAACACGAGGGTGATCGAACACGATATCGAGCTAAGCGGTGAGGAGTCAATCCGTAGCAAGCCGCATCGTTGTTCCGCTGTGCAACGTCGAAAGTGTGAGCCGCTCTTGGTGCCGCATAGGTATCGTCGCCTAAAAGTGGCCGGTTACTGAGATGGAGCATGTTGCTCCACAGCGCAACTTTGACGTTCGCTATAAAAAAAAGGAAAGCTAAACGCTAATGCAGGTGCATTGCGCAGTGCGTTCTAGATAGTACCTTCTCAACCTTTCGGTTTCTCGCTAGCGATTCGGGGCAAAATTTTGACCTCATCACGACCTGGGCTGAGCGCTCTCGTTCAATGTGATCTCAAGGGGCCAACTTTATGCGGTATTCCAATTCGTTACGTTGTTGTACGTGGGAAAAAAAATTTGAGTTGTCATTTTAAGGGTCTTTTGTCCCATATGTGCCTCTTGATGTAGAGGGAACGAAATTCCGATACACTTAGCTAGGTATATGTTGTACTATACTTTGTCTGGTGTTCTGTCGGGTGACCGAGGGCACTTGCTTGTGTCGTGTGTTGTTTGTTGTCGAACCGTTCTTAGCAAGTTGCAGAACCATCGACAAGTGCTGAAACCGAAGATGGTCAGTAGAGACGAGCGAAGTTGGCCAGCAAGTTGTGGCGACAAGCCAGTGGAGCTGGGATCCGTCGTCAAAAATGGGATGTGTTCCCGGAACAATCTGGAGCTGTTTTCTCCCCGTGGCCCTGGAGGCGAACGTGGAGGGACCTGGCGAACGAGCGCGCCTGTCATCCGAGCCCCGTGGAAGCAGCTCGTCTTTTCGGCGCATTGTCTGGCGGCGGGGGTGCTGTTATGCCTGCGAGTCCATAGCGAACGGCCGTGCCTCTGAAAAAGGCAATCTGTGGCAAGGCCAGCCCGCCTGACGCGATCAACAACTCAACGGCGTCAGCACGCCACGGCGCCTTTCTGTCGCGCACGTGCAAGCGAGCCCCGTCGAGTAAACAACTGGCGTCTTCATGTCTGGGGGTCTGACGCATTGCGCGGCGACCCCATTGGAGGAGTCTGCCCTGACGACCAGCGGCGCTTCTGGTTGGACATTTTGGTTGGACCCGGTGCAAATAAAAGAAGCCCTGCGGCGCGTCGCGATCGGCGGTATTATGTGAGAGGAGTCCCCGTGTCGGAGAGCCGACATGTGTGTGAGTCGGCGGTCCTAGGTGAAAGCTGACATGTGTGTCAGAGCGGACCCGTTTGAGAGCAGACCTATGTGTTAGAGAGGAGAGCTCGGCTCTCCGAGTCTCTGTCGGCCCCAGTGCCGAATTTGTAACGCCTCTGTATATATGCTGTACATAAACCTTGTTTAACTCACCGTCGTCTCGTCCGCTCGTCTTATCAGCTCTGCGCAGAAGCAGTCGCGAGCTGAGAAACATACGCTACCAAACGGCTGGTGACCTTTCCTGCGGAGTTCGAAGCAGTGGCGCCTTCGGGACCGTGTTGGCGTCGCCGTCTTTCGCAACAGTGGAGGTCAGCGGTGGTATTTCGGAGGTGGCTTCGCAACAGTGCACGAACGCGCGAAATTCTTCTCGTCCTGTTGCTGCCGGTGCCTCGCCACGTTTGAAGTCAGTGTGTGACAGCTGCCATCTGATTTACTGTGAAGTTCGACGGCGCCATATGTACACTGCAACACCCTGAGATGTTAAAAGCTAAGCGGCAATGCAAAGAAAGGACGTGTATTGTGCCGCTGTGTCAAAGAAGTTATTGGTCGAACAAGGAAAAGGTGTCTTGTTCTCCGCACTAACGGATCCAGCACGGGTTCCTGAATGAAAAAGGAGGATCAAGAGGGCAGACAAAAGGCTGAATCCGAAGGCTGTCGTGTGAGAAAACCATTCTGAGAGTGAGTCCATCGAACTATCTTTTCGGATTAGGGTGAACGGTGTTGGGAATGAAGTTGCCGTTTAGGCAAAATTTCAAATAATAATATTTATCTAAAAACTGAAAATAACCTTTCGAATTTTATTCACTCAGACCCGCCGCGGTAGTCTAGTGGCTAAGGTACTCGGCTGCTGACCCGCAGGTCACGGGATGGAATCCCGGCGGCGGCGGCTGTATTTCCGATGGAGGCGAAAATGTTGTAGGCCCGTGTGCTCAGATTTGGTACACGTTAAAGAACCCCAGGTGGTCAAAATTTCCGGAGCCCTCCACTACGGCGTCTCTCATAATCACACGGTTGTTTTGGGACGTTAAACCTTACATATCAATCAATGTATGCTGAAATTCAATACTGATGTTGTGTTGATAAGTTGGAAAATTGACGTTGCGTTTCATTTATCTGTATAAAGTTCTTGACTGTGCAGATTGTAAACATATCGTGACTCTATCAATGCACTAATAGATAATTTATTTTATGGTGGTTTGAAAGCGTCAATTAAATCTTAGGTCATACACACTTAGCAGGCATGTTAAGAAGGTTGCAACTGACTCAGACACGATACACATTTATTGACCGTGTATTGAACTCCCAGAATGCTTAAACCTTATAACAGAAACCTTTAACATAGGCTGCCGAATTCACTTTTTTATTTTGTGTAGGTGCGTCATTTCTGCGTCGATATCGCTAATGCGATCGTCCCTCATCAGGATTAGCTTAAATATTGCCTTGTGAACGCAATGTGTAATGGCATGTTTTATGCGAATAGACCTCCTGCATGAACTCTAAACCAAACTCTACGTTAGCAGCCGCGAATAAAATAAAACAGTATGTCCGCATATCATTTAAACACTAACAGTGTGGCACATTTGCTAATGAACTATAGATACTGATGCTGCAGTGTCTAGAATAGGAAAGTGTGATGAACGCGCCGGCTAGCGCCTAACGCCTTGGGAGGAAACCACCAGATGGCGCTGGCACACGCTTGCAAGTATTACGGCTAGGTGGCGTTAGCAGCCGCCCGATCTAAAGGGTACAGCCACATCAATCCATCCATCCATCCATACGTCACCAAAGTCAGCAAAGCACTGCGCAGAGACGGGAATCAACCACGCGCGCAGGCAATGTGAAACATTTAAAATATAAATTTTTTTTGCTCGTGCATGGCCTCAAATGGCGACCGAGAAAATATGTTAATTATCTTCTGGAAAACAGGATCCCTGTATACGCGGGTGCGCGACTGAACTGAAATATCGTCAGGTTGACAGGATGCCGAAAGTGAGCGCGTGACGGCACTGAAACATTTTATCGATGTGAAGTGGTAGAAGAGTGGAAGGATGAACTCAGTTGTGAGCTATTGCTTGCAACACTTTTCACGGCGAACCGTCTTTTCCTCAAGCACTAATCTGTAAATAAAGCCTCATCATTCATAACGTCATACTCAGAGACGAAAATCACGAGCGGTATCTGGATGAAAACATTCTATTTTCTGCACACAGGTCATACAATGCATTTCCGAGTAGTGTCTCAGTATCTGTTTAAACAATGCATTCTTAATAATGGGTCGCGCGTCCTTTTTTATTCCCAAGAAAAAAAAGTTTTGTAGTTCACAAGCGCCCCACAGAACATTGGGCTGCAAGCCTAGGTGATGCGCCTGAGCTTCAGGTACGTCCTCTTTTCGCGGGAAGATGCTCGCTCTTTGTGGAGTACCTTTGTGTAAAAAGTCAAATGGGTCAGCAGAAAAAACCTTGGTTACTTGATTGGTGAGGCTCGGACCATGTTGTGCGCAGCCCAGGGTGACTTTTTTTTTTCAGGCAGGAAACAAGCTTTTCCAAGCTGTTACTGTGAAGGTTGTTGTAGCTAAACCACTTTGAAGAAGTGATTTCAAGGGCGCCTATAAATGTGAAGAGCTTTTCCAAAAGGCCTACACATAGGCGCCCACACGAGGGCCACAAATTGGGCTGGCCACCTGAGAGGGGGGCACTAAATCTGCTCTATACATTGACTAGGCAGCAAGACACTCTTTTAGTCATCTGAAAAGGGGCGTAAAATCTGCCTCATACACTGACCTAAGAGGTAGGAAGCGCCATGCAATGAATCTTCGCCCCCCCCCCCTAACGGCAAGCACACCTATGGGCCTACTCCTTTCAATGCGGACAATTTCGCCATTCACAGTGTGCTCTAAGTGCCAGGAGATGTACCTCTCGCCGAAGTGTAGCTCTCACACAGCAGAGTTTTCTTGAAGCAGCTTGTCAGCGCGCGGGATCACTCTCCGCCTCTGCAATAACAGAGCTTCATCCTTTGGAACCCCAAACAACGCATGCTTCTTTTTAGCTGACTTGTAGACTGCAGCGAACCCCGGGACGAAGCAATCACTTTCTCTTCGCGCCATGAGAGTGCATGCAGAAGCGTTTGTGTCAGAGTGCCACTGCAATTAAATAAAACGAGGACGAGCGCGCCGACGAAACTGTTGGAAACGTGCAAACAACGTGGATGGATGGATAAATGGATGGATGGATGGATGGATGGACGGACGGACGGACGGACGGACGAATGGATGGATGGATGGATGGATGGATGGATGGATGGATGGATGGATGGATGGATGTGTGGTGCCATCATCCCCATCATCATTTCTTGATCACCGCGCCGCGCCTCTCGCGCAGCTGATGCTAGCTCGAGCTGCGCGAGGATTAGTACAAGCTAGCGCACTTGGTGTGTCGGACGTGGACAGCCACCGCGGCTCCGCTTCAGACGTGGAATAAAGTGGCGAGAGAAGACACGACCACGTTGGCCGCCGTCTCGTCTTCCTCTCTCGCTACATTGGTGACCCGGAGAACACGCCCTTCACCGAGCTACGTGGCCATGCTCCAGTCAGCACAAGCCTGGCAGCCTCAATTCGACCCGCCATTGCCCCCGTTCCGGACCTCTCGCCTAGAGTCGTGGTTCGAAGAGTTTGAGGCGGCCTTGTATCACAACGGCATCTGGATCCAAGAGCTCATGTACGAGGTATTGGAATACCATCTTCCACATGACCTCAAACACCACCTCCCATACTTCTCCTGGAGCCCTTGCCCATACGATCACTTGCGAGATGCCGTGCTCAAGTTTTACGGCCTTAAACATGCTCCTCCGCCCAAAAATGACACAACTGCACCTGGCTCATCACCTTCCAGGACGCCTCTCGCCCCACAGCCAGTCCAGACCATTCCCCTGTCGGCAATTGGCCACACAGATTCGACACCGGCCGCTGCCCCGTGCACCGTCGCATTCGCTGCAGAGACTTGGTCGGCTGAACTGTCTTTCCCGGGCGATTCGGCGACCCCAGCTGGGTCAGCTGACCTTCCTGCAGACTCCCCGCCCGTCCCGGCACCTGTGGAGGCCCGCGACATCACTCACCCTATGGACCCAGAGCCCGCTGTGACACTGCACGCCATCAGTTTCCCCTGCACACCGGTACCTGCTGCTCAAAACGTCGTGGACTGCCAGCACCCACCTACTAACATCATCCTCGATGTGTCCTACAGAAGTTCAAGCCCCTGAGCATGCACGGCTGAACGTGCATGATGCTGTGACGATGTCAGGAAATCCCGAGGGCCGCACGCCTGGCTCACCACAGGTGGAGCACACCGTGCATGCCCCAACAGATGCGCAGTTAAACCATCCGCCTACCACTACGTACGCGTGCTTGAGCATTTCAACGCCGTCGACGGCCCATGACAACTGTGACGCCACATACCCGCCGCTCATCTCGCATCACCAAACGTCGGTTCTAGCTCGAACAACGCGACGACTCATCGGCGTACGCCTGCGTGTTACACATCGTCAAAGGTCGGAAAAAGCAATCTATCAGTGCCCTCTGAGCCGGCTCGTTATCACTGTAAACCATGTCGCACTTCATCGGTCCAAAGCGCACCGTTTCCAACTTATCTGCACCCTACTCGGCGGACCAGGCGGCCGCCGCAGCCGGTAATGTGCCACCGGAAGCGACGGTACCAGCACGGTAAACACACTACTAGGGTTGACCGCACTCCCCGTCGACGTTCCCACCAGCTCCAACAAGGAAGCAACACTAGACCCTCTGGACTGGCCGTACTACGCTCATGCTACAGTCCATCTTTTAAGCATCAGTGTCCGAGTGCGCGCGACAATCGACCGCACCGCAACGGCCTGTGTGTGTTCTCGGCCCTTGACCATTTTTCGCCTTGTCGTTGGTACTCGCTATCGACAAAAGTGTCCCTTCATCACGACCCTCGACCGCTCCTTCCAACAGCGTGCCTGCGCAGCCACCCTCGTCCGCTGCGCCATTCCCAGTGTCGCCCGCCAGAGACCCGCTGCTTACCGATGGCCCATCAACGTTGACAACCTGGACTTTCCAAATAAACACTTTATGGATTGTCGTTCATGTATATAGTTTTTGTCACTATCTTTTTTTTCATATGCCTTCAAATCGCGCAAAGCGCTAGGGGGGGAGCCCTGTGGTGCCATCATCACCATCACCATTTCTTGATCACCGCGCCTCGCCTCTCGCGCAGCTGATGCTAGCTCGAGCTGCGCGAGGATTAGAACAAGCTAGCGCACTTGGTGTGTCGGACATGGACAGCCACCGCGGCTCCGCTTCAGGCGTGGAATAAAGTGGCGAGAGAAGACACGACCACGTTGGCCGCCGTCTCGTCTTCCTCTCTCGCTACAGATGGATGGATGGATGGATGGATGGATGGATGGATGGATGGATGGATGGATGGATGGATGGATGGATGGATGGCAGGATGGATGGATGGATGGCAGGATGGATGGATGGATGGATGGATGGATGGATGGATGGATGGATGGATGGATGGATGGATGGATGGATGGATGGATGGATGGATGGATGGATGGATGGATGGATGGATGGATGGATGGATGGGTGTGTAGCGCCTCAATACGCCGCTCGTCAAGGAAGAAGTTGGCATTTGGGCCGCGCGGCGGGTGCAGCGCGAATAAAAATATCAGTTCGAAAACAGAACGCTGTCGGGGCTGAATCTTTCCCGTGTTAGCGCCGACAATTACTGGTGACCCGATAAAGAACACACAGCCCCGATCATCCTGCATGAATCCCGCCGGCTCTGCCACCAATCCTACCGGTCCTGACGCCCAAGAAGACGCCAGACCCGGCGGTGCTGCAGTCGCTGCGATTCAACATGTCAACCTGCCACCAATTTGGCTCGACAGCCCCAGCACATGGTTTCTGCAGGTCGAGGCGCACTTCCGTCTACGGCAAATCAGCAGCCAACAGACCAGACACTGGCATCTGGTATCCTGCTTACCTCCAGACGTAGCCGACGACTTAGCTGATATTTTAGCGTCGCCGCACCCGAGCCATCCCTACGACACGTTGAAGGCAGCTATCATTTCCCGCAAGTCTGAGTCCGAACACAGCAGACTCCAACAGCTCATCACGGCTACAGAGCTCGGTGACCGTCGCCCATCACAGCTCCTGCGACGCATGCGCTAGCTTCTTGGCGGCCCCTCCGCCCCTCAAGAGGAGAAGCTGTTACGTGAGTTGTTCCTCCAGCGCTTACCGCAGAGCATGGTCCCGGTCCTCGTAGCTGCAGGAGATGTCACAGTAGACACACTCGCTGAAATGGCTGACCGAGTGGCGGACTACTCGCGGGCACATAGCCTCAACGCCGTTACGACACCGCCACCGGCCACCGCTGCAGACCCGGCGCTCGCGAGCATCGAGAACCGTTTGGACGCCCTTGTCAGGCGCCTCGATGACTTTGTACCTGCGCATCGCTGACCGTCATCCAGGTTCCAGATACACAGTCGCTCCTCGACGCCCCCACGTTCTCCGGAACTTCGGCCACCCGACGCGCTGCGGGACGTTTAATCCTCAACCGTGTGCTGGTACCACCGCCGATTTGGTGCCTCTGCTCGCAAGTGCACTCGCCCGTGCTCCTGGTCGGGAAATGCGACGACCGGCCACTGACGGCGGCAAGTGGTACTGGCCAAAGCCATGCCGCCTTTTCTATGTTTCTGATAAGATCACTGGCGCTTGCTTCCTAGTTGACACAGGAGACCAGGTTAGCGTCATCCCGGCCTCGTGTGCAGTGTTGTCGCAACGAACAGACCTGCCCACTCCAAGTGATCAACAATTCCGCCATTCGCACATACGGCCAACGCTCTCTTACACTTCACCTTGGACTACGCCGTACGTTCCGCTGGATTTTCATCCTCGCTGACGTCCCGCAAGCTGTTCTTGGAGCTGACTTCCTCAGTTTTTTCAACCTTGCTGTGGACATGCGTGCTCATCGCCTCATTGATCTCAACACCCGCCTCTCCATCAACGGTGTACTCTGTACTTCCTCGCCAACGGGACTGCGAGCTCTCACACCTGCTTCGCCGTATGCAAAAATACTCGCCGACTTTCCCAGCATCACGAAGCCGCACACCAGAGAGTCACCGGTGAAGCATTCCATCACTCACCACATTGTGGCCACTGGACCTCCCGTTTATACACGACCCCGTCGACTATCTGGAGAACGCCTCGCCATCGCCCGCCGTGAGTTTGAGCACATGCTTGAACTCGGCATTGTGCGGCCTTCCTCCAGCAACTGGGCGTCGCCACTCCACATGGTGCCGAAGAACGATCCTGGCGACTGGAGACCATGTGGGGATTACCGCGCTCTCAATGCCCATACCTTACCAGACCGCTATCCACTTCCTCACATACAGGATTTCACATCAAATTTGGCTGGGTGAACAATCTTCTCTAAGATTGACTTAGTGAAGGCTTACCATCAGATTCCTGTAGAACCCGCCGACATTCCGAAGACGGCCATCACCACCCCATTCGGTCTGTTTGGATATGTGAGGATGCCTTTTGGATTGCGCAACTCTGCACAGACCTTTCAGCGCACTATCAACGAGGTCACGCGAGGTCTCAATTTCGTATTTGCCTACCTTGATGACCTCCTTGTAGCAAGCTCATCCGGCCTTGAGCATGAAGCCCACCTGCGCACCCTGTTCCACCGCCTGGATGATTACGGCCTCGTAATTAATCCCAATAACTGCCTCTTCGGCGTCGCTGCAATAGAGTTCCTAGGCCACCTTGTCACTCCAAAGGGTATCCAACCACTCGCCAGCAAAGTGAAGGTTATTCAAGACTTTCCACCCCCGACTTCACTGAAAAGACTCCGAGAATTTCTGGGTCTACTAAACTTCTATCGCCGCTTTCTTCCAAAGTGCGCCACATTCCTAAAGCCCTCGACCGTCCCATTGGCTAAAGAGAAAGACCCGGCTGCGCCACTGGAGTGGCCCAAGGACGCTGCATCTGCCTTCGGCACTGCCAAGAAGGCTCTGGCAGACGCTACCATGCTCATACATCCCGTCCCTGATGCCCCGATTCGTCTCATCACCGATGCATCAAGCGTGGCAGTGGGCGCCGTTCTCGAGCAGCACGTATCCGGTTGGCAGCTCCTTGGGTTTTTCTCGCAAAAACTGAAGCCACCAGAGGCAAAATACAGTAAATTTGCCCGAGAACTCCTCGCGGTATACCTCGACATCAAACATTTTCGTCATTAATTGAAGGGCCGGGACTTTTACGTCGTTACAGACCACAAGCCCCTGACGTTTGCCTTCCATCGCAATCACAGCAATTATACTGCACGGGAGATCCTCAACTATGCTTTATTTCCGAGTTCACTGTGGATCTCAGACACGTACATGGGCCGGAAAATGCTGCTGATGATGCACTATCCCGCATCGATGCCTTGTCAACCCAGCCACTACTAGACATAAAAGAGCTAGCAGCTGCCCAAAGTAACGATCCTGAGCTGCATCGTCTTCGCTCTTCATCCACGTCTCTATCGTTCACGGAGGGCCCGCTTCCATTTTATACCTCATTAACAACGTGCGAAACGTCTACTGGTGTCCCCTCGGCCCTTCGTGCCTTCAGCTTTTCGTCGTGCAATTTTTTATCAATTGCACAACATGAGCCATCCTGGTATTCGTGCGACCCAGAAGCTAGTCACATCTCGTTTTCTTTGGGCAAGCATCAACGCTGATGTCCGACGCTGGGCGCGAACCTGCCTTGAGTGCCAGCGCGTTTAAGTTCACCGTCACACTGTCACGGCAACATCCCCGTTTCGGCCTCCAGACGCAAGGTTTTCTCACGTTCATCTCGACATCGTCGGTCCTCTTCCGTCATCGCAAGGAGCCTGTTACCTGCTGACATGTGTGGATCGCTTCACCAGATGGCCGGAAGCGTTTCCCATTTGCGACATTACAGCACCAACAGTTGCCAAGGCTTTCACAAACGGCTGGGTGTCGCGCTTTGGATGCCCTTCTGTCGTCACCACTGATCGCGGTCGTCAGTTTAGATAGGCCCTTTTCACCGCACTTGCCAATATCCTGGGCATTCGACACATCCACACAACTGCCTACCATCCTTCCGCCAATGGTATGGTCGAACGGCTTCATCGACAACTAAAAGCTGCCCTCGCTGCTCACCAGCCAAGGGAACGTTGGCTCGACCACCTCCCCTTCGTACTTCTAGGCATCCGATCAGCATTGAAAGTGGATCTCGGCTGCTCATCAGCCGAACTAGTCTATGGCATTTCCCTGCGTCTTCCAGGAGAATTCTTCGAGCCATCCTCACCACCTTCCACTCACGATGCCTCCACGTACATTCGAGAGCTGCGCACCACGTTTCGGGACCTTACTCTTGTGATTCCTGCCGACCGACACCCCCAGTCTGTCTTCGTCAGTCAGGATCTGCATGACTGCAGTCACGTCTTCGTTCGGCGTGACCAAATACGGCCACCACTAACACCAGCCTATGATGGCCCATTCCGCGTACTCCATCGTACACCTAAGACGTTCACGCTGGACATCAATGGCCATGAAGACGTCGTGGCTGCTGATCGACTGAAACCTGCGTATATCGCCGCTCTCGCGGCCGCGCGGTTTCAATCTAAAGTCTGGATGCCAACACCCAAGCATGTCCACTGGGCGACTCCTCTGGTGATTCCTACGGCTCTCGCTCTACGGGGGGGGGGGGGAGCCCTGTAGCGCCTCAATGCGCCGCTCGTCAAGGAAGAAGAAGTTGGCATTTGGGCCGCGCGGCGGGTGCAGCGCGGATAAAAAAAATGCCCGCAGCTTCCCTCGGGGGAACACTGAGGAGGATGCGGAGCATATAATTGGTTAACGGGGTGTTAAAGTGCGACTTACTTGGGTCGATGGCTAAATTGGTTAACGTGGTTGTGAAATGGGTTGTTAAATTGCGACTTACTTGGGTCGATGGCTAAATTGGTTAACGTGGTTGTAGGAGGGGGTGTTAAATGAGTGAACACGTACACACGTATGCGAAAGGACGGCGCTGGTCGAAGGGACGTCGATCATTGTGTTTGTGGATTCGTTGGAATTCATTTCACCGCGACCTTGGACGTCGACGCGCCGTACAAACCAACCGACGAGCGGCAACTGAGCGAGCGAGCGCCGACCTTGAGTGTATATACAGCGCGACGGCGCATGCACTGTCAGCTGTTGAATGTTCTCGAAGGAGAAGCGCGCGCGCGGCACAGATGGCGACGGCGCGACGGCGCATGCGCTGTCAGCTGTCGAATGTTCTCGAAGGAGAAACGCGCGGGGCACAGATGGTGGGCGATGGCGCGACGGCGCATGCGCGCGCGTCAGCTGTCGAATGTTCGAGAAGCGGTGCGGACGGCGCGGACGGCGCGGACGGCGCACTACAAGGCGCGAGTATAAGATGCTTCCGCATCTAAAAAATCAGTTCGAAAACTGAACGCTGTCGGGGCTGGATCTTTCCCGACAGCTCCGACAGATGGATGGATGGATGGATGGATGGATGGCTGGATGTATGTATGTATGTATGTATGTATGTATGTATGTATGTATGTATGTATGTATGTATGTATGTATGTATGTATGTATGTATGTATGTATGTATGTATGTATGTATGTATGTATGTATGTATGTATGTATGTATGTATGTATGTATGTATGTATGTATGTATGTTGCTGTACCCTCTAGATCGGGTGGCGGCTCACGCCACCTAGCCGTATTACTTAGTGAACTAACCACTAGATTTATCTTTTTTTCCCTTTAAATAATGAAATTGAGGACTGGTACTTTGCAGTGAAGGGTGTAATTTTCACTCGTATCTGGACTTTAGCAACCAATCAGATAACCTTCTTCTAGTTAATTCTACCCGTTTAAAGTCTATTTTGCCTTCCCTGTCCCTAAACCACAGTGCTTTGAAAAACTCTGCGCCATCATTCTAAACTATAGGGTGAATCCCTTTACAGAACATTATCAGGTGTTCGGCAGTTTCCTCCTCTTCTCCACATGCATTGCATACCGTGTCTACCTTTCGTATTTGGCCTGATATGTCTTGGTTCGCAATACTCCCGTCTTGGCCTCAAACAGTAGAGAACTACCCCGAACATTATCATAGATCCTTTCCTTGGCAATTTCCTGCTTAAAAGTTCGATGGATCTCTAGTGCGGACTTCTTAATCATGCCAATTCTCCACATGTCAGTCTCGGTTTCCTTCACTTTCTTTTTAACCGATAGTTGTTTTTGGTTTGGCCACCTGCTGTTTTCCAAGTATTTACCAGTCAATTTCCTGGTTCGCTTCCTCCATTTTGTATCGACCTTCTTCATGTACAAGTAGCTGAAAACCTTCCTAGCCCAATGCTCCTTCTCTATTTCTCTCAATCGCTTCTCAAATTTTATCTTGCTGCTAGCTTCCCTGCCTTCAAATGATGTCCATCCCATATCACCTTGTACTCCCTGATTTGGTGTATTTCTGTGAGCTCCTAAGGCAATCCTACCTATTCCACGTTGCCTAATTTCTAATCTTGCTTGAACTTCTGATCTCCAGCACAAGACCGCATAGCCGAACGTCAGACCAGGAACCATGACCCCTTTCCACATTCCTCTCACAACATCATACCTATTGTGATTCCGTAGTGTCCTGTTTTTCATTACCGCAGCATTCATGTTACCTTCAGTAGTCACTTATATTTCGTGTTCCCTTATGTACTCGGCCCCATTGCTTATCCATACGCCCAGATATTTGTATATATCTGTTATCTCTAGCGTGACCTCCTGTATTCTAAGCTCACTACCTTCATTATCATTAAAAATCATGACTGCTGATTTTTTCTTACTGAATCTGAAATCTAACCTATCTCTATCATTACCGCAGATGTCCATCGATCTCTGCAAATCTTCCTTGTTTTCGGCTATTAGCACTATATCATCTGCGTACATCAATGCTGGTAGTGCCTGTTCAATGATTTTTCCTTGTTTGACGAAAGAGAGGTTGAAGCCCAGTCCACTTCCCTCTAATTTGGCCTCTAATCCTTGTAGGTACATCATGCATAACAAGGGTGACAGAGGACACCCCTGCCTATGCCTCCGCTTTACCTCTGCAGGCTTGGATACCTGTTTTCCCCACATTATAACTGCCTCGTTACCTTTATAGATATCCTTTAAAGATTAGCGACTCCATCTTCCACACCTAGTGTGTCCAGTATTTCCCACAAGTCCTCTTGAACCACGCTATCGTACGCTCCCTTGATATCCAAAAATGCTAGCCACATGAGCCTGTGTTCCTTTTCTGTTATTTCGATGCACTGCGTCAGTGAGAACAGAATGTCTTCCAAGATCCTGTGTTTCCTAAACCCATTCTGCAGTTTCCCCAGCACCTCCTCATCCTATATCCATGCCTGTAGTTTTTCCTTTATAATCTGCATCGCCAGCCTGTAAACCACTGATGTCACTGTTATAGGACAGTAGTTGTTTATGTCAGCTTTGTCCCCCTTTCCTTTATAGATAATGCTCATCCTGCTAAGTTTCAATCCATCGGGGACTTCACCATCGATTATTATTTTGCTCACTGCCTCTCTCAAAGCCTGCTTAGACTTCGGATTTAATTTCTTTATCAACATAATTGGAATGACATCTGGGCTTGTTCATGTACTACTAGGAATCGTCTTCTCAGTCCTTTCCCATTCTCGTTGTGAAAATGGAGCCATTGCGCCACTTGATTCATTCTTGTCTATTGTGATGCATAAATCACTTCTTTGTTGAAGTTTTTCTGTCACCCTTGTTCCTATATATTCAATAGCTTCGTCCCCTTTTAGCCTAGCACCTTGAGCTGTAGGTATAAACCTCTGCTCTAGGCTTGTCTCATCTCTTAGGGAGTTTAGATGGTTCCGAAATTTCGCAGCTGCCTTTCTATCTTTTTAATGTACTTCTGCAAGCCACTGAGCTCGTTCTCTTCTATCCTTTTCATTGATCAGAAGGGATGAATCTTTCCCTTCTACAGCTTGGAAAGATTTCCCATTTTCTTTCAACGTCATATGTCGGTTCACCCCGCTGCTTAGCATGTCTGTGTTCTCTATAGAAGCTTTCTGACGTTTTGCTATGGCTCTCTTAACTTCCTCATCCCACCAACTCTTGGGTTTGTGTCTTCTTTTCTGGGGTGACTTGTCACGTGCCTTAGCAAGCTCTAGCTCAAACAGTCTACTTAGATTCATGCAGGTCCACATTGTTTTATTATTCTCAGTGATTACTTTCTCAATTTGTTTAGTAGCTATTTTTATTTTCCTTTTTGAATAAAAATTTTCCTGTAGTTACTTATCTTGTCTCCTTCCCACTTTCACTGCTCTTCCAAAACTTATCTTGATACGTTTGTGATCACTACCCAGACTTCTGGAGCCACCTTCATCTATGTGCATTCCCCTGAGCTTATCGTACATCCTATGTGACATCAGTATAAACGATTGCGCGCGCCCCCACGCGGCTCCTTCTCGGAGGTTTCAATGCGCTCCGTAGGCGCCGCTTGCCGCTCATCACACGTTCCTATTGCAGCCACTATACCGATGCATACGCAAGAAAATCTGTAGTTACTTATCTTGTCTCCTTCCCACTTTCACTGCTCTTCCAAAACTTAGCTTGATACGTTTGTGATCACTACCCAGACTTCTGGAGCCACCTTCATCTATGTGCATTCCCCTGAGCTTATCGTACATCCTATGTGACATCAGTATAAACGATTGCGCGCGCCCCCACGCGGCTCCTTCTCGGAGGTTTCAATGCGCTCCGTAGGCGCCGCTTGCCGCTCATCACACGTTCCTATTGCAGCCACTATACCGATACATACGCAAGAAAATGCGGAATTACGCACTCGCGCATAGCGGCCGCTGATCAATCGCGAAAGCCGATGCTCTGTTCCGAAGCCCGTGTCCCACTTTTTTAAACGCGAAGCATTTGTTAGCGAGATTTGGCGACTTCGAGCGTATCTATCTATCTATTTATGTAGCCGCTTACGTTTGGGTGCTCTCGTGGTCATCCCCTTAACTTGACGTAAACCAAATTTAGCATGGGAAAGTAAGATGTTTTGACGAATGTGACGCGCTAGTCAGGACATAAATAATGTCACAATCCTGTCGCGTACGTCGTCAAACACTTGCCGACAGATTGCGGCACATACCTACGGGCGGGAATGTGCCACTGGTATGAAGGTATGTGCCACAGGTGACTGACACTTAGTGTCTACTCAGAAACAACGAGAACACTCATGGGTAATTTTAATGCGCAAGCGCTAAGAAATCACCGACATACCGTCGACAAGACAAATGCAAAGAATAAATGTAGAGGTCCGAGCTGGAATCGAACCCAAGCATTCTGCGTGGCAATGAAGAATTTTACCACTGAGCCATTCCAGATCACGGAACTACTTTTTTATATAGGCGCTAATCTTCGTCAAACGTCAATTGTGGTTGCAGTGCTGCCTGCCCAATTTTATAAACATTGCGCATGTGCCCCTTTAATACAGTGGTCACGTCGAGTTACCATGAATTGTGGTTAGTTGCCATGCACTGAAGTTGATTAATGTAGCAGTGTCCAGGGCAGAATCCTCGCAAGCATCAGCCCTTCATATCAGCTTTTGGTGTTGCTAATACGCATGTTCCAGTTGGCATCGTCGTGCAAGTGCAAATAACTGGTTATATAAACATGTGCAGCTTTTCAACACAAGTATGTGCGTGAAAATTTTTAGATATATTTAGAGTCATTTCATGACGTGTCGCTCTATCAAAAAATTGCAACATGGTCACCTTCCCTCCGCATGCTTCGCATAACGTCGATTCCCAGGTACGTGGGATCTGTCGAATTTCTAATCTTTTATTTCTGTTTTTTTGTGTGTGGGTAGGGGGGAGGAGGTAACCAAACCACGTTTTTGGCTTCTTTCAGCAATCATATTGAACTCAATATTATAATAATATCTCGGGTTCAACGTCCCGAAACCACTATATGATTATGAAACTCCGCAGTGGAAAGCTCCGGAAATTTCGACTTCCTGGGATATTCAACGTGAAACCAAATCTGAGCACAGGTGGCCAACTGCATTTTCACCTCCATGGAAAATGCAGCCGCTGCAGCCGGGATTTGGTCCCACGACATGCCGGTCAGCAGCCGAGTGCTTCTGTCCGTAGGCTACAGCGGTGGGGGCCTTTGAATTGCGAAATAACTATTCGTGGCCCGTGTACATAATAATCTACGCTTATGCACCTGATTAAGAACTCACGCTTTTACGAAAGTAGTGTCCGAAGAGTTAGTATATATAACTATATAGTGTACTAGACTAGTCTGGCCATGTTTCAAGTTGGCTGATGTGCGTCGCATTTATCATATAATAATAATAATAATAATAATAATAATAATAATAATAATAATAATATAATAATATAATAATAATAATAATAATAATAATAATAATAATAATAATAATAATATTATTAATAATAATAAATACTTCTCACACGCTTTATAAAGTCGACATCTGAAATGACGAATACATTTGGGCATATGCAGAATATGGCGTTTACCCGCTACAGCAGTCATGCAATCATCTCAGTCCGCTACGCAGGAAAGTTATTCTGTATCAGTATCTCTTGACGCACAGATGTGCGGACTGCTGGAATCAATTTTTAGTAACAAGCAAATCCATTTGGTTGACTCGTGTTTACGCGTTGAAGCCAGCATTATATGCACATTTAAAGTGTTCTAGATGTATACAGAAATAAATGAAACGTTAAGTTTCGTGTATTAGGTACTCGGCTGCTGACCCACAGGTCGCGGGATCGAATACCGGCTGCGGCGGCTGCATTTCCGATAGAGGCTGAAATGTTGTAGGCCCGTGCGCTCAGATTTGGGTACACGTTAAAGAACCAAAGGTGCACATGTCAAAATTTCCGGAGCCTTCCACTACAGCGCCTCTAATAATAGGGAGTTTTAGTGCTGGGTACGCAGGGCGGCTTGCGTACGCAGGACGATGGGGCGGCGGTAGTGCGCATGCGCGAAGCCCCAAACAGATGCGTCGGAAGATCGCTGGGGCGATGCGTCTGTGCGCCCATAAACAACGCTGCCACAACTGGCCTCCTAGCGGAGATAAGCTGCCCCAGCGCACATGCTGGCGCATCATGTTACCTTCACGGCGAGCAAAGCCGAGGCTGGCCAGAGCCACAACTTTGACATTTAAGTTTTAAGCGCAAATATTATAGTGCACATGGCTAGCCACTATACAAATAGCATGACACAAAGGCGCGAAATCTCAGAAAGCATGGATCGGCCGCCTTGTAAGGTCTACCTTGACAAGAACTCACAGATTCGCACTGCGGATACTCTAGCCGTCGAGTTAAAATAAGCCAAAGTGCGAACACTTATAGCGATTACATGGCTTTAGCCAGATTACCAAAGCTACACTCTAAGCCGAAAAAGACTAAAGTGGGGTATGCCATTGGTCCTTTAGGGGTCTAAATGCGCTGCCACAGATTTTGAACCAACTTTGGACTAACTGCGGGAGTAACTGCAAGGGCTCAACTGTTTACCCCAAGCACTTACTTCACTTGGTTTAAATGTTGGCCCCAGTAGAATGCTCCAGTGGGACTAACAGTTGAACCGTCTGGACCAATGGCAAAAAAAATGGCGACACTACGTTTGTGCAGTATATGTTATGTTTATTCCAATTTAATAAGCACTGAAGATCATAGTATGTTATTCATGCAACACACACACACACACACACACAATTATTTCAAAGTAAAACATCGCAAACACTGACTGTCCGCGCTGTACTACAGAGTACAGACTCTCGGGTATATATAGCACAGTATTTTGACCTCCCATCAAGTGCCAGTGGGCGACTTTACTCGGCTTAAGAAAACAATAAATATTGACACCGTAACGCGAAAATTTACATGGGCTTATTCGTAGCACCGATGCGCATCGATCTTTTAATATGGATCCATCTAATCTTCAACATGCCTCCAGCCCGAGAATACGAATTATCAGCTGGTATTCGATCATGTCGGCCGAACCAGCGTCCGCAGTGCTAGCGCACGAGTCCGCAAACACAAACATAGCAGCGGCGCTTGTGCGGGAAAGCCGGCGAAGCAGCCGCAGGCGCCCCGCCGATGCCATACCGTGTCGGCTTGCCGACGGCGTCGCTAGGCTTACGAAGAGTACGGCTAAACGACCGCCGGCGATCGCAACATGCGGCTCGCGTGAGATTTTCGTCGTCGTTATTTTATAGTCACAAATGAACAATAGGTAAGTGCCCCATGTTCGCTGTGTCTTACGGAGTGATGTAGATATCTGTATACTTAAAGCAACGGGACCGTTCGCAGGCGCGGTCCTTTCATCGTGCTGGAAAGTCGCTCCCTGTGTACCGCTGGCCGCACGATTAGTCGTATCCGCGATCGCCTACGCGTTGGATTTTTGATAACGATTGTCGCATGGATAAAATGACTTAAGTTTGCCTGAGTGACTATTTTTGTGAACTTGTACGCGACGTTTCCTTCGCTTGTGCCGGCAATGCACTCACACCGGCAGCCCGCCTGATACCGATGACGTACGAAGCCTACTTTTCCTATATATCGCTTTGAACTTGTGGTCACTGTGTGTGTACACGACCGCTGATGAACAGCTTACCTTTATTAGCATTGTCAGTGTTCACCGTTGTTCGAACTTATTCAGCACATTAAAGCGAGTTCTCGCCATTGCCTGTGTTTGCGGAGACTTTCACTTGGCTTCGGCTCGCCCGTGCCGGCATGGTGGAAACGCGAGGGCACTTGCTGTGTGCACTGACAGCGTGTTGTACTACTTTCCTCTCATAACATCTTCTATTCGTTTCATATTGCTTCGCTTTCACAGTGGCGTATAGCCTATATAACTTGTTTTCATGATCACCGATCACGCCGAGCATTGCAGTACAGCATCGACAGTAGGCGATCGCGGCGCAGTTGCCCTCCCCGTTGGTCCCTTCATTGCCGGGCGTTTGCGCAAGACACGCATTGTCACACATTTAGTCCCTGTTGGACGAACCGTTCGTCCATTGGTTTAACTACTGCAGTTAGTCCAACTTTGCCGAATTTCGGCTTAGAGTGTAGAATGGCCTGGAACTTAGAAACTAAATATATGCCAGCCCCGACCAGCTGAACAGGTGGCGCCATCTAGCGCGGCTATATTGAAACAGACAAACACAACATTGTTATTGCAGAAACATTGTGCATTGTACATCTGATGCAAAAACTGCGCAGCGACAATTTTACAAATGAGTAACGTTTTTATTTGTTTCCATCTCAAAAACATTACGCGTAAGCTAACAAGTTCATGACTGGTTGCACGAAGTGTCACAAGATGTCGACACTGTCGTTATAGTAACCTTGTATTTTTCACGTTTTTGCGTATACCAGGATACTGTACACGATAAAAAAAGTGTCCTGATCACCATGTATGTTTAATTTTACATTTTCAATCGTAAAAATAACTAAATAATACTTACGCGACAAGACGCTATGGCGCTGCGAGCACGTGTGACCTTCGTGCGGCTTGCGTTTGCGTGCGTGCCACCGTGGCGTCAACTAAAAGGCATTCCGGTTGGGTATGGGTTGGGCACGCAACGCCGCGCGCTCCCAAGCCCGCAAGGCCCCAAGAGAATGCGTACCCAGCACTAAAACTCCCTAATCACATGGTGATTTCGGGACGTTCGCGTCTCTCATAATCAAATGGTGGTTTTGGGACGTTAAACCTCACATATCAATCAATTTCGGGACGTTCAACCCCACATATCAATCAAGTTTCGTGTATTGCACGTCTTTAGGCACGTGACTTATGCAGTCCCCGATTGCAATACCATTTTAAAATGCGAGAACATTATTATTTTTTTATTGTAGGGCCTCGGTTACTCAGGCTATCGTCTACGTGAACTTACACAGTACAATTGACGGTATTGTGTAACCTATACAGGCCACATGACGAATTCCTTTGCAGAAAATGTTTTGATCTGACATGCGCCCAAAAAAAAGGCTTACAAGGCTTGAGAAAGACCTTTTAGAGCGAAATATGCTTGTTGCATTAAGCCGTGAGGCACGATAGCGCACTCTATTGTGCTTGAGTCAAAGCAGGGCAAGCGTGCTCGATCTTAGATGCAGCGCTGTCTGATTACACGTCTGGCATAGGAAGTAACAAAAATTTACGTGTAAGGTATTTGCCCAGTTGACAAATACAGGAAGCCATGCGGCCGTACTTGCGTTTAGTCCACAGTGAATGTACAGCGGCTTTTGTTGGAATACACTAATTGAAAGAACAACGTCGTTCAGGAACTTTATTATTTGTGAGTTGCGTGCATCATCTAAACCATGAGAAGCAAAAAAAAAAAGAATCTGTCGTTCCCGTTCCTTTAAAGGTGGCTGCAAAGCCAGTACAATGTAATGATTCGTTTCGTTCGTTTTTGTTACGTCGTTATCATCCATTGCTCATGGCCTGCTGATCGCTTGCACAACACACACACACACACACAGATTAGTGAATCTAATCGTTACACAATGTGGAAATATATGAGTGCACAAGGCAGAAGGAAAAGCACTTGACAGGAAAGACGCTCTTTCCTGAGTGTCTTTCCTGGCAAGTGCTTTTTCTTCTACCTTGTGCGCTCGTATATTTCCACATTATGTTTTAGCAACTGGTCCAGCATTCCACTTTATCTAAATGTTACATTATTCTACTGAAAAATTGCGTTGCCGGATCGTTGCAGTACCGAAGTGTAAATTTAAAGGCTCGTTTTCTTTCGTAGACACGAGAACAGAACAGATGCCAAGGAAAGTATAGGGGATTTTGATACAAGTAAATGTTATGTATATGTGGAGTGGAAAAAAAGATAACTTGCCGTGGGCAGGAATCGAACCTGCGACCTTAGAATAACGTGTCCAATGCTCTACGACTGATCTGCGGTGGTGGTCATGCCTCCGCCCACTTTATAGGGTATATATATGTGGATTCAAACGTCTGGCTAACTAAATTCCAAAAGCAAAAAGAGTTTCCCGCACTTGCCGTAATGGTATAAAAGGCGGCGCTTACTGACGCTCGCAGGTTTAAATGCACATATATACCCCATGAAGTGGGCGGAGGCATGACCGCATTGGACGCGTTATTCTAAGGTCGCAGGTTTGATTCCTGCCCACGGCAAGTTATCTTTTCGTCCACTTCACATTTACATTACAATTACTTCTAACAACTGTCCCTCTACTTTCCTTATCATCATTGTGTTAGTTCTATCTAATTTACTATCACTAATGGCGCACAATTTACGCAGTACCACCTGGCAGGTTCTGCATCGCGTATCCCCTTTAATACTTCTGTTGTTACCCTTCGCAGTTGTTCCTGTTCAATATCATCGCCGCCGCTTTCTACTTCACCTCAGCGTTTTACACCCTCTGGAAGTCCGGCGACGACACCTTCGGCAAGCTCGCCGCGGTTCGTATATTCTCCCACCAACTATAAGTGCCTTCTTGGTGTACGCTGAACGCGTGGTGTGTTCTGTGTGCTCATAAATTAATCTATACTTATTAAAGGGGATGCCGTACTGTTTGCGCATGTAAAGGGGGGGGGGTGTACTTAAAGTCCATCTGAAGGTCACTTAACGTATATGCCTAAGCGTGTGTAGTTGGGCATGTCGGTAATTCCTAGCTAATATTATCGTAGTGCACAAAAACTGAGACACAGGACAAGGGAAGGGGACAAAGGGGAGCGTTGACTTCCAACAAATATTTATTTTGTAGAACGTAAATATATATACTCCCGAAATGCAAAAAAAGCAGACAGAATGGCTTTGAAACTCACAAATGCCATGCGCGAAAACTTAAAACCGTAGGAAGGACAATTTTCTTTGGCAAAGCCCGCTGGAGGGAGTGCTGACACATTTCAGCCCTAATCTACTAATCTCATCTGCCTCAATAATCTCCCTTTTTATTTTATTTTTGCTTTTACCAACAATTACGGTATCACAAAAAAAGTGGTTTGCAACCACACGTACTGCATGGCATTGCCAAAAGACCATTGCGACCATTCCTGACGTTGCACGAGTGTTCACGGAGCCCGTTATCAATACAGCGGGCAGTTTGTCCTATGTAGTGCTTGCCTCCTGAAAGAGGTATCTGATAGATTATATTTTCAGCACATATGACAAGCAGGGTCTTGTGCTTTTTAGAACAACCTGGAACAACCTTCATACACAAGTAAGACAACTTTTTGGGGTGCAGATAAAACCACCTTTACATTGGCCCACTCCCCGCCTTTTTTTTTTTTAATTTGTGGGAGCTTTCATGTAGATAAGAAACTCCGGCCATTCCCGGGGACTTACTGGCTCAACCTGGGGGAGGACTTGGTGCGAGGTCTGAAGTACCTGGACCAAATTTTCCACGACAAAAACCTGTATGTGGAAGGGGTAGCCAGTATTCGAAAGTCGCACTGCTTTCTCTTTAAAACTAGCAGCCATTAGATGTCGACAAGACTTCTGTAAAGCATTACTAAAGCACAAGTCCACAATGCCTCTTTTTACGAGTATTGTGTGGGCGGAGTGGTACGGAAGCAGGGGTTTATTGCTCCTTGGCTTATACGTCCAACAACTGTGGTCGTTGTGAAAAACTAAAGCTATATCTAAAAACCTGAGAGTGCTATTCACAGGCAACTCATGAGTTAAAACGAGGGGTTTAATCATTCCTTGATAAAGTTGAGGATACTTAAGGCACAGGACACGGGATCACAGTCAAGAAGAACCAGGAAGTCGCACACCAATCTAAAATGCGCATGGTTCGGTTGTCAAAAGGGTCACCTGAAACGGTTCTGTCAAGTTTGGCTAAAAAACAAGTCACTTAAGATTGGAGCAATACATAAACCGATACATATACGCTCCTTTTGAATATTGTCACGGGGTCATGACGTGGGCGAAGACAAGAGGCTGTATGTTGAGATAAAACTGTTTATTTGGGCAAACCTGTGCCCGGTGAACGGAAAGTCGGATTCCAGTAGCAGTCTTGCACCTATAGCGGCGGCCCCGCCGCAGTGGTTTAGTGGCCAAGGTACTCGGCTGCTGACCCGCAGGTCACGGGATCGAATCCCGGCTGCGGTGGCTGCATTTCTGATAAAGGCGGAAATGTTGTAGGCCCGTTTGCTTAGATTTGGGTGTACGTTAAAAAACCCCAGGTGGTCAAAACTTGCGGAGCCCTGCACTACGGCGTCTCTCATAATCATATAGTAGTTTTGGGACGTTAAACCCCACATATCAATCATCAATCTGATAGCGGCGAACGGAGCGTCGGCCGTCAATCAACTGACAAGCGGCGAAGCGTGTCGGCATTTATACCCTTGTCATCAAATACTCTAGCTTATCGCTAGCGGCGACGTAGGTTCCCGAATAATCTGTGACCTTCCTGAAGTTGTTGTAATTTTAACAAAACGATCTACTGAAGCCTCGAAGCTTGTGGAACATCGTAGGCGCGGTTTGCGCTGAACTTAGTGTAACGGGGTGATAACAAAACTTGAGGAAAGGAACGTGGCATTGCACCCGTCTGAAAAAGCATGGTCCCGAAGATGAAGGTACAATAATAAGGACAATAAACAATAAGTACAGCAACAACAACAAAATGCAGTCCTCAGGTTCGCACATGAAATGGCTAGAGGCGCACGACATGGACGCTTTCAGGTCGAGCATGGTGCCGTGAGTTCGTAATGCCGTCGGGAACAACCTCGTAATCGAGTGTGCCGAGACGTCGAACCACTCTGTACGCTCCGAAGTACCGTCGTAGAAGTAGAAGTACCGTTGTAGTCCATACCCAGACACGGTCCCGGGCTGGTACCTGGGGACCGTGTAACTGCAGCTGTCGGTCGTCTGCTGATTCTTGATGCGCAGGTGGGCAAGTTGTAGAGCTTCTTCCGTGCGCCGAAGGTAAGTGGTGACGTCAAGGTTCTCCTCGTCAGCGACGTTTGGAAGCATAGCGTCGAGCGTCGTTGCCGGGCTCCTTCCATAGACCAACTTGTACGGCGTCATCTGCGTCGTTCCTTGGACGGCCGTATTGTACGCGAAGGTCACGCATCGAAGGATTTCATCCCGCGTCTTGTGCTCGACGTAGACGTACATAGCCAGCATATCAGGCATTGTCTTGTTAAGACGTTCGGTGCGGCCGTTGGTCTGTGGATGGTAGGTGGTGGTGCGGCGTTGATTGGTCTGGCTGTACCTCAGGATCGCCTGAGTTAGGTCCGCCGTAAAGGCTGTACTTCTATCAGTAATGAGGGCTTGTGTAGCTCCGTGACACAGAACAATGTTCTCGACGAAGAACCTTGCTACATCGGAGGCACTGCCCTTGGGGAGGGCCTTTGTTTCGACATAGCGTGTGAGGTAGCCAGTTGTTACGGCGATATATTTGTTCCCGGAATGGTCCAAGTAAGTCCAGGCTGATTTGCTGGAACGGTCAGCGAGGTGGCTCGATGGCTTGGAGAAGTCCTGCTAGCCTAGTCGGTAGTGTCTTTCGTCGTTGACAGTCGCGGCAGGTTCTGACGTAGCGAGTGACGTCAGCGGAAATTCGTGGACAGTATTACTTTTCTTGTATTCTTGCGAGCGTATGGGATACACTGCGGTGTCCAGCCGTCGGGTCGTTGTGTAGGGCCTCGAGTATTTCTGGTCTCACTGCTTAAGGAACCACGAGAAGATTGTCGGCTCGAAGGGGCGAGAAGCTCTTCTTTAAGAGAACTCAGTTTCGCAAGAAGAACGACTCCAGTCCTCTCTTGAAAACATTCGGAACAGTCGTGCTGCTACCCTCGAGGTATTCCACAAGGCTTCTGAGTTCCGGGTCAGCTCGCTGTTGCTCGGCGAAGTCGTCGGCAGTTATTGTTCCTAAGAAGCTGTCCTCGTCCAGGCCGTCAGGCAGCGGTGGTTCGACGGGGGCACGAGGCAAGCAGTCGGTGCCAGAGTGTGTTCTTCCAAACTTGTAAACGATGGTCACGTCCAATTCTTGAAGTCAGAGGCTCCATCGTGCGAGGCGATCAGAAGGGTCTTTCAAGTTAGCTAGCCAACACAAGGCATAGTGGTCGTTCACAATTTTGAAAGGCCTGCCGTAGAGGTAGGGGCGAAACTTTCACGCTGTCTAGATGATGGCAAGGCACTCCTTTTTTGTTGTGGAATAGCTGGCCTCAGCCTTGAATAGCGACCGGATAGCATAACTGATGACCTTTTCCATGCCGCCAGTCCTTTGCCCAAGGGCGGCGCCGAGTCTTATGCTGCTTGCGTCGGTGCGTACTTCTGTTTCGGCGTATTCATCGAAATGCGCAAGTATCGGTGGTGTTAGGAGAGGTCGTTTAAGTGCCTGAAATGCTTCCTCTTGTGCCGCTTCCCACTGGAATCCAACGTTGCTTTTCGTGAGGTGAGTTAGCGGCTTGGCGATCTGTGGAAATTGTTTGACAAAACGCCTGTAATAGGCGCACAATCCGAGGAATCGGCGTACAACCTTCTTGTCAATGGGCTGCGGGAAATCAGCGATGGCGGATGTTTTCCGCGGGTTGGGACGGACTCCAGACTTGCTTATCACGGGTCCCAGGAACAACAGCTCGTCGTACGCGAAGCAGCACTTTTCTGGCTTCAGGGTTAGTCCAGAGGTGTTGATAGCTTGAAGTATCGTTTCAAGGCGTCGGAGATGCTCGCCGAAGCGGGAGGAATACACGACGACGTCATCCAAGTACACGAGGCAAGTCTGCCATTTCAATCCAGCCAGCACAGTGTCCATAACGTGCTGGAACGTCGCAGGTGCCGAGCAAAGACCAAATGGCATGACCTTAAACTCAAAGAGGCCGCCTGATGTGATAAAGGCCGTCTTCTCTCGATCTTTCTCGTCAACCTCAAATTGTCAATAGCCCGTTTTGAGGTCCATCGAAGAAAAATACTGTGCGTTATGGAGACGGTTTAGTGCGTCGTCTATTCGTGGAAGAGGGCACACGTCCTTCTTTGTGATTTTGTTCAGCCAGCGGTAATCAACGCAAAAACGTAGGCTCCCGTTTTTCGTCTTCACTAATGCCACGGGTGACGCCCATGGACTCTTGGATGGCTGAATGATGTCGTCGCGTAGCATTTCGTCGATTTGTTTCCTCACGGCGTCGCGTTCACGCGTCGAGACTCGGTACAGGTTTTGTCGAACTGATCGGGCACTTTTGTCTGTTATGATGTGATTTTTCGCGACTGGGGTTTGTCGAATTTGCGATGATGACGAAAAGCAGCCCTTGAATTGCAAGAGCAGGGAGCTGGTCTTGCTCGCACTTAGAAAGGCTCGGGTTTATATCGAAATCTGTTTCGGCACCTCGTTTCGTTGAAGCCGCATCGGCAGCGTCAAAGAGGGCGAATGAATTGCTCGCTTCTACGAATTCGTCGATGTGAGTGACCACCGGACCACGGTTGAGGTGCCTATATTCGTGACTGAAGTTTGTCAGCACCACCTTTCCTTTGCCGTCACGCAGTTCAGCTATGCCTCTTGTGACGCAAATCTGACGGTTCAGAAGAAGGTACTGATCACCCTCGACGACGCCTTCAAAGTTTTCGGCTTTTTTGGTGCCAATAGAAACGACGATGCCGGTGAAAGGCGGCGCGGTGACGTGCCCTTCTAGCACATGTAATGCGTTATTCCTTGGCGTTGTAGCGGTCGGCAGCGTTTTTTTTTTTTGAGGTTAGTGTGATTGACTCAGACCTAAGATTGGTGATAGCGCCGTGTTGACTTAGCAAGTCCATTCCAAGTATTACATCCCTGAAGCAATTTTGTATGATTACAAAGCTTGCAGGATAAGTCTGGTTAATAATGGTGATTCTTGCTGTGCAGACTCCCGTCTGCGTTAATAAGCGACCTCCAGCGGTCCGGATTTCGGGGCTTTGCCACGCAGTCCTCACTTTCCTCAACTTCGTCGCGAAAGACCCACTGACGACGGAATAGTCGGCTCTAGTATTGACGGTTGATTGAAATGTGGAGTTGAACGTCCCAAAATCACCATATTATTATGAGAGGCGCCGTAGTGGAGGGCTCCGGAAATTTAGACCACCGGGGGTTCTTTAACGGGCACCCAAATATGAGCACACGGCCCTACTACATTTCTGCCTCCATCGAAAATGCAGCCGCCGCAGCCGGGATTCGATCCCGCCACCTGCGGGTCAGCAGCCGAGTACCTTAGCCACTATAGACCACCCCGGCGGGGCCCACTATCGACGAGAGCAGTGACGAGGTGGCCGCTCGTCGAGATCGCTGGTTCATCGTCGTGTGTTGTGGTTCGGTCTTGGCGTCAAGTCAGGGCTACGCTTCTTTGCTCCGTTGCTTCCACGTTGCGTCGTGATGTCTTCCACAGGGAGTGAAGGTTCGACGTCAAGTCCCCTTTTTTTCTTGCGGTGGTGCTTTCGACTTCGTGGCAGCCGCGTCGTCGGCGGCGGAGGATCTTCGGTAGTTCATCGTACAGCAACCGCACCTCCATTGGTTACTGCCCTTAGTTTTCTGAGTAGGGCCGGAGATCGGCCCCGAACCGAGCCGGTGTATTGTCCGCCATGCGGTGAGGCGTAGCGGCCTGGCAACGGCGAACGATAAGGTCGTCGGGGTGTCGACTGCGCTACCGCGAGGTAGTCGGCGATGTGATGTTGTCATTCACACCGCTGTGGGCTCGGCGCGTTGATGTCGAAGCCTCGCAGACCCATTTGTCGGTACTGGCAACGGCGGTATAGGTGTGTCTGGCCTCACCGCAGTGGTAGCAGACCAGGCGATTGTCAGGTGCCCGCCAATCGTCTGTTTTCCTCGGCGCGCTGCGCTGGCCCGCTGGTGAACGGTAGGACGTCGGTGGTGGTGGTGGCGTCTGGTGACGTAAGTGCGACGGGGTGGCGTTTTGGTGTGAGCGTGGAGAAGGGCTATGACGGCGGGGCTGCAGCAGCATAGCTCATGGCTTGTGGCTCAGGCTGCGTTGGTTCGGGTGTCCGGAAAAGTTGCTGGACTTCCTGGCGTACAAAGTCGGCGATCGGGTCGACGGGATGCTATGAGGCCGGCAACAATTTACGCAGCTCTTCCTGCACGACCACTCGTATTGTTGCGCGAAGGTCGTCAGAGCCGAGAGCAAGATCTGGCTTGTCTTCCATCATTCGCCTATTGTACTGGCGGGTTCGCATTTCCAGCGTCGTCTCAATTGATCTTGCTTCCAACAGGAATTCCTGGACGATCTTCGGGGGGTTTCAGATTAGTCCAGCGAAGAGTTCTTGCTTGACTACTCACATGAGAAAACGAACATTTTTCTCCTCGAGCATGTCGGGGTCAGAGTGGTGGAAAAGTCACGTAATTTCTACCACGAAGATTGCAACATTTTCATTCGGAAGTTGCAGCCTCGTTTCCAGCAGCGTCACGGCTATTTCCTTGCGGGTGATGCTCCTGAACGTATCCAGGAATACGCCGCGGAAGAGATCCCATGTTTGAAGGGCCAACTCCCGATTTTCAAACCAGGTCCTAGCCGTTTCCTCCAAATAAAAGTAGACGTGGTGTAGCTTCTCTTCTGTGCTCCAGTAGTTCAGGGTGGCCACCAGTTCGTAGGCCTCCAGCCAGGTCTCCGGATCTTCAAACGATGACCCACGGAAAATTGGTGGTTCCCTTGGCTGCTGCATCGCGATCGCGGGCTTTGACGCAGCACTTGTCTTTGTTGCCGCGGTCAATGTCATGGTCTTGGTCTTCCGAGCCTTGTTTTGTAGTGAACTGTACTCCGGGGGCAAACCCTGCTACCTGCGGCTTGTTAGGTGCTCGTGACTGGCGTCGATGTCTTCTTCGCGACGTAGGCTGGCTTCACGGCTTGACAAAGGCGTCCGGTACTGTATATGGTCTCTACGTAGGGACCACATACAGTTACTGTAACGTGGCCGAAGATAGGAGACGGTATGTTGAGATAGAACTGTTTATTTGGGCGGACCTCGCGGCGTAAAGACAGTGTACCAACTGCGCCAACTTACTCGTGAAGGCGTACTCCACTTACATCGTGCATTTCATTTCCAGTGTAACTCGCCATTCAAAAAATGTTAACTACCTACTGTTTAACTAACTTGTACCACCGCCACTTTGCATGAATGTCGAGAGTACCACTAACGGTGAAATAAGCACTGTCAAACTTGGTATAACAACGCACGCATATTTTACTTGACTTTACAAACAAATTTTCTGAATGAGCTGAAGCACGCAAGTTACTGCATGGAACACGTTCTGTATTTCTTAGAAAACTTTGGCAATGCATATCTCGCCCATCTTCAGGTTCCGGGCATAGGTCGGCGAACACGCTCATTAGTCGACTCACTCGGAGTCCAGACTCAGATCGAGTTGTGAGTCTGAGTGAGTCCGGCTGAGTAATATTTTCATGAGTCTGAGTCCGAGTGAGTCCGGTTGAAGAAAATTTTAGTGCGCGTGAGTCCGAGTGAGTCAGGCTGAGCAAAAAATTGGTGAGTGTCCGATTAAGTCCAAAGCGCAAGATATATTTCTTGGGTAACCCTGAGTGAGTTCCACTTTGCCGACCTATTGTCCTATCTACTGATCTTCAGCATTGCTATGAGCCTTACCTGCATAGCTTATGCTCGTGTCTACTCACAAGTACTCCAAAGCGGTACCATTCGTAAACTATATCAATATTTATTAATTAGAGGTGTGAATTACCACAGGGGTGTCTCGCGGGTTTCCCGAGACTAACCTAAACCAGGTGTTAACGTGTATGTCTAGGTAAGTATATGCGCGCACACACACACACACACACGCACACACACACGCACACGCACACGCACACGCACGCACACGCACACGCACACGCACGCACGCACGCACGCACACGCACACGCACACACACGCGCGCGCCTGTGTGTGTGTGTGTGTGTTATAATCGAACGATAAGACTATTTCATTTGCTAATTATGACGTAACGACGTTTCCGAACTGCAGTTTATGTAATCATTGTTTCTGAGAGTTCCTCGAGAGGGGCTCTTTAACTCATGGTAAATGTCCACGTGTGTTCCACGTGCCTGTGTCCTGTTATTGACAGTTTTCACGAAGACATAGGCAAAGTTTCACATATTGCCTTTTTAATTTTTTTTTATCTTGCAGGTCGTTGGGGGGTTAGCAGGATACAGCCATTACTTCCACGCAAAGCGATGCTACATCAGGGTGTTCAGTCAGCCGGAACCTTGATTCCCTCCTCGAAATATGCGGCTACCACGGATGCTTACCATGTTACCATTCCTGATTCGTTGCTTCGCAGTCGTATTGTTTCTTTTTGTTGCGTTCTTTTTTATTTACTTGAAATAATAGTTCACTATGCACAAAGGTTAGCCTAATAACGTATATTCTCTGGCCTTTATACATGCATGGTGTGATATCATTTTCTATGTATGTAATACAGAAAATAAGAGAGGTTCTTGGAATTGTCGCAACATCCTCACAACAATGTTAAAATAATGTTAAAAAGAGGGAAGCGGGGATGTTGCACGTTGTGTTTTGACCGTGTCCTGGGCTGACGGAGGCGTTTGGCAAAGAGGTTGCAGTCGAAATTTTGGGGGGTGCTGCCTCTGGTAATGGGGTTACAAAACAGAATGTCGCTTGAAATCTTTCTTGTGAAATTATATGCAATACGCCTTCACTAGTTTACATTTGAGCTTGTTTTTCATTCACTGAGTATATATAATTAAATATTCCCTGGAGTGCTTTCACACGCGCTCTTCTACGTTTCTGTTCGTTTTTACTCTACGGTCATGTAAACGTTCACCGTTATTTGCCGAAGCACGCGTTCCTGCTGATAGTATCACTGCTACCAGCTGTGGCAATCTACACACTATATATATATATATATATATATATATATATATATATATATATATATATATATATATATATATATATATATATATATATATATATATATATATATATATATATATATATATTGTAGCGAAGCCTCCGAACTATGAAATGGGTCGAACTCTTGAGTACCTTCTAGTGGGGCTACCCAAGAAGGACGCCGCTCGCGCTGAGAGCCCGTGCTTGGCTGTGACTGTCGCCATTATATATTCTCGCTCGTTGCCGGCTTATAAACGCCTTAACAATTTGGTGGAGAGTGCTGCGATCCCTGTCTATGCCTTTGGAGCTACGATCACGTACCCTGCCATCTACTATGTACCAAGACGCTTCTCAGCAAACGCCTCCTCCAATGCCACCCCCTTGTCCCGGTGTCCCCAGAATCCGCGATCCACCCATCTTCACTGGCGCTGATGGCACTGACGTGGAGGACTGGCTCGCCATCTACGACCGCGTGAGCGTCCCCAACAAATGGGACGAGGACAGCAAGCTGACCAACTTGGTGTTTTACCTTGCCGGTGTCGCCAGTTTGTGGTACAACAACCACGCGTCCGATTTTGCCACCTGGTCCGATTTCAAGACCGCAATCGTCAACGTCTTTGGCCGCCCTGCTGTTCGCAAGCTGCAAGCCGAGCAGCGCTTGCGTGAACGTGCTCAGGAGGCTGGTGAGTCATTCACCAGCTATATTGAAGATGTCCTCGACCTATGTAACAAATCCAATCACACCATGTCCGAGTCTGACAAGATTCGAAACATCATGAAAGGCATCGACGATGATGCCTTCACGATGCTGCTTGCCAAAAACCCCGGCACTGTGGCTGAGGTCATCACACTGTGCCAGAGCTACGAGGAGCTCCGCCGGCAGCGTTCCATGACCCGACGCTCCCCACCACGAGCTGCAACGCTTGCTGGCTTGGAGGCCAGTTGTGACCAAGTGGCGTTGATGGCAGAACTGAAGTCCTTTATCCGTGAGGAAATCGCGCGTCAGTTCTCCCTCCTGCCCTTTTCCCACCAACCTGCTGTTCAACAATCGGCTACTACCGTTCTCCCTCCCATCCGCCGAGCGATTGAACAGGAAATAGCGGAGGTAATGCCTGCTTACCACCCCCAACAGCCTCCGGCTCCTGCGTCCCTGAGTTACGCGCAAGTGGTCGCCAGGCCACCCCAAGTCGTTCAAGCACCCGCCCCTCTGACCTACGCTGAAGCTGCTGCACGACCTCCGTCCGTTGCAGCGGGCATGCCCGCTACGTATGTTGACGTAACCCCTCAGCCTCAGCTTCAGTCCACCATGCAGCCACCGTTCCGTCCATCAGCCCTTGCGACATGGGTGAGACCTACCCCGATGAACAGATGGCGCACACCCGACAACCGGCCCATCTGCTTTGCCTGCGGTTACGCCGGTCACGTGGCCCGTTATTGCCATCGCGTACAGCCGGCTCCAATTTCTTCACCTGTTGCTGGCCAACTCAGCCGTCCTTATCGCGAAGAACCACCTTCTATGCCACCTCGATCTCGCCCAGGTCCATCTCGAAGATCACCGTCTCCACGACGCCGTTCCCTGTCTCCCATGCGGCCAAGTGCGGCAGCTCATGAGCGGGAAAAACTAGTCGTCGCAGTCCCTGAGGCAAGGACTGCGACGCTATCGCAATGTGAAAGCCCTCAGAGCAGCCCCTCGAATGTCATTGACGTGCTTGTGGACGGTGTTTGTGCATCGGCTCTTATTGACACTGGAGCTGCCGTATCAGTTATGGACGAAAAACTCTGCCGCTTACTTCGAAAAGTGACGACGCCAATTTCTGGGTTATCCCTCCGTACTGCAAGTTTGCACCGGATTCATCCTACAGCAGGGTGCACAGCTCGCGTTGTCATCCAGGACGTTCTGTATGTCGCCCAGTTCATCGTTATTCAGGCATGCTCTCATGACGTCATCCTGGGATGGGACTTTCTCTCCCGCCATGACGCCGTCATCCATTGTGCCGCCGCCGAAATTGAGCTCTCACCCTTCTCGCATTTGACGCCAGAAGACAGTCCCCCGACACTGAGCAAGATTCTAACGAAAGACGATACAACAGTGCCTCCAAACTCGACGACGGCTGTGTCTGTCTACTGCGCTGGTCTCTCCGACACCATTGGACTTGTTTCGCCATCTGACCGCGCTTGCAGCAGGAAAGGGTTGCTAGTACCTTTCGCGACCGTGCAGGTCAACCAGGGCAACACTGCTATTTTTGTAACCAACCCGTTCCCGTACGCTGTTACCTTGCTTCGAGGGGAATGTCTCGGCAGAGTGGAACCAGTCGACGACGCACAAGTCCTGGACGTACCCGATGACACGCGCGCTCCAAGGTCGTGTACCATCAATGCTGTTTCCACTTCTGATTCGTCGTCTGCTGATGTATTTGGCCCCTCCATCGCTGACAACCTTACGGCCGTACAGCGTTCCCAACTTCTGGACCTGTTACAAGAATATCGTTCTTCTTTCGATGTCGGGCGAAGTTCTCTCGGTCGCACGTCCGTTGTTACGCATCGCATCGACACTGGTGCCCATCCACCTTTACGGCAACGTCCATATCGCGTGTCGCCTGCTGAACGTCGAGTAATTAATGATCAGGTTGACGATATGCTCCGACGCGACGTTATTCGGCCCTCCGACAGTCCATGGGCGTCTCCTGTTGTTCTTGTTGCGAAGAAAGACGGTTCTGTGCGGTTCTGTGTGGACTACAGACGGCTCAATAAGATCACTCGCAAGGATGTTTATCCACTTCCACGCATCGATGACGCGATTGACAGCCTTCATGGAGCCGATTTTTTTTCTTCTCTCGATCTGCGCTCGGGGTACTGGCAAGTACCCATGGCTGACGACGCTCGACCAAAGACCGCCTTCGTCACGCCAGACGGCTTGTACGAGTTTAACGTCATGCCGTTTGGTCTATGTAATGCACCTGCGACCTTTGAGCGCATGATGGACACTGTGCTGCGCAACTTGAAATGGTACACGTGCTTGTGCTACCTCGACGATGTCATTGTTTTTGCTCCGGATTTCTCCACGCATCTCCAACGTCTGAAAGAAGTTTTCGCACGTGTGAGCAATGCCGGCTTACAACTAAATCTGAAAAAGTGCCGCTTTGCAGCACGGCAACTCACCATACTGGGGTACGTCGTGTCCAAAGACGGCATTCTTCCTGATCCTGCCAAGCTTCAGGCCGTGGCCGAATTCCCCAAACCTGCATCTGTCAAAGAATTGCGTAGTTTCGTGGGCCTGTGCTCATACTTCCGACGCTTCATACGAAATTTCGCCACGATCATATCACCGCTGACGAAGCTCCTTGGAAGCAACGGGCCCTTCAATTCGTGGTCATCCGAGTGCGACGACGCGTTCGCGAAGCTCCGCCATTTGTTGACGTCGCCTCCCATTCTACGCCACTACGACCCTACAGCCCCAACGGAGGTGCACACGGACGCCAGCGGAGTAGGCCTCGGCGCTGTCCTGGCGCAGCGAAAACCCGGATTCCCTGAATATGTCGTAGCATATGCAAGCCGTACGCTCACGAGAGCCGAGAAAAACTACACCGTCACGGAGAAAGAGTGCCTGGCGATCGTCTGGGCTCTTACAAAGTTTCGACCTTATTTGTATGGTCGCCCATTCGATGTCGTCACCGACCATCATGCACTATGCTGGCTTTCATCATTGAAGGATCCCTCAGGCCGTCTCGCCCGTTGGGCTCTTCGCTTACAAGACTACGATATCCGCGTGCTGTACCGCAACGGACGCCAGCATGCTGACGCCGACGCCCTCTCGCGCTCCCCTCTGCCTGAAGGTGATGTGCTCTGCTCAGTATCCTCGGCTGCTGTTTCTGCCATTGATGTTGACATCATCGCTACCGAACAGCGAAAGGATAATTGGATCGGCCCCGCTCATCGACATGCTCTCTGATCCATCCGCAACGCCATCCACGCGTGCATTGCGTCGTCAAGCTCGCCATTTCGCCATTCGTGACGGCCTCCTACACCGACGCAATTACGACGCCGACGGCCGGCAGTGGTTACTCGTGATACCCCGCAGTCTGCGGTCAGAGATATGTGAATCTTTCCATTCTGATCCGCAATGCGCGCACTCTGGGGTATTCAAAACCTACCATCGCATTCGACAACGCTACTTCTGGTGCGGGATGTACCGCTATGTGCAGCAGTTCGTTCGCTCTTGCCTCACTTGCCAACGCCGTAAACCGTCAGCCCACATGTAGCACGCCAGTCTACAACCGTTACCTTGCCCTGACCGTCCCTTTGGGCGCGTAGGTATCGATTTGTATGGACCACTTCCTCTGACGTCGGCTGGTAACCGCTGGGCCATCGTTGCCGTTGACCATTTAACGCGATACGCCGAAACCGCCGCTCTCCCTGCGGCTGCTGCGCGCGATGTTGCGTCCTTCCTGCTGCATCGATTTATACTGCGCCACGGACCACCCCAAGAGCTTCTCAGCGATCGAGGCCGTGTCTTCTTGTCGGAAGTCGTCGAAGCCATTCTGACGGAGTGCCATTCTGTCCACCACAAAACTACTGCTTACCACCCACAGACGAATGGCCTCACCGAACGCTTTAACCGCACCCTCGGCGACATGCTTTCTATGTACGTCGCTGCCAACCACACTAATTGGGATAATATACTGCCCTTCGTCACCTACGCCTACAACACCGCCCCTCAGAGCACGACTGGTTTTTCACCTTTCTACTTGCTGTACGGAAGGCACCCGTCGCACACCATGGACACAATACTCCCGTACACGCCGGATCCATCTGAGTGTACACCTATTTCCGAGACAGCCAGGCTTGCTGAAGAGTGTCGCGAGCTTGCCAAGACTTTTACGACGCAAGAGCAAGAGCGGCAGAAGAGTATCCGTGATGGCTCCACCACTTCTGAGCCCACGTTCCTTCCTGGTGCGCTTGTATGGCTCTCGATCCCGACCTCTGCCACTGGCCTCTCTTCCAAACTACGTCCCAAATACGAAGGCCCCTACCGTGTCATCGAGCGCACCTCACCCGTCAACTATCTGATCGAACCCGTTGAACAATCTTCGGACATGCGCCGCCGTGGGCGAGACATCGTCAACGTGGAGCGCCTGAAGCCTTATTATGACCCGCTCATAATAACAAGCTGTTAGGTCGCCAGGCGGCTCCCTCTTCGACCCCGGGGTAATTGTAGCGAAGCCTCCGAACTATGAAATGGGTCGAACTCTTGAGTACCTTCTAGTGGGGCTACCCAAGAAGGACGCCGCTCGCGCTGAGAGCCCGTGCTTGGCTGTGACTGTCGCCATTATATATTCTCGCTCGTTGCCGGCTTATAAACGCCTTAACAATATATATATATCCATGACCGTAATCACCATGCGAGGCACAATATGCGGCATGTGAAGTAAAGAAGTAATAAACACTGGGGTCAACCCAAGCCAAACGGGCGTCTAACCTCATTAGGAACCACGAATTCGTAACTAATAATTGTGAAAGGCTTCATTCAACGCTACGTCGGCTTGAACCCACTGCTAAACACCGGGGCCGGACGTTTCAGCTTTCCTTGAAACGAGTAGTGTGCATGGCCGGTGATTTTTTTTTCAATGCACGCGCAAGAGTGGTACGTTATATAGTGCCCCTCTCACCAGAGGCGAGCACTATATAGCGCCAGACACCAGAATGCGTCGTGATGACATTAGATATCTAGATTGAAGAGCGTCGCAAAAAGCTCCCCGCCTCATGGTGTGTACCCAGAAACAGTCGGTCCTGCTAGAGCGCAACGCCAGTGCCATGGTAGTGATACCATTGCTTAAAATTAAGCGCATATACGGCGCCTCGACTGGCTAGTAAACTGGCTACTGAGGGCACTGCTGTGTTTTCTTTAAATTAATGACCATGGGCGTGCGCACTGTGTGGACAAGGGTGGGGGGGTAGGTCTGCCCCACACGTTTACTCAGTCTCACCTGTCGCGTCATTGTTCACTCTTTTAAGTGTAAGGTTATGACCAAACAGGTTCTTGACCATAAGGGTGGTCAAGAACTCCCCCATGTTTCATTTCGAGAATTCCTTATTTACCCCTGGAACTCACTCCTGGAAAGTCGACCTGCGGCTACAGCCAGGCCGTTGTGAGAAGTATAAACTTCATCATTGCGAAGCTTGTTTTATTTCGGGTTTGAGAAACGAACTTTCCGCGTTAGAAGACCAACTCTGGGTCGTGCAGCGAGCTGAGGAAGCCACCCGAGTCCAAGGGCTCGCGGCCAATGCATGCTTAGTCCACGTTCAGGGAGCAAGACTAATCTTTCTTGCTCCGTGGCCAGGGCTGAGGCCCGTAGCAATACAGCTTTGCTAGACTTTGAATAAAGTTGTTTCATTCATTCAGTCAGTCAGTCAGTCAGTCATTCAGTCAGTCAGTCAGTCAGTCAGTCAGTCAGTCAGTCAGTCAGTCAGTCAGTCAGTCAGTCAGTCAGTCAATCAGTCAGTCAGTCATTCATTCGACAGATGGAAGGGAGAGGAGGAGGGGTGCTATTTCGTATACACTCATTTGGCAAATGAGGGGGAACTGGCAGGGTTGTGGTAAACTTGCCATTCCCCTCTTTTTGGGGAACACTGCGCCTGCCAATGTTAGTAAATAGCTCTTGATGGTACCGTAAAAACAAATGCAGTGTTCTCATGGGTAGTTTGGGCTTGTTGGTTTGGCATGGTACAGAGTGAAAGCGCAAGCAACCAAAACACGGAAGAGGCTTGACACTGAAAAATGTTGCTTATATATATATACGTTGCTTACGAGAAAAGGGTTGCTTTTACATCTTTGCATTCAAAATGGCTGAAGGCGTTATCAGCTCAATGACGGCCCCTGTTCCTTCACCTTTCATTGCTTCACTCTCCTTTTGTTTTGCACAATTTCTTGAAGAAAAAAAAAACATTCTCTCGCTTTTTTGCATGAGCCGCATTCAGCTTTTTTAACCTACATATACGCGCAGTTTCCAAATTGCTTCGACTGACGTTGCAGCATTGGCAGGCATAACTTTATTGCGCGCAGCAACACGTGAAACTTGGGGAAAAGAAAAAAAAACGCTGTATACACGTTGGCATGCAAAATTCACGCGAATTCGGATTACGTGACTTTGAGGCAAAATGTTCGAGAAACGTATCGCGCTAGCAATCCCGATCTCGTCTCCGTCCCGAGACCTCGCATGCGTTAGCAGCTCCACACCTTACGTATACTGTTTTGTACGAAAAGTACGTGTGTGGGCATTAAGGTCGTCCGCTCTCCCTTCACTCACACTCAACTTCGCCATGAATATACCTACTCCCATTTTAGAAGCGGCCATTCATTCCGGCCTGCTTGCTTCTCATGACCTATAGGGTGCTCTCGTTACAGGATATGATCGGCTCTGTTTTTCAGTACAGCCCAAATCCGTAATAATGGAGGAGCCGCGCAGTTACACAACGCGTTTTGCAAAAGACATCTCCCCGAGAAAATCTGCTCTCGGCTCGCCTTCTGGAGGCTGCGCCGTTAACGCGAGCTGGCTCTCCTGCTTGGGTTTTTGTTGCGGCTTTCGCTATATGTGTCAGCAGTGCGCTCTTTCCTGTCCTTCTTGCGCGAGCTATACCCTCCGGATGATTCGATGCGTTCATTCTCACACCGTAAGGCTCTGAATTCTGTAATACGGGCCGCGCGAATCCTGTTTACTCATCGATCATCGTAATATTCCACTTTCCTAATCCGTCGTATCCACAGCAGGCGAGGCGTAGCTGCTGAGCCGCTCTAGCGAACATCGAGTTTGAAAATATTCGACCCTTCTTTTGTGTGTGTTTTCTTGTGATAACGCACTTCCCTTCATGCCTCGCTTAATGCGTAGAAAATGAAGTATAATTTTGTTCATTTAGTATATCAGATCGGCGATGGTTTTTCTTTCTCTTTGCGTATCGCACAGTTGTTGGCCCAGTTATTTATAGGAGCTCTTTCTTATGCATCGCCGCTCTCAAGAAATGACGTGTACCATCTATAAGTTCGGCGCAGCGCACTTGCGTCTTCGGTGTTTTGCTGCCTTGGGCGCGAGAAAATTTTGCGGAACGGAAGGGAAAGAAAGGAGAAAACGAAAAGCGCAAGCAGACTATCGCTTTGAAAATAATTCACGATGCGAGTCCATTTCTCCTTCCAGCCGGGATTTTCACCGACCCATGCTCTATGACAGAAGTGAATATAATTTCTAGGAACGAATAAGAACAACACAAAAGGAGGAACGAGGGAAACTGGCTGTGCTTTCGCACGTCATATCTCAAACGTCATCCTTATACAAAACGCATATTTCACGCGCTTAACTCTTTCATTGACGGCAGTGATGGGATATATATATATATATATATACATATATATATATATATATATATATATATATATTATATATATATCTATATATATATATATATATATATATATATATATATATATATATATATATATATATTATATATATATTATATATATATATTATATATATATATATATATATATAGACGCCTGCTCCACGAAACGTGTATGCGTTGCCTACGTGCACCCGAAGTGCAAGTGTCTGGGGCGGTAAAGGCGTTCAAAGCGGGGGGTATAAGAGAAACAGGGTCGCGTAGTAAGGAAAAAGAACAGACGCTTCTCGACAGAGAATCTGACGCGAAGAACGAGTGATCGAAGTGACGCGAAGAACCTATAATGCCTTCGAAGTCGAGTGCAGCTTGGTTTTTTCACGCCGACAAGCATTCTTCCACATCTCTCCATCCCTCTTCTTGGTTCGCACCGCGTGCCTAATTTTCCGCGCCCCTTTCGCAACCGCAAGAATTAGCTCTCCGGGAGGTTGCGCAGTCGGGCACGCTTTCCTCCCAACGATCCCGAGGGCGCCGCACCTGCGCCCTTCTCCCACGCAGGCGCATGAATCATGCACATGCAGGTTCTAATTTATCATCGGCCGTCCTCCTTCGCTGTTGCAGCTTTCCTTGTCGCGGCTGAGTGCCTCGTTTATAGCGTCTGTTGTGGGGCCGGACGAAAATCTGTTGGTGCCCTCGCTGCAGCGGCGACACGGACGACAAAGAGCGACAGACGCATAGCGCACTTCGTGTCCGGCAGAGCTGAGCATTACTCTAATCCAATCCCCGACCTCCCCGGTACCCCGCCCCGAGCGCTGTGCCCTTGTTGAGAAAGATTTATGGAAGGGAGGCGCAAAATCGAAAGAGGACAAGACCATTTGCGCAGAATTGCTTTCCGATAAAAGAAATGTGTACAGCCCACCCACCGTTTTCTTTATTCGTCATTCAAGGAAAAAAAAAAGAGAAAGAGCGCTTATCTCTTTTTACTTGGTCATTGCTTCCACAAAGCGTAAATGGCTCAAATATAACGTACGTCGCTGTCAAGGCTTATAAAGAAATGAACTGGCAGGGAGAGGAAGGCGCGCTGTGTAAGACCTGTCGGTTGCCTCGAAGATATATACGTCGCGAAACACGAATGAAAAAGAGAGCGCCGACGGGAACAGAGTTGGACAAACAAAATCATTATTGACATTCTTCCGAAGCGCATTTGTTTCAGAAAAGACCATTTTTCCCCCGTGTTGAATGAGCAGTAAACAAGCGCTGACATTTGGAATGGTTCAGTTTTCGGGCTGCTCCGACTGGCTGAGTGCATTTTTGTGATATGCCCACCTCTTTCGCTCCCGAATATCGCCCTCGATCCGCCGGTGAGCGTATTGAGCGACGCGACAAAAAGGGACGTAATGATCGTGTTCGTCGGCCACTATTATTATCCTTATTCGTACGTTCTCGTTCTTGATTTCTGTAAATATGTTAACAGCTAAAAGAGGCGTGCAACCTGTGCGAATGAAATGTTTTGAAATGTCCATGCGTGGCACAGGCGCAGGTAGAAATTTATCTAACACATTTTCTCGAAAACTCCTTCTCTGAAACATCGCTTACGTGTATAACTCACTCTATATATTGACATTTTGGTGGCATTACCTGGTGTCGTCAGTGAAAGCTTACATCTAAATTGTGTTTCAATAGAACGCGCTTCTCAAGACGTCATTTGCACGACGACATGCTGTGGCGCGAATCGCATACCGCCCCTGCAGCACTTTGTGGCGCACTGAAGTGTGGCGCAGACATGCTGAGGGATCCAGACGAAGGAAAAAATATGTTGGTGTGTCATTTTTAACAAGGTTTCGTCCCCCTGCATACAATGCATATAGTTTGCGACGTTACTTATGATATCGAGAAACATGCGATTATTACATTGTACAATGAGGCTTCTGTGTTTAAAAAAACCATCGCTCATTTTTCAATGCCTGCGAGTCTAAATATTAAGTCACTGAAGTGGCGATTATTGCTGACGTTGTTATGCCTGGGAGTCCCGACCGAACGTCATTGCTTCTGCAAAGGCAACCAGTGTCAAGGCCAGCGAGCGAGCCCGCCTGACGCCATCACCCCAACGACGTCATCCATAGCCTGGTGGCGCCTGTCTGTCTTATACGCAACGCATAGCAAGCTCCTTCCACGCACCGGCTCCATGGCAGCCCGATGATGCAATCGGCGCCATCCAGTCTGGCGAGTCTTACGCAATGCGTGGGAATATCACTCGTCTATGGGTGCAACCCAGCTGTGGTTCCTTATTGGAAGATTCTGACGCCACCACCAGCAGCAGTCCTGATTGGACGTTGCTGACGTGAGGGTTACCTGAGGCCTATAAAGAACCAAGCGGCGCGATGCCAAGCATGCCGACAGAGAGAAGACGACAGCGTCAGAGCACCCGAAGACATCTCGGCTCTTCGAGTTCCTAAGCTGTCGGCCCCAGTTCTTAATATATAACGCCTCTATTCTATGCTGTACATAAATCTTGCCTAACTCGCCGTGTTCTTGTCCGCTCGTGTATCACCTCTGCGCAGAAGCAGCCGTGAGCTGAGAAACGCGCTACCGAACAACCTTGGCAGCCCGTGATCTCGGCGCACTACGCAACAGTGACGGTGGCGGTGCGAGTCCTAACAACGTGTTTGCTTCCCGAGACCTATATGTCTTCTCATTTTTTTATTGGCATCCGCATTGGTAGCGCTACTAATAGTTTTTTTCGCAAGCTCGTAGGGGTGCTATTCTGAATAATTCCACCATATTGTCAAATATCGTAATAACGGCATTTTAGGCCAATCAGAGAGGTCAGAGCCGGCCAATGGGCCAATAAGCATCGATCGATGGCGGAATGTGATAACATGGTGGAATTTGACATTGTCCAGAAGAACAACCCCGCACAATTTTTCCAACACACAAGAGGCACTTTCCAGCATGACTCTCGTTACACATGCATGCGCTGACGCACTTAAACATATGGGAGAATAGAGCGCCCGATTTGAGATGTTGCCTGTGAAGAGCTATAGAATACAAAGATGCACGTACTAAAATTTGCTTAGAAAGAGAAAAGAAAAAAAATAGGGGAGGGAAGGCAGAGACGTTAAACAGAGTACTGACACTTCAGTTCTGTTGGCTACTTTGTGCCGGTTGATGGTGTAATCGGCAGGAAAATGGTATCCTCAGTCTTAAAGAGTGCGTCCCTTGAAGAGCGCGGAATGAACATGAATATGCCGACATCCTTTCGTGTCGTCTGGAATTCAGTTCTGCAATGGATGACAAAGCGAATGAAATTCGCTGCTGGGCTTTTTAACGTTTGGTGCACCCGCACTCAAGAACTGAGCGTGATGTACGTATACCGTTGTACGTCCCTCTATCGCACGAAATGAGGAAACGAGGGTGTAGAGTGGAAGAGCGGGACACTTTTAAGTCAAGCGCACTGGATTGTCGCGTTTGCTCGAAGAAGGGCTTAATAGTGACAGATGAAGAGCTATCGACCTATTGCTCTTCTTTTGCGCGGGCGCTTCAGCACCTAAAGATTCGGTCTCTCGCTACCGCCGCGTTTCACGTGCGACGTATAAAAATATAAGTGCACTTCGCAACACCTCCTGCAAAGTGCAAGGGTGCCGCGGGATATGTCATGATCAATGTCGTGGAGCGGTTGTATGTCTTTCCCGCTTTTGTATGAACTGCGAGAACACTTCTTCGCGCACGTCACTTAAAAGGGGGGACTGCATGCTCTTCTCAGTTTGCGACATTGAAGCAGCTCTCATGCCTTTGCTCCCTTTTTTCTTCTTTTTTTGTTTCTCTCTGTATTACAAAAGGAATAGAAATGCAATTGAAGCAATTTAAAAACCTTCAGAAACTCGACGACTGACATTTTATCAACTGAATAATACGCCTAATCGAAATTGGAAGAGGAAAACGACGTACTCATTTTACAGTTAACTTTATTTAAGTGAATCGCACAAAATTTCGGAATAATATTTTATTATTTGATAACATTTGCGGCTTTACGCGCCAAAATCATGCTGCGATTATGAGGTACACTGTATAATGAAGGGCTCCGGAAATTTACTGACCTCGCACTGTATGCGACATTTCGCCTCTTTCGAAATGGGGCCGCCATGGTGGGGATCTAAACATGGCCTTCGGGTCAGCAGCCGAGCGCTGCAACCACTTTACTATTTCGGCGTACTCGTAATTTATTCTGGAAAGCTTCCAAGCGTTGTGTTTTTACTATTCGAAGTTATTGAGGGTCTGCTTCGAATACAATCAGCCGCGTTCAAGTAAATTATGTTTTTACGTGCTACGTGACGCCAAACATGCGCATAAGAGTGTTTTCACACTCGTCGTTTGGCTTATAGATGGCGCTGACTGTCACTCCTACTTCTAAATTCACATAAAAACCAAAAAAAGTGGATGGAGGGAAGGCCGCTGTGATAGCTCAGTGGTTAGAGCATCGAACGCGTCATTCGAAGGTCGTAGGTTTGATTCCTGCTCACGGCTGGTTATTTTTTCATCCACTTTTCTTTCTTCTTATTTACATTCCATTGGTTCTAATACCTTCCCCTGTACATTCCTTGGCATTACTGTCTGTTAGATCTCATTATATATATATATATATATATATATATATATATATATATATATATATATATATATATAGTAAAATAACAGATTTCCCGGGGCAATCCAAATCAATTCTAGAGGGCGATCAAGTCCCAACCAAAGGTTGTGATGGGATAGAGCCATGCAAGTGAAGGACGTGCGAAATGAGGCGAGGTCACATGATGCATAAAGATTACGTCATTGTAATTGCTCCACGTGGTCGTAGTACCGTGAACATTCCTTTCAAGCGTATCAAGCTACACCACTCTGCATTAGCTGTGGCCCGAACCATGTATATGACCTACAACTTTCGAGAAGGTCATCTGATACCGGCTGCGACGTAAATGGCGTATCATGTGATGAATTCTCGCGTGCTTTCGCACGCACGCCTTATTTACAAGTCGCCCTGCTTCACGTATGCTCCTTTATATTTCTTAAAAGCATTCCTGCGTGCCAGATCTGGGATTCCATCGCATCTATATACGAAAGAAATGAAATGCGTTGGCACATGACAAGAATTAGCACCGGAAACCATGACGCTGTATACGGACGGCCGACCGCAGCAACATTTGTCGCGATAATTTAAAAGTATTGAATTTCGCTTTGCCCTGATTAAAGTGGGTGAACGTCGTTTCCTTCACCGAACGCCCTATTCCATTACAAAATTGCGCTCGTCGTCAGTATCATGAGAGCGAATATCTATTTCGCGCGACATAATGTTTCAACGTGGTTTTCTCTCTTTGCCACTTCTTTTAGGCTTTAATATCACTCGCGAAGCGAGAACATATTCCTTGATTAATGCGATCACATAGCCTCCCACTCGTCTGGTACGAGCTAGGACGCGAACACGACCAAGGTTCTTTCCCTATAGCCTTATTCTCGGGAGCATTACTCAAGAACAGAAATCTTCCTGCTCTTCTTTCCTTTTGCTCGTTTTTCCTAAGGCAACGCAATTTGTTACTACCCCCGACTCACGTCATCTATCTTCCCAAAGAAAAGGCGCTGCAAGAAAACCGGGCGAGTGTAAAGAAAAAAAGAAAGAGACAAAAGACAAAGACAGGAATAGCCTCCTCGATATTTTAGGTTTCCGACGTGCAGCTCATTCGCAAGATGTATTGACTCAAAGTGCAACCACGTCCATGGTTCGCTCTTTCGTAGAGGCTCGTAGCACAGCCATGCGCTTTTACATAAACCAGGCCGCACGCACTTGTTTGAAAAAGAGAACTCCACTGCTGCGCAGTAGAATTTTGACAGCGGGATTTTAAGCAGGCAGTGAGGAGGCCGTCCACTTCCTTTATTATTATTATTTGTTTCACGTAGTTTCTTCGGCAACACCCTCGTTGCCCTATCTTTACTTAGTTACGAGGCTGAATCCAAATAATCGACGGAAAAATGACGTCGTATAGCGGAAGCAATACTCTTTGTGTTTATTGCTGTTTCCTGTTTCAATATATATATATATATATATATATATCTAACAGACAATAATGCCAAGGGATGTATAGGGGAAGTTATTAGAACCAATGTAATGTAAATAAGAAAAGTGGGTGAAAAAAATAACTTGCCGTGAGCAGGATTCGAATCTACGACTTTCGATTAACGCGCTCGATGCTCTAAACCACGTAGCTATCAGGGCGGCCATCCCCTACGTAACTCTATTGGGTTCATATGTGAATTTAAACGTGGGAGTGTCAATCAGAGCATCGAACGCGTTATTCGAAGGTCGTAGGTTCGATTCCTGCTCACGGCAAGTAATTTTTTCACCCACTTTTTTTCTTATGATTTACATTTCATTAATTCTAATATTTTTCCTTGTACATTCCGTGGCATTATTGTCTGTCAGATCTCCCTATATATATATATATATATATATATATATAATATATATATATATACATATACACATATATATATATATATACTATAGATATATATATATATTATAAGATATATATATATATATATAGATATATATTATCATATATATATATATATATATATATATTATATAATATATATCTATATAACTAGTATTATCTATATATCTATATTATATATAGATATCTATATATATTAGGAAGGCCGAAACGTCGAAATAAACCACGTTGTGACCGCTCACGAGGGATCTACTAGACTATATATATATATTATATATATATATATATATATATATATATATATATATCTATATATATATATATATATATATATATTATTTCGTCACATGTCGCAGTTCCTTCTACGAAGCACGTTTACGTAACTCTTCTGCGTGTACACGTCTGTTGTTTGCAGTGATTGACATTTCCATTTTTCTTTCTTGATGTGTTTGGCTCGAGTCGTTTCGCTCCTCGCTCGAAACTGCAGGCCAATGAGCTGATGTTATCAGAAAAGATGCCTCAAACAATTCAAAACAATTGCATTACCGATGCTATTGTACAGTGGCTCGAACATATATAACAAAAGGCCCTACCTAAATTGGATTCAGAATCTAATGGGATAAAAAAGGCGAGATTCAATCTTGGTAGTTGAAATATTGCACGTCTCGCGTCACGGCAATATTGTGCTTACTACATAGCGACGTGGCTTCGATAAGCGGGGGCATACATCAGTATCAAGGGCAACGAAAACACAGCCTGAAAAAGATCTTCTATGCGCATGTCGTGAACAAAAAAGTACATTTGTCATGTCACATGACATTTAAAGATTAAATGTTCTAGATTCTTACTGATGAAAGCGTACAAAAAGCGTGCGCCACCGCCTTATAAAATAGCCGACAAAGAGCTTGACCGAGCGCACGTAATAGCAAAAATCATCACAATCTGCCGGCAAAGGCCGTGTTCATGGCACGACCGCCGGTGCCCTTCAAATCGAGGAAACATAAAAAAATCTGATCTGCGGCGGCTGCATTTTCGATGGAGGTTAAAATGCTGTAGGCCCGTTTGCTTCGATTTGGGTGCACGTTGATTGATTGATTTGTGGGATTTAGCGTCCCAAAACCACCATTTGATTATGAGAGACGCCGTAGTGGAGGACTCCGGAAATTTTGACCACCTGGGGTTCTTTAACGTTCACCCAAATCTGAGTACACGGGCCTACAACATTTCCGCCTCCATCGGAAATGCAGCCACCACAACCGGGATTTGAACCCGCGACCTGCGGGTCAGCAGCCGAGTACCTTAGCCACTAGACCACCGTGGCGGGGCTTGGGTGCACAATAAAGCCCTCCACTGCGGCGTCTCTCATAATCATTCATGGTGGTTTTGGAACGTTAAACCCCACATAGCAATCAATCAATGAAAAATTTGGAACGTTCGAGAAAGAGAGACATGACACAATAACATGCAAGGGATGCGCTAAACGACGCCAGACGAGATGATGATATTTCGGGTTCAAAGTCCCAAAACCACCATACGATTTTGAGAGATGCCGTAGTGGAGGGCTCCGGAAATTTCGACCTCCTGGTGTTCGTTAATGTGCACCCAAATCTGAGCACTTGGGCCTACAACACTTCCGCCTCCATCGGAAATGCAACCGCCGCAGCCGGGATTCGATCCTACGACCTGTGGGTTAGCAGCCGAGTACCTTAGCCACTAAACCACCGCGGCTCGGCGATGCCAGGCGAGCGTCTGAGAAGGTGTGCACCCTTTCCTTGGCTTCTTCAGAACTGCGAATGGGTTGATTGATTTGTGGGGTTTAACGTCCCAAAACGACCATATGATTAAGAGAGACGCCGTAGTGGAGGGCTCCGGAAATTTTGACCACCTGGGGTTCTTTTACGTGCGCCCAAATCTGAGCACACGAGCCTATACAACATTTCCGCCTCCATCGGAAATGCAGCCGCCGCAGCCGGGAATCGAACCCGCGACCTGCGGGTCAGCAGCCGAGTACCTTAGCCACTAGACCACCGCGGCGGGGCAACTGCGAATGGGTTACTGATGCTGAAGGGGCTCAAACACAGGCGCTAATCAATATAAGCGTGCAATGCAAAATAAAAGGGGAAAGAGTGAAGAAGCGAAGGCAGTCTGCAGTCTGAGACCATAGCGCCTGTGTGCAACCACCTGACTTGGAAGGCCAACGCTGCAGTCAACCTGCACTTTTTCACTTTTTCGTCACTTTTGCCGGCGCCCATGCTACCGGAAAAAGTGTCCTTTAGAAATGCCGCAATATTACGCCGTGGGCTGCGGGTCATGAAGGAGCCTGCATGGTGACTATTAAAGATAATGCATTGTTTTCGAATATTCTGTATTGCATGAGCTTGTATATGCATCACTGTTCGCGCTTTGTTCCCCAGATTTCTTAAAACACATCCAATTTTATTGGTGATCAAACCAGTCAACTGTTTTTTCTTAATGTGAAACTGTTTTTCCAGGCTACACCAAGAGTTCTCCGACGTATTTTTTTCACTGATATGACGTTCTGAAATACGCACTATCAGATGACTAAGAAGAAAACTATAAGAAAGAGTTTTGTCGCCGGGTGTCGCATCAATGACCTTTGCTCTGCAGCGCGCAGTGCTGAAGGACGGCCACAAAACGTACGTCCTTCAGCGTGAGCTACTGATATACACAATTTACCGTTGGCGATATCCAAAGTTCGGTGGCACTTCAGCTTGTTGTCGTAATAATCACTAGCGAGATGGCGCGAAGAGCGCGTAAGGCATGCTTCCGAAGTCGTCGCCCGGCTCGTTGCGATCCCCTCGAGCCTCGTGTCTATAATAGACAGTTTTGGAGCAGCGTGACGAAATGCTTTGTATTTGCGTTGCGCATGCGTCGTACACGCTAACCTCTAGTGGGCTTCTGTTGAGGTTGATTTGATTGATTGATTGACTTGTGGGGTTTAACGTCCCAAAACCACCATATGATTATGAGAGACGCCGTAGTGGAGGGCTCCGGAAATTTCGACCACCTGGGGTTCTTTAACGTGCACCCAAATCTGAGCACACGGGCCTACAACATTTTCGCCTCCATCGGAAATGCAGCCGCCACAGCCGGGATTTGATCCCGCGACCTGCGGGTCAGCAGCCGAGTACCTTAGCCACTAGATCACCACGGCGGGGCATCTTCTGTTGAGCGACGAACGCTAACGCGACACCTGCAACGCCCGCAAGCTTTTCGTACAGTATTTTAGAGCTTGCTATTAGAGATTTTTAGCAAGCTAAGGAAGCACGTAACGGCAATTCGGCAATACTGAACCGGCTGATGAGTGTGCATGCGCGGACATTATTCCAGTACGCGTACACGCGTATACGAAAAGGAACCGTGCCGTAAATACGTAATGCTGTTTCCATAGCTTGCTAAAAACCTCTTATATCTGTACTTTGCCCTACAGGGCGTGGTCGCCCATCCACACGTGCTTATCTCGTGATAGAGGCGGTTTGTGCATCTTTTGCTTTCCTTGGAAAGCTTGTGTTGAAGCACAGCCACCTGGATCGGGCGCGCGGTTGAAGTTACTGAGCGCACGAAGGTCACATCGCTCGCTGCCGCCGCCATCGCGTCTGCGAAAGAAGCGCACTGCTCAAGCAAAAAAAAAAACGAAAAGCCACCACCCAAGCGCTCCGCACAAATGGTCAATGGAGGTGCCGTATGCCCTTGGTTTTAAGCAACGGTCTCACTAACATGGCACTGGCGTTGCGCTCTAGCAGGACCAAACCATCCCTGGATCTAGTTGTCCAATGTCATCATGACGTATTCTGGTGTTTGGCGCTTAGATCCGAGTGTCACTATACTATCGTAGCACTGTTGCGCATGCAGTGAAAAAAAAATCACCACCCAAGCATCGTAACGCCTGGCCCCGATGTTTAGCGGTGGTTCAACCCGACGTGGTGCTGAAGCCTTTCACAATTAATTGTTACATGTTCGTGCTTGTTAATGAAGTTATACATGTTTGGCTTTGGCCCCCACAGTGTTTATTTCACATGTCGCACATTGTGCCTCGCATGATCATGGTCATGGAGGAGTGTAATGAGTGGTTAAATGCGTTTCGCAATGTGTTAATCACAGTGGTTGTTCTCGAACCACAGGTGGTCACACACGTCGCTGCCGAAATCCAAGTGCCGCTGGAGAAACTCCCGCCGAAAGCGGACATTCATTCCGGTGAACGCACTCCCGCAATCATCCCGTTTACGTGGCAACGCCATCTGTTCGACGTATAGACACTGCGCCGTATAGGCGGAAAGAAATTAAAGGCCTTTTTCCTCTCTTCCCGAACCGCGCATTTTTTGTTTTTCGCGGCTTTGTTAGAAGCGTTCAACATCGCGATGATAACTCGGCGGCGTTGTTTGCAGTATCCACCCTCCACTGGCACTTGCATTCCCGTTCGCGATATAGCGCGGCTCGGAAGGCTGCCGGCTCATTGATACGCAATTGTTGCCGGCACTCGGCCTCCATGGCCTGTTTTTGTGTCATGAATGCACCATCGACCCGGCGAACTCGAGCTCTCTGACGTTTCCACCGTCGGCTCTAGAGTTGTCCCTATAGCATGTGGAAAATTTCAGGAGAAACTGATGCGCGCATGCTCGGCCAATTCCACCTAGATAATTCCAGGCCTGCTCTCTGTGTCGGCCACGGGCTCTGACGTCACTCCGTTTTGACCAGCGTGTTTCGCTGCACAGACATGCACGCTTGCTTTCGTCGCCCGTCAGACAAGGATTGCCAAGCCCGACGAAAGATTTCGTGGCGTGCTAGTGTTCTTGTTGGCGACTCGAGAAGACCGTGTATTTGTATCTTCGTGAACGGCAGCGTGAATATGTGGTACGCTTTGTGCACGGGATATTCGCAACCTGTACGGCTGCAAATCTCAATGGTTGGATGGTGCTGCATGGCGAATCGTCGTGGCAAAGGGACCGATGTTGCGAGTGTTCTCATTTCCCAAGGACAACCGAAGAACAAAATTGGAGCGTGTCGTTTGTCAAGCTGACGTCGACATCCGTTTTCTTTGTGCCCCGAAGGTATGTACTCGTGTGTGCGTACTAAGTCGTTCCATTGGCTCCATCTCCACCATGTTCCATTCTTGCTCTAAAATAAAAGTGTCATGTGTGCTTCTGACTTGCTGGTGTAAGCCCTAGCATTTAAATAATAAACGCGCGCATGGCAGAAAGTTCAAAATAGGCGTTTGTCCTTCAAGGTTGGAGAACATTTTTCTATGGGCTATTAGCCACGCGGACTTGCATTACTTCTGTTCACGTGGTTGATCAAATTGGAATGAATTCATTGATTTATATGTTGGGTGTAACGTCCCAAAACCACCATATGAATATGAGAGACTCCGTATGGAGGGCTCCAGAAATTTTGACCACCTGAGAAATTGGAATGAATGCTTTTGAATTATTTAGTACATCGGTTTTTTGCATAGTATTTTCTTGCCGGCACTCCTGCGACTTTATTATGGTCAGCACCTTACCTAATATGTTTGCTCGAAATTTAGGTGCGTGTAGACACTTACGGTAAAGCGCTTTCTTAAATTGTTTTCAGGCGTGTGAGCTCTACTTCAAGCTAGAATAATTAAGGACTGCTACGGAATATACCAATTCAAGAACCGGCAGTGCATTCAGAAGCGTCCATGTTGGCTACACAGTTTAATTAGATCCAGTACTAACATTTTTCACAGGCCCCAAGTTATATGAGCGACTACACACCACTGCATGATGGGTCAGAGCAATTAAAGCAGGATACGCCGCTTCTTGTGTCGGTCACAAGAGATTTTTGTGAAACGGAAGATTTTTTTCTCTTGCATTGGTCATCACCCCAATATTGTGCTGAATACCATACTTGGGGCAGCAGCACACACTATCCTCAATAACTACGTGTCTATAAAGACACATATTAGAAAGAGTACAAATCAAACTGCACAAACTTTGCAAATTAGTTAGGAACGGCTTCTCTATGTGCTCTAGATAGTGTGTGTGTGTGTGTGCGTGTGTAAATATAAAGAATTAATAAAATTTACCGTATTTATTTTGTCAATTCGATGGTACATCAAATTTCGCTCTTATAGAACGACCACACATTTGATAGCGTCCACCTTTTGCTTTTTCGTGGAAAACATGGCTCGCAGGTTCGTCTCTAAATGCTTTAAAGCGCAATACATTACTTAAGCCAGTGCCTTTTTTTTTACCCAAAAGGCAGCTGTTAAGTATGTAAAACTTGCCGCGAACGCTTTATCCTTTACTTGGAGACGATAGTGGCAATGGACTCGTGCCTCCCGTACGCGCGCTGGCTCGGGCAAAATGAGTGGCGTCACGGCAACAGTGACCAGGCCTGATAATCTCTTAGGTGGCATGGGGGGGGTGCACGACTGCGATGAGATGAACGACGTCACTCACAACACAGCGAATGGCGCGCGTGATTCTATAGGTACGACGCCTAGAATGACGTAACTGATACGACAGACAATGCAGGCCGCTCGTGACAACGCGGCCGGGCAGTTTTTCGTTTCTCCTAGCCATATACAGCTTTCGCTGTAAAAAGTATCTAGTGTGACGACAGTTAGTTTGCTCTCGTCCTGTGTATGTTCTTGTGGTTGCGTTCTCTCTGCTTGAGCACTGTGGTGCAAGTTTTGATCTGCTTGCCGTTCTTCGCGTGACATTCATATATATATATATATATATATATATATATATATATATATATATATATATATATATATATATATATATATATAGTGCTTTGTAGAACCAGTGCCAGTGATTTGTATACAAGAGTTGAGAAACGCCGGAGGAACGTTCGAAAATGTTTATTTCTTCCAACTGTTTCGGCACGAGGGCCTGCCTTCGTCAGGGAATGCAGGCACAGGCAAAAACGCACTTCTTACGTACATGAGTATGGCGGGGGCCCCCAACGCCTGTTTTAATATTATTGTAATACATATATCATATATTTGGTCACTATAAATAAACATAGACACTTGTGCGATATGGTTAGGTCTTCATGCACGTTAAAGAACCCCAGGTGGTCAAAATTTCCGGAGCCCTCCACTACGGCGTCTCTCATAATCAAATGGTGGTTTTGGGACGTTAAACCCCACAAATCAATCAATCAATCATGGTTAGGTCTTCATGAAAAAAAAAATGTTTGTGAACGAGACACAGTTTTCTACTACAAAGTTGATAATGCGCAAGAACGGGCCTACTTGTGGACACGAGAACTCACGTAAAGAAAGAATTTCATAAAAAAGGAATGTAGCCGAAAAAATTGTTACATTGTCACTGCGGTGAACTTGCGCAATGAGCAAGGTGCGTTAGGACGTGTAATAAATGACTAACAGAAATGGGCGTGAAAAGGATAACAGTGGTGCAAATAGACAGGTGAGGTGTACAACAGATCAAGTGAAAAAAAAAAAACAGTTTGAAAGGCTAACACGAACCGGTATAAAATAACAAAAACAAGTGGGTAAACAGCATGAGCGGTGAAAATGGCCAGTGAACTTGTATAACGAACGAAGTGTTGTACACTTCGTTCGTTATACAGCGGAAAAAAATTAGAAAAAATACAGCGCAAATCAGTTAGGTTTATCTTTAATCAATACAGCTGGGATGCATCAGTAACATCTCTTCTAGAAACGGCTGAGCTGGAAAAATGGGCAAATCGCCGATACCGCGAACGAATGAAACTATTTTACCTTCTTTATCATGGACACTTAGGTATAAAAAAGAATACATATCTAAAAGACTCCCACCTGCGGCCTACTCGGTCCCTTCATAATAAAAACGTAAGCGAGTTCTCTAGTCACACCAATATTTTCCAGTATTCTTTTTTCCCAAGAACTGCGACCAATTGGAATTCCCTCCTTTCAGCTGTGGTGGAATGCCCATCGCTATCATCCTATCTACAGGCCCTTCAGTCCATGGGACATAGCTCTGACATAGTTTTACATGAACCCTGACGCTTTTTTTTTTCCGTATGTTTATGTATTCATGTTCTCACTTGTTATTTAAATATCTTGCTGCTGTGCTTGTATGAACTCGTTGTACTCTTCTTCTTTTGCTGTTATGATCGCCGCAATGCTTCATATGTGGTTATTGTAACCCTTTTTTTTTGTACTCATTGTATACCCTTCTGCCTAATGTCTGAAGATCAGACCGGCAGTACTTAAATAAATAAATAAATAAATAAATAAATAAATAAATAAATAAATAAATAAATAAATAAATAAATAATAATTGTTGTAAGGGTAACATGGGTAAGCCAACAAGAAAAAAAGGTAAGATATAAATTAGAAAAAACGATGGAAATGTGCAGTGAACGTGTGTAACAAATAAAATGATGATTGATTGATTGATATGTGGGGTTTAACGTCCCAAAACCACTACATGATTATGAGAGACGCCGTAGTGGAGGGCTCCGGAAATTTAGACCACCTGGGGTTCTTTAACGTGCACCCAAATCTGAGCACACGGGCCTACAACATTTCCGCCTCCATCGAAAATGCAGCCGCCGCAGCCGGGATTCGAACCCGCGCCCTGCGGGTCAGCAGCCGAGTACCTTAGCCACTAGACCACCGCGGCGGGGCATAACAAATAAAATGTGGCAATGGTAACAAGGGTAAGCCAACAAGAAAATAAAAGGTAAAGTGTAAAAATATAAAAGATAAAAATGGTGACAGTGGTGGAAATGAACTCAAAAAGATGCTCCACAAAAGCCGGCGTGTAAAGGTCTAAAATAAGCAAAGAAAATGTACGTATGGTCAATTAGCAGGTGTATGCGAGAATGACTGATCTATTACATGGTCAGGAATGTCAACTTTCCTGCGATTTCATTAATACCAGACGACACGGCCCTGTATTTATAGATAGGAAGGATTAGTGCAACTCTCGTGGTGGGATCGAAAACCAGATTCCAATATCGTTGTTGTTAGTTGGTCAAGCGAATGCCTCGGTATGCTGACGTGCTTAGAAAGGACAAGTTAGGATATGCGGTCACATGTGCCTTGTAATTATTGAAACGTAATCTAAATGGCGCTTCAGTGTGACCTACATATTGAAATTTGCAACTTGCTGGTGTCGCAGTCAGAGCTCGCTTTAATTTTTATTGTAAAATTGCAACGCCGAACGTTTAACTGATGCTGCGGTTGTCATGTCAGTGCACACTCTGCTCCGTGGCTTATGACAGGAATGGCGACCAGAATTAACTGGAGGAATGGAGTGGGTTGTCTTAGATTACGTCAATACGTCGCGCAGGTTCCTTGATCGCTGGCATACTACGCATGGTTGTTCACGGAAAATGCTTCTCAGGTGACCACTTTCTATTAGGATGTTGTGGTGCTTTTTAAGATGTGATTCACGTTCGACATTGATGCAGAATGCATTAAGACTAGGTTAGTAGATGGTCACTGTGAAGTGCGCTCCTTCGAGTTAAAAAGCTCGCGTCTGTCTACTGCAGTGGCACGATTAATGGTGTCGTCAATTATTTTAGGTGGGTAGTTTTCACCTGTAAGTGCACTACGCAGCTTCTAACAGTTATCGCGAAAGTCCGATTGCACAGAGAATTTTAAATCTGAGTGCATGACTATACAGAATGCTCGTCTTGTTATCCTTGACATGGTATACTTTCGAAATGCGGATCACGTTGTTTGTCCGTTGGTTTTCTTTAAAGGTTTCTCGTTAACTTATTATCAGACGAAGAAACTGTGACGTATAGAACGTTCATTGCAGAATGTGAGTATGTGGGTAATAACGAGATTGATGGGTGAACGTCATTAAAATTTGAAATTAAAGACAGTTCAGACTCTTTATGATGCCATATTAGGAAGATGTCATCTATGGAGCGTTTAAATTAGAATGGTTTCAGCGCACACGTGTCCAAGGAACCTGATCTCAAGTTGACCCATAACTCTATTGGCATTTGGTGAAATATTTAGTGCCCAGAGAACGTAGTGCATGTCATTAAATTCAAAGTTGTTGAGTTGCAGAATTAGCTCAAAAAGAGTGGCAAGACTTGAGCTGTCGACAGGTTTATCAAAAGCTGATTCGTCATAAGCGCTTACCCCGACCGAATGCCATCGTTGTGAGGAATGTTTGTGTAAAGGGAAGCCACGTCTAATGTGACGAGTATTGAGTTGTTAGGTACGTCCGAGTTCCAGAATGTCGGTTAAAAATCATTCGTACCTTTAAGATACGATGGAAAGAAACGAGGGACTGTTTTAATGAGCCTATACACATAACTAGACAGCGGTTCAGTCACAGTGCCGATAGAAGACACTATAGGGCGACGAGGGTTGTTTACCTTGTGTTAAAATACACAAGGTAAACACAAGGAAGTAAATAAATACTTCCTGCTACAGGACCAAGGAGAATTAATGATTGGCTCATGTTTTCATCAGTATGCAGCCATTTTAGAAAAGCTACCCGAGTGAGTCTGCAGCAATGCGTTAATTCACTCGTGGGGTCCCGGTCTAGCCGTTTATAGTATCAGTGTCACACTACTGCCTCGCGATGTAATCAGAGGCGTCCATTATCACAACAGCGCCCCCTTTGTTGGCGGGCTTAATAACGATTTATGAATGGTTCCGTAATGCCTGAGTAGCATCTCTTTCGCATTTTTGACCACCTGGGGTTCTTTAACGTGCACCTAAATCTCAGTACAGGGTCTCTATCATTTTCGCCTCCATTGAAAGTGCGGTTCACGCTCGTCTTATGTGCGCGTTTCCGTGCGTCTTTTATGCTCGAGCAGCCCGCTACAACTCAGCTGCTTGCCATTCTTCGTGTGACATTAAAATTAGTTTCTGTCACATTAATTGCTTCGCTCTTGTGTCAAAATAACTTTCTCTTCCTGAACGTCTTATTATTAGGCCGATTTCATGCATGTAAAGAGGGTAGTAATTAATGGTTTGAGACTACTCATGAACTTGGTTTTCAGATTATAACGTAAAAGCAAAGCATACACCAAAAATGAGCCGGCGTATGTCTTCGCACGGCTCGTTTGACCAAAACAATGTATATAGCTAACATGACAATAAAAACTTATGTGTGACTTCACAGCTCATGCGAACGTTTCTTACGAATTCCCATCGCAGCTTCTATTTATCCCTGAAGATTCATCTTCGACAACCCTGCAAAGGTGTCCGTTTGTCAACTCGGGTATGGATCGAATTTAATGTGTGGCAAAGCCCACCCTGGAGATTTTGAATGTGAATCATTACGGGACAGCTTTAGGTGCGACGCGCATTAGAGGTTCGGCCTGTCGCCGTTTCCTGTCGTCACGGTGAATCATCAGGTTACCTTCACGTGATGACGTCATCCTATCTTGGCATCATGTAGACTCAAGGTGGGCAAACCTATAGTGACGAAATCATGACGTGATTGTGCAGTGGCTAAGCACCTTAGGATCTTGGCATGTCAGTGTCTTATGTCGTCACGGTTGGTCATGTAGTTGCGGTCCGTCATAAAAACGGGTGCGCGCAACATAAATTGGGCAAAACGCACTAACTCGCTGCCGGTCCGCTTAAAATGAAGAAGGCTGCAGGTGGCCCAACAAATAGTCGACTACATTAGTAAAGCTGTAACAATCCTCCCTACAAGCCCTACTTAGGGAACTAAAACAGGCTATGCATAGGGAAGGAGAAAAGCACTGTATGCTTCTCCTTCCCCAAATTTCGCGTTGTTGGAGTGAAGTACCCTTCCCTACCTGCTTCGTTTTTCCCCATTTTTCTATTTTACTTGCCGCCATTCATAAGTGACAATCGTTGTCGTCTTCGGAACTGAGCAGAGATGATAACGTTAACGTGCTGAGAATGTGCTCTAATCTACAAAGGAATCCTTAACCACTCCGAGTTCAAAGACGAGAGTGTAGTTTCCTTCTTACCTTCATCTGCCTGTCAACAAGTTCCATCCCCACTTCGCCGCTTATTTCTTCAGAAAACACGGGGATAATGCCAGTATACGAAGCGTAGAGCCTATCAGGATTTCACGTTTTTGGCTATACGCTGTTGCCTACGCTAACATATAGTGGAAAACGCATGAAACCAAGTGAAATTAGTTGCTTGTGCACAAAATAGTCATACAAGACAAGGCAGAACGGGTGGACTACTGCATGAGAAAGTGTCGCAGGAAGTAATAATTCACTATGCCGATATCTTTCGTATACTGATCAAACGGCAGCCTCGGGTTTTCACGGAACAGGCTGCTGGCGTCACGAATCGTTCCCAAAGAACTGCAAACACAGGGATAGAATAATGAACTCGTTCTTTGTATTGCCCGAGGTTTTTTGGGGCATGCACATTAACTTAGGAAGTGCACCCGTCAGCAACAAATACTGGGGCTACTTTAGTTGCAGGCAGCAATGACGATATAGTGACACAAATTTTGTAAACCCGTCCTTTCAATATCGCTGGCATTCTTTCGTATCATTCTCCTAACCCGTCATTTCGATTCTTCTATCTTTAATGTGTGCGTTTTGCTTCCTCAGCACTTTCCACGTTTTCATCTTTGACCCCCGTAGAACTACGTTTCATTAACTGAGTTCCCCTCTTCATTGTCAAGTCATCCTGTCTCAAATAATTACATACGCGTGCCTAACTATGTTAGCATGACATTCTCTCATTTATCGTGAAAGCTTACTTCTCAAAGAATTGACAGCGGTCCGACAGCTTCACCTCGGCCCTACGTTTCGATATTTGAGCGTGCATGGTCTATATCACCCACGTATGTTGTGTATGAAGTTCTGTACAAGAAGGCTTCGTCGTCAGACCTTATTTATCTGAACGAGCTTACTCCCGAAATTGAAAATTGCTGCTAGTTCAAAGAAGCTTCGCTTGGCGACTTGGATTAAAACCTTGAAGATCCTAGGCCACTATAGACAATAGTTTTTACAGCGAAAGCTGTTGTGAGATCACAACACGGGTCACGCGCGGTGCCGTAGTTGTCCGCTGCCGCCGCCGCTGGTGTCCGCAACCGGTATCGCGCGAAATAAAGAATGAGCATTAAAGACATGTGGTGACATAGTGGAATTCAAACCCGGGTCCACTGCGTGCCAGCCCAGTATCCTACCGCTGAGTGGCGCCTGTGCTTGGGACTCGTTCGCAAAATTGTTTTAGGCAGGCTTGATGTCGGGAAAGAAATCTTAATATGAGTAATAAAGCGTTTTAGAATAGCAAAGGAACATCCAGGCACCGCACAATGCGAATCGCGTAACGAGTGGGTAGTCCAATGCTCGAACACATTACAAAAGCTTGTTCTTCATCAGCCATTGGCTGTGGTAAATACCCACTTCAGGCGTAATTCTTCATCCTCGCCAGCCACTGAACGAAACGCAAAATTTGCGCAAAATTTGTTAAGTGTTTAGCGGATACCACACTTAATTCTCCGAATAATGTCGAAGGATAGCACAGTGAATACCGGTCTACTACACAAAAATTATGATTATTCATGGCGTAGGGGATACCCAAGAAGTGTGCTTCTAGCATTTACCCAAAGAGTGTTTAGAAAAAGCTCTTAAAGGCTGCTCTTTTTGCTTTCGCTGTGACTGTGCTGCGTGTCCCTAGAAGACCTGGTGATTTTTTTCGCGTTATTGCTGCCAAGGCTTCCGGCCTAGAGTGAGTGCACGCTGGTGCGCATTCATTTCTAACCGCTACATAAAAAAGGGTACCCTAGAATCTGGAAAAAAACTTGCATTTACACTGAGAATCTAATTAAACTACCCAGATGTAAGAGTAAGAGGAGGGAGCGCTTATACAGGCCCTTATATATACAGAAGCGAGCTGCACATTTATGTGCACGTGATGTCTCCTGTATAAAAGACGATACCCAGCTAAATTAGCGATTTTCTTTCACCGCGCAAAGTAATATTCGTGAACGTTTGGTGATTTAGGCCGGCAAGTCCGTGTGACAGGAGCTGTTTTTACTTCCGTGCACCCACGTGGACACTTATATATACTTGTCTGTTTGTAACATATATGCACGGGACATAAGAAGACACTCCATGCCGTTGATAGATTTAAAGGTTAATAAATATTTTGCGAGGTTTTAGGCGTCAAAACCACGTAGATTTAGAGGACAAAGTCGCACTTGCCACAGTCGGACGTCTGGATGCGTTCGCCGGAGCTTTATTGTATGGGGTGATTTCTCGTATGACTATACGATATAGTCCACCAGCAGTTCTGCATTGACGAGCTGATTGCACTGTAACAGCGCGCATATCGAGAAAATCGTGCGCTCGGAGACAGAAAGCGCATCTGCGCAAGTCGAGAAGAAATGAAGCAACAGCGTGGCAAAAGAGCACACATGGAAGTTACCCGAAAGTGCAGGCGATTTCCAAAATCTTCCGAAGGCCCCAGCTTAGAGCGGCGGTCGCGCGTTTGCTCCGCGTTTTTTATGGCCCACATAAATGACGACTTGAGTCGCCTTTGAGAGCGGATCCTTTTGTCGAGCCCGCGTCTCCGAGCATCCATTCCTACCACTTTATTACTGAGTGTACACGCTCCAGCCTCCTCATGGCCGTCCACTATTTTCCCTTTCCGATACGGCGTATTACAGATGCATGACACGAGAATCTACGGGCCCGGCTGCCATCTTATACCACGTTCATTACTTATTTAAGCGCAGGCACCGCGGAACGCGAAGTGCCTCTAATGCGTATTTATACCCGCGAGTCGTTCTCCGTATAGGGACTACTAAAAAGTTATGGCGCCGGGGGAGCGCGCGGGCCTTAAATTTGCACGGCATTCCCTCCTACGTGCTTTCGACGGGGAGTGCATTAAGGGAGGAGGATTTTTAAGCCACCCGCCCACTCATTCGCCTTTAACGGTGGAAGAAGGGCTCCAACTTGTGGGCCGCACTCGTTGGTTGCTGTCGTTGAAAAGGATTGGAGCGCCTGCTTCTGGCTGTCGGCCAACTGAAACAAAAACGCCGCGCCACCCGGCGCTCTCGTTTGTTTAGCTCGAGACGATACATATGTGGTCACTGCGATGTACATTTCTTGACCACGGTGTTTCTTTTTTGTGTTTCTTCCTGCATATATAATTCACCGCGTGCAGCATGGGCGCTCGCTTCACCAAGCTCTGTCGACAGCACAAAATTTTGATGCTGTTTTCTTTGTGACCCATTACAGACGATGGTAACTCATTCCCCAATGTCATTCCTTTATATATATTTATCTTCCTCTCTATTCTTTCCCCATCAAACACACACCACGCGCCGCATTCATCATTCTGAAGCTGCATATATGCGCTGATTTTCAACGTTTCAATCAAGCGCAAGTATGCCCGATATGGCCCGTATATTAAATTATTAAAGTACGACCCTCTTAATTTTAAGCGACAGAGGAAAGGAAAGCATCATCAATACACTGCGCCAGCGACGCGTCGCTTGCAAGAAATTTCAGCTCGCGTTAAAGTACAGTCTAGCAGCAAGCTGATTTTCCAGTTCATTAGTTACTCTGCTCTTTCAATTCGAGCGTGGCACCGCCGCAGAAAACCTCATCATCCACAGCGAATTCGTGAAGCGCGGTTCTGTAGAATATTGCCCGGGAAGGAAGACATGTCAATATATTTATGTGCCTCTTGTTAGTGCGGGGTGAAATTTTCATGAATTGCCATACCGAATGCACTGCACCCGAATTCAACGACTGTCTATATGCACAGTTTATTTTTAACGATGAGGTGACTACTGATTGAGGAGTTATTCATTCATAAAATACCCTGCCGCATATATATATATATATATATTCACGCATGGGAACGTAAACGTTCGCTTGTTTTTTTTATTCTATTTTAAACAGTATATGAACGCGTGCTGCGGATTCAAAAGGAAAGCAAATTTGTGAATCTGAATGCCATGCATGGCTGGCGGAAATAACGTAATGAACAAAACATTTTTGCCACGTGTTCACCATAAAGCAAGGAAAAGAATACCGAGCGAGAGTATACTGCATGCGATCACCGACGTTAACCGATCGATACTCGAGAGGTGATCCTGTGGTACGACCACGTAAATTGCTTCTTTTACCAGCACGTTAATCGCATGAAGCATGATCTCAGTATATTTGTGCTATAGGAAAGCGTAGGGTTTCACTCTCTTTTTTTAAGTCTTTTCATTGATTATTTAGAGCTGCAATACCGGGGGAAGTTTAATATTCAAAGGCCCTGACAGACACCACCACGTGTTTTTAACTTTTCTCCCTACCCTTACCAAAAGTGCAGTCGCCAGTTATTCAAATATTTAAGCTATGAGCACCATTTCGTTTTTTTTTATTTGTAGCTGTTGATGCACCTTTAATTTAACATTCTGCCGGCTCAATGCGGTGGGAAATGCATGGAAATCTTATGATTTTATACCAACGGTATAGCAGCTGCAGCAGAATGCTAACTGTTGCTTAGACTCGGTCTGACATATTACCGTCCGCTCTCATAACGCCCCAACCCGACGGAAAGGAAATAGAAATAATTATTGGAGTTTAACGTCCTAACCCACACGAAAATAAAGCTGAAAAATAGTTTAGAATCACCCCGCTGCGGTGGTCTGCGCCCCGCCGCGCTTCCACTGCCCCGCTGCGGTGGAAGCGCGAGACAGACGGTGCGATTTTCGGTGCGATGCGGCGTGCGGCGCGACGATGCGGCAGCCGGAGTGGTGACGTTTTGTGACGTTTCATGACGTATTATCGCATGGCACCGCTGCTCATAAAGGCTCTTGAAGGGGAAAAAAATGAAGAAAAAAGATGGCAGCATATCCACGGAGTGAATGATGGAGAGTGGGGCGAAGCATCCGTCCGTCCATTCCTTCTTGCTTCCGTCCGTCCATGCGTCCGTCTGTGTGACCATCCGTGCGTGCGTCTGTTCGTGCGTCCGCACGTCCATCTGTGCGTCCGTCCCTGCGTTCGTCCATGCATCCACCCCTGCGTCCGCCCATGTGTCCATCCGTCGGTGCAGCCATCCGCGAGTCCGTCAATGCATCTGTTGAATAGATGTCCGTTCGTCCATCTATTCAACACTCCAAGTACCACCATCTCGCATCTTTTCATCATATATTCCGCATATGCACCACCATCGAGTGGACATTCCAAGGACTAAACGAGAGGTGGCACACGCACACTTTTTTACGGTTTGCGCTTCGTGTCTACTTCCCACCTTTAACCACCTCGAGTTCATGGTATATACTAGTTCACTGTATTCATGGCACTGCGGCCCAATGCTCGCTAAACCTTTCTAAAACCAAGGAGGTTATGCCCAGCGAGTATAACGTAGCAACCCTTTCTTGTCAGATAGTGCTCAATGTACATGCCAATGGCTGCTAAGGGGGAATGAGAGACAGGAGAATTCGGCTTTTAGTGATCGCGCACGCTGCGAATTTTTTATTGTTCAGCAACGCACAGAAGAAATCTCTCATCGGCACCACCTTGGAGGTCAAAATGTAAGACTGGTTACACACTACTACTACTACTACGACTACGAGGGACGAACGGGTGCTGCTATAAGGAGCTTCGCCCCTAAAGAGCGCGGGGCTGTTACTCTCTTTAATTAAGAAGGCACCTTCAGGCCTCTATGTGGGGGGGGGGGTTGCAGGGGGAGTGAAAGGAGAAAAAAACTTGTGTGATTCTTGAAGAGGAAAGAAGAGAAAAGTGAGCCCCGTAACTGTCTGAATCAGAGTGCGACACAGTAACTCATGAGGGAGGGGGGTAAGGAGGGATTAAAAGGTAAAGAGATTGAGAGATGAAGGAAAGAGCGAGGCGCAGGGACAGTGAACGATAGAAAACGGTGGAAGTGAAGAGGAGATAAGAAAGATGGACAAGGTCGCAGGATTCCGAGGACGGGGCACCAATCAGAGAGAGCTCTTTTCGGCGTCAGGAGATGGCGTAGGGCGAGCCCAGTCGTCCAGAGCTGCGCTGTCGTCGGAGATGGGGGGGGGGGGCACAACCGGTTGGCACGAAATCCAGAGAGCGAGAAACACCACCGCGTAGCAGGTCCGGCGAGTATCAAACCGGCCAGATATTTTCGTCGCTGCATCGCACCGCCGCATGGCAGCAGGCAATCTCAGCCCGAGCAGACGAGTGGCGTCACGCCGCTTGTGGCGCCATCTCCCTGCCACCGCTCCCATCACCCGTGGTCCAGGCCAGACTGGCCACTTCACTGTTCAATCGAGTCTATGGAGTGCATGGTGCGAGCGTGGATTTGCTGACATCGCGACTGCGGACCGCGGCGTGACAAACATCGAGTACATTTTCCTTGCGACGTGAAATTATTCGGGATTTAGTAAAGTGATGTTTGAAGTGTGTGATTTCTGCAAGACAACGCCCGTTTTGAAATCATTAGCAAGATCGGAGATCGTGAGCAGCCATGTAAGGTCATTTCGCAAGGAAACACAGCGACACTGGCGTCTCTGTGAGCGGGCTCGCTTCACTTCCCCTTTTTCTCTTCACATTGATGACATCAAGAAAGTAATAGCGTATGCTAATGCATTACATACGTGTGCAAAACTTAATAGTGTTGTAAAAAAACAAGCACTCGATGACGAGCTCGCGTGTGAACCGCGATGGCCACGGCCGGCGCTCGCTATGCTAGGCCTACCTGTCCGAGTCGTCAATAATCAGCTGTTGCTGCTGTTGCGACGTGCTTGTCGTTGATGAAGGCGTTTTATTATATATTTTTTATGGAACGAAGCGTGGCTGTGAAACGTTGTTTGCTTTGAGTTTCATTACGAGAATATGAAGTCGTCCGACGGTGCATGCGAGCAGGGGTGGATCCAGCCACCCAATTTAGAGAGGGGGGGGGGGTCACTTGAATAAACACTGGAAAAGTGACGTGGTCATTGTTTTTTATTTTTTACTAGCACGAAAACCCTGCAATGGCACAAATACTGTTAATGTTTGCTCACAGTGGTCCCACTGATTTGTCCTAACTGATGATAGTTGGTGGATGATGAGAGGAGGAAGGCGTACTTACAGGCTTTGGAAAGGGTGATCGCCCCTACCGCCCCACCCCCCTCTGGATCCGCCACTGATGCCGAGGCACTGCATGGGGATGGAGCCTGCCGCTGATAGCTCCTTCGTCCCTGTGTGTCCCGAAACGTCGCATGCGACACGCCGCATTGCACGGAAAATCGCACGTCTGCCGCAAATGCACGGAAAATCCCATGCCTGTGAGAAATGCACAAAAAATCGCACGTTTGTTTCTAAAAGGTACTCAGCTGCTGACCCGCAGGTAGCGGGATCGAATCCCGGCTGCGGCAGCTGCATTTTCATTGGAGGCGAAAATGCTGTAGGCCCGTTTGCTCAGATTTGGGTGCACGTTAAAGAACCACAGGTGGTCGAAATTTCCGGAGCCCTCCACTACGGCGTCTCTCATATTCATGTGGGGGTTTTGAAGCATTAAACTCTACATATCTATCTAATATTTTTCAATCGCATTAGAAAAAATGATGACCAGTGATTTGAGGCAAATCGATACATTCCTCTATACGCGTATCTCGGTTGGGTTGCATGGAAGTGTGTGTGGGATGCAGAGAGTAATATCGTAGATTAATCCGCCCTTGTGCAAGTCGAATGACTGCTTTAAAGGGACCCTTTTGAGCATGGTCGGAAAACGCTGCCGATCAGTAATAGAGGCTCCCGGGAACACGTGAGCCAAATATTATAACGCAGCACGCGGCCGGGAATCCACATTAGGTTCTCAAAGTCAGCCGAAAATTCCTTTCCGTTCTCTCGACAAGTGACGGAACAAGCCCAAAAATCACTCGTCACAGCCGTCGTATCAGCCATTGGCTGATTTGAACACGGAGCACGGTCGTTACAGGAACCGCCACGAGAGGCCGTGACTCGCCCACGCGCGCGCGCGAGATCGCCCTTGAAAAGCCAAGTATTCGAAAAAAAATGCTCAAGTTCACTGGGCGTGCGTGACGTATTTTCTTTCCGCATGCCGTCCCTCCCTGCTTAGCTTCCAGCGCTTTCGTCGGGACAAGAGCCGAAGAATGCAATTGCAGCGCGCGACAAATATTTATTACTCCGCTCGTGCTCGATGGACTATAAAAAAAATTGCGGAGGCAATAAGTTTCTTCAGTGAACCCATTATATGGCTACCTGAAAAAGTTTTGCAGGGCCTCTTTGATGTCGAGTCACACGTCATTTGATCTCCCCGAATAATGACGCGTATAATTTTCCTGCGTTGAAGAAGTGTCAGGCAAGACGCTAGACGTCTTTTTTCCGGATAATCATGCGCTGTAGCAGATATGGATAGCCTAGCAGAACCATTGTGAGCCGCAGCGAGGTTTTCATATCACTACTAACACAACTTACATTTTTCAAGACCCCAGCCATTTTTACGTTGCACGAATTCATTTTTTTCCTCTTCCTTGCTGAAGCAACTATGCTTTGCATCATGTCGGTCAATTGACTGTATACAAGCCATGCGATATATATAGGTATTATATGTTGCGGCAAAGCGCTTGTGCATCTATGCCGGTATGAATGGCAAATGCTTTTAAGAGACGCAAATTTGAATAGGCGCAACCTAAGGTTGATGTTGAGTGGAATTCAGTGAATGCATGGTTTCACTGTGGTTTTGGCGCATGAAAAGACTCAAAGAAACACTGGACAAGCGCTTGTCCTGTGTTTCTTTGTGTCTTTTTGTGCTCTAAAACCACAGTTATACCATTTATCTCCACCAAGTAGCCGAAGTGTCGATTCTGTTGCGATTCAGTGAATGCACTTCACTCTCTGTTTAGTTAATTTTTGTACCATGGATCCCTACGTGAATTTACACAATTATGTTTGATTCTCTTGTATGCTCTGGCTTGTACGGTTCGGTGGTCTATAATGAATGTGACTACAGCTAACGTCAATCAACTAAATGTGGGCATTATTTGTTTCAGGACAGGACGCTTCTGTGATTAGAAAAATGCACAAAGTTTCATGCGACTTCGCTATCTTGTTTTGGTAACCGCGTTGCGCATCATAGCACATCGTTTCTTCTTCTCCTTCTTTTTTTTTTTTGCACGGGTCTGGCACTATCTCCTCTTCATGATGTCTGCTAGAATTAATTAAACACTTCTTTTTTTAATCTTCAGACGCTGTATCACTTAATGCAACTCCTAGAAATCGTTCGTAATAATTTGTCATATTTCTGTTGTATGCCTTCGGATCTCCGTACTGGACCGCAGTCATGAGAATGATTTTCCGTGCCTCTACCTATGATAGCCTCTGCGAAACCAGAACAAATCATGTTAAGGCGTTACATTTTCATTGGTCTTTATGGCACCCTTCGTGGTTTCAGTACACTTTTTAAACCTCTACAGCTTGAACGAGTACTAATAATTGCGTTCAAAGTTTGCTGAAAACATTTTTATATTCTTTTTTTGCTTGCTCTCACCATTTCTCACCCTCACAAGTCGGCTGCATGTTGTCGTCTCACCCTCACTGTCGGAAAATTTATTTTATTTATGAGAGGTTTCTTTTCTGTTTTATGGTTTACATTCCCCCTACTACCTAATTTTTAGCCCCCACATCCATTGGGTTTGTGCCTTTCTTTTTCGAGGACGTTATCAGAATCGTTTTCCAGGCAAAGAACTTTGCTGCCAGGTGTCAGTTCCGGAGTCTCGCAGATAGCTCCTTCTTCCTTCTTTATATAATGAAATTCTAGTTCTTTGGAATTACCATCTATTTACTCCTTTCAATTATTAGTTATTTACCTGCTTTATTCGTACTTAATGATTACCCACCTTTATGTTCCCTAGATGACTGAATATTTATTTTTTTCTTCATCAAAATTTAAAAATTCGATTTTTCCTGTGACAATAACAGCCGGTTTAATGGCCAATCCCCCGTAGTGGGTACGAGTCATAGCATATAGGAACAAGCAAGAAAGCAAGCAAGCCTCCTGCTTTTGTACACCATTTCGCGAACAAACATGAGTGCCTGCCTGCAAGCCGCGAACGAGTCTCAGCGTAAGAGCCCACCATGCGAAGAAGAATTGAGCATCCAGGACAAAAGCGAGCCCGGCAGTGAATCGCCGCAGCACTCCGCAGAGTGCACTGCGGCTCAGCCGGCTTCCAATGCCACAGCGCCCACGACCGCCGACGACGTCCACGTTCGCAAGCGGCTGTGCAACTGGGTGGCAGTCTGCTGGGAAACGGCCATATTTCTGTTCGCTTTGCTGCTCGGCTCGGTGGTGATTACTACTTTCGTGTGGGTAGCGATGCCGAACGCGCCTTCCCTGGTTCTCGCTTTGTGGAACACGGCGCTGCCGGGCAGTTCCATCCAAGAGGCAACGACCAGCGACGGCACGGAGCCGTTCGACGCAGCCGTGCCCTGGGGCCCGTGCGCGTCGGCCGCTTGCTTCGAGCAGTCGCGGGTGCTGCTTCGCCAGCTCAACCGAAGCGTGGACCCGTGCGACGACTTCTACGAGCACGTGTGCCGCAACTGGGAGCAGGCACATCCGCTGCAGCGGGGCCAGGTGGGCGTCTCGGTGGACGACCTGATGCTGGAGGCCTACACCAACACGCTCGTCACTGCCATCCGAAATGACCGCGAGGGCTTCGCCAACGTGCGCCGCTTCTTCGACGAGTGCTTGGAGCCCGGCGAGCGCCTCTACTACGAGCTCATGAGCCTGCTCCAGAAAACGATCGGCCTCAGCGGCTGGAACACCACTGCCGCCAGCAAAATGGGCGCCGTACAGCTCTCGCAGGCGCTAGGGGCCATGCAGAGGTACCTGGCTGTTGACGTGATTTTTCGACTTGCCAAGGTTTGTCCCACTTTTCTCAGTGTATATTTTATAATCACTGCCATGTGCTGTACGCCATTCAGCAACCTATTGAAGACCAACTACAGCGAAATGTCAGGTTGCCCAACTCTGTTTTCAGAAAATCGCATATATCATTGAAGCAATCTTTGGAAAACTGCAGGTCTGGTGCTTTTAGTTTTCCGAGTGAGCAGCCTTTAAATTGACGTATGACACGCTGCCTCCGAGATTATATGACTTCTATGACTATATATATATATATATATATATATATATATATATATATATATATATATATATATATATATATATATATATATATATATATATATATATATATAGTGTATTCCGCCATCAGAATGACCAAATTCAACTGAACAACTCCTTACAGTCTATCTGTTCGTGGTGCAATACATGGGGTATGAGACTCAATGCGTCAAAAACCAAGTGCATCACATTCACCAATAGGACAATTCCCATTCATTTCACATACGCTATTGGCAACATTGCATTCGAAAAGTGTCATCAGGTAAAATAGTTGGGCCTTATCCTCACCTCAACTCTTAACTGGGATCCTCACATCTTTATCTGTCAGACTACCGAACACAAGCTACCATTCTTACGAAGAAAGTTGCGCAACACTCCACCAAATGTCAAATTAAATGCCTATAAAACACTCACCAGACCATCATTAGATTATGCTGACTTAATATGGAGCTCTTACCAAAAACATCTAACTGAAAAAATTGAGCGCATAGAAAAACTAATGGCTAGATTCATATATTCTGTCTATTCTAGACAATCTAGCGTCTCTGAATTATTAGCGAGAGCAAACCCTGAACCACTTTCAAAACGAAGAACTGTTTCAAAGCTTGAATTCATTTAGCTCCTGTACAACAACCACTTCTAAATTCCGAAGTCACGCTATTTGCATCACCCTTTCTCACATTCATCATGAACAAACCACAGCAAAAAAACCGACAGCCTTTTAGTCGCGTCAACCTACATAAACATTCGCTCTTCTCTCAGCGATTTCTCGGTGGAACAAGTTGCCTGATAGTGTTGCGCAAAGTAGCACCGTGGAATCCTTTGTTTCTAAAGTACAAGCCATTGATTTTTGTTAATGACTGCTTTTTGTTGATATATATATATATATATATATATATATATATATATATATATATATATATATATATATATTGACCATAATACAATAACTGAACCACTCAGAATATCACGAACGAACGTTTAGAGGGGATGCTATATAATTAACAAATAGCTGTGGACTCTTGGAAATGTACTCGTGATAGATACGTTCCGTGAACACTCCTTTTGCTTAGCGTTTTTTTTTTTCGGAACAAATTCATATAAATTCTGTGACCTACTCTGTTGTAAGAAAAGTACAGCAAAATTTAAATAACACATGTGCTTCTACGTAGCTCGACGCTTAAAGTGGTAAAGAGCCATTCAACACAATGTCACCCACTCCTCATTGTAATCTATATCTACGCATTGCTGTGTTGGATTGTAAATTGCGCGTCACCTTCAAAAAAAACTCAACTTCAACAATATAAACTTATCACCTGTATTCCTTACGCTTAGCGGAAACGTGGCAGAACATCAGATGAAATGTTTTGTATGTTCTTGGAAATATGTTGGCGCGGCATATGTCCCGCCTGCGGTGTGCTGTCAGTATTCCAGGGGAAAGGCAATTCATTGCTGTGATGGCTTTCATGTTTCGTCTCAGCAAGGTCTTGTTTCCAACTTTCTTCATTGAAAGGCATAGTGAAACGACGTTTTGCGAAAAGCTTACTTATTCTTGCTGCCCGGAACTCAGTGTTTCCTGTGTGAACATATTACCGCCTGCAACAGATTATTTATTTATTAGCAATACCCTCCGGGCCAATGACATTATAGAGGGGAGTGGGTACATTCATAAGAATAACAAAAAAGCAGCGAGAAAAAACATATTAAACACACATCTTATACAAAATTAGGCAAAACAAAAAGAAACGCAGCAAGCAAGCCTAACTGTACACAACAAGAATTACAAAATGTTGACTATGGCATTTTTGAAAAGCATGTGATTTACAATTGTTGCTGTAGGAGAAAGAAGGCGATTCCATCCTAACGACGTACGGGGAATAAATTATTGAGAAAAAGCGGCCGTTCGTATTGATGCAATGCCGACTTTGTGAGCATGATCAAGGCGAGAAGAAACGTGCAATGGAGGCAAAATGAGTTCTTCACGCAGATGTTGGTGATAAAATATCTGATGATATCTTACAAATACTGTGAATGCAACTTGTGATACTCATTTTGAGGTAGTTCGAAGGCTCCAGTAACTCATAACTTTTCATAAACACCAACGACATTGGATATAGTTTATCATCTACAATCAGATTATTTGCAGATTACTGTATAATTTACAGAAAAATTACAAGCCCCAAAGCTTACCAATCATAACAGTCCGATCTTAATAAACTCGCCCTTTGGTGTCACTAGTGGCAAATGGAAATTAACACCTCCAAAACTAAGGCCATGGCATTTACAAGAGCACAAAAAACAGAACTGAAACAATGTAAAATTCAAGGTGTCACCATTGAAAAAGTATTTATGTATAAATACCTCGGAATTCATTTATCATCTGAGCTGTCATGGAATGAGCTCATAAATATCATAGCTAGTAAGGCGTCAAAAACACTTGGATTTATTCGAAATCTGTACTTGGCGAACTCAACCATTAAAATGCTAGCGTACATTACACTTGTCCATTGAGAGATTGAATATGCATCCATCATCTGGAACCCCCATCAATCATATTTCATCGGTCAACTAGAATCGATACAAAATAGTGTGGCAAGATTTATCACCAAGCAGTATTCTCGAAACTACAGCATTACAGATATTAAATATTCACTTTCTTTAGCCTCTCTTGAAAAACGCAGATTGTCGCCATTGTCGCCTAATTTTCATACATTTTAATATAGTATATCGTGTTTTCGAGAAGCCCACATAAACACACCTTATAATATTTCCAAACGTATTGATCACCAATTCAAAATACAGCCTTTATTTGCACGCGCAAACATGTATTAATGATCACCGTTACTTCAAGCCATACATCACTAGAACACACTGTCGGGTGATAGCTTCAATCATTGAAGCTATCAGAGGCCCGGATCCGTACTTCACCCTACTTGCACACACCTGCAGGTGTGTCTCGGTATGCAAGTAGGGCGAGGTACGGGTGTGTCTCGGTATGCAAGTAGGGCAAGGTACGGATCCTGACTTTTCTTCAGCAAATCATTCACGGTAGGCACCATGCGCTCTGCCTCTCCATTGCTCTGAGGGTATGGAGGGCTGCTGGTCTCGTGGCAGAATCGATACGCCGTCGCAAAGTCGGTGAACTCGTTGGACGAGAATTGGGCTGCAATGTCCGTCCGCACAACATCTGGTATTCCAAAACGAGCAAAACAACTCTTGACCGCAGCAACGAGCGCTCTTGCTGACGAAATTTTGAGTGTGACTACTTCTGGAAATCTGGAATAGTAGTCGGCGATGACGACGGCTATAGTCGCGTTCTTCCAAGTGAAACAAGTCGATTTCCAGGCGTTGCCATGGTCGTTCTGGTGTTGGCGTTGGTGTCAGGGGCTCAGAGCCGCTGCATGTCACCACACCGTCGTCAGTAAACTGGCCAAAGTCGGGGTCGGTCGCCTAGCCCGCGTCAGAAAAAACTATAGGGGCAGCAACCAATGGAGTTGCGGTTGCTGCACGACGAACTGCTGAAGGTCCTCCACCGCCAACGACACCACCGCAGCGAAACTTCAAGAACCCACCGTCACTTCAACGTAGCCCCGACGTCGAAACTTCGCGACCAGAAGAAGTCTTGATTACGCAACGTCAAAACAGTCGTGTAAACTGTCGTATAGCCGTGATCCGACACCGTGACCCAACCTTAACGCCAGGCGACGAACTAGCGACCTCGACATTCTCATTGACGGCCACAGTGTCACAGTTCTCGTCGACACCGGAGCCGACTATTCCGTGATCAGTGGGAATTTCGCCGCGAAGTTTAAGAAACTTAAGAGCGCTTGGGTAGGCCCTGAAATCCGTACAACCAGAGGTCACCTAGTGAAACCAGCGGGAATCTGCGCAGCTAGAGTGCAAATCAACAGTCGCCTTTATCCCGCAAGCTTCGTCGTACTGCAGCATTGCTCTAGAGATGTCATTCTTGAAATGGACTTCTTGAGCCTCCAAAGTGCAGTCATCGACCTGATAACAAAGTCGATAACACTATCCACAGAAAAAGCACTGCCGCCGCACACGTCGTCAAGAAGGCACACCTTGAATGTGCTGCAAGACCAAGTCACTATTACTCTTTGCTCCACCGTCAGCATTTCCGTTGGCACTAAAGAATTGACATGCAAGGCATCCTAAGGCGACCAACACCTGCTGATCAACCACAAAATTTGCGTCGTCAGAGGAATAGCCGAGCTGCGAGGAGGGAACACAAGATTGATGCTCAGAGGTTCAGCAACGAGTACAAGCACGTGAGAAAAAGCAAGATAGTTGCCTACGTCGAAGAGATACTGGAAGCCAGAAACGCTTTCGCCCTCACCGATTCCGCCAATTCTACTCCGATGACTGAAACCCTTCAACCAGCTTTCGGCGTTAATCCGAGCCTTCCGACGCATAAAAAAGAGCAGCTCGAGAACCTGCTCCTGAAATACAAGAACTGCTTTTCGTTGTCATCGAGAATTCAACAGACACCTGTCGCGAAATATCGAATCGTAATAAAAGAATATGCCAGGCCACTCCGTCAGAGTTCGCACAGAGTTTTGACACGAGAACGTGAAGCCATAAAGAAACAAATCGACGAAATGCTCCGCGACGACATCATGCAGCCTTCAAAGAGTCCACGGGCGTCACTGGCAGTGCTAGTGAACAAAATGGATGGAACACTACTCTTCTGCGTTGACTATCCTCTACTCAACAAGATAACGAATATGGACGTATACCCTCTCTCCTGAATAGACGACGCCTTTGATCAACTCCACAATGCCAAATACCTTTCATCGATGGACCTCAGGACAGGCTATTAGCAGATCGAAGTGGACAAGATAGACCAAGAAAAGACTGCGTTTATAACACCAGATGACCTTTTCGAGTTCAAGGTCATGCCCTTTGGTCTTTGCTCGGAACCGGCGACTATTCAACGCATTATGGACACGGTGATGGCAGGATTGAAGTGGCAGACTTGCCTCGTTTACTTGGACGACGTCGTCGTGTTTTTCTCGCGCTTCCACGAGCATCTTCGGCGCCTTGAAGCTGTACTTCAAGCCATTAAGACTTCCGGACTCACCCTGAAGCCAGAAAAGTGCCGCTTCACGTACGAAGAACTCTTGTTCTTGGGCTACGTGATAAGCTAGTCCCGAGTAAGACAGACCTGATCTGTAGACGACAACGGCCATCACTGCATTTCCGCCACCCGCCGACAAGAAGGCCGTGCGTCAATTTCTCGGCCTGTCTGCCTATTACAGGCGCTTCGTCAGATACTTTGCCTGCATCGCCGAGCCACTCACTAACCTTACGAGGACTGACGTTGAGTTCAAATGGGGAAACCCAGAGGAGGAAACATTTGGGGAACTAAAATGACGCTTACAGATGCCTCATTACTCGCGCATTTCGATGAAAACACCGAAACAGAAGTGCACACTGAGTCACTGACGCAAGCAGCGTAGGACTCAGCGCCATCCTTGTGCAGAAAACTGACGGACTGGAAAGGGTTATTAGTTACGCTAGCCGCTCACTATCCAAGGCAGAACGCAATTATTCCACAACAGAGAAGGAGGGCCTTGCCATTATCTGGGTGACGTCAAAGTTTCGTTCTTACCTCTACGGCAGGCCCTTCAAAGTTGTGAGTGACCACCGCGCCTTGTGTTGGCTAGCTGACTTGAAGGACTCTTCAGGTCACGTTGCCCGATGGAGCCTGAGACTTGAAGAATACGACAACATCTACGAGTCCGGCAGAAAATACTCCGACGCCGACTGGCTGTCGCGAGCCCCCGTCGGCCCACCACCCCCCGAAGACCTGAATCACGACTCCTTTTTGCGAACAATAACTGCCGACGACTTCGCTGAACGCCAGCGGCCTGCCCCGAAACTTAGGAGCCTTATCGAATACCTCGAGGGAAGGACCTCCGTTGTTCCGAATGTATTCAAACGGGCACTTACGTCATTTTCGCTGCGGAACGGCCTTTTCCAAACAAATTTTTCGCCGCTTAAACCAAGTATCTTCTTGTGGTGCCTTCAACTCTGCGACCACAACTCCTCCAGGCCCTGAACGATGATCCAACAGCAGGGCACCTTGATGTTTCCCGTACGCTCGCGAGGACTCAAGAAATGTATACTAGTGGCCGCGTCTTACAGCCGACTTCGCTCGTTACGTGAGGACATGCTGAGACTGTCAGCGACGCAAGACACCACCGACAAGGCCAGCAGGCTTTCTTCAGCCGATTGAACTATTTCGATGACCGTTCCAACAAATGGGGATGGACCTACCGGGGTCCTTTCCGACGTTGAATTCAGGAAACAAATAGATCGTAGTAGCTACTGACTACCTCAACCGCTACGCCGAAACAAAGGCCCTACCTAAAGGTAGCGCCGATGAGGTAGCCAAGTTTTTCGTTGCGAACATCGTTCTTCACCATGGCGCCCCAGATGCTGTCATCACCGATAGAGGTACGGCCTTTACTGCTGAATTGACTCAAGCAATCTTGAGACATTTCCAGACAAGCCACCACCGCACAGAAGCCCAAATGAAACAGTTCTTTGTCGAATTTCATGACCTAAAGCGATACGTTCATGAAAGCCTCGACAAAGAAAAGAAGCGTCGACGTAAGCAGAGCCAACCGCGGTCCCAGGAGTCCGACGCCAAAAGCATGCTTACCTCGGACGCTGAAAGCACACCCACCTCCTCGCATCATGGCAATTAACCGACGCATAGCAAACGAGAATCTCACTATATGGTCCTGGAACTGTCGTTCCCTGCACAACAAGCACGCTACACTCACTCTATACATAAAGGCGGCACTGGTTCCTCCTGACGTAATCTGCTTGCAAGAGGTGGGAACCAGGCCTAAAACAGTTTCTGGCTACAAACTGTACATGGATCCAAATACACCTAAGATTGCGACACTCGTCCGGAAAGAATTGGCAGCTACATGCATAACGGCACCGAACGAAGAGACGCAACACCTTATCGTAACGCTCTGGCCAGCGAAGAAAGGACGCCCGAGGCAGGTTATATGTAACATATACAGTCACCCACAAGACAGAAAAGCAGAATTCAGCAATATCTTCCACTATTTGAACAACAAGCTTCAACCACGCGACCGCTTGATCATCACTGGGGACTTCAACGCTTGGCACACCACATGGGGTTATAGCGCAGACAGACCCAAAGGTACGCGACTTTTAGAAGCGATACAGCGTTACGACTACACACTCCTCACGACACCGGGCATACCGACTCGTATAGGAAACAGTGTCAACAGGGACACCACTCCCGACCTTACCGTAACCAACAATGCCGCGACCATGCGCTGGAGTGTGCTGGACGACAATCTGGGCAGCGATCACAATATTGTGCAAATAACATATGAAACAGCTCGACTGCGACGCCCGCTCGGAAAAGCCAGACTGACTAACTGGACTAAATATAGAGAGCAACAGGAAGTAGACGGGCCCAAGCCAACAACTATAGCCCAATGGACACCGTACATTAAGGGTCTCTATGACAAGAACACCAAGATATATCAAACAACTAACGACGCACCTGCCATTGACGCCCACTTGACACATCTTTGGGAAGCTCGTCGAGGCCTCACGAAACGGTGGCGCCGACAAAAGCTAAATAAGAAACTCAGACTCCGTATAGCGAAAATCACGGAGGAAGTAAACGCATACTCAAAGGAACTTTACAACAACAACTGGCGCACCTTCTGTGATTCTTTAAAAGGCACATTAAGCATGAAAAAGACGTGGAACATCCTACGGAGTCTTTTGGATCCCTCTGCAACAAGAACCGAAACAAACGCTACCCTTCAACGGCTAGCGGGGGAATTTCAAGGTGATCCGGATCAGTTAATAGAAGAGCTGAAACAACGCTACACAGGAGAACGCAAGCGAAACGTTAGCCCAACACCCAGTCAAGAATACAATGGAGAACCCAACACTGAGCTCGACGCCCCCATAACCTTTGCTGAGATTTATGCAGCGGCTCAAAGCTTCAAAAGAAATACAGCGCCCGGATTGGATGGCATTACAAATGCCATGGTACGGAACCTCAGCGATGAAGCAATACAAGCCATCACAGACCACTTTAATCAGGAAGTCTGGACACCGAGTGGAAAGATACCTGCAGAATGGACACTGGCACAGGTTGTACTCATACCTAAACCAGGCAAACGGCGAAGCCTTGATCAGCTACGACCAATTTCTTTAACGGCATGCATTGGCAAGCTCTTCGAAAAAGTTATACTCACTCGCCTTGAGCAATACACAGAAAACGGGGGCTTCTACCAACATCTATGTACGGATTTAGGCGAGGAGTGTCTACCCAGGATATCTTCTTACTGCTCAAAGAGGAAGTGCTTAACCCAGCGCCAGGTAGTCTCAACAATCTACTCGTTGCACTCCACATCGAAAAAGCATTTGATAATATTGAGCACTCTACCATACTAGACGGTCTTGCAGCCATAGGATGCAGACAACGCATATTCAACTATGCCTCTGATTTTCTTGGAAATCGCAAGGCGCAGATTGGCATAGCTGGTACCAAATCATCACCATACGACCTCCCACTGAAAGGCACACCTCAGGGCTCCATCTTGTCTCCATTTTTATTCAATATCGGCCTCCGGAAACTAGTCCTCCAGCTGGAGACTGTACCAAACTTGGGCTGTGCCTTTTACGCGGACGATATTACGCTTTGGGCAACAAAGGGCTCCTATGGAGAACGGCAAGACGTACTGCAAACCGCTATAGACATGATTCAAGGCTACCTCACTGCTGCAGACATGTCGTGCGCACCTAGCAAATCGGAATATTTGCAAATAAGACCCCCATGCACTCGGTCCAGCCGTGCACCCGCGCTGCAGCTAGAAATTGCCGGACAGATCATCAACAGGACCCCAGTAGCTCGAATATTAGGCATGCACGTGCAAGAAAACAACAGCGTAAAGACTGCGATAGGCAAACTCAAACACACCGTAAAGAGTATTGCATCCCTTATAGCTAGAATTGCGCGAAGTAATGATGGAATGACAGAGGCCGACACGGTACGCCTTGTACAGGCCTTCGTTCTCAGCCGAGTCACGTTCGCTCTTCCCTTTCAATCAACACGCAAGCCCGAAATAGAGCAAATTGACAGACTCATCAGAATTGCGTACAAAGCAGCATTGCGACTTCCGAACAGCACAAGCACAGAAAAACTCATGGGACTCGGCATGCATAATACGTATGAAGAATTGGCCGCCGCCACGCTAATCGCACAGCGAGAACGACTCACCACTACGCTCCAGGGAAGAACACTGCTACAGAAGCTGGGATACCCTCTCACCCCTCAATATTGTGGCGATGAGACAGTCATTGTACCCAAGCAAATACGTGATCAAATAATCGTGGAACCAGTTCCAAAAAAACATGCACCCGCTCTACAACAAAAAGCGCCGTCAAGCGCGAGCACGAAAACTCCTGCAGAGAAGTAGCGATCCAGACGCTTACTTTACCGACGTCAGTCTATATCCCGCGCCACCACAAGGCTCCAGAAAACAAGCATATGCATTGGCAGTGACTAACCAAAGCAAAGTCGTGGCCTGCGCGTCCCTACGCACCAGATCAAGTGCCACCGCAGAGGCAGCAGCCATAGCCTTGGCAATCAGAGAAGGCGAAAGAAGGGGGCGCTCAGCGTATATTTTGACAGACTCACAAGCTGCATGTCGCTTATACCTTAGAGGCACACTTCCATGGTGCGTCACTCATATTTTGGGGTCCATGTTGATGGAGGCACATGGCGTCACTTGGTGCCCAGGGCATGACGGCCTGGGGGGGAACGAGGAGGCAAACTGCGTAGCTCACGGACTTACTGGCCGAGACGCAGGACTCTCCTCAGGACACCTCACAGGGCATCATGAAGAGCAAAGTGTAACAAGCAGGCAGATATTGGAAAATCAACGCCTTACAAGACGCACGTACGCCCCTCCACATCCGAACTTAAGCAGCCAACAAGCCCGGGATTGGCGCCGCCTCCAAACGAACACATACCCCCACATATCAAAACTACACGCAATTTTTCCACAGATATGCACAACAGGGGTATGCCCCTGGTGTAGTAACCACACGGCCACACTTACACACATAACCTAACAATGTACCGAGCGGCCAGCCAATGCAGTATCTAGGTTGGTGCGCTCCCTACAAACACTCACAACGTGGTCTTGGGAGGCACGGCTTTCCGAGCTGGCACTGGGGAGCCAACTGGTGACCCTAGACCAGGCCCGGCGAGCCGCTGTGGCCAGTGGGGCTCTACAAGAGGGCTCCACCCGGGATTAGTCACGTAATTTTAATTCTTCAATAAAGTTTATTCTCTCTCTCCGCACCACCACCACCTACCACCCACAGACAAATGGTCTCACCGAGCGGCTAAACAAGACAATCGCCGACAGGCTGGCCATGTACGTCCACGTCGAACTTAAACCGTTGGACGCCATCCTTCCATACGTCGCATACAACACGGCCGTACAGGAGACGACGCAGATGCAACCGTACAAGTTGGTCTATGGAAGGAACCCGGCAACGACGCTCGACGCAATGCTGCCTAACGTCACTGAAGAAGAAAACCTCTACGTCACCTTATATCTTCAGCGCGCTGAAGAAGCTCGTCAACTCGCCCGCCTGCGCATCACGAATCAGCAGACGACCGACCACCGCCGTTAAAATCTTCGGCGACGCTTCGTAGAATACCAGCCCCGGTGAACGTGTTTGGGTATGGACGCCGATACGCCGGCGTGAACTCAGTGAACAAATTGGCCCAGTATCTGCATGTTAACCTGCAACCTGTTAACCTGTCGTTGAAAGATGATAGTCTTGCGTGCGGAGAAAGTGAACAAAACATTTATTTGATGTTCTGCACAAGAAAATCGGTGAATGGTATTCCGGAGGCGCTGCGCTAGAGTGCATCGAGCGTGCATTGGATGCGAACGAGCGCATCAAGTCGCGTCACACGTGAGACATGAGCGACATCTGGCAGTTTTCTTAGAAAACAAAGCACGTGGCTCTGAGACAGGTGTGCACGCCCGTCTCAGAGGTGATAAGATGTAGAACGCAAGGCGACGGGTAGGTGCCACCACCGTCTCGTCATAGCAAAGCGTTGGAAACACTCGCCTTTTCGTGCAAGCGTTGCATGGTCAGCGCAGCGTGACAAGCGCTACGGTCCTTAAAATCACTTATGTATGCATTTTAGGGGCGAAGCTCCTTATGGCGTGGCTTGTGCATCCCTCGTAGTACGTAACCACCAGTGGCACATACCCGTAATAGGTATAACATTTGACCTCCAAGGTGGTGCCGGTGAGAGATTTCTTCTGTGCGTTGTTTAACAAAAAAAATAGTGCTCAACGTACATGCCAATGGCTGCTAATGGGGAATGAGAGACAGGAGCATTCGGCTTTTAGTCAACGCGCACGCTGCGATCCCCATTAGCAGCCATTGGCATGTACATTGAGCACTATCGGACAAGGAAGTGTTGCTACATTATACTCGCTGAATGTAACCTCCTTAGTTTTAGAAAGATTTAGCGAGCGTTGAGCCGCAGGGCCATGAATACAATGAACTAGTATATACCATGAATGAATTCGAGGTGGTTAAAGGGGGGAAGCAGATACGAAGCGCAAGCCGTAAGAAATTAAAAGCTGAATCCTCCAGTCTCTCATTTCACATTAGCAGCCACTGACATGTACATTGAGCACTATCTGACAGGAAAAGGTTGCTACGTTATACTCGCTGGGCGTAACCTCCTTGGTTTTAGAAAGGTTTAGCGAGCATTGGGCCGCAGTGACATGAATACAGTGAACTAGTATATACCATGAACTCAAGGTGGTAGAACGTGGGAAGTAGACCCGAAGCGCAAGCCGTAAGAAAGTGTGCGTGTGCGACCTCTCGTTTAGTCCTTGGAATGTCCACTGAATGGCGGTGCTTCTATGTGGGGAATATATAATAAAAAGATGCGAGATGGTGGGACTTGGAGTGTTGAATAGATGGACGAACGGACACACAGACAGATGCATGGATGAACGCATGAACGGATGCAGCGGCGGATGCATGAACGAACGCAGGGACGGGCGCACGAACAGATGCATGGACGGTCACACAGACGGACGCATGGACGGACGAATGCTTCGCCCCACTCTCCATCATTCGCTCCGTGGATATGCTGCCATTTTTTAGTAAAAGACGCACATGCAGAATATATACGAGTTGTTATGGTGCCCCAGACATGCGCAATAATTGCTATTTAATTGACAATTGCACAAGTATGAACGCTGAATCTTGAGGAACATTGGTGGTCACTGCGGATGGGGTCGGCCGTTTGAAATACCCGATGTCGTTAAGAGTGGACAAACAGACAATTGTACCGACAGACAGACCAAAATTTTTGCGTCGGAGGTCCCCAAGAAAGATTATCGTCTTTAAAACTTCTGTGACGGTATTTCGGACCATACAGGGTAGTACGACGTCTCGGCCCGCTCGACTACGAAGTTGTCCCCAACGAACTCTCAACGGCGCTGATTGTGACCGGAAGTCGTCCATGTCACGCGCCTCAAGCAGTTTCATGAACGTTAGCGAACTGAAAGAGGTAATTTTGTTGTTGTTGTTGTTGCTGCTGCTGCTGCTGCTGTATCGTACTTTATTATTTGTCCTTTCTTACATTATTATTGCACTTTCATCTTCTATTAAAGCATCGGGACGATGCCTTTTTCAAAGGAAGCAATGCCACGTTCCTTCCTCAAATTGTGTTATCACCCTGTTACGCTGCCACGCGATTCTCAGCGCAAACCGCGCCTGCAGTGTTCGAGAAGCTTCAGGACTGGAGTAAATCATTTTGAGATTACGCCACCTTCGTAAGCATTTCAGATTATTCTGGAATCTATGTTACCGCTAGCGATAACCCTAGAATGTACGATGGCGAGTGTATAAATGCCGACACGCTTCGCCGTATGTCAGTTGATTGACGGCCGACGCTGCGTTCGCTGATATCAGTGCAAGTGTGCTACTGTAACCCGACTTTCCGTTTACCGGGCACTGGTTCGCCCGAATAAACAGTTTGATCTGACCATCGAGTCTCCTGCCTTCAGCCACGTCACGACCCCGTGACAATATCATAGTTGAAATCAAGAGGAAGAAACGCACATAGGCGGGGCACGAAATGCGTAGGCAGAATAATGCGAAGGCAGGACTGGATTTCAAGAGAAAGCAAATGAGTCGAGCGAGACAGAAAAATAGGTCTGCAGGTGAGATTAAGAAGTTTGCAGGTATAACGTAACAGCACAAAGCAGAGGACCGGAGTGGTGGCAGGATTTTGCGTGGTGAGGGCGTTAAAGGCAACGGTGTTAATGCCTTTAAATAATGTGGCATATTTGGTCGTTCTGAGACATGGTGGAGTTAACACGCTTACACAGTGCAAAGACATCCTCAATATAAGAGGTGTAGAATTCACCCGGCAGCTGCGTGCGTTCAGCGAACTTTTTCTTTGCTGCCTTAGCGCGAACTGTAGAGGCACAGAAAATTTCACGAAGTTGCTGCTCGAAAGTGTCCCAGTCGGGAATGTCCGGGTGGTGGTTCCAGAACCAAGTTTTGGCAACATTAGAGAAGTAAAATGGGACACTGCGCAACTTCTGTAGGTTTTCCCACCCGTTCAAATCACTGACGAGCTCATAGTTCTTGATCCAGTCTTCTACATCATCGCCTCGGAGACCGGAAAACACAGGTGCACATCACGCAGGTGAATGTTGTTGCGCGAAGCAGGTGTCGGTGGCTGCAGTAGGGCGGTGACGTTGGATGGGCCAGTGTTTTCTTGGGCCGCCATGGCAGGTGTTTGTATGCGACGAACCGAGCGGAGCTCCAGCGAGAACGGACGAGAGGACTTGGGGGAACGAAAAGCGCCTCCACCACTTGTGAGGAACTGGTTTATTCAGCCAGGTTCGAGCTAAATCACACTGGTGATGATATTTACTGATATTTACATATGATGAAAATGTACAGGTGATGATGATATCTAAAGAGAATGAAGTCATTCGCTTGTCGCGCTCACACTATATATATATATATATATATATATATATATATATATATATATATATATATATATATATATATATATATATATATATATATCATCATCATCATCAGCCTGTCTACGTCCACTGCAGTACAAAGGCCTCTCCCATGTTCCGCCAGTTAACCCGGTCCTGTGCTTGCTGTTGCCAATTTATACCCGCAAACTTCTTAATCTCATCTGCCCACCTAACCTTCTGTCTCCCCCTACCCCGCTTCCCTTCTCTGGGAATCCAGTTGGTGACCCTTAATGGCCAGCGGTTATCCTGTCTACGTGCTACATGCCCGGCCCATGTCCATTTCATCTTCTTTATTGCAGCTATGATATCCTTAACTCCAGTTTGTCCCCTAATCCACTCTGCTCTCTTCTTGTCTCTTAAGGTTACACCTACCATTTTTCTTTCCATTGCTCGCTGCGTCGTCCTCAATTTAAGTTGAACCCTCTTTGTGAGTCTCCAGGTTTCTGCTCCGTAGCTAAGTACCGGCAAGATACAGCTGTTATATACCTTCCTCTTAAGGGACAGTGGCAATCTACTTGTCATAATTTGAGAGTGCCTGCCGAATGTGCTCCTCCCCATTCTTATTCTTCTAGTTACTTCAATCTCGTGGTTAGGCTCTGCGGTTATTACCTGCCCTAAGTAGACATAGTCTTTTACAACTTCAAGTGCACTATTACCTATCGCAAAGCGCTGCTCCTTTCCGAGGTTGTTGTACATTACTTTCGTTTTCTGCAGATTAATTTTAAGACCCACCTTTCTGCTCTCCTTGTCTAAATCCGTAATCATGAGTTGCAATTCGTCCCCTGAGTTACTCAGCAATGCAATGTCATCGGCGAAGCGCAGGTTACTGAGGTACTCTCCATTAACTCTTATCCCTAACTGTTCCCATTCTAGGCTTCTGAAAACCTCCTGTAAGCACGCAGTGAATAGCATTGGGGAGATTGTGTCCCCCTGCCTTACACCCTTCTTTATTGGTATTCTGTTGCTTTTTTTTATGAAGCACTATGGTAGCAGTTGATCCCCTGTAGATTTCTTCCAGAATGTTTATATATATTTCATCTACGCCCTGATTCCGCAGTGTCTGCATGACGGCTGATATTTCTACTGAATCAAACGCCTTCTCGTAATCTATGAAGGCTATGTATAGTGGTTGGTTATACTCTGAGCATTTCTCTATTACCTGATTGATAGTATGAATGTGGTCAATTGTTGAGTAGCCTGTTCTAAATCCTGCTTGTTCCATTGGTTGATTGAATTCTAATATTTTCTTTACTCTGCTAGCAATTACCTTTGTAAATAGCTTGTATACTACAGAGAGCAAGCTGATCGGCCTGTAATTCTTCAAGTCCTTGTCATCTCCTTTCTTATGTATTAAGATGATGTTAGCGTTCTTCCAAGACTCTGGTACTTTTCCCGTCAGGAGACACCTCGTAAATAGAGTGGTTAGTTTTTCTAACACAATCTGTCCTCCATCTTTCAGCAGATCTGATGTTACTTGATCCTCACCAGCAGCTTTGCCTCTGTGCATGCTCTCCAAAGCTTTTCTGACTTCTTCTATCATTACCGGTGGGGTGTCGTCTGGGTTACTGCTAGTTCTTATAGTATTAAGGTCGTGGTTGTCTCGGCTACTGTACAGATCTCTGTAAAACTCCTCCGCTATTTTAACTATCCTATCCATATTGGTAGTTAATTTGCCTTCTTTGTCCCTTAGTGCATACATCCGCCTTTTGCCTATCCCAAGTTTTCTCTTCACTGCTTTGACGCTTCCTCCGTTTTTCAGAGCGTGCTCAATTCTGTCCATGTTATACCTTCTTACATCGCATACTTTACGTCTATTAATCAGCTTCGAAAGCTCTGCCAGTTCTATTTTGTCTGTTGTACTTGACACTTTCATGATTTGACGCTTCTTAATTAGGTTCTTCGTTTCCTGGGAAAGCTTGCCGGTGTCCTGTCTAGCTACCCTGCCTCCAACTTCCACTGCACACTCCGTGATGATACTCGTCAGATTATCATTCATTGTATCTACGCTAAGGTTGGTTTCCTCGCTAAGAGCAGAGTACCTGTTTTGCAGTGACACTCTGAATTCCTGTACTTTCCCTCTCAGTGCTAGCTCATTGATTTGCTTCTTGCGTATCAGTTTCTGTCGTTCCTTCTTCAAGTCTAGGCGGATTCGAGCCCGTACCATTCTATGGTCACTGCATCTTACCTTGCCAACCACTTCCACATCCTGCACGACTCCTGGGTGTGCAGTCATTATAAAGTCTATTTCGTTCTTATTTACGCCATTAGGGCTCCTCCATGTCCACTTGCGGTTTTCTCGTTTTCGGTAGAAGGTATTCAAAATACGCAGATTATTGCGTTCTGAGAATTCTACTAGTAGCTCTCCTCTGGCGTTTCTAGTGCCGATGCCATAATCTCCTACTGCCTGGTCTCCAGCCTGCTTCTTCCCTACCTTTGCATTAAAGTCGCCCATTACTATAGTATACTGTGTTTTCACCTTACTCATTGCCGATTCCACGTCTTCATAGAAGCTTTCAACTGAAGCGTCATCATGGCTGGATGTAGGCGCGTAAGCCTGTACTACCTTCATTTGTATCTTTTATTCAGTTTAATTACAATGCCTACCACCCTTTCATTAATGCTATAGTAATCCTCTATGTTGCCAGCTATGTTTCTGTGAATTAGGAACCCTATTCCCAGTTCTCTTCTGTCTGCCAAGCCCCGATAGCAAATGACGTGCCCATTCTGTAGCACAGTATAGGCCTCATCTGTCCTCCTAACCTCACTCAGCCCTATTATATCCCATTTAATGCCTTCTAGCTCCTCGAATAATACAGCTAGACTTCCCTCACTAGATAACGTTCTAACGTTAAAACGTTGCTAAGTTCAAGTTCCAATGGTGGCCTGTCCGTATCCAGAGATTCCTAGCACCCTCTGCTGCTTTGCAGATCTGACCGCCGCCGTGGTCAGTTGCTCCGCAGCTGGTGGGGACTGAGGGCCGTGAGTTAATTGACGAATGCCTACGGGAGGGGGTGGCCAGATACTGCATCAGGGTGGCCAATCCTTCTCTGGTGAGATCATCGGTGCATACCGGCTTTAAGCCGGTACGATCAGACAGTGGTGGGAATGCTCCATGCATGTCTTCCTTATTGTTGTTCAGCAGCGTTGGCGGCCACCCACCACGGAGCCCAACGAGGGGACGCTACAAGGTTACAAATGCTGAAACCTGCAGACGCCAGCCGTACAACGCCACTATAACCCAATGCGCCTAGACCAAGGTAGGCTGTTTGCACAGGGTTAACCCTAGCCGCCAGGAAGTTTAGAAGTAAACGGAAGAGAGTAGAAGACAGGACAGATAAATAGTAAGAGATAAGACGAAGATGTATGGAGAGAGAGATAGGAAAAGGCGACTGCCGATTCCCCTGGGTGGGGTCAGCTCAGGGGTGCCGTCTACGTGAAGCCGGGGCCAAAGGGGTGTTTTGGCCTCTGCCGGGGGGCCTTAACGGTCCAATCACCCAGCGTCGGCTCAACCCCCAGGATCCCCTTTTCCTCGGACACGGCAAAGCCACGCACGGCTAGGCGTAGGAGGGAGTCGAAACTCCCCCGTTAGCTCGGGTTCGTGGTGTCGCTACACACCAAACGCCTACTTGCGCAGGCGCCCCTGCTCTATGCGCAGGCGCCCCTGCTCTAGCATGAGAATATGCGGTGACTTAATTAAAACGCAAAGGCACATAGGATACCCCAATTTTTTTCACTATTTCATGCTGAAAAGCCTTGACTTACCTGAAATGCCGGTTGCAAATATTCGTATCAGGTGCACTTTCTAATTTACTACATTTTTATATTCTTTAATTCCATGACAATTTTCTTGCTTCACGACTAAACTGGTTTAATTCCATTCCCCATCCCTATACAGAGTAGCATTCCACGGCATATAACGACAGCGAAAAATCTTTCTTTTTTTTTTAATATTCTCTCTCCCTCTGGCTGTCTGTACAGTGTGAGCGGATGACACGTGAGCAGTGATCAGCAGAGGGGTGGGGGTGAGGCAGAAGAGCAGAGAACAAGAAGAGAGAGAACAGAGAGAACCATTTGGGTATGTCACATATACAATATAATAATAATGATATCTGAGGTTCTACGTGTCAAAACCGCAATGTGAGTATGAGTCATGTCGCAATAGAGGGCTCGGGTAATTTGACAATGAGGTGGTGTTTTTGACATGCACTGTCGTCGCACAGTACACAGTCGTCTAGCATTTCGCCTTCATCTGAATGCGACCTCTGTGGCCGGTTTAGAACCCGCAATCTTCGGGTCAACATCTGAACATTGTCACCGCTGCATGTATCACAAGGACGGGTCATTTGTATAGATATGCAAGCTTGATAAGGCACTACTTTGTTCGAAAGTGAAATGGCCTGTGCCGTCTTTTGACCTTACTCGCGTTTTTTACAAACTTGTTTACTTTGGCGGAGCCATTAAGCATCGTAACAAAACTTATGACTGCCATTGCGTTATATCGAAAAATGCAAGTAAGCGTGTTATAGAGTGACTCACCACATCTATCAGGCTTGTCTCGTAGTGCCGGTGTTTGAGGTGCTCAGCTGGGGAGAGGGAGTATGTGTGGAGCAGAGGGTTCAAAGAGAGATCATCTTGTTCTTCCAGACCGTAGCATTCTAGTAGCCTCTCGTGAAGGTCGTCCTTGAGCTGCTGAGGCAATTGAAAGCCTGCCAGGTTCAGCATGTCCTTCACCACCTCACTCTTGACTGTGTAGTCGACTGGTATATATATATATATATATATATATATATATATATCTATATATATATATATATATATATATATATATATATATATATATATATATATATATATCTGTGTGTGTGTTTAAAACATAATTACATACTTTATGCAAAGCACTTCAATGGGCCTTTTTTTTAGTGATTGCGCCACTAACCCAACGAATGTAGGCCGGCATCTTTATTTAATTTTTTTGCATATGACCAACACAATCTATATCAGCACCTCCTCTATATTTTTACCATGTCAAGCATATGCACCCGATCCACCCGTTCACCGTTCTCTCCTGTAGCCCGTTCCTGCTCTCGCCGACCATGCACTTGGCCTGTGATTTGTGGTCGTGGAGGAGAGAACTTGTTATGTGCTGCCTCAGGACGGACATCTTATGAAGTAGTTTTTTTTTGTTCAGCTGTGTATAGATCCGTATAGGGCGGCGTCTTGCATTACTCGTGTTCAGAATGTTGTCGATCACGCTAGCTCTGTAAAAAATAGTGTTTTGAAATGGCGTGTCGCTGTTCGTGGGCCTATGTGGGCAACCAATAGGGAAGCGTCGCTGGGACGCTGCTGCATGCGCTGACTTTAGGAGCACTTCGAGGTGGTGAAGGCATTGCTTCGAGCTACAAAGAAGGTGCAAGAAGGAGCAGATCTCATAGACGTATGATATTGAAGAGAGAAACATGTCTATTGCATCTCCATAAGAACGCGCTCGGACGCACGTTTGACGCAAGCAGCCCAACCCTACAAGCGAAGTCGCATCACGAGTATACTCCGTGAACTATATTGAACCGACTGCTCCTGTTGAGGAGTGCGCGTTTGCACTGGCATTGAAAAAATAAGGGAGACTTTGTCCAGATGAACAGTTAAGTGCTCGCCCCGCCGTGATGGTGCAGTGGCTAAGGTACTCGACATGCTGACCCGCATGTCGCGGGATCGAATCCCGGCTGCGGCGGCTGCATATCCGATAGAGGCGGAAATGTTGTAGGCCCATGTGCTCAGATTCGGGTGCACGTTAAAGAACCCCAGGTGGTCGAAATTTCCGGACCCTCCACTACGGCGTCTCTCATAATCATATCGTGGTTTTAAGGCGTTAAACACCACTTATCGATCATCAACAGTTAAGTGCTTGGTGAAGTGTTAGACACAGTTTCAAAGATAGTGTTTGTTTAGATCACATGCGAGAACACACAAAATTATTCAAAAATTGTGAGAAGAAACATTTGTAATTACCGTGTAATTTCGTTACGTTATTGGCGATTTAGTACACTGCTTAGGAGAAAACAAATATCATTGATTTCCTTAGCGAAAAATTTTAACCGTTCACAGTTCATCGCAGATAATGGTATATTATTCTAGTATGCTGTGGTGATGCTAAAAGATAGCTTTTAGACAGCCGTATTGTCTTCTTGTGGTTAGTTCTTGAGAAGTTCCGCAGGAGTTTAGGGAAATGTTCTGTTTTTGATACTTTATATAGCTCATGCTACAAAGGATACAGAAATTCGAGTTTGAAAAATATTCTATGTTTATCAAGACAACACAGTCCAGCTTTTTCACACAGAGCGGTAACACCGGTACGCGTGGAATAATTTAAACACGCAAATGAAACTGCCAGATTTTGGATTCACTTAAGTTTGTTGATGGGAAATTTTCGATGGGGACTCCAAATGGCGTCAGCATACTCTAGTGCTGGTATAAACCATGCCTGATATGCGGTTTGCTTTACTTTCATTGCGTAGTTTTGTTTTGAGCAACGACATATTTTTTGTGTGTGCGCTGTAGAACAAATAGTCACTACATGAGGTTCCAAAATTAGGTTGGATGTTATTATAACTCCCAACTATTTCACGTGATCACATTTGTTGATTTCCTAATTTTCTAATCTACTAAGACAGTTAAGAAGCTTTTTTCTTATTTGTGAGACGTATGGCTCCAGTTTTTGTCGCGTTTAGTGTCATTCTGCGATGCGAGCACCATGCTTGAATTTTTTTGTAACGATCGCTAAAGGTTAACCTGGTCCTCTGTTAGATTTACCATACGTGTACATGACTCAGTCTTCTGCGAAAATTGTTGTTTGAATGGATTAGTCGACGGTAAAAGGAATGACATTACTATGAATAGGAATGAAAATTGGTGCAGGACGTCAAGGCTGCTTGAGATAGTGTTGTTCACAGAAACAAATTGTTTACGATTTTATCGAGTAGCGCATTACCGATTTCATAACGTTTTGCTCAATACCACTTGCTTGCGTTTTTATCACGAGATCATGACGAGGAACATCAAACGCTTTCGCAAAGTCCAGAAAAATGGCATCTATTTGTTCTCTTATGTTGAGTACATTTGCAATACTGTTGGACATCTCGGCTATAGCCGTGTGACTGTTGACAAACCTAGTCTATATCCATATTGCCGAGAGTAGAGTAAGTTACAACATTTTCACGCCCGTTAAGCGTCGTGAGGTATTTTCCGCTTATTTTTTCTGTAATTTGTTATTCCTAGTAGCAGTCGCCATTAGTCATGCGACGTCACTGTTTAACTTCCATACTGTACATCATTTCTGAAGTACGTTTTTCAGCAACATTAGTACACAGGTAATAGTGGTATAGGCGCACTATTTCGAACACCAAATTTTTTACTCGGTGGCACAAGGAATAAATAGCATTGTTCGTATTCAAGATTTGGAATATTAACATGGTCAATGGGTCAAGGTTTAAGAGTAAATAACTATAGTCATGTGCACTGCACAACGACTAGCTGATGATTACTCAAGCAGACATATAAACACACATTTATGGCACTACTAGAGCGGTTCGCGCCAGCCGCGAACCACGTTTGGAGGAAAGTAGCATCATTCATTGAAATAGCTGGGCATGTGAAGGGAAATTTGCATGTGTGTTTGTTAATTTACTGTCACCTGATTATTTGCAGGTCAAATCGACCACTGGAAACGGTCCACTACTAGTTATTCAGCAGCCTACTACGGTCCTTGTTCGTTCCAAGCAAGGTGCCCAAGAAGAGCAACTGACTAGACATTACTTCGAGTCGTTGCTGGCGTACTTCCGAAGAAGCTTTAAAACTGATGTCTTGAAAGTGGAGAAGCGGTTAGCAAACTTTTTCAGGCTCCGCGAGGATGATAATTTCGATAGATGCCCTACCTTACAGGTGTCTCAACTGCCGGTGATGCAACGGATTGAATGGATTTCACTTTTACGCACGGCCTTTGGAGACGACGGTATAGGTAAGTCGACTCCAGTGGTACTTGGCTCGCCAGAGTACGTGTTTGCACTCGCCGTCGAAGACGCCTTACCATCGTCTACAGAGTTGGTCCACTACATGCTCTTTCGCCTCGCAGTTCTTCTGCTGCCATTGAATTCCGACAGCCGCGTAAGGGACAGCTTCGGTTCCATAGGTTATGCGACCTTTCCAGAACTTCACCGTCCTCTTCGTCAAACAAAAGCTTGCCTTAGGATTCTCAACCGTTTTGAACCCAATATACCTTTGTACTTATCACGCGGCTTCTCAGAAAGCGTCCTTGGTGGTCGAAAGTTCATCCTGTGGCTTCTAGTTCAGCTTCGTGACATCTTTCGCGATTACGTGCTTGGAATTCACTCCTTCAGTAACACCCTCCGAGGACGCCTCATTACGGGACTCGACGCAATCCAATGGGAGCCACTGTTCCCGACCATGCTTTTGAACGACTCAGTACGATTCAAGTACGCTCGCGAGGCCTACCAGGATAGCAGCGTGTCTACGTCTTCCACTATGCATCAGTGGCTGACAACCTCGTCGCAACGAGGGCTTCCGTGGACGTGGCGGGGTGGCTTTCTGAGTAGCGAACCCAAGGTGTCCTATCCGTACCAGAGGCTAGAAATTCCGCCGGCCGCGTTCAACTTGAATGTCTACAACGACACAACTACCGGGGCCCTTCAAATAGCCAGGATCGCTCCCCGAATTTATGGCCGCCTCTTCAACCTGCTGCATGCGTGGACACTGGCATTCGACCAGGGACGTAGACACCAGCGCAAGTTTGTACGAAGTTTCGCCAGCGCGCGCAAATGCCTCGCACATGACTACGACCACATGTCCTGGCTACGCAAAGCCTCAAGCCCTGGCAATGGAAGCTGGCCACTGCAAGACCTGTGGGACGGACTGGCCATACCGCTAGCGTATGAGGCTTTCATGTTTTACTTACGCCAGACGGACACAACACTGCGCATGGGCATCAGCAAAAAGGATGTTCTGGACGCACCACGGCTCTTCTTTGTGTACTACGCCTCCAGCCTGTGTGAGAACTTCACACCTAGGCTTAAGCGTTGGAACGCGGTCAACGGCTTCAAGAGCCCAGCCTGGTTCCGCGTCAATGGGCCTCTGCGCAACACGCCGCACTTTGCCGAAGCTTTCCGCTGCAGGCCGAATTCATTTATGAACCCTGCACGAAAGTGCCTTAGAACTGGCCTGAATTAGTATGATCTCTGCGCCATGCTTCAATCTCACGTATGACTCTGGTCGGCGCTCTTGAATACCAAAACTGTTGCTCATACCTACTTCATACCTGTTTCTGTATCCACAATAAAGTATTACTTGTGCTTCGGCACTTGTGTGCTGTCTCGCTGGTTATGAGACTATTTGAAGCACTTAGTGAAGTTCAGGAATAAACCATCAATCAGTCAGTAAAACAAGGAAACTTAATTTTCATGAAAAAAATAATGAAAATACAAGGACAATTTGAACCGATAGCCTAAAGTTGCTAGCAGCCGGTCCAATACAATGTGCAACAAAGGATGTGCAGGTAAACTTTGGGGAAATAAACAAAATTGATCATGTAAATACAAACAATGCATGCATACCCGCTTTAGCGATGACAAGATAAATTGTTAAAGCTGTACTGAGGATTACCGTCTTGTGATAGCAAATTATTAGCCTTTACTGGCAGAAGGTATTGTCATGTAGTGTTGTGAATTTCACCGCAGGAGTTCGAAGGCACCTTGGGGCAACCACTTTGTCAGAACTTGGGCCCTAGATGATCGGCGGTAACATCCGAAGGACACCGCTGTCCCGTCGGCGTGTCATGCGAAAAGAACACTCGCGACTCGCCGCTACACACGCGCACACACTGATTCTATCCAGCAGTCAGCCGGCTTGCTACCGTTATCAATACGAGAACAGAATCAGGCGTGATACCATCCTTTTCACGTGATTGTACCAGGCGCCTACTTTGGCGCATGTAAAGACGATTGGCACAAGTGATAAGCGTGCACTTCCATCGCAACAAACCCATCACGTAGCATTATGGCGTTTTGCGCTGCTGAACGTGAGGTCTCGAGTTCGATACTGGCTGTAGCGCCGGCATTCCGACACACTTGACAGCTTTATCATCACCATCAAGATCGGAGCGTGAGCAGACAAGAGAGTAGCGGAACACAGTTGATTATGATGGTGCCGAAGATGATGAACTACGGCTCAGTCACTTGTGACTGACATCTTTCAACCACCTTTAGTTGTTTGTTTGCCATGGCGCTACCGACAGTGACCGCCCTCAAACGTGTGTGTCTGTGCGGGTGGGGGCAGCGCACATCCGCCCCGTTTTGGGTATAGATGCGCTTATCCCTCTTGAAAAATGGAGTGATGCTCTGTCTATTCGGGGAGAAACGGCGATGTTTTCAATGTTAGTCTTTAAATGTAGAAACTTTCCTCTCTTTTGCCACGGAGAAATCGCTTCTCCTCATCAGGTTCAAGATGGCTGACCCCCAGCTAGCGAAGGGAATAGGCCTAGCGAATGCACCGATTGTCGACGGATAAGGAGTACACGGCACTGACAATCACAAAAAAAAAATGTCCCGCTGAGCTTGATATCGAAGTAAATGACAATACAACCAAGCAGAAGGACCTATGGTGATGAAAACATTGCAAAACAGAATGACGGAACACGTATGTTTCGTTCGGCCAGTGAGACGGCATTGACGGATACTGCAGAGTTCTCACCCGGACACTGAATGCTAGGCTTGCTGTGTTTATTTATCGAAGATTCACATAGTGTGGCGACGTTATCCACGCATTTACGGGGCCACAGGCTATGAAATGTGCCCCCAAACTGTTGACCAGGGTTACCAGATGGCGCAAACTCTAAACAACCAAAATAGACTTCGCAGTAGCCCAAATGTATGCAAATGGATAAATTTGAAAAAGCCCAAAAATAACCCAAACCAGTTGTTTCTGTGAGGTCTTTTTTGCGCTTATATGATTACTTTCCCATAAAAATTTCTGCCGGTTAGCTTTTTAATAAGCAAAGTATGGCGCTTAGTAACTGGCAGCCTAAATGATGCTTTTGCTTTTTTGCTGCCGTATGAGTGAAATAATTTATTATGTAATATTTTTTTGTTTTTGCATCCTGAATGGGGGATATAGAATGTTGAAAAAGCTTGTCATTTTCAAAACAAAACATTCCACGGAAAACGAAGTGAGCTGGAAGCTTATTTACGAGCAGATATTGCGAAAAATTGAACACAGAAGACCTCTGTAGTGTATAACATATGCAAAAGTAAAAGTTAATTAAGCCTGATCACATGCAACTTACCTAGCGAAAGGTGAATTTACAAGTCGAAAGAAATTAAGACATCATGTTGCTGTTAAAAAATAAAGAACAAGCTGACGATATGTGTGTAAGCAACTTAAAGAACTGTGCCATATAAAAGCAGCTGTCTTTCCATATAGCTGAAGCCCCCATAGTTCACGGGTGCCAGTTAGTCAGCAATCAGAAAGCTCCTTTGGAGTGCAAGATAAGCAGCCAGGCCCAGCATAATATGCTTATCATGGTGATGTCCCATACACTTATTTTACAGTACACTAATGCAGCCTTACACCACGGAGGAGAAACTTTGCTCCTTTGGTCCTTGCCGTGAGAAGGCGTGACAGGTATGGTGCCCGAAAAGGAGGAAGTCGCTGTGCCGAAAGAGAAACGGAACCCTCTGCTCTATTCTCGCTCCCGCCTTTCCTTTAAGTGCAGTATAATTCAGGTTTAACATTCCATAAAGAACGTCTTGTCCAAGCCATACGCGAGCAGTTATCTCGCTACACGTTGGCATTAGAATAAAACATGTAAGGTATTTTTTAGATGATTTCAACACTACATGCGCAAGTCAACTTACAGCCCGATTGACAGTTGGGCAAGTTGATTCGTATTCACGTTTGAAATTACGTGAAAGACAATCACAACTAAACAAAGGCAGGAAACACGGCACGACATGCAACTAAGTGATTTTTTTATTTATAATGCACATTTGTACAACGTGATCTCAATGATCTTCCGCCATGACGACCGATAGCAGACTTACCAAATCAGCTTGTCAGCTGCTGGCACATCTGATGACCCGCAGGTCGCGGGATGAAATACCGGCTGTGGCGGCTGCATTTCCGATGGAGGCGGAAATGTTGTAGGCCCGTGTACTCAGATTTGGGTGCACGTTAAAGAACCCCAGGTGGTCAAAATTTTCGGAGCCCTCCACTACGGCGTCTCTCATAATCATATGGTGATTTTGGGACATTAAACCCCACAAATCACTCAGCTGCTGGCACATGTCGTTGTAGGAACCCTATTTCTGTTTCATGTAAACTGATGGAGGGGTATTTTATGCAGCTCAAATTTTCCCGGCTGATGTGAAAGGCCTTGGTGATTTCCCCCTGAGTTTTCCCACAGTACGTGTAAACCACTATGGTCTTTTCGGACAGAGGCTTGCATCTACTCTTCTTACACTCCTTGCTTAGTGCATGATCAAGTGTGTGAAAAGCCGGCCAATCGAGGAGCTGCCCGACGTAGACCATCCCTGTGATAGGGACACTCTATATATACGACACCTGCTGCGCAAGGTGGATTCATACGAGGGAATGGAGGAGTAATTTTCGCAGTGAACGGTGCATCACGTGACGTGCGCGTCATCGAAACTTGCCGTTCTCGCTCTTCGCTTGTGGCACACATGGAAATACGTCGCCGCTATTATTTAGATCCATGCGTTGGACGGTCGTCTGCCCTCGATCGAGAGGATTCAGCGTCAGTTCTGTCAGCATTGGTCGGATTGGCGTGGCTAGGAAGCAGGCTGCCAGCTTAAAAGCCTCGTGTCTTAGTTTTGCGGCAGCGACTGAATGTATTTCGTGTGACAGTGGAAGAGGTGAGCGGTTTTTGGTCGCATAAGCGCTTAGGAGTCGAGAGTATGCACGAGGATTCCGCGAGCGTGTCCGGCTGCGTGCATGCGACGTCTCCGTTGCTGCACTGGATTAAACTAATCACGTAACTATTTGGTCCGTGGAGCAGCGAGATTCTGTCCTCACGTGTGAATCTAGCTTTAAAAGACTTGGTGCGTCTCACGCTGCATGCCTTGGCGTTTCGTGACGAACCTTTAGCACACATGCTGATGGCCGAGCAAATGTGCCCCATCTTTTGAATAGCGAAAACCACAATGCTGATATCATATATCTCGAGCTTAATTTCACGAGGTTGGCGATGACTAGTGGACGTACGGTATCTAAGCCTATAAGACCGTGATCGTGTCCACTCTTTCAACGTCTTGCATGAGAGGCGACAAGGAAGTGTTCGTTCGTCTTCAGCTTGATGGCTCTTCTTAATTTTTCACCCGTGGCAGTGATGACACCATATGGCAATCTCGTTTCCCTCCTTCATTAGAGCTGTGTATCAAAACTAGTGCTCATTTGGTGCACGCATGATTTGTCGAGCGTGGATTTCAGCTTTTCAGGATATACCTTTATTAACTAGTCGGGAAGGTCCTGAGTGATAGTTTAGAAGTAGCTTCAGTCCTTGGGGAATACGTCCAGCACACGGGCTGAAGAGCGGATGCAGGCCTCTGTTCAAAGATACCTCAGTGGTTTACAGGTGGCACAGGGAACTGAGAGGGGAATCACCGAGGTCTTTCATATCAGCCGGGATGAAGTTTCGAGGTGCGTTAAGTACACATCTATCAGTTTATGTGAAACAGAGATGCGGTTCCTACAACGACACGTGCCAGCAGATGACGCGCTGGTTTAGATAACACTCTGTTATCTGTCGACATGGTGGGGAATCACAGGGATCACGTTATATAAGTGTGCATTCTGAACAAAAATTTCAGGTATAGCAGAGCGTCATCCCATGTTTTCTGCCTTTCTTCTGCGACTGTCTTTTCATGCATCTTCAAGTACAAGTCAACTTCATCTTACCTGTCTTTGTACAGCGATACACTACCCTCTAAATTATCGTAAAATATTGCCCTTCAGCTCTCTTTCTCTCTTTTCTCTTTTAGAAATATTGTTAAATATTTAGGTTCCCTTCTTTTCTTGCTATCGAGTGCTGTTTTTGCTAACTATTTCGTATCGCTGTCGGTGCTTATAAAGCTCTTATAGGTATTTCCTGTGAAATCGGGCGGCAACAATTGCTCATATACCTGCCATCAGCAACTATAGCGCCATCGATCGCAGTGCCGCCGAAACACGGGAAAGTTGGGACCTTTCCCTTCACCATCGAGTACCCCTCTCAAATTCAAACGAGCGCGGGAACGTCACCTTGGTATAAGGACGGAGTAACTGTCAGAGGTTCGGAAACAGGAGAGCTACTGATACTAGAACAGGAATATAGTTGCGACTTCGACAGCAAATTTCGAAGGAACTTCAATTGCCACACACTTCCTGACAGCTCATGTGATCATCTGTCAAGTGATGTTAATAATGGCGCCGAATAACTGTGAAGGTGGTGGTCAAAACATTTAATATTCATTAAATGGTTGCAGAGAGGTGATTGGGTTGGGGCCATATTGGCCTCCTCTCCTCACAGCACTATTGAGAACCCTTATTCCGGAGCTCCATTAGCAAGCAACGCCGCCCGCATCCGTTGAACCAGAGCCTTTTGGGCCTTCGGGTCTTGAGAGCCGAGCAGGGCCGCCTCCCAGTCCTCTCTCTAGGGGTTGGGGAGATAGATGGGTTTGACTGGCACGCCCAGACTATGTGAAAGGTGTCAGCCACATCTCCACAGAACTGGAAGGGCCCTTCAATGGATGAATGGACACGTTTTAGTACATGTCATCATTACCTGTGAGCAAAAGATTAGGCGTTGAAAGGACAGACAAGCTGAAAGAGCAGTGAATACAATGTTTGCAGCCTTTCTGCACTACAAAAATTTGCAGCGCAAGCATCAGTAAGCTAGTGTATTACAGTGTAGTGGAACTATAGGCATGACATAATCAATGAGTGGTTTCATCTGTTACGTGCAATTTCCTGGCCTCTTCGAACATTGTAATCTCTTGCCATATTCGACTGTTCATGATATCACCTCCGATTGTTTTCTTTGTAACCCATACCAAAAAGGTTTGTCCGGCTGCTTATACAACATAAACAACTACTTCGCATGGTCTTAGAGGCGTCACAGCCTGCTATATAGTACTGAAACAACCGAATAGCATGTTACCAGCTGAAGAGAAGTGCGATACCGGCACGCCAAATATTGTTTATTGAAAAGAAGCGAAGATCGTGAGGCTGAGGCAGATTTACAAATGGGCGGCAAATTCGTACAAGCACGCATTCAGAAATTTGAGTGCTCTTACGGAATGACTGGAAATTATTAAGCCTATGTTATCTGTCCCCTGCGTTCTCTCGTAGAAAAACTGGTTTCCTGGTTCCACTGAGGAAGAACCGAAGCTATCATGTAACAGAATTGTTTCGAACTCCTTAGATGCACATTTACGTCTTTCTTTCTATACACCCATAACTGATTTTTCTGATAGAAACGAATATTCGACGGCTCGAAATATGAATACTCAAATTGAACACGACTGGAACAGCAGGGGCTGGTTTTTCGTATTAAGTATTTCGAACATTTGATAACCCTACAGTTGTAACACTTGTCTGCATCACATGTTCCTTTGTGAATGTAAGTACGCAGTCTGAGCTATGAAATAGAGTGAGACCAGTGATCGAGGCACAGTTGGACAAGAGTTGATGAACATGTTTCGTCCTTTGCCGAATATCCAGGCAGTGAGGGAAAGACTACGGCATGGTACCCATTGCCGGACTGGTTCCCTACGATGATTTCGTCAAGCGGCTGTGCTACGATCCTCGCACGACAATACCGCCGCGGCACTCAGCTGCTGACCTGGATGACGCGGATTCGATCACGGCCGCGGTGATCGCATTTCGATGGCGGCAAAATGCTAGAGACCCGAGGACTGTGCGGTGTTGGCGCACGAAGAACCCCAGGCATTTCAACTTACCCGAACTCCTCCCTATGGCGTGCTAGACGAACTCCTCGGGAATTAAAGCGGGAAGTCAACAAGGTTGTTTAACCTTCAAACAAAGCTGCCCTTCGAAGACGAACTCGGTGGTGTACTGACTGTGCTTTTCTGTCTGATTGAGAAGGAACCGGTTGGAACCAGTCGATAGCAGTATATCACGCTGCAGGCTTCTCACTGGCTCAATAGGTACCCCGTTCGACGGTTTCTTGTTCTTTCGTAGTGGTTAGATGGAAGCCGTGTGCGCGTTTACATTTAGTGGCAGTGTTAGTGGATTCAGAGTCCACGCACCCGAATTCCCGTTTGCGACGCTTCCTACATGCAGTTGTTCTCCTTGGTGAGTCGGAGAGAGAAAAAAATGAATTTCGTTTTGTTTTCCGGCAGATCAGTGGGTTAGGCCAACCTCGCCTAGATGGCGGCTAGAAGCTCTTAGGATCTGGCGGCAAACCCAGCTTGCGGGACGGCGATGAATAGTATATCTCGCTTTCCCTATTCCAAACTGTGCCGTGCGTTATTACTTCAACTTGTCACACGTATTAAGCATTCCGCTGCGATTATTCACCCCCACAACTTAATCAATCACCTGATGTCTTCACACCCAAACCCCCATTCTCAACGCTGCTGACATCCATATTTCTCTCCCTTTCATTTCCTGCTCCACCTTCTTTCCGGAGCTTTCACTTTACTCTCACAGCATCCCATACCAACCGTTCACCTCTTTTTCACATTACACTGCACTGCGACAATTACACAAACAACACACACCTCTTTAATGCTCACGCAATTTATGATTCATGTCGCTAACATCCATGTACGTTAAGCCAACAAGATCGGGTGGCAGAGGCATAGCTGCACTTCTTCATATTTCTAGTTATCATCCCATTCTTGTTGTTGTTTCGTAAGATCTGTTTCTTATCCAGCAGTCCAGAGTTTGTCAATACTTGTTACGTCATCACACTCATTGACATAAACAACGTCGCTCGGTTTCTCCAAACGTCAACCCTTCCACACTCGAGCACCTGCCGCGAGCCGCGACAGAGAACCATCCCACTGACGTCCCACCTCATTCCAATGCACCATAGGGGTTTTATCCGACCCACCTGACTTCGCTTTCTTCATGCCTGTAGACGTTTTTTTTTATTTTTTTAAATGTGAAGCAGTTCTTTGACTAACCTGTGTAACACTGTCCATCCGTGTCTCCGTGCCAACGAGCCACACTGTGCTCCCCCAGCCGCAGTTGTGGAACGATGCCAAGTAGGTCAAGTCACAGCTGCGCTTTGACGTCACTCTCTCCCTCAACCGCAACAGCTGCTGGCTCCTCCACCAGCTGCCAGCTCGCAACACTCTTTTCTCTCGCTTCACCCTCTCTACCGCCCGCAACGCTCGACCGCACGTCGAGTTGCGTATCCACAGCAGCCGTACGGATGCGGCCTGCCATTGTAAACGGCTAGCAGGGTGGCAAACAAACGTTTCCACGAGTAAACAGCTACACCGAGTTTCGCTGCGAACCATTCATGCAGCACCCGCGTCGACGCCTGTTTCAATGGGGTCAACGCCGTGCGCATCGCTGCTGCTTCGCATCCCATCGGGGTTTCCTTCGAGGAGTTCTAAAACCGTGACTACGATATGATTGTGAGTGACGCCGTAGTGGACGGCTCCAGAAATTTTGGTCGTCTTGTATTCTTTGACGTGCACTGACATCGTACAGTACATGGGCCTCTATATTTCGCCTGAATCGAAATGCGACCGCCACGGCCGGGATCGAACCCGCGACCTTCGGGTCAGCAGCCGAGCACCTTAACGATTGGTCCACCGTGAAGGACTTAATTGAGTGATGAGCGGGGTGGGGGAGAGGGTTAGTACTTTAGATGTGACGCAGTTCATAGCCGAGTTCAATCGGGTGTGTGGCGTGACCACCCTTACTGCGCATGCGCGTGTCCTCCTCTCTATCCTCTCCTACGCTCCCCTTTTCTCTCCCTAGTCGCCGGCGAAGTCAACAAAACGCTTCTTCAGCAGCGCGGAGTCCACACCTCCACTGCGCATGCGCATTCCGCTACTCCTGTTTCCTCTCCCAGATTTCCGTGAGGCAGATTACGTCTGCCTTGTCTGTAGCCCTCGATCGTTGGTTTTGCGGCGTTCCACGTTTCCGTGAGACGGAGTGCGTATGCTTTGGTTAGCACTGGATCAAGTTGGGTGTCTCTGGCGTGTGCGTCGAGGGACGGCTGTTTACCAGTGATCCAGTCATGGTCACTGCCAGCGTTAGTCAGGTAGAGGTTCTGAATGGTGGTGTACCATGCTCAAGGCGACATAGACGAGTTTCGGCGGGTGCCATTCACCATCTCCCCACCGCTTCGCATCCACACATACAAGAATTGGGGGACCCTGAAGCCTCGCCTTTAAGAGTTGAACGTGATAGCGAAATCCGGCCCCTTGTGCGCCCTTCAACCGCTAAGTGCATACTTATTGATATGTTTTGTTACTCACACACACGCACACACACGCACACAGTAGATTGTACCAGCGCGCGCGAGCGGTACATACAGGTTTTTTATCTAAAGCAAGAGTCGCATAGCCTCCGAGATCTACGCCACACGCTTGCCATCTAGGAGGACACGGCCACTTGGATCGGCCCGCGCCGATCCAGGTGGCCGTGACGAGGGCATAAAGAGCCTCACAATGCCTCACAGATGGCAGCACATTATCTAGCATTTGCTGCTTGCTTGATCAACGCCTCTAGAAAGGCATGATATGTTTTCCGCTAGATGGACGTAGTTGTTCATTTTTCGAGCTGTTTGGAAGTTCCTGTGTGTTTTTAGCAGTGATGGCTGCACTATCCCGGTCTTTTTCGGCGTAGTTTGATGGCCTCCCAAATGCGCTAATGGGCCCGTTTTCGTCGTGACACCTGTTGAACCGAATGCGTTAAGGGGACTCCCTCCACTACAAGGCACTTATGCAGTGTTGTACTGCATGTACACGTGAAAAATAGTATGGGCAAATCAGCTGGTCCAGATGGCATTAATGCCGCCTTTTACAAGGCGTTCAAGGAGGATATGGCCGCCGCATTGCATGAGGTTTTTTCAGAGTCTTTAGATCGCGGAGCTTTGCCTCCATCGTTTAATCGAGCACACACCGTGCTGATTCCTAAAGGGAAAGAGCAACATGTTTTACGCAAAGTGACAGGATACAGGCCAATCACGCTAACAAACGTAGATTATAAGGTGTTTATGAAAGTTCTGGCTAGGAGGTTGCAAGGAGTTATATACAAGTTGGTCGGGTCACATCAGACTTGTGGCATCAAGCGTAGGAGCATATTCACGAATATTCATGTTGCCAGGAGCATTTTGGAGTATTGTGACGCTGCGCTTCTAAAAGTAGCTATGTTGCAAGTTGATCTAGCCAAGGCTTTCGACATGGTTCCACACAATATACTCTTCATGCTAGCTGAGTACGTTGGTCTTGGTGCGATCATATGTAAAGGTATTAAATTGGCATATAAAAATTCAACCACAAATTTAATTGTAAATAGAGAATTCTCACAGCGCATACAAGTACTTTCCTCCGTGCGCCAGGGCTGTCCTTTAAGTCCTTTGCTCTTCGCTCTATTTTTGGAACCATTGTGTCAGAAAGTGATTCACCATGCAGGGATTAATGGTTTCAAGTTGCAGTCGTGTGAAGTGCGTGTTTTGGCATACGCCGACGATATTGCCTTTTTTGCAATTGATAGAGAGAGTGTCACTTCGTTATTAAAAATCACTCAAAGGTTTTGTGACACGAGTGGAAGTTTCATGAACAAAGAAAAAGGCATTGGTTTATGGCATGGTAATTGGGACCTTACGCCCAGTTCTTTTGGAAATATTCAGTGGCTCATGACGCCTAGTCGTTACCTTGGGGTACCAATGGACAGGTATCAAGACAGTGAAGCATTTTGGCTTGAAAAGGCTGAAGAACTGCGCGCGACCGCCGAAGGATGGGGCGGTCGTGGCTTATCAATTTTCTCTCGGTCAGCTGTATGCAACGTGTTTCTGGCTGCTAAAATTATGTACCTTTTGCAAGTACTTAGTTGTAAGCGTAAAACCATTCACAAAGTCCACAGGATATTCGCCACGTTCATCTGGAGCTCTACGTGGGAGAGAACATCTAGAACGAACTTGTTTCGGCGGGTTAAGCAAGGAGGGCTGTCTCTGTGCCATCTGTTTCTTAACCAAGTAATATCACGCTTCCTGCTCATTAGAGACCAGAGAGACTCTTTTTTACGTTCTTTATTTCAAACAACGCTGTTACACCACATGCCTGACTTCTTTGTATCTTCAGACAGGCGAGAACGACACACCTTGTCACCGTTCTTGCGCGAAGTTGTGTTCTCATATCGTTTCTTAAGGGCGAGGTTTTCGATAGATTACCTAACTAATGTGAAAAGAAAGCGCCTTATGAAAGACCTAATACAGAATGTTTTTCCTGTGCCCCTGTACCGTTCAAGGTATGAAAAATCATATGGTCATGACGTACTAAAGCGAGTGAAAAACATGTGTGTACCACCCAATGTGAAAACCTTCTTTTTTAAACTTCATACGGGAACCTTGCCAGTAAAAACGTGGCTTGAAGAGAGAGGGATGTATGTACCATGGGGAAGCAGCTGTCTCCTGTGTAACAAACCTGAGACCATTGAACATGTGTTTATTGATTGTAAGAACGCTATTTTCTTTTGGGACATTTTACAGAGAACTTTAAAAAAAGATTTACTTCTTACTTCATATGGAATTCGTTTTTTGCCTTGTGATAGTTCTGTGCAAAATTTGGATGTTATATTTGTACTTGGTCTTCATTCGGTTTAGCGTAGTATGCTATCGTACAGACACTGTGATGTGAGGGTTCTATCCGTTAATGAGTGTTTCGTGGAAGCTGTTATAAAAGTGCGAGATGTGTATAAGACTACTGACTGTAATGAAGATGTAATATCTTTGTTTGACGCGTTGTCACGCATGAAACACGTGTGATAGTGATTGTCATATTAGCTTGACCTGTAGTCAAGAAGGCAATAAAGAAAAAAAACTCGCAATTAACATCGTAGCTTTGTGATAGGGCACCTGCTTGCCACGCGAACGGCCCGGGTTCGATCCTTAGTGGAGCCGAAATTTTTATTCTTTATTTTATTTGCTTCTTTCTCAATTTTTCGCTCACGGAAGATTTTTCGCTCACAACCAATGGTCGAACGGTGCCAACGCCGACGGTGGAATTCCTACGACACGAGCTCTATAACGCTATCGCGTTAATACGCCATCCATACAATACGCAAAAGGGAGGTGGTGTATGGTGGTCCGATTACAGTATCACTGCAAGAGGCTGTGACCTCTCCACGCGTGCGCGCACGATCACACTGAAAAAGTCACGTATTCGAAGAAGAAAAAGAAAAGAGTGATCAAGGTCACAAGACGCGTGTGACGTATGTTCTTTGCTTATGCCATGGAGCACAGAGGAAGGAAGGACAGGAGAGGGCAAGCCCAGCCAGCGTGCTACGTGAAAAGTGTGGAGGAAATGACATCATGGCGGCCATATTCACTGGGCACAATGGCGGCGTTGCTATGGTTACGTGTTGCGCAGTGTAGCTGGTCTAGCAGTAAGCGGCCGCGGCTGGCGGTGGCATGTGTGCCTCCCAAGGTCTCGTGCTGGGCCGTGGCGGACAATATCCGTGCTCTGCTCCACGGTATTGGTTACGCAGCGTTCTCCTGACAGTTCTGTACTCTTAGCAACGTTTACAAATCTTTTTGTCCATCACGGGGTTTCAACAGTGCGTAACACGAGTGCATATCCATGTGTCGTGCGGTGGATGACGTGGATGAAGCAATTTATGTTCAGCGAAATTGCGTTGGGCACCATGACGAAGCGGAACGACGACGAACGCTTTGCAGGTCAGTGACGGTTGGGCAGTGCTCCTGCTTGTGACAACAGACGACGCTGTTGAGCCCAGCAAGACGCAATGAGGACCATGTGCACATACGTAGCTTCGTGTTGTGTGTGTACAGTAACAACTTGCATGTGCGAATTAAAACACCTTTTCTGTTCCGCTTCGTATACTCTCCCCCAGCATTGCATGTAATCTCAACGTAACAGCAACCGCGTTCAAGTGTCACTTGCACCATGCTCAAAGTCACCACGGTCGCAGAATGCTGACGCCGGTGAGTTTCACGCGGAACACGGACACAGTGGCCGGACGCTGCGTCGGCCTTGTGTCGGAATGCAGCCGTAGAAGAAGGCGCACGATCGATCGTGTTGTCTGTGCCGAATTAATGACGTGAAAACACTCGCCGTTGTCAGTGCATCTAGCGCGCGTTCTCTTGTACTTTCTTCGTTGTCGGCAAGCTGTTACTCACTGTTAATACTCGCCCCGTTGCGGTGGTCTAGTGGCTAAGGTACTCGGCTGCTGACCCGCAGGGCGCGGGTTCAAATCCCGGCTGCGGCGGCTGCATTTCCGATGGAGGCGGAAATGTTGTAGGCCCGTGTGCTCAGATTTGGGCGCACGTTAAAGAACTCCAGGTGGTCGAAATTTCCGGAGCCCTCCACTACGGCGTCTCTCATAATCATATAGTGGTTTTGGGACGTTAAACCCCACATATCAATCACTGTTAATACTCGGACAAAATGATTTCGCGAAGGTGTCGCGCTGGCCCAGAGTGTTGAGCCCCGTTCCATTAGTTCCGGATCATCACGACACGCGCGCTGCGCAGCTCACGTGCTTTCCGGGCCGGAGAGAGAGTCGTGCCTTCTGCTTTACATTCTGATGTAAACAAGTGAGGAGAATTTGCCCAGTCAATATGGCCGACTTTCGGCTTCACCACCACTTCACAACGAGTGACGTCAGGGCCTCTCCTACCTTTCCTTCCTCCATGCCACGGAGGAAGGAATGAGAGGAGAGGGCTTGCCCAGCCGGCGCGCTACGTGAAAAGTGTGGTGGAAATGACGCCATGGCAGCCATACTCACTGGGCACAATGGCGACGTTGCCATGGTTACGTGTTGTACAGCGTGGCTGGTCTAGCATTGAGTGGAGGCGGCTGGCGGCAGCATGTGCGCCTCCGTAGGTCTCGTACCGAGCCGCGGCGGACAATAGAGTTATAGTATACCGGGTTTGCCGGGTGGCCGGGTGTACCGTGATACCGGAATCGAAGTGCGCATGCGCATATACGTACGTCACCCTTACCGCTTCCTGTACGCGCGGTATTTTTCAGATTTTACGTTACCGTGGTAGCGTAGGTGTACGTATTGTACGTAAGCATATCGGCGCTCTCGGACGCCCGCTTCGAAGTAGTTTTGGCGTAGTTGTTGAAAGATTCACCTTGTCCGCCGCAAACGACTGTTCAAAGTGCCTTCGTTTGCCTTCAGTCAGCTTCGATGACCGAGTATTACGGATAAGTTGGCGTAGTTTTTGAGATAGCTTCCCCATTTCGAACGTGCCTAGGCCTAATTACAAGATCGATGTATACAAATCCGCAACGTAGATGTTCTCGCGTTTGGTGCGTGGTTCATAATTATTTACCTTTATTATCACTAAAATAAACCTCTAACAATGCTTCGCACGGTGGCATAGGCAAACATTCTCGTTTTCTTTTCATTTTCACTGTTTAACTTATTAACCATCTAATAGGTGGCGCCACCATCCCAGCTGGGGCACGTAAACGCTATCCCGCGAAACTATAAGACGCTGCCTACAACGTACGTTTGCTGCACGGTAGCGTCATTCCCTTAACCTACGCTATCACGCTAACGCTAAACTATAACTGTCTAATATTCGTGTTCTGTGTCGCGTTGTTAGTCACGCAGTGTTCTCACGATAGGTATTGTTCACCTTGAAACGTGTACAAAGCCTTTTGTCAGCCACTGGACCTCAATAGTACGTAGAACAAGCGCATATTCATGTGCCGTGTGGCCGATGAAGTGTTTGAAGTGTTCAGGGAAGTTGCATTTGAGCACCAAGTCAAAATGGAACCACGACGAACGCCTTGCAGGTCAGTGACGGCTGTGCAGTGTTCCTGTTTGTGAGAATGCATGAAACTTTTGTGCCCAGTAAGACGCAATGAGGACCGCGTGCGTAGTGTCGTGTTCAATATATGTACAGTAACAACCTTCATGTGCGTAACCTTGTTTGTTTCGCGTGCTATGCTCGCCACCAGCATTGTTCTCTCAGCTTTAGAGCAACCGCATTAAGTGTCACTTGTACCATGCTCAAATTGAGTCACCGTAGTTGCACAATGCTTACGTCAGTGAGTTTTACGAGAAACTCGGGCATGGTGGCTGGTGCCGCGTCGGACGCGTGAAGGTGGCGCTGACCGTTGCGAGAGAATAGGGAATGCGATTGACGATTGGCGCTCACGAGAGAAGAGGGAATGCGATTGTAGCGTGCGACAAATCTTTGTAACTCCGCTCGTACTGGACGGATTCTGACTATTTCTGCGGCGTTTGAATCGTGACGCAATACGCTTTTTTACCGAGTCCATTCAATGATTACCTGAAAAATTGTCTCAGGGTCCCTTTAAATTATTTTGAGTATCTGAAATTGTTTACGTTAAGGTCCCGTTCAACACTATGCCGCCTGATTTACTCAATACTAATGAATTTCGAAGTATGGTACGAAGTCGCGTTAAAAAAAATGGGCCCCGCCTCCCCGAAGTGAATCGTGAGGAAATGCGACCACATTTCTCGCGCCGAGAATACACGGTGTAGTAATTTTAAGAGCGTAAATTAATGGCGAGATGAGTATTTGTACCGTAACCATTTATTTACACATTCATCAGCCAGCGAACGGTCGAGAATGATGCGTGCACTTCACTGCATTTATATATACGTACGAGCCAACGGACGGGAGAGTGGGGCACAGGGAGGAGAGATAACGAAAGGCGAGTGGAGGAGTAGCCAAGCACTGCACCAAACCTCTTTTACACTCTCTCCGCACACGCAGGAGCTCCGCCGAGCTCCCTAACCTGCCGGCACTCGGACACCGACAGACGCCTGACATACCCCGACTATGAAATGCATATTAACAATGTACGGGGCAGACTTTGCGTACCATGGTCGCGTGCTTCCATACTATATCGGAATAGATGTTTTATAAGCAAGGATATTTTTCCACGATAGAAAAGAAAAACAACGTTGTTTTATTTTCGCCATCACAGTGCTAGTAAGTCCGGAGCGAAATTTGGAAAAGCCGCCGCCACCGCATTCTGCAGCAGAAGAGAGGGTAGTGCATTGTAGAGAGGGATATAATGTGGCCAGATATTCACCCAAAAGGCCGCTACATCCCTCGCCGCACGGGGATTGTTTGATCGGTCGGAGAAACGATCCCCGCCTCCCCCGAGGTCCGAGGAGCCGAGAGGAGGTCGCGTCGACACACTAACCCATGACGCCATTGTCACATGATGCGCGATCCTCGCCTCTCCTCAGGGGGTTCCTCCCTCGTGTGAACACTGCCGCAATAACTTGCAGGTTGTACTAGCAATAGTGTGGCGTAGATAAATGCATGGAAGCCCCGCTTCCTTCGTTCCACTATTAACAAAAGTTGTCGCCGAGCCAATAAAGTTGCTGAAGGAAACTGCGTTTCAAAATGCAGTGACTCAATCAGACTAGTTCTGAAACTGCGTTTCAAAATGCAATTGGCCGATTTAGCGAGAATTAGCATAATATGGGGCTTTAAATTAGCATACTGTGTCACGCCATCCGGGAGCGGACGCAAAACAATGCGCTTAAGTGTTCTAGTACTGATCAAGAGATGGCAGCGCGACAGTCTCCACACTTTTAGGTCAGTGACGTTAGTGTAGTGGCGTGTCCCATAGAGTTTCCTAATATACACTAGAGGGAACTCTGGCGCTAGTGTCTATGGGAGCTGCAACAAACGGCTCTTCAGCAAGCATGGGAATGATGGGTAGTACACACATTTGTCTAATATTTGTACTTCTGGCCTGCTTTCGGCTCCGTGTGTGTTCGTGTGGCTTGGAGCTGTTCTCTTACCAAACAAAAATTAGCAAACGTTTAGTGGTTGCGCTTCACCATCTTATTTTTTAAGACTTACCTTTCCAAATCGGGTCACGAAGTTCAAAAAGGTTGAATCTTTCTCACAAAACAAAACCAAAACACAGCAATAAACGAAGCCGCAAGTACGATTCGCCGCCCGCAAGTACGAAGACTAGGCAAATGTGTGTGCTACCCTGGTCGCTGAACAATCGCAGCGCCAGAGTCCCCACTAGTTAATTTTAGGAAACTCTATGGCGTGTGCGACTTCAGAGACATAAAATCTATGAATAGTTTCGCAACACATATGTATTCAGAAAAATGTGCAATGACGTAGAGTACTTGGATATGCTTAAAAAAAGTTGGTAACCCTTCAGAGTACTTTGTGCTCTACTACGGGAGGGCAGGAAGCCGTCGTAAACACAAGGTTCGATGTGTTTAGAGAAATGTATTCTCACAAACAGTGGACATTAGTAACATTCGAACAGAACATCGCGAAGGAACACAACATGCACAGACGCACCAAAGTTTGTTACAAAAAGATATGTTTACATGTGTTCATTACATGACAAATAAAAAAACACAAATAAAACGTAAACAACTATATGTTACGTATCTACATGGTATTTACATGATATTTCTGCCGTTACTAAAAAAATCCGCCTACCAAAACCAGGCAGGCCGAAAAACAGGCATCACGCGTCTGTCACGGACGAACACAAAAGGGCCGGAACAATTCCGAAGGAATTCCTCCTCACAGAAAAAGAACAGCTCCTCCGAAAGAACACATAGCAGCTCTGTGTACAGTCACTCCGAGATCGGGAAGAGAGCGCGACGGCAACGGCCTGCTGCAACCGCCTCGCAGTCGCAGCGATTGCGCTAAAGACAGTAAGCACGAACAACAATGAGAAGACAGGTGAAACGACTTCGATGTCACTAGTCCCGTTCAATTAGGTAAGCAATCGAAGCAATCGCCGGGATAATTTTAAGGGCTGACGTATTAGCCCCCCGAAAAGCACCAGGAAAGCGCGGACAATTCAGATTTGGTCCTTTTTGGCGTGCCAGCGAACGGCGTCTGTGGTCTAAAGAACGAGTCAGAGCCGAGCGTAGATAACAAAACAAAATTATATTCTCAAATACAGCATGACAAACAACACACAAACTTGCGCACTGTACAGCAAACCAGTACAATACGTCACCAATCAAACAACAGGCTACACCCTAGACAACACTCGATGTCCTGAGGTCGTCCTCATATGGTACAATCGTCCTCGCACAGTTCTCATTGACCTTAGTACTTACTGAGGACGACACAAGCTGGTTTGACCCAGAAACGTCTTTTCGAGTGCTTTCTGAGAACAAGAATTTATCCTGAAAAAGTACTTTTAAGGGCGTTTTATAGAGGACAAAAGCAACGCTCGAGCGCCGGTTCAAACGTTTTTTCGAGTGCTTTCTGAGGACAACAATTGGTCTGGAAAAGGTCCTGTGAAGGACCTTTTGGGGATGACAGAACATTGCACTGAGCACTTAGATATAATTCCTCAAGACCTTTGCGCACCAAATAGATGCATTCCATATGTGAAAACTTTCTTCACACGTTCGTTTCATACAGTCATAAAGTTATTGTATATTTTCGCCTCGTTTGTTTCTTTTTTGGCAGAAATTTTTCATATTACGCGTTTCGCCTTATGAGACACGCGTAAATAATTGGCTTAGGTATTGAACCTAGTGTTGCGAAATGTCAATTTTAAACAGTGTGTTCCCAAATGTCACTGCCTTAAATTAGTCATTATATGCCACTGTAGCACGTAATAACGAACTAGCAGCTGGCAACAATTGACTATGCGGCACCATTTTAGATAGTCAAGTAGCCAAGCCATTCCAAGCCAACTGACTGTCAAAATGGCAGCGGCGGCCCTGTCAAGGAAGGTGAAGTGTACTAGTGGAAGTTCGTCGTCTTTGTTGTTTGTGTGCATGGTTAAAAATGAGATATGTGTGAGTCATAGGTGATGACGCCTGGTAAATTGCCGTGTTAATGGGAGCACTGGGCTGCACAACGTTCAGACTGATCATGGATGCATTGTCACCAGCAGACCGCGGCGAGGTGTGGTTCGAAGCAGCCTGGAACACCAGATATCAATTGTGCTTCGAAGCAGCATGGTCTGAACGTGGAAGGATCTACTTCGCATCTGACACATGACCTGACCTCGGGCAAGTCAAGTCAACGCCGCTGTCGAGTGTACTGATAGGCTGTCAGAGCGGAGCCTCTAACACTAATGAGTGCATTGGGTGCGATACACGTGGTGATGAAGACACTGTGTCAAACTTTCGAGGAAGATTACAAACGTAGTTGATTGACCTGTGTTGACTGTCTTAATACTGCTTTTCTTTTTTCAGACTATACGCCGACTCGAATGCCTGACAAAACTGTCAGTTGTGATTAATTACTGTTAAATAAATTTCAGTCAACAAGCTTTGTTTGTTTTGTCACCTGTATGTTGATTAATACAGTATATATACACGAGACCTCGCAGGTGTTTTTCTTTTGATGTATGGAAATATCATGAAAAGAAGTAAATCCTAAATAGTATCACTGCCCACAGTACCGAACCGGCCACACAATCGTTGTTCTGAAAAGATACTAAAAAAGTCCTGAAGTGTTGAATTGAGGATGTGTTGAGGTTGTTATGTGTATGGACAAAGGGACGGGATTATTGCCATTCTAGTACCATAAGAGGACATTCTGAGGGCATCATATCGTCCTCACAAAAGCATACTGAGGACGTCTTGAGGTTGTGTTTGTGTTGTCTGGGACAGTACAACTAGCTAAACTCAAAACAACGGACACAAACAACGACACGCACTAGAATGCAACCTCGTGCATTAACCAACCAACTAAAAAGTTCGTAAAGCGTATCCAGTCCAAAGTTCTTGGAATAAAGCATGAATGCTTCTTTTCTATAGGAAACACTCGAAGTCAAGCGCTGTTGTCATTCCGCTGCTCTTGAAGTTTATCTTCCCGAAAAACTTGCTTCGTCCGATGTCCGCACTCCGATAAGGTAACTTCTTCGCCGGTAACACGTTGGCCACTCACGTGCTGCGACTGCAGAATGCGTCTTCGCCCACGGCGGTAAACACCCAACTTTCTTCTGCTTGTAGCACAGGCCTTCGCCCGCAGGTGGAAAGCCTCTTCATATTCTGCTTTGTCACTGAAGACATAAGCCTTCGCCTGGTGGCAGAATACTCTCTTCATTTACTGCCCTACGCACACTAGCGCAGACCCTCTTCAACTCCTGCTCACCACCCTCCACTGCTCGCTTATATAATTTCGCCCTGGGTTGTGAAAGGGTCGCCGGTGCGCTGTACAGTGAAAACTGGGGAAGGGCCGAGACTTTTCTGGAACTATCCGCGACATGTGATGCAACCATGTAGTTACGCTTTCCTTCTCGAAGCTTCTGGTATCGCTCGGCGATAAGTGCGAGGAAATTCGTCAGCGTAGCGACGCTTTCGAGGGGGAGAGGCGGCGCACCCGAGGAGTCCTTTAGTGCTTGTTTTCTTCTGATGAAAAACTGCTCTCGGATAAGGAGCTCCCTAAGCTCACCGTGCTCCTGTGATGTCCCTGAAAGTCTCATCCATTTGTCAAAATAATCGCTAAGTCGGGTGGTGTACCGCGTAGCCGCCTCACCATCACCTTGTTTTCCCGTCTAAAATCTGTCTCGAAAGCCTTCCACAGTGAATCTGAATCGCTTCAGCAAAGCAGCTTTCACTTTTGCATAGTTAGCTGCATCGGTTGGTGTCAGCCTACCGTACACACTGAGAGCTTCGCCACTCAAGCAAGTACTCAGAGCAGTTGGCATGATGGCTTGTTGGGTCTCATTATACTGTGTCCTACTAAGAAAATGAGCTCTTAAATGTATTTCTTTCCTTCATTCATAGCGAGGGTCTCGTTCGCACAGACTTGGTGTCTTCAGGTAGTATACGAGAGATTATTGGTCAGCTGTCAGGTCATAATAAACTCATGGGCTATGCGATGCCAAACAGGCGCACAAAAATGTTTCATACTCACCATCATGGCTACTTGCGGCACTGACTGACGCTCCCACGTTTAATACAGTGGGCTTGGCAGCAGCATTCCTGGCATGATGCTCTACCCTTTTCGCTTCATGCTGCAGGCTGTCACCGTTCTGCTGGGAGCCTCTTCGTGGCCGCACTACTACGCTTCGCAGACGACGCATGCGCACAGACTCGTGGCCTTTGGCTGCGTGTCATCTTCGGAAAGTGATAACTTCGCCCTGGATGGATTGTGTCTGCTGCACGCCAATGACTCAACATGGTTGCTATCTTCGGTGACGTCACCTCACGTGGGAGAATCGCCGGCTATAAGAGCGTCAGCGGAACGGGACTTCACCAGTGGGCTTGGCAGCAGCATTCCTGGCATGATGCTCAACCCTTTTCGCTTCATGCTGCAGGTTTGTAATTATTCATGCGTTCAGTGTTTTCATAGTGATGACCCATTTCTGGTGCTGTTGCCCTGCCCACTTCGTTTAAGGGGTGTAATTTCTGCTGTTTGTTCTGTGCCGCTAGATCTGTTGAGATGCGGGGATGTAGAGGCAAACCCAGGTCCTACAGAGCAGATGTTGTCAGAACTGTTAAATGGTCAGGCACAAATTACTGCCTCGCTTGACGCCATAAAATGCTCTCAACTTGGAATCGAGAAAAAAATTTCTGATTTAACCCAGCGCATAGAAGGGGTTGAAGCACAGTTATCTGCTTTAGCTACCCTGACAAGTAAAGTACAAGGTATTGAGATTGCTATGTCACAACGAGATGAACAGATTTGTATGCTTGTATCGAAAGTTGACGATCTCGAAAACAGATCCCGCAGAAATAACTTAATTATATATGGAATAGAAGAACCTGCTAGAGAATCTAACGAGGAACTACTGAATGAAGTAACAGAATGTTTTCAGAAAAACCTTGAGGTAACGACATCCGCCATTGAACGATGCCATAGGCTTGGCCGTAAGGTTGGAAATAAGCCACGTCCAGTAATCATAAAGTTTCTAGATTATCGGGAAAAGACTTCTGTATTAACGAACGCATTTAAGCTAAAGGGAACTACGATGTCTATTTCTGAGGACTTCTCTAGCAGGGTACGGGAAGTACGAAGAAATTTGTGGAAGAGCGCGGCTGAAGAAAAGAGAAATGGCGCAAAGGTTAAGCTAATATATGACAAATTGAGCATTGATGACACCCTGTATGGTTGGAATGAAACCGAAAAATCGCGCTTTAAACTTTAAAAGAAGAAGGGAAACCGACGTCGTGATCCTGTATCTGAGCCATTAAGAATCCTAAATGTAAATTGCCGAAGTGTGGTAAACAAAGCAACTGAATTAGAAATATTGCTTCTTACTCATGATCCAGACTTAATAACACTTACAGAAACATGGTTGCATAGTACAATATTTTATAGTGAAATAATTTCACCTGGTTATAGTATGCTAAGAAAAGATCGCGAAAGTAAGGAAGGAGGCGTTGCAGTTGTATTTAAGAAATGTCTCAAAGTAATTAGGATGCCAGATATTCCACAAGTGGAAGACTTATTCTGCAAAATGTACCACAATAATATTCAATATATTGTAGCTTCCATATACAGACCCCCGACCTCGTCCATTGAAGTCATCAATGAATTAAAAAAATATCTGTGCACTCATGCTAAGTCAGGAGCTCGGATAATTTTATCAGGAGATTTCAACCTACCAGATATAGATTGGACCTCTCTTTCAACTACTAAGCATAACGATATCATAGGAGAAGCAATGCTCGACGTTGCTTTTACTTTTGATTTGTTACAAGTTGTTCACAATTTCACTAGGGTGCAGGGAAGTTCGAAGTCAGTACTAGATCTCTTTTTTGTTAGTGGATGTATTAAGTCTTCGGCCACCTGTGAAGTGGTTCCTGGTATTTCTGACCACAGTGCTGTACTATTGACCCTGGCAAATGACTCTATGGCACGGAAACAAAAAGCGTCATGTTTTCGAAATTTTTTGCGAGCTGACGATACATCAATTATAGATCTTCTCTCCCTAAACTTCGACTCGTTTTTAAACAGTACTGCTGATGTGCAAGCCACTGGGACTCATTTAAAGATTTAGTGAATGAATGTATTGATCGCTTCGTTCCATGTGTTGTTAAAAAGAAGAAAGAAAGGAACCCCTGGATTTCTCGGGACACGTTGCATCTCAAAAGGAAGCTAAAACGATTAAAGAAGCGTCGTAGTCTTGGGAATTTCACTGGTATAAATGAAGAGATTTCAGAAATTGCAACTAAACTAAAACACCAAATCCATATTGACAAACAGCTGTATTATGGTGAATCATTACCAAACTTCATTAAAACGTGTCCTGAGAGATTTTGGCGGAGCATTAAGCCTACATCTACTGAATGTAATGTTTTTGTAATTGATGGCGTTGATGTGCATGATAGTAAGGTTATTTCAAATGCCTTTAATCAACAATTTAAATCGGTTTTCACCATTGACAATAATGTTCTTCCCTCATTCGATGCAGATTATCCACCTATACCTGACGTTGTTACCAGTGAGCACGGCATTCTAAATATGCTACTTAAACTCAATGTTACAAAGACACCCGGACCGGATAGCATTCCAAACGCATTTTTAAAGCGTTATGGCGAGTGGATCGCCAAATATCTGTATGTTTTATTTTCAAAATCGCTACACGAAGGTCGAGTACCAGATGATTGGAGGGCCGCCAGAGTCAAGCCTCTTTATAAGTCGGGTAAAAAGCAACTTATCTCAAATTATCGTCCTATTTCATTAACGTCAACTACCTGTAAGCTTATAGAACACATAATACATACGCATATCTCTGAGTTTCTTAGTAAGCATAATATCTTAACAAAACACCAGCACGGATTCAGAAAAGGCTATTCAACCTGTACGCAACTTGTCGAGACAATTCACGATTTCGCAACTTCAATTAACAATGGGACACAAACTGACGCCATTTTTATGGACTTTTCAAAAGCGTTTGACAAAGTCTCACACAAGAAATTACTTTTTAAATTAGAGAAAACACTTAAAAATCCGTGCCCAATAAAATGGATAGCAGACTACCTTATAAACCGTAAACAATTTGTTGTTTTTAACGAATGCTGTTCAGAAGAGGCAACCGTTGACTCTGGCGTCCCACAGGGTACGGTTCTTGGACCCCTTTTGTTTTTAATTTTTATCAATGATATTGTGAATGAAGTTCCTGTAAAAATCAAGTTGTATGCAAATGACTGTGTCATATATTCTGAAATATCTAATGTAACCGATCAAATCATTCTGAATAGTGCCTTTTATAACATTGTGAAGTGGTGTGATTTATGGCAGATGTTAATTAACTTCGATAAAACAGTATTTATGCGAATAACTCACAAGAAAAAACCCTTACTATTTAATTATTCCACCGCAGGTTTCACCCTTTCTGAGGTAACTAACATTAAGTATCTTGGCATTTGGATTACCGATGACCTTAGCTGAACTAAACATATTGACTCCGTAATTACAAACGCTAACCGAAAACTATTCTTCCTTCGAAGAGCTCTAAAACATTCTAATTCCACGGTGCATACGCTAGCGTACAGGACTATCGTTCGCCCAGTGTTAGAATATGGAGTGATTGTTTGGGATCCCTTCACTAAAGCGAACATAACTAAATTGGAAAACGTGCAGAAGAAGGCAGTCCGCTTTATATTTAATAGCTTTGGACGCACCTCTATAACTGAACTCCTACATCGTGCCAATGAGCCTTCAGTTACCGAAAGAAATCGTTTATTACGACTACAATTTCTTTACCAAATAATTAAAGGGCATTATAAGCTTGATGTTTCCAACATCATTTCTTTTTCTTCTGGGTACGCCACCCGCCAAAGGCATCAACTTACAATAACCCCTTTCCGGTCCCGAAATAACTGCTTCAAATATTCCTTTTTTTCTCGTACAGTAACTCAGTGGAATGGATTAACTAATAACCAAGTGACGGAGCCGTCCTTAGAGTTGTTTGCAGCAAATTTGACCTGATTGTTCACATTATGCTGTTCTTTTTTTTGTTTGTTTGTTTGGTTTATGCAATCTTGAGTGCCAACATTGTCAAAATTATATTTGTAACCACCCTGCTAAAATCTCTGTAGTAGGGATTGCAGTATGAATAAATAAATAAATAAATAAATATCGCATAAAGTGGATTGAAAGATGGCCGCTGTGGTAGCTCCGTTAGTAGAGCATCGGACGTGTTATTCAAAGGTTGCAAATCTGCTTCCTGTCTACGGCAGGTCATCTTTTTGTCCACTTTTCTTTCTTCACATTTACATTACAAAACCAAAACAAGGCATATTGTGAAACGAAGGACATTTAACTAGGTTAGCAACTAGGTGGTGAAAAAAATCTGAGTGCCTTCGCAACAATTGGCAGACGCTGATTTGCGAAATGATGTGCCTGGAAAATGTACCCATATTTTGTGAAATCCTGCAATGTCGAATGTCATACACGATGGTGGGAACATGTTTGCTGTAAGAAATATCTAAATACGCACCGCTCCTACAACTACCCCTCAAACCTCCAAGAATTACACAGATGAATTGTACACATACCACGTGCACTCACACTGCAGAAAGAATGACATATGTCATGGTATTTGAGCACACGCTCTGCTTAATTATTGTAATGTGCAAGGCTCACTAGTGCCATTAATATAACAACGAAAAATCCCATGCCCTCGCCAAAAAGCGTTTGTTTTTTCTTTTGCACTCGTGTAACAGAACAGTAAACTGTTTATTTAGATGTATACATTATTAGTTGCCCAACAGCACATATTTCTTAACTAAAAATAAAAGACAGCACATACATTTCTTAGCATGAAACCAACACCACCTTGAGCCTCTTTGACATGTAAATATTTGCTATTTTCTTTCATATTAGATTTCCTATTAAATTGTATATTGTGACTAGTTTTTCGTCAGGCTACTTTATTACACCATTAAGTAAATTGCTAGTAAAATATTGTTTGCTATAGGCTCAGTGCTTCATTAAAGATGTGCTGTTTTATTTATGAAAGTATCATATATAACAGCTTCTTGATGCAAGCCAAAAGATCATTGAAGGTACTTCAGTAAGCTATTACCATCTCTTAATACAAAATAAGCCTCTGTTTTCAAAGTAGGTAACAAGTTATATGAATGCCATCCTAAGTTTTTTTAAAAAAATGGTGACAAATTTTGAACAAAATGAACCAGGATAATTAACAGGTCAGGTAGACTCTCCATTAAATAAATTATGATACAGTTGGCATTACTTAGCAATAATCAGTGTATTTAAGAGATATATTTATATGAGGGCAGGTTCGAAATATGCTTGAGTCATGCCTTGCTTGTTAAAAGGCATTTGTATCTTTTATCACAGATAATAAGGTGCTCTATAATTGTCAAGGCATTATGGAAAATCAATATGCATTAAAATGCTTCTAAATTTCATGTATTTATGTTACCTGTAATGAATCGAATCATATTATTTCAGGAGTGACAAGTCAGCATGAGCACTACAATAACAGAGCTGAGCTAGTTGGTTTGTGTTTCTGTTGAGAGACAGGGCGTGCAAACATGGACACCAGAAAGAAATAAAGGTGCCACAAATGCCAACTAACAACTGAAAAGATGTACAGCAGCAGAAAAGAAAGCAGACATGCAAACTTGCCTGTGCACATCTCATGTGTCCGTGTTTGCATGTCGCATATTTTATTTTGCCCTTGTGATAACTACAATCTAGTGGTAAAGATTCTAACTTACACATATTCAGCTCAGTTTAAGTGCTTAGTTATATCTCTATTGCTTCAGTGCTAAATGCCTGCTCAAGTCATTTCACCTAAGGACTATGGATCATGAAAATGTTTCTTATATATCACTTGCAGAGAAATTGCAACTAATTCATGACTTCATACCTTTCATGGGAGCCATTACTAGGTAAAATGTCAAGCATTAAGCTAAGCAGATTTTGATAAAGAACCAAAGCTTTTATAAATCTCATTTATACTACTTGATTCACATACATACTTAAATTTACTGAAGAAATTGTGTTTCTAAGTTGTCCCATGTCTCAACAGACAAAACTTGCTTTTCAGCTACTGTAAGGTCGGCTGGTGTATCTTCACATGCTGAGCCATCTTTCTGTGAAGCCCATGCTTTTATTACAAAAGTGTATCTGCTGTGGTTGCTAAATAACTATGACATTTTTATTGGCGTGACCAGTTCATCTGGTAGTATCCTGGTCGTGAATAATAGTGGGTGTTAGACAGAGCATCATAAATGAGTGACCCGAAACAAACTATATTTCGAGCAAGTTTATTTGCTTTAAGTACATAAGAACTACGTTTAATCTATTACAATGAAAACTGTTGTGTGTGACGTCATCATTTATTGCAATAGGGAAAGCAGAGTCAAACGATACTTGGGGAGTGGGGGGGGGGGGTCCTTGGTGTCACACCACTTCATGTTCTGCCATCTAATGTTGAATAGAATTTCCAGTGGATTTTTCTGGCTCTCTTCTGAAAGTGAAAATAGCAGCAAGACAAAGGCAATTAAAGAAACAGCACACTGCAGGGTATTTCTAAGCTTCTGTAGAAGCTTAGAAACTTTATTAGGCACTCCTCCTTGAGCATCTTTAAACAAAAGCAAAACTATTTCTTCATGTGATTGCCGACAGCAAATTCCACACCTACCGAGCCAAAAAAAAAACATGTTTCTTTCTGAACCATTTTTATTAACAAGTAAACTCGTTCAAGCAATGTGGCACACATTCTAACTCGAAGTTTCAAAAATTTTATGAGGCAATACTCACAGCAGGCATTATACTAGTATTAATAATAAATACCATACTATTCATCATATAATCAAACTATAGATGCAGGCTGTAAAATTACACCCTAATGTTATAAATATGTGTTCACTTTGACTGTGCAATATTTTCATAGTTAAGAAGTAAACTACAATCACATACAGCATAAGACACTTAGGTTGGTAGCCGAACCCCTTTATAAGAGAAACTGTCGTAAGAGACAAACGGGTGTAAGAGACATCAGTGTGCCTACAGTAAAATACAGGTTGATAAGAAAATGCATACGAGGTACCTTGCTTATAAAAGACATCTAATATAAAAGAGAAGAATTGCTACCTGGAGCATGCCTCTTATAAAGGAGTTTAACTATACAACAAAGCAGCAGGTTCAAACCAACCGTGTAATGAGTTCAGAGATAACCGCAGGAAGGGAGCTATGGCAACATCAGGAACATCTAAACCCTTGAGATTTCTTTCTATTGGTGCTTTTTGCTCTCTGACAAAATGTGGTTGAAAAAAGTCACCACGAAAAAAAGATCACTCGTAAATTAACAAGTAGGCTAAAGATCTCAAGTCAAAAGAAAAACTGGTCCAATAGCTTGTGCAGAAAAAGATGCCAGGCCTGTGTGCAAGACGTAGCATAATCACAGCATAAGCGGGAGGAGTGGCCTTCCATAGAGCCCTCAGTAAACTTTGTTGGGGTGCCCACTGCTGGTACACTAACTAGGTACCCACAACACCAATCGGCATCATTTTGCATAGCAACAAAGTACCCAGTGTGCATCTGTAAGGTGTTTATGTAGCTTGCACACTTTGTTGATGCTCTGGTCAATGAGGATGGCGAATTATGGTTCGGCCCTTCGTAACGAGTGGGAAGCTTTCAACCATCCACTGAATAAGCAGTTCACATGAAGTGATGTCTTGTGCAAATCTACCCTGCTTCCATGCAATTAATGTGATTAATTTTCTAATACTATGCTTGCAAAGGGTGTTTTTGCAAAGAATATTCAAGCACTTGAACGACTTTATGGCGGAATGCATGATCACTATCTGGATTTCAGCTTGAACTGCTTAAACACTGAGCTTTCTTTCTTACTAAGGATGACAGCTGCAATGGACTCTGGTGGCAGTTGCAGACAACCTTACCACTGAAACTGGCTATTGTGAGCTCATAACTTGCACTGCCAAAAGTTTCTTTCTTTTGTGTTTAGTCATGACACAGCTGTCTGATAGCATTGTTTGCTTATCATGAAAAAAAACCGCATACTTCAGCAGTGATTATGGCACAGTTTCTAGCAAAAGCACAATCTTGGACCAAATTAATCATTTGCTTGAACCAAGCTAGGCACTGGGGCCATTACTTAAATTTTGTACTTTTGAGCAACAATAAGCCTCACATTATACGCTATGACTTTCATGCACCAGTTCAAATTGACAACTTTCTTTTGACGAAGACAGAGCAACACGTTTTAAAAGGCTTGCTGGATGAAGAAGACTTGAGAGACTTAGAGTTGGCTGCTGTCTGTACAATCTTCTACTATAGAGGCACTCAACACTTTTTATATGGCCTCCGATGGGCACATGTTTATTTCAGCTTATATCAGCTGGATACACTCTTCAATTGCAATGTACTCTTTAAATTATAAAGACCTTTAAACCGTGAAGTCTTTAAATTATAGACTATATTATAAATTATAAAGTCCTAACTTTTCGAAAACCTTAGGTCTGGATCATCGCTTGGATGTTCCCTTGAATCTCCCATCATCTTGAATCATGCCCTCTCATCGCTCTCTCACTAGACAAGAAAACCATGACTAGGGGGCACTTCTGCCTTCCAAAAAGTGTTGCAGAATGTCTATTATTTATTGCACATGGCGCTCGATCTCCCATTTGTTTACATGGTGACCTTGTGGCTGGCTGCACACTAGCTGTCTCTCCCACGCTTCTTTGTTCCTCGTGCCATTGCACTGAGAATTTACTAGCCCAAGTCCCTATTATGCTGCATTCCACTTCCTTTGCACTGCCCTGAACAATACTGCTCATGCTTTTCCTTATTACTTGTGGCACTTGTGCAAGAGAGGCTAGCCTTTATTGTTACTGTGATTTCATTCGGACCTCGTTATGCACTGCTTATCTGCTGTACCTAATGCTGAATCATCAATTAAAAATGACACCAAGGCTATGTTATGCTGAACATCAATAACAAGACCTTTTGCAACTATCAGCTGAAGGTATGCGGTAGATGCGAGCAAAAACATTGCCAGAAACATCTTGTATCTTCGGGATAAACAGTTTCTTAATGTCTGATGAAACAGAAATATCCTACTTTCTTATGAACACTTAACATCAGTCTTCACACCTAATAAAACTCATCACATGGCTAGTTCTTTCTGATAGTAAACTTAGTATGCGTGAAAAATTTATGCACCTGGAAGCATCAGAGAAAGCCGTACTGATTAGCAAATGAGCAAATGTCGGAGAGCCTGATGTCAAGAATATAAATCTAGGACTGTCAGCAAGAAACCGAGAAGCTGTGGGTTAATTTCACTTTTTGTGACATCATATACAAGTGCACATGCATATATTTATTTTGTTAAGCAAGGTAAACTACCCGCGCTTAGTGACCTAAAATGTGTGTTTGAAAATGTATGACTGTCAAATTCTAAAAAAGGCTGATTTGCAGTTCAAAACTGAGGCTTTAGCTGGTCCAAAGTGTGTGCCAAATTGATTAATATGGATTGCATCACTAAGTATGTGATAAACCACACCATTTGAAAGGACCCCATGCAGGGCATGTGCCTATTTGTAATTTCATTTTAAAGAAAAGTAATGAAAGTGAATTATATTACTGCAGGTACTGCCTAACCTTTTTGAAATTTTATTCACCAGCACACCAAAATTCAGAGCTTCAATAGTTGACGTAGATAGTCAGAGTAGATAAGAAACAGAGCTAGGAGCAGATCAGAAACAATGCTTTTCACCAGTACAGAAGTGGCAAATCTGGGCTTTGTTTGTCCAATGAAGGTTACCGAATATCAGCACTAAAGATGTTAATTTGCATCGGTGCCCATATTTTAAAGGATCCACCTGTTGAGGTGGTTCAATGCCAGACTAGTTCGTTTTTCTTCAGTGTGCTTGATTGTTCATATTAATTGGCTTTGGGCCTTCCATACACTTTTCATGCATATTTAATATAGAATAATTCTTTTCTGTTTTTTTTTAACTCGCCGTGATTTTTAGTCCTTACTTGTCATACGCGCGGACATTAAGATGCTGTGTTGGTCAATTTTTCCCTATGCAATCTCACACTGCTTGCTATGATTTCTCTGCTCATACTTTTTTACCTTGTTTATGATCAATTAGCTGCCTAATTGTATTCTTCGCTTGATTTTCACGCAGCGTCGGGAGGGACAGTGACAGTTGACAGCGAGAGGGTTCACCTAGTGTCAGATGCTACACCATCGGTGTTTCCGAACTGTCCATCTTACCTGAGCAAGAAATGCAATCGTCGAGAATCTCCTGTCTCGAAACAAGCTCGAATGAAAGACGAGGCTTTGAGCAAAGCGTATAAGGACTCTACATGCACAAAAAGATGCAAAGAGGAGAGAAATATTGTGTCCTCTTTTGCACACTTAAAAGGCAAGCTTTCTGATGTCTGCAATAATGATTTCTAGACCATCAAGGCCAACGATCATTGTGCGATGTTTCTCCGCATAGAGAATAATTATTCACCACATGTGAGGTTCTCCATTACTGTGCTTGCTGATCTCTCACTCGCAGTCTCAGCAGGTACGATCAAGCTGCTTTCATTAGCTTGCGGAAACTCAGTGCGTGACCTCCGTACGTTTTCATCACTGGTACAGCTGCTGGAAAAACACATGACTGAGATGCCTGAAGTTGCAATTGCAATGAAAACAGTGTCATGAAGTGTTGCAGCACATTAGCTCGCACTGAATGAACTGTCCCAAGATAGTCGCATGACCTAAGAACACAGTCCTTTGTTTTATCTGCTAAATGAGCAAATAGCTCTCACACTCGCTGCCCCCATTCATCGCTACAGTGCTGAAACATTGGTGTTTTCAAGCATGCTGTACTCCATAACTCCGCATGCTATATAACTTTGACAAATCAGCGTCAATGTTGACGTTGCCTTACCCATCAACATTTCGCCTCGCTTGTTCCAAGCATGTAGCCAATCCACTATATGAGTGAAACGAAGCCGGTGCATGCAGCCGCACAAAAAGATAGCGACGCTACTGATTGATAAAATCCATATCAAGTCATACTTAGATTATAAAGGGGGCAGCATAGTTGGATCTACAGCCAATTCTCCAGAGGCAGTCACAACAGCTCATGTTTTCATGGCTCAGTCGCTCCTATAACTAAACAAAGATGTGCTACACATTCTACCCATTTCCAAAATGACTGCCGAATTCAGCTTAAGTTCAGCAAGAAGATAATTTTCAAAGTAGAATCTCTAGGCCTCAGAGTAATTGTTCTGATTACAGACAACAATTCACTCAATCGGAAAATGATGCTGTTTTTTGCAGATAAACATGAAGTAAGAATTGTGTATCCTGATCTAGCCAACACAATTCGGCCTCTTTTTTGTGTCATCGACCTCGTGCATATACTCAAACACATTAGGAACAACTGCATAAATCAGAAAAACAAAAGAACATGCTTCAACTTTCCTTAAATGAACCTATTTGGAGTATTGCCCGCCCAGAATGAAAGCAGCATTATTTGGAGCTGACAGCTATATTCACTGGAGCAGGCATCTCTTTTTAAGCTTGAGTACATACTAACTTCCAAGGCAATCAATCCAACACCTATAGAAAGACAAAATGTAAAGTTGGTGTTAAATGACATTAATCCATTTGTATCTAACACACTTGTGATGCGTGGCAATGCCCTTGAAACAACATGTGCTCATTCAACAGCCCTCTTCATCAAAATCATAGATGAAACATAATCATTGTGAAGACTCTTTTTAAGGGTCGCAGACTGAATGACATCCTTCAAAATTCTGTAAACTCGAGGGAAGATTAACAGCTAGTTTTTCTTAGTTGCATGATAGACTGGCTGGACACTTGAATCAGCATTAATATGAGCAGTGGCTGCTTGACAAAAGAAATACATTCTGCATTCAGACTCACTTGCTACTCTCTTGTTGAGCTGTCGCGGTACTATTTGGAAGAACTGAAGTTCAAGTACGTGTTGCTAGGAAAATTTCAAACTGACATTTTTGAAGATTGCTTCGGTCACTACGGTCAGCTTGCTGGAACACAATGTCATGTTTCTGTGCGGCAGTTTATGGAATCAGAAAAGAAATTTAGTCTCCAAAAGCTGTTGATGCTTCCACAACCAAACAGACAAAGCAAAAATGACGCAGAAGTATCTATACACAACTTCTCTGTTCACATCTCAAATGAAGAAATTTCTAGTCGTTGCCTACATCGCTGGATATTGTGCTCATTCAGTTGTGAAGAAGCTGTCGTGTGCACTTTGCAGCAGCATACTTGTTCTTGAGAACAGGAACACAGATATGGAAGCTAACGCAATGATTGACAACTAGTCAAAAGGAAAGTTCCCGCAGCCATGTACTGTGCACATGGTGTCGATGACAACGCTTATTGTCGAAAACCTCACCAAGAGAGAGAATGCAAAGGTATTCTTCACGTCGAACAACCTACGTGGCATTGTCAGCGCCATTACCACCGCACTGCTTGGAGATGTTGAGTTAGAGACTTGCGGAAATGGCCATATCTCTGAGACTATCGTGCGGCATGTAGTGCATGTTGCAACAAATGACGCTTTGAAAAACTTTTGTAGTCTTCAAAATGACACCATATCCAAAGCACCGCACAAAAAAATGGCTGCTGACAGAAAATTGAAAACCTTGAGCAAGAAGTGAGGTGAGATGGTTGCAGCCTTTCGTCCTAATAAAACCATTTCTACAAGTGCATTTCTGACTATCTTACAATTTAATGCCTGTAAAGTGTTAAGGCAGGCGTAAGCATATTAGAACCTTACTTGAAGGCACAGTAAACTGCATTGTCACTATTATACACAAGTTTGCTTGTTCAGGTGCAGACCACACAGGAAAAGAACAAAACAAAAAAGGGACACTGGCTTTCAATAAGCGCCCATAACAGCAGATATAACGAGAACTAGAAGCGACGGCGGCCGGTGGTGGTGGTGGTAGTGGTTACAATGAAGAGAAAAAAGGCACCTAATGTCTGTCTGCCTTCAGGCGACACGGCGCAGTGCCTTATAGGGGTGGGGGGAAGGAGGGATAAAAAGAATAGAAGGAAAATAGACGGTGAAGAAGCCAGCCAAGCGAGAGAAAAAAGAAGGAGATAGGAAAGTGGGGATCCGGTCGAAGCAGTCCAAGGGCGGGGCGCCACAATGCGAGAGCTGCACGGCTTCAGGAGACCGCGGAGGGCGAACCGTCGGCGGGAGCTACGAAGTCGGAGATCGCGAGGGCACAACCGTCCAGCTTGAAATCCTGCGAGCGAATCTGCCGGGGTGCTCGTGGGCTACTAGCGTGACGTCGCGCTCTCCCTGGTGGTGTTGATGTGATATGGAAAACGCATGCCGATCTCATGTGACTAGAGGTGGAAAGGGGGGGGGGGGCTGAATTGCGCGTGCGCATGCCTGTGGGCGTGCAGACAAGGACACGAGAGATCTGAACATTACAAACGTTCAAACAAATACGTCTTTGCTCCAGTCCTGTACAGCTTCATGTTCGTTCGCGAGTACTGTACCAATTGAATTCCTCAGCTTTTCGCCAAATTGCCGGCAAATCTTGGTTATTGATCTTGTTTGAGGCATTTAGGTGCGCTTATCGCGGGCGTGAACGGTTGCTGTGTGATTACCGAACGACGAGCGATATAATCGCATTGCGTGGAAAGGGTGTGGGTAGGAAGGGGGATGCGGTGGCGGAAAGGTCGAAAACAAGTAATCTCAAGACCTTTGGTCTCTGACATCGAGGAAAGTCAGCGGTTCGGCGTTATAGAACGCTGTCACTTAATCAAAATGGACATTGTATACATGCATTATGACGCCCACGGAAAAATGTGTTTTTAAACCGTGGTATTGGCGACGTCGACGTACCAGGGGGGCGCTTGTAGCGACGTCGCGGTGCGTAGGCTCTGCCCAGCTCAAAGCTCGCCACCACCTTCTATGTTCACCAGACAACTGGCACAGCAGGCTGCAAAGCTACCTCCGAGCACAGCGCGTTGCATCAGTGACTCGGAGTGCCTCCCGCGCGAACGGAGGCAGCGTTGCAGCTGCTGGGCCAGTTATCACGTGACCAATTTTCGGTATTCACTCGTTAACATCGTATACCTCTTGAAGGGGTGGATATTACGCATGAATAGTTTAAAAAGACAATTATAGAAATAGTTAAAACTAATTAACTTTGCGAATTATTCACCGTGTGGTGTACATTGCATTTTATGAATTTTAATCCGTGCGTTTGCAAGAGATATTTACTTGAAATCGAACCTGGGTGTAGCGCGTGCTGATTTGTATATATGCGCCATCAGACATGCGTTGACGAACGCCATCACACGATTTGGGTGCACGTTAAAGAACCCCAGGTGGTCGAAATTCCCGGAGCCCTCCACTACGGCGTCTCTCATAATCATATATGGTGGTTTTGGGACGTTAAACCCCACATATCAATCAATCAACGCCATCAGACATGCGTTGGTCCTCCACCTGAACAGTTTGCCAAACCGTGCTTTTAAGCTGATACCCCTACACTTCTTCATCTCAATGAAGTATTGAAAGCTTCATTGACCACTCATTTTATATCAGAAACACGATTTCGGAGTCTGGCTTTCGAGCACTCCATAACTGGATTAAAAGTTAATTAATTTAACTTTCTTTATTACTGTTCCAAAAGCAACTGTTGAAACAACTAAGCAATTGATAAAGAGGCCTACATCAGGAAGTGGCGAAGCGGAGTGGATGTCACCACTAAACTGCCAGTGGTGCTCGATTGCTTAACCAAAGGTCGTGGAATCGAATCCCGGCCTCGGCGGCCGCAATCCGGCGGTGGCGCAATGCTAAAGGCCCGTGTACTATCAACAGCCATAATTTGCGGGACCCGAAATATATATATATACACTGTCCAGTAGATCCTCCGTGAGCGGTCACAACGTGGTTTATTTCGACCTAGAGTCTGGCCTTCCTGATGAAAGCCAGACTCAAGGCCGAAACGTCGAAATAAACCACGTTGTGACCGCTCACGGAGGATCTACGTACTGGACTATATGCAACGCTACGGCCACTCAACCACCATGCCTGCCTATATATATATATATATCTTTACCGATTATTTATTAGGAACAAATCGAGTCTAATTCGTATTGAGCCCTTCGTACAGTGAGTTCATGGCCGCTTTCAGACGTATGCATCTAAAGAAACTGATTTCAGCCTTAGCCAAACCAGAAATGCAGAAGCGCCAAAGTAGGAGGACTAGAAACAGCGTGTCTCTATCAAGGTGCGAGACGTTCACTCCGAGAAAGTTCAAGAACGCCGCGAGGGAAGGTGCACGCACGGCAACGTGTAGCATGTAGTACGGAAAAATGAAACCGCAGTTGAAGCTTCCAGATATCATATCGAGCCTCATTTCAGCAACGCGCGAGGTCTACCAATGCACCGCTTGGCGGTGCTGTACTTCAGCTGCCGAAGCACAGTTTGCGGATCTAGCACGCTCACAAGTGCTCAGATGGCTGCATGGACGGCCGCAACAACCCGCCTGCGTCGCCGTGCTAGTTGTCGAACTGACGATGCTTGCCATAGCCGCTTCGCGGTAATAATCTTGACTCAGAATGAATAGGCACTTTTAGAATAGCGTACGCAAAGCTCCGGGTATTTCAGTTTTGGCGAGTCTTTCAATTAGGTTTTTTGTCTCTGGAGGCGTTATTGGGTTTTTATTTTCGTTTCTAAGGCACACACTGCAGCCATATGCAACTTTGGTTTCCGTAAGGTTCACTGCACGAAGTTGGAGGCATAGAGTTAATATACAGTCAGTATATTGACTTGGTTGGAATGGGCGGCCGTTCGCGGCGGCATTCTCCGAGCAAGCAAAATTAGGGTAGAGTGCGTTTCATGACTCCTCATGGCGATTTGAAGTCAAACAGTGGTTTATACACTGGATTGTATTTTAAAGCAAAATCCTTAAATGCCTCATCAAACGCGAAATTTGAGCGCCGGCGTCAGAAACGAGTGATTCAAATAATCGTCACTTGATGACATCACAGATCGTGAAAGTTACTCATGACGTCATCACATGATGCGTAGTTTGGTCGAAGTTAGTCCAATCACAGAGGCTACGCAAAAACAGGTGAGGTGCCTCTAATCGTAAAGGCTGTGCAAAACGACGCTAGGTGCAGAAAGTTTTCGAATCATGGCACGGCAGGATTAATGCATATCACGGAGAAAGGAAATAGAATATCGACGATAAAAACAAGCAGAGTGCTTTGAACTGCGAGTCTTTTTAAGTGAATGCATAAGAAACCCTGTGAGTTTTGTAAGTACGGTGCAGCAGATCACACATGTACAGAACATGAAAACCATAGAGTCAATATACACACTCTATGATGAAAACACACGCTCTCTGTCGGGCTGCCATTTGATTAACGGCCTTGCAAAAAAGTTCGAGAAACTTCAATTTAACGCAAATACGTGGTTGTTGTAACGGCACTGCAAAGCGCATTCGCAAAAAAAAAAAAACAGAAGGAAAAGTTAGTCTGAAAGGTTTGAACTGGACAGCGCTGAAAGGTTTGAAACGGCAGTGCGACGCCAGTCTTGAGTTTTATTCGTATTGCATCACAGAGAACGAGAAAGCACCCCGCGTTGGAGTTCATCTTCACAGCTCTGTCCTTGTACTCACAAAATATTGTAATCATGAACATGTATACTATGGGGATACTGCAGAGAACTGCATTCATACCTGTGTATACATATAACTACTTTTGTGCAAGAACTACTTTATTTTTGTGCCCAACTTACATGCTAGTTACGCCGGCTCTCCCAAACACTTTTTTTTTTACCTGACATACCTTGCTAACCTCATTTCCCACACCATTGTGAAAAAGAAAGGCAATACGATATCGATCAACATCCTGAAACAGTGTCGTAGGCAGGGGCTGGCATAATAAAGATATAAAAGTTGGTATGATGTGTTCTGGTTAAACTACCTCACTCAGAACCCTTGCCCCCCCCCCCCCCCCCCCAAGACAGTAACTTCTGCCTGTGCCCTTATCCTGAAATATTGGTTGTTCCCTTCCTGGCAACTAACTTAGTTACAGGCTGTTAGATTTCCTTTTGTTTCTGTTCCCGCATGAAGCTACAACATGTATAAGACTGTTGTGCAAGGTTAACTTTTTTTGATGCATTCGACTTTAAAGTGCAAAACATGTTTAGCTTATGTCTTTTGCAGGCTCCAACTCATTTTGTGCATCGCAAATTTAGTTTCAGCACATTTCTTGCGACTTGAATATCATGTAAAACAGAGCTGTTGAAAGGAATAAAAATATTTGAGTTTTCTAGAGAGAATGTGAAAGCAAAAAAGTGACATCCATCCGATTTTTTGCATAAAATACGAATGCAAGTGACGTAGGTTTTTAATTGTAGTTTTATCATACAAGTTAGACTTATGTTACTTTTTCTTCAGCTGGCTTACAACTGATTTGCTATCTCAACAGGTATGTTCGGTCTGAGAAAAGTGTACACTCACCCCCCCTTAAATATACTCCCAATAAAAATTGCAAAAGAAATCAAAGAATACCTTTGCAGTATATCTCATATTGACAAGGGGAAGTGCTCGTACGTGTAACAAACTTGCATGACGCATCACAGGTCCACTTACCTCTCTTCACCTGCTCCACTTTTATGGTTAGGGGAGAGTGAGCAATGTGTATGCACACATACAGCTAGGCAAAGCAGTTGCTGTCTTGAAGATGTGTTCATGTGTCATAACGGCTGCAGCAACATTCCCTGTTCAACAATTCCTTATGACTTCAGCCCTCCTTCCTTCAAAGTTTTGTCTCGGTTCAATCAAACGAGTTTCAAGACAGCTGAGACACCAGAGTGAGTAAGTGAACTATATTCAGTTCCTGCAGGTTACCAGGCTGGGTTCACCCCTATAGGAGCTGGCCAAGAGACCATGTCTCAGCAGCTTCTTTGACCTTCTGGATCGCCCAGAGTTGATTATCTAATCCTGAGCTTAGTAGCTTGGTTAGAAAAGGCTCACAAAGGTCCTAATTAAAGGTGGCATCTCTCATTTTGCCAATTAGTGCAGGACACTCCGAGAGAATATGCACTAGTGCGGCTGTATTACTGCAACACTTGCACGAGATGCATTTCAAGAATCATTATATCCATTGTCGATTACGTTTTTTTTACACACTACACTGCCACACAAAGCTGAGCTCAAAACATCAGAGTATGCAGCAATGTGAACTTTGGCACCATTACATCAAAAAGTTCAGCAAAATGTATCTAGCAGCACAAATAAACCCGACATTATTATAGGGTAGATGAGGTGTATTCTCGGAGGTGCACGTCAGTTTCACTCTCACAGTATGAACGCTTGGCAGAAAACTCATATTCAGAGATATTGTGAAACAGTGAAAGTATACTCCTTTGCATGTAAAAAACATGCAAGGTTCATTAGTTTAAGGAACAGTACCCATTTAAATGAGTACCTTCCTGCTTTAATTCCACTACTAAATTATATTCAACACACTGTTGCTCAAGATGCACAAGTACCTGCAATCTATAACTTACAATCAGCCGAACACATGCTGCTTGTGTTTCACAACACAGCAAGTTAGGAAGCAAGCGTAACAAGTGTGCAGGAGGCAAGTCTGAAAGAGTCAATAGCCTTTCAGGTAACATACTGTTACTGCATCATGTGGCTGCAAAAGTATACAAGCATGCAACAAGATTCAGGTTTCTGCCATGCTAGTGCATTTCAAACAGGCTTAACAAGTCGCATGCACGTTATGCATGCCACTGAAATTTACAGAGCTGAGCGTGCAATACTTGAAGCACAACTAGCTTGTGTCCACATGTGGCGAGAAAAAAAAAAAACTTGCTCACTGAAGTCTGTCCAAACATTTGTACTCATACTGAGGCATGTATTCAACAAAGATGCAGACAAATTTTTCTCTCAGCTCTGAAAAGCTATCTCCATTAGAAGTTTTACAAGATAGTGGGTGCTTCCTTAAAATTACCTGGATATTAAATATGACTGCTCATATAAAAGCTGTACTTGACAGGATAGAGAGTAAAATTTCTACCATTAAAGAAACCGCACTCTCACACCCAGGGCAGCACAAATCAGTTGTCAGCTACAGAAAACTTTAAGCACATCAATATGAGAAGTTGTAGTAAAGTTCCAGAAGGCACTCTTACCTTCAGCTTTGTCGTAGCCACTTGTCAAGCATGTTTGCAAGCTACAAGGTCAAAAGACCATATATTGCAGCACCATAACATTCCTACTGGATTGAGAACAGTGCCTGAACATAACATCGCAGCATCCTGAATATTTAGCCCTAAATTGCTGAATTTTACCGAAGGCAAGGTCACTCTTTTCTTCCTAACGAGTCATATTAATGTAAGACTGGTCATACCAGAATAAAAGACACAAATAAATCATTTGACCTTAAACTTCATTGAAACCTGTCTCGTCAGTAAAATGCACACCAAGAAACTGAAAATTGAACGCAGATACAAAAATTTCAAGAAGACATTTTCATTGTCCTATCGAAATTTTTCGTAGTCTGTGTCCTTTCGTACTTGCTAACTGAGGAAAGCTAGTGACACAATGTATTGGCTGAAAAAGTACGCTGTATTAAAGGCATGCTACACTGATCATGCACTGCAGCAGCACATGTGGTACACCAGCTGTTGCAGAGCATGCATAAGAGTGAAGACAACGGTGATAATTTTGGCATGGTTTATTGTGACTAACAGAAGAGCCTTGAGATATCTGCAGAGAGACATAAGCTTGGCATCAGATGCATGTCTGAGGCTCATTTGAAGATTTTGCCTTGGTTGAACTTCTTGCCACCAAAGTCTCCATCCCACTTGAAGTATTCATCAACAAGCTTCTTTGTCTCTGTTGCTTCAGGATCCAGCTTCTTCCAGTCGTATGACTCGTAGTCGACCTGCCAGTCTTCTGAAAGTTTGAACGCCAACTCGTGTCCCCTCCAAACCCATATGCCAGAAATGGTGCTGTTGTTGTCTTCGCCAAAGAGAATGACGCTGGCAAATGCGTGCTTTCGCATTTTGTCCAAGCGCTGGAACATTCCCGAAATCAAGTTGCAGCTCATGAAGACTTGAGTAAGCTCGTCGGGATACTTGTACTCACTGTACCAGATGCTGTAGTGCTCCTTATCAAATTTCTCCCAGAAGTATGGGACGGAGACTGTTTCACTCTCATTCGAGTAGCAGCGCTTGAAATCATCCATATTGAAGGTGCCTTTGGGGAATACCTCAAAAGGATCTTTCTTCGGGGGCTCGGCTAAAGCCGGTTCCAAATCGTCTTCCGGCTCAGGGGCGGCCTTGGGTTTGGGCTCCTCTTTCGGCTTCGCTTCCTTCTTTTCAGCTTTTTTAGTTGCTGTCGCGCCTTTCCCAGCCTTGCCTTGGACCTCCGCGTACAGGTTAGCGTCAAATTGGGCCATTTTTTGACACAACTGGACTTCTCCCAAAACAGCCTGGAACTGGGGCTGGTGTGCGAGTGTGTCGAACCATCGGTTGACATTTGCATACGGGGCGCGGAAGGCGGGCTCCAGTACAAGCTTGTAAAGCGGTAGGAGCGCCGTGAAAACTGCTATGTCAGCAAGAGAGATGCGCTCACCCACGAGGTAGGTCTTTGACAGCAGGTGCTTGTTGAGGTACGACAGGATTTTCTTCACGTCTTCCTTGGCGCGCTCCGTAGCCTGCTTGTTGTACTGGATGGCGCCGAGGCATGGGAAAACCCACGTGCAAGCTGGCGGCAGAATCTCGCAGTCGGCGAAGCTGAGAAACTGGACTACTTGTGCTTGCTCCAGGAGGTTCTTGCCACGAAGCTGGTCGTTCGACACGTAAAAGGCGATGGCATTGCTTTCGGTGATGACATGCCCGTCGGACGTTTCAAAAGCTGGTACCTTGCCGAGCGGGAACTTCTCGAGAAAGCCCTGGGAGCCATTAGTGACACCGAATACAAAGTCGGGGGCATCGCAACATACTTTCAGCTTGAATTCACTGAATTTTGCAGCGATAAGAATTTTATAAGCACGGAAATTGTCCTTCCACGTGTACAAGGTACCAGCAGCCATCTTGACCAGCGTCGAAAAGGAGGCAAACGAGCACAATGAGCTCAAAAGAAACTTTGGTGTCCCTCTAGCGAATAGTATCCGTACTACTTAGTACAAAGAAGTCTTTTTGCAGTCACTAAACTGTGCTAAAATAAATAAAAAGCTTAAGTTTTGTAATAGAATTTACCTGTTAGTTGTTGTTTTTAAACATTTTAAATAGTTTTGTCATAAGTGGGGGCAACAATTTCAGCTGCAGCACGATCAGTATCGACTCAAAAAACACAGTGGTGGTGGCGGCGCGTTGCGTTTCAGAGTTGTGTGCTAGGTCTTGGTAGTGTATGAGAGGTGGTGTCAAATCCAATGTTTGAAGTGTGATTGCAAATACAGTTACCTGCAGAAGATGTGAATGACGACGTTCGTATTTACAACAACCCCCGACTCCGGCTTACTGTCATGGCATCAGTAAGTGCTCATAATCGCTCAAGGACGGTGTTAGTGCCATTGCTGTGCTTTCAGTTTCAGTTCTCGGCGCGTAGCGAGATTTTGGTGTACAAACCTTCGTAATGTTTTGAAATGACATTAGTATCTGAAACTTACCTCACATAATTATCTAAGGGTAATTTAACACGTTACAGATCACTAAGCGCTTGTCGCGGCCTCTTATCAGAGCAAGAATCTTCGATGTTGATGTGTCCTTTCATTGATCTCTTTGTGCACAAAGCGAAACAAGCGCAACGAGGGGACCGCACCGACACATGGCAGTGTGCACTCACTTATTTTCCTCGGCTTGCTTTCCTGACCTGCTGGGCCGTAAAAAAAAATTATTCTGGCTGCCGTAATAAAAATTATAAACAACTTCGAGAGTAGTGCAACATGGCAAATAAATTAAATATTTACTTTATTCTAACAGTTTTTGATGGTGTTCCAGCTTTCTTTGGAGGACGTAAGTGAAATATATATATATATATATATATATATATATATATATATATATATATATATATATATATATATAAGGTAATGATGGTCGGGTTACACAGCACACCGAAATGTCATAGTCTTCATTCATCTATTCAGTGTCATTTAGGCACCTGTACCAGAGGTACTTTTCTATAACCTAAACATTACCCTTGTCGGCAAAGCACTGTCCTGTTGTGTGCTATGGTTAGAAGGGCGTGTCACTGTTGTAGGACTTCAGGTGAGAAACGTGCAGAATGTCAGTTCTGGATGTAAAAGTCGAGTTTGTAGTCAGGGAATTCTCATAGAAGACGGGTGTCACCTAGCGCAGAACTCCGTAAGGCCCAACGTATCGCGCTAAAAGTTTTTTGCAGAGGCCAACATGATGGCATGGGAGCCACAGTAGCATGAGAGAGTCTGGAGGAAAATCTGCATCCTTATGTCGATTGTCATAGAGCAACTTTTGTGCAGTCTGGGACGACGAGAACTGAGCGCGGGCTACTGTACGTACGATGAGAGCATGGGAGATGGAATCTTGAGTGTGTGAAGCGGTGAATGGAGGGTCAGTTGGAAGCAGGGTATCAAAAGGTACTAAGGGATCACAGCCAAAGAGAAGATAAAGTGGTGAGTAGCTGGCAGTTTCATGACGTGACGAGTTGTAAGCAAAGGTTGCAAATGGGAGGGGGATGTCCCGATCGGTGTGGTCATCGAAAACATACATGGAAAGCATGTTCGTCAGTGTGCAATCGAGGTGTTCAGTAAGTCCATTAGTCTTAGGATGGTGAGAAGTTGTAAAGTTGTGTCACGTAGCACAAGATCGAAGTAGGTTGTAAACTACACGAGACAGAAAGCAGCGGTCATGGGTCATGAGTTCGTAAAAAGGAGCGCCATGCTGAAGGGTATTGGCGTAGAAAAGAAAATCTGCAATGCATGTCGTGCAGCTAGCCTGTAGTGCTCGAGTGATTGCATACCGAGTGGCATACTCTGTAGCTACTGCAATCTGTTTCCCTTTGTCAAAGTTGGGAAGGGACCGAGCAAGTCCAACCCCACTCAATAAAATGGCTCAGCTGCGACTTCAATACGTTGAAGGTGACTTTCCTCTGGGTTGCACGAGCGTCATAACCCACCGTATCGACACTGGCGACGCCAGTCCCCTTGATAAGCGCCCTTATTTATTTATTTAGATTTGCATTTCACCTACATCGCCGCAAGGCATTACGTAGGGGAGGTACACATAATAATACATAGTTTTCAATCTATACTATAACTACATAGTTTTCAATCGAAACAATAGATACAACAAATACAACAGCAGTCAAAATATTTTAAGAGAAGAAAAAAAAAAAACTCCAATATTGGTGAGCGAAAACAACGTCACAGTCATGCATTTGTAAACACCCACACGCTTTGAGACAACAAACCATTCTTAGTGGCAGTGATATTGTAGGTGTTGTTACAAGGAAGAAAAAAGTATTCATTATCAGATTTATTGACGAGATCATCCGATAGACGGTTCCATTCCTGTATTGATTTTACGAAAAAAGAACTACTGAAAGAGCGGGTTTTGTAGCGGTAGTCTAATATTTTTCGTGAATGGTCTGGACGATTAGAGACGTACATTGGTGTGAACAGATAATCAAGAGGGTTAATGGCATTTCCATTATAATATATAAAATGAAGAAATTTAAGCCTCAGTTTTTGCCTCCTTACCATCAGTGTCTCCCATTTCAATGCTCGTTTCATTTCTGTGGTGCTTGCAAAGAAATTATAGTTGTTGCTAACAAATCTGGCTGCTTGGTTTTCAACTTTTTCCAGTGTGTCAATCAAATATTGCTGATGGGGATCCCAGATTATGCAAGCATAATCTAGAATTGGTCTTACATACATGAGGTAAAGGGTTTGTTTCACGGTCTGTGAAGCTTGCCTAAAATTTCTGCATATGAAGTATAGCATCCGGCCTGCCTTGGTCACAGTTATGTCAACGTGTTCATTCCACTTGAAATTGTCAGAAAAATAGACGCCCAGATACTTATAATAGGATTCATTGCTAATTATTGAATTATTTATTTCGTATGTTGTGTCTAGTTTACTAATCTGGTTGATGAATGATACACAGCAACATTTATGGACGTTTGCTTGCCCTCACCTTGTGTCTCACCCAGGGTGCCAAATTATTCAAAAGAAGATAGAGAAAAAGCTAGACAAAGGCGTCATAGAGCCTTCCTCAAGTCCTCGGGCATTACCTTTCAAGCTTGTTAAAAAGGACAACAGCTGGCGGTTCTGCATTGGATATTGCCATCTCAGTCGAATCACAAAGAAGGATGCCTATTCTCTAGCTTGAATTAATGATGCGCTCCACTGCCTCCAAGTATTTCACTTCACTGACTCTCGGATCTGGATACTGGCAAATTTCTACCGATGACCGTGACCACGAGAAGACAGCATTAATCAATTTAACTCTTTCGTTACTGCACCTATTAAAATTTTTCACCGGGGATCGATGCTTTGGTTCATCGATTTTTGCATGTTAAATGTGTTTCTCGTGGACCCAGCACTTTCTAGTAGTTAGCCCAGCCACTCAACTTTCAGAATCAATTTGAATTTGCCCTTTTTTGGCAACATCGTGGTTCTTGAAACACTTTTGCTTGATCCAATGTGCATGTGTTGTTGAAAAAAGGCACTAGGCTGGCGAACTTGACAAAAGCGGTTTCCCGTCGTGATTATGCCATAGTAGCATTGAAGGTCTGTAATCAAAAGAACCTTTGCGAACCAAATATCGAATTGAAGAGTGGGCTTTGCAATTTGACAGTGTTGAGCTGTGATAATTGCCAGAAATTTATCCCAGCTATTCAATAAAGAGCTGTTGCTGGGAGTCGGGCAAAATTTATTCTACAAGAAATATTTCCGAAGGTCCGTCGCATGTTTAAAGTATCAAGGTTGCCTTCTTAGCCAGTTGATTGATGATTGATATGTGGAGTTTAATGTCCCAAAACCACTATATGATTATGAGAGACGCCGTAGTGAAGGGCTCCAGAAATTTCGACGACCTGCTGTTCTTTAAGGTGCACCCAAGTGTCAGCAGAAGGGCCTACAGCATTTCCGCCTCCATCGGAAATGCAGCTGGGATTCGATCCCGTGACTTGCGGGTCAGCAGCCGAGTACCTTAGCCACTAGACCACCGCTGCGGGGCATTCTCAGCCAGTTTCTGGCTACTTTGGTTTCGCTTGTATCATTATATCATACACAGGGTCGCATCTAGTGTCACTAGTCGCTCCTATGGCATCATCGTCACGCGCTCATGGGCGTGCACCTGCACTTAAAAAAACACACGCGCTGCTCGAAACTATCTTGCAACCTCACCTGAACGAACGAAGTGAGGACAAGTTTAGAGTCCATGGATGACGGAACCCCAGCTCAAGTTTTGCGGTGATGATGTTTTGCATCAGCCTGAGATATCCGTGCCCATTCATGGATTTGTTTTGTCAGCGCCTCCTCTATTTTATCAATGCCAGTCAGATGTGCCCAATCCAGCTGTTCACCACCCTCCCCTCTAGTCCTTTCCTGCTCTCGCCCATCACCTAACCTTGGCCTGTGCTTTGCGGTAGCCCTTCATGCAGTGCCTCATGACAGGAATAATATAAAGTAATTTTTTTGTTGATTTGTGTAGAGATTCGTGAGGTGGGGTCTTGCATTCCGCGTTATCACAATGTTTGCGGTCACGCTGGCACTGTGAGTGATACGGTCTGTTCAGATATCGCCTCGGCACAGTGGTCTAGTGGCTAAAGTACTCGGCTGCTGACCCGCAGGTCACGGGATCAAATCCCGGCTGTGGCAGCTGCATTTCCGATGGAGGCGGAAATGTTGTAGGCCCGTGTGCTCAGATTCAAGTGGTCAAAATTTCCGGAGCCCTCCACTACGGCATCTTTCATAATCATATAAGGGTTTTGGGACGTTAAACCACACATATCTATCTTTGTTCAGATAGTGTGTCGCCATTCGTGGTGCTAAGCAGGCAACCAATGGGGATGTGTCCTGGTGACGCCGCTGCATAACTAGCTCTGTGAGGTGGCAGCGGCATTGCTCCTTGTCATGAAGGAGGAGCATGAAGGAACAAATTTGACACACATATGATATTGGAGAGGGACATATATCTATCACGTTTCCATTGGAAAGCGCCTAGAAGCACGTGTGATGCAAGCAGCCCTACCCTTCATGTGTCGTTGCATCACGACCACACTCTGAACTAAGGTGGATCGATAGCTCCCGTTGAAGAGTGCGCATTCGCACTAACATGGAATGAAATAAAGGAGGCATTGGTTTTGTTTACGGCCTCAAGTTGTCTTCTCCGCCGCAAGTGCATAGCTACTGACCTTTGTATATAATCTTATAGCTACTCTTGTTACTTGCAAAGTCCACACTTCGCTGGGGTGCAGTGTACTGGTGCCGTATGCAGAGGTTTTCCTAATGACGAGGCCACAGGAGAACTTCACAGTAATCGTTCTTTTTTTCAATATGATGTGCAAGATGCTAAGAAATCTGCTTGCATGCATATATACCTATGCTGAGTGAGGTGGCTCATGGAAAGAGGCTACGCTACAAGAAATAGCGAAGTTCATTGCAAGTCTGGTTTATAGAGGTATTATTCACATCACAGGTATCCCATCTATATTTAAACATTTTGAGGCTTTTATCGTAAAAAAAAACAACAATTTACTGAGAGAAGTGTACAAGTTCTTCTGTGTTTCAAGAAAAATCAAGCAATGCTTCACAGGCTAGCACGAGCAACGAAGCAGCACCTCGGTTCCGATTTTCTTTGTCTATGTGAATATAAATATTCTCTACAACAATTATTATTGTTTATACTGTTTCTGGGTCATTGATCTTCAAAATGTATATTCTGAAATTTTTCATTTTGAATATTTTTGCATTTATACTGTTTTTTATTACACTGTTTACCAGCTGGCAACCAAAAATTACACGCTTATCACAGTTTTATCCAATCTAAAATATTTTCGGTGCTCTACAAGATATATTTTTTGGAAAGAGAATTACATTTTACAAAATTTGGTATGCTTTAATGCGTCCTGGAGTACTTTTCAAACTGGCAAAAGCAATATTCTCGAGACATATAAAAAGTAGCCATTTTCACGTGGTAATGAAAGAGTTAAGGTCGTGTCATGCCTTGTGTGTTGTGTAATGAGCCTGGAGTATATGAACATAAGATGGACTCTCTCCTCTGCGATTTTAAATGGTCCATGTGCCTGTGCTATCTGAATGATGTCATTGTTTTCTTGCCAACCTTTGCAAGCCATTTTTCATGTCTGTCAGCCATTCTTGATGTTTTTTGCTGTGCTGGTCTTCAGCTTAAAGTGCTGAAGTGCATCTTTAGACGCTGTCAGCTCAAACTAGTTGGCCACCTTGTATGCTACTGGCGTCTAACCAGACCCTGACAAAGTCTATGCTGTACGTTAGTTTCCGGTCCCACGTTTCACACAAGAGGTCCGTAGCTTTCAGGGGCTCTGCTCATATTTTCGCCGTTTTGTCATCAACTTCGCAGAAATCGCTCAGCCCCTCACGGATCTTCTCAGAAAGAATGTGACTTTTTTCAGGATTAGAACCAAAAACATTCCTTTGCGTCCCTGATTTCTGTGTTCACATCACTACTTCTATTGGCTCACTTTGACCCAGCTGCTCGAACAAAGCTTCGCACCAATGCAAGTGGCAATGGCGTTGGGGCTATACTTGCTCAGATGCAAAACAGCATGAACCATCTAATAGCGTATGTCGCAGAAACGAGACGAGGCAAGTGTGGACTGCGTTCGATGCGAACGAACAGCAAGAATGTTCTTTTTTTATTTTGCTTATAAATGTGCGCGCTCTTCCGTGCCCCTTGTCTTCTATTTCTTCTCCTTGTCTTCGGTGAGCTTCAGTAGCTTCCGGCCCGCATGAAGTTTTGTTGTCCTCATTGGAAACAACCTTAAAATTGGTAGATATGTTGTACAGGTCTCCAAATGAGTTTTCCATTAGTTTTTAAAAGGCAGGAGCATATCTTCCTGTCAACTCCCGAATAAACTTCCATGACTATAGCCAGGTTCCAAAGTGATCTAAGAGTGCGTGAACCAAGCAATACGATGTCTCCTCGGTTCACTCTCGTTTCTTGTTTATTTGCGTAAGCTTGCTCTCTCAATTCCTTCAGATATTCCTTGTTCCATCTTTTCCACCAGTCTTTCATGACGTTTTGCCTCTTTCTCTAGATTTCTTCAATTTTGACTTGGTGTTGATATTTGTCATTGCCTGGAAGTCTGTATTTTTCATCTATTATGTCAGCCGACACAATTGGTAGTGGCTCTTCCGGTTTGCTGTATACATAAGTTAACGGCCTGTTGTTAAACATTGCTTCAACTTCAGTGCTTATTGTTTCCATCTCTTCCCTGGTTGGCAGTCTCTGTCCGATGACTTTCCTCATTGATGATTTCATGCTTCGTATTATCCTTTCATAGAAGCCTCCCCACCAAGGCGCTTGTTCGGTGATAAACTTCCACTTTATTTTATCTCCTTGGTTAGCTCTTTTAGAGACTTCTTCTTGTAACTCCTTCAGCATACGATTGATTTCTCTATTGTATTTTTTTAATGGCCTTGCGTTGTCACTATATATTGTCCGACATAAGCCTCTTCTCGCTGTAAATCTTCTGAATGCATAGAAGAATGCTTCTGTTTTACTGTTGTCGACAACTTCGAGATGTAGAGCTCTTGTTGTTACACACACGAATACTTCGATCTACAGTTTTTTCATGCCTTTTACGGCATCTTTTATAAGCATCAGGTTTGCAAAATCTACACCAGTCACTTCAAATGCTTGTCGGTGGTTTACTCTGTCAGCAGGCCGGGGTACTGTGTCTTGCTTAATTGGTTTAGCGTCAAATTGTTTATACTTTAAACATCTATTAATAACCTTCTTCACCAGCTTCCTTCCTTGGATTATCCAATATTTCATTGTAAGCTGCGACAGTGTTGCATATACTCCTCCATGTAACGCGAGTTGGTGCACATGTCGTACTAGCAGCTTTGTATCGGCCGTCCACTTAGGCAGCTCAAGAGGATGGTTTTCATTGTATGTCAGTCCACTTTGAGACAGATGACCTTTTTGCCTTATTAGCCCTTGTTCATCTTCAAAGACTTCCCTACCACAAAGAAACATCCTTGTTGTCTTAGTCGTATTGCTCTTTTTGAGTATAATATGTTCCCGTATCTTTCGTTGCTCCAATTTTATTATCGCTGTCTCTGCATTCTTCAGTTCCTCAAAACTCGGATCGCCTAATATCCGCTTCTTATAATCTGTTTGTATCTCAGAACTCAAGCTGTTACTCTGAGCATTCTTATTTAGGTTCCATACTTCTCTGCGTCGATCACGACCGGAATTGACGTGTATGTGCTAGTTGCATAACATTCACTACTCTCAGTGTCTTCTTCCGTGTCCGTCTGCTCTGTGGTCTTGGTTTCCGTAACAAGCCACATTGGACCATGCCACCATAGGTCCGACTGTATCAAAGCCTTTGCGCTTACATCTCTGGTCATGAGATCAGCTGGGTTCTCTTCACTTGCAATGTATTTCCACTCTGCTGGCTTCGTTTTCTCTTTTGTCTCCTTCACCTTATTCTCTACAAAGATGCCTCGTTTTTTCTTTCCATAGCCAACTAAGAACAATGGTCGAGTCCGTCCAGTATCCTGTAGCATTTATATTTCTTACAAATCCGCTTCTGATGTATTCAGAAATACATGCAGATAGCAATGCAGCTATCAACTCAAGTCGTGGTAATGAGATTTGCTTAATTGGCACTATTTTTCTTTTGCAATTAGTATTTCAGCCTCCTTTTTCTTCTCATGGTGATTTATGAAATAGGCCTCTGTTCCATATGCATATGGACTTGCATCTGAAAACAAGTGAAGTTCCATGTGAATAGGCTTCTTTCTTTGTCTCACATCAAATCATTGTGGCACACTGAGCTCTTGAATCGATTCCAGCTCTTTAATCCATCTCCTCTGAATCTCCATTTCATCATCTGGCAGTGAGTCATCCCAAGACGTTCCTTTCCTCCACATGTTTTGTATTTCTCGCTTGGCTGTTATTGTGAATAGAGTAAAGAGTCCCAGAGGACCGTATATTCTTGCAGTGAGCAGTAACATTTGGGACTTCGTTAGCGCACCGTTGATATTGATGTCTTTTATGTCAAACGATGGTAGGTACAGCCTATCTTTCTTGAAGTTCCATCTGACGCCAAGAATCTTTCTTTCGGTGGAAGCCCCAAAGCTTGCGTTTTTCTTTTTGTTTATATTTTGTTATAATCCAGGCTCATTTGTGTTAAACTATCTGAGAGTCATTGACGCCTCTTGAAAAATCTCCTTTGATTCCCAGTAATGTTTTCGGCTTCCTTGGATGATTCGGCTCTCATTATTATGTCGTTGACGTTGATGTTTCTTCTCAGCTCTTTAATCGTTTCCAGAAATTTCTCCTCCAACTTGTTGAGGTGGTGCTGTACTGTTGCTGCGAGCAAGAAAGTACTGGGGGCAGTGCCAAATGCCACTCTTGACATTCTCCATGTTACAATCTTCGCATCACTTCCACTTGGAATTCTATCCCACCAAAGGAAACGCAGCGCATCTCTTTCTTTCTCATGTATTAAAATCTGTAAGAATGCCTTCTCAATCTCAGCTGTCACTGCAATGCGATGGTTTCGGAAGTTCATGAGCATGTACACGAGATCAGAATCGGAATTTGGTCCAGTTTCGAGGTTGCCATTTAGAGATGACCCTTTTGTGGATGATGATGACGCATCAAATACTATTTTTATCTTTGTTGTTTGACTATCTGGCTTGATGCAGCATGTAGTAGCAGTGTGTCATTGGTGCCCTTTGTTCCTCGGCCACTTCTGCCACTCCACTAGTCAAGTACTCTTTGATGGCATTGTCATAAGGTCGCAATACATTTTCGTCCTTCCGTAGCTTTCGAGTGAGTTGCTTCAATCTGGTCATTGCGACACCCTTGTTTTCATCAAGCTCCACGTTATCTTTCCATGGAAGTCGTACTGAGTATTTTTTCTCTTCACACTTTAAGTTCTTGCTAAAATGCGCTATCACACTCTCTTCTTTCTTTGTGTCTTGCTCGATGCCCTTTATGCTGATGGTTTTTATGTCCCAGAAATGCCTTAGCTCTCTCTTTATGTCGGTCTTGTCCACTTTAACGTGAAGTACTATAACGGTTGACCGTTTCATTGATGTTGCAGCTAACTCAGTTTTGCCCTGCACAGTCCAGCTGAGTATGGTCTCTGTTGCTGTCAGCTTCTCTTCCAGTTTTCGGATGCCTTCAGTCATTATTTGCCAGTACTGGTCTGATCCAACAAGGATTCCGATTTCTCTGTAGTCTGTGCTTATGCATAAACAATCAGCCAGCTTTAACCCGTCGTCTTCATTCTTCTTTATCAGTGGAACTGGTAGGAACGATATTCTTCCCCTTGATATAACGTCAGCCTTGAGTGCTTCCTACAACACCTTTTCGCCACTATATGCTCTTCTAAGTTTTACTTCTACTGAATGCATAGTCATTTCCTCTTGTCCTCTTCCGAAAGAGCCTATGGTCAGTCTTTTTTTTTTTTTTTGACCATAACCAAGATTTTTCGACAAGCTCTTAAGGATGAATGTTCTTTGGCTACCAGTTTCCAACAAAACCCGACAATAGTACGACTTGTTTCTACCTTCTGCTATTGCCACAGCAGTTTGCAGAAAAATGCTTGACGATATATTCGTATGTTGGCAGGTTGACCCTTCTTCTTCCTGATTTTCATTTTTACCTTGAATGGCCGCTGTGCACTGCGCTGCGAGTTCTCTTCCCCCGGCCATAGACGTTGCGTGCCTTTTCTCGCATATCTTGCATCTTATGCTTGTCTTGCATATTTTGGCAGTATGGCGAGGCCTCGTGCAACGGGAGCATCTATAAGACGCCTTTAGCTTAATTTTCTTCTCTTCATATGGCATATTCTTTCTGCAGTCATCAGAATAGTGGGTATTAGTCTCACTTAAAATGCAAAACTTTGTTGCGGTGCTCTGAAAATTAACCGTTCTTTTCTGTTGCCTACTGTCAAATTTGTTGCCATGGCTTTCCTTTTCGCTCTACTAATTCCTCTCTGCACTCAACTCTGTCTTCTATATACCTCATCAAACGCTTCAGATTTTCTTCATAATGTTTAGTTGCATTCTGATTTTGATCTGAAGACCCACCGGCCGATTCTCTTTGTTTCAGTTGGAACCCCATGTGCATCTCCACAGGTAAAGATCTTTTCAATACTGGTAGTAGCATCGATGCATAGAACTCGATTTTCACGCCTAAAGATTCCAGCCCACATGTGTGCACTTGTACCTTGTCTGACAGTTCTCTCAATCCTTCATAGTCACTGCAGCTTGCTACTATACTCAGGTTAGTTAGCTCTTTCATGTGCATTTCTACAAGCGCTTTGTCTTTCCCGTATCGCTGCTTGAGCATTTTGACAGCTTTCACATAGTTACTGTCTGAATATTGAAGTCTCGGTAGGTCGGCTCTTCCGGTTAGTGATGACAGAAGGTACGTAAACTTTTGATTCTCGTTTAATTCTGTTCTCACGTGACTAGCCGATTCAAAATGATGCCAGAATCTCTGCCACTTCCTCCCGTCGTCATCAAACTTCATTAATTCTACCTGTGGTAGCTTTACTGCATTTGCTTGCGGCTCTTGCCTGGCATTGCCATTGGAAGCGACCTATTCCCTCACTGGCTTGCGCTGTTCTTGTCGGCAAAGGTAAGCATTGATATTATGCAGAATGCGAATCGTCTTTAGCTCGTACTCAGTGGTCCTCGCAAACTTTGCTTTGGCTGTTTCCGGCATTATGAACTGTTTCATCTGTTCGTCAACTTTCTTTAAAGGAGCACTGACATCAAATTTTAAGATCGAGATGTGCCCATAATTCGATAGCTTGGTGTGCATAGGTCTTCTTGGCCAAATTCGAACGGCATTTATCGCATGGAAGTTATTTTAATCCGATGTCAAACAGCGTAGAAAAGCTAAGGAGAAAAAACGGAAAATAGACTGCCCTGGGACATCGACACTAGTGCTACGTGTTCGGTGTGATACATTCTACAAATACTATCCTGAGTGACGATGCCCTAGTAGCGATGACGTGTAGGATCCGAGTGTTCTTATCGTGGCGCCGACTGGCGCCAAAGTGCAGAAACGCACTCGCTCGTCCACGGCCGGGCTAGCGCACACAGGTGCAGTCTAGCCCAGCCGTGGCTAGTCGCGTCTGATTTTCATCGCACCGGTTTGAATGATTACGTGAAATTATCTAGATAAAAGCCACCCTTAAAAAAATATCGAAAGAAAATAGCATGATTTTTGGGACGTTAAACCCCACAAATCAATCAATCAAAGAGAATGATTAAACGTGTGCTTGTCGGTCAGCATGTCGGGGAATCGTGAGTTGCAGGTGAGTTGCAGTCGGGAGGGCATTCTCGGTGCGGAAAGTTGTTCGAAGCACGGGAAAAAATGCATTCGAGGTGTATTTTTATATCACATATGTGTTACACATCAAGACAACCGCAAGTTATCAAACGTGAAAGAGCGTGTAGTCAGATATCATTGCTAACAAGTAACACGCAGGTATCGTTGAAGTTTAGTTCATCTGTAGACTTTGCGTCCACCTAAAAGTGGTAATACCGTGTTAACCGCGAGAAGCTGGATAGGTGGGCCATCTGGAGGCACAAAAAAGAACTTGACAACAAGTAGGAAATGTATTCTATTTCTCCGCTAATGCTCATTCGTGGTAGCTATATTGCATTGACCCCTCTGCGTATACCGGAATGCTTTGCACGACAAAACACACCAATATAGCTAACTGATGTTGAATTCCAATGGCGGAGTCGGAGCAAGTTTTTCTGCTCCTTTCAGAGCAAGTGTGTTCCAATGACAGAGTGAGAGCGAGAGTCAGAAGTTCCAATGAGAGAGCCGGAGGGGATTCAGAGCGGGAGTCCCTCCGTGGAGCAGGAAAAACTGCTCCGCCGAAATCGGTGGAGTGGACCGGAACTCAGCGTGACGTATTTCCTTTAACACGTTTGCCTGCTTGGGGGCGCGGCTGGCGCGGCGCGAGTTGTGTTGATAATGGCGGACGGCATGGACGGCTCGGCTACCTCGGCAAAGCGTGTGGCAATGCTTCTGCTACTCGATAGCGACAGCAGACATCGTGGACAATAGCTGTTGCACGCTTGGCGTGATATCCATACCACACAGGTGATTAGCGCTGAACAAGCAAACGAACGATGCGGCGATGCTGGTAAACCACGTGGGGAACAGACAGCGGAAAAGACCACGCGCACGGTATCCTGGGTAACGCGGCAGCTTCCGCCTTGCTCCAGCAGGGCTGGTTGTGTTCCGATGGCGGATTTGGAGGATTTGCTCTACGCCAGAGTCGAGTGCTCGCTCGCGAAGTCGGTCAGCTGCACCGACTCCGCCATTGGAATTCAACATGAGACACACGAGTGAACATGGCTGAAGCGTGCATCCTCGGGCACCTCTGCAGTGCTGTTTGGAACGGCGTCTATTTCAGAATCACTGTTCTGCAAAAGGTTGATCGAAGCAAAAATAATTCACGACGTCGCGAATCGCGGGGATTCCAATCTCCAGACTATCGTATTGAACCCGAGTCAACACTTTGTACGGCGACGACAGCAATGCAGGTGACAAGGCATGACTGTGTCCTCCTAGCAGATGAAATGTTTGCGGAGCAGCTGAGCCGGACGTCACTCTTTTCTGTGGAGAACTGGTCAGCTGTGGCGTGATCTGGAGGTGACCGCAAGGTAGCGCCATTGCTGGTGCTCCCAGCGCTAAAAATGGCGGGATTGCCAGCCGTGCTAGATCCCAGTGATAGATCCCAGTGCTAGATCCCAGTGCTAGATCCCAGTGATATAAATCAATAAAAGTGATAGTTATTCATCCCTCAGTTGCGTTTTAGGTTGTGAATTGTTGCTACGGGGCCTATAGGTACTCGCTGGTGCAAAAATATTGGCATGAGTAAATTTGATGTCAGTGCTCCCATAACATGTCGGCGATGCCTCTAATCTGGCTGGCTATCAGCGATATTGCCGTAGGGTCTTCATTCTCCTGAAGCTTATTTTCTGCTTTGCTCACTAAATGGCTTATTTGCATCCTCAACATTTTAATTTTTTTCGAAATTACTTTCCTGTTCATTTTGAACAATTGAGGAAACGGCGGGTCGCTTACAGATTTCAAATCTTCATCCGTAACTTTATCGTCCTCCGTGTCTGTGCTGTTTTCTCAGATGGCGATGTGCCGTCTTGCTACCATCGGTTCGCACTGGGCCGCCTCTTCGTCCCTCCTCTGTGGCCTGTACTTCGTCCTGGTATTCCGTGGCCAGTGGGAAGAGTAGAAGCCACTATCCTGGTTCACGGCACCATGTCCCAGAAACGAGACGAGACAAGCATGGACTGCGTTCGATGCAAACGAACAGCTAGAATGTTCTTTATTTATTTTGCTTATTAACGCACGCACTCTTCCGTGCCCCTTGTCTTCTTCTTCTCCATGTCTTCGGGGCGTTTCAATAGCGTACGTTAGCCGCCTTCTCTCACAGTCAGAGAGGCATTATTCTATTACTGAGCGGGAGTGCCAGGCTCTTGTCTGGGCTATTGCAATTCTGTCTCTACCTATGTGGATGCCTGTTCCCAGTCTTCACAGACCACCATACGCACTGCTGGCTGTCAACACTTAAGGATTCTACAGGAAGACTCAGGGGATGGGCATTATGATTGCAGGAGTACACATTCTCGGTAGTGTGTAAGTCTAACAAGCTGCACAGTGATGCCAACTGCTTATCTCGACACCCTGTTAATCCACCCAGCTCCACTGAGCTGGAAGCTGATGCGAACACCTTAGCCATCACTGACTGTCTGCACATGGTGGACGAATAACGCTGAGGTATATCGCTGTTCTCCATCATTGACTGTCTTCAATTCTGCAATAGAGACCCTTCTCTGAGCCTTTAGACAGCGTTTTGTACCGCCGCAAATTACACTCTCATGGCGTGGAACTCTTGCTGGTCATCCCACGTCATCTGCACAAGAACGTCTTGCAAGAAACTTCACAATTTAGAACTTTAGGTTGTAGGTCTGCAGAACGTATGACCGCGTTTGGCGACAGGTATTCTAGAAGGGCCTTCATCATTTTGTTTGGTGCTATGTTGTAGTGTGTGACCTGTGCCAGCGCCGAAAGAAGCCTATGTCTTCCTGCCGGTCGGGTTAACCCTCTACACAGCGCACCAGAAGGCAGGACAACAGCGCAGCTCAAATTCAGCCCTACAACAACAACGTCGTCGTCTTCACCCATTCAGTGTCATTTCGGCGCCTATGCCGGAGGTGCCTTTCTATACCCGTAACAATATATATATATATATATATATATATATATATATATATATATATATATATATATATATATATATATATATATATATGTATTGTAAAAGACACTATTTGTTCGCTGTCTTCACATTTGATTTTTCTGTGGCAGCAGGCATCTTAAGAAGGTTGATTGGAAGAGTAATAAGGAAAGTTAAATTAATTATGTTTTTAATTGGTGGAGTTAGGCAGTTAAGAAATGGCAGAATTGAAGTCCTTCATGCAAAGAACCGATGGCCGCTTTAAGATTTCAGTAAAGCAGCTTGTAGTAATAACTGGAAATTATTGACATTATCCACAATTCTGTGGTGGGGACCGGGGGGGGGGGGACTGAAACGCAAAAGAGCGCAGCTGAAATGAAGGAGCGTTGTTATATCAACCATCAACAGACTCCATTGTGCCCCGCAGGGGCGCCTGCGCAAGTAGGCATTTGGTGTATAGCGACACCACGGATCCGAGCTAATGGGGGGGGGGGGGGTTTCGACCCTTCCCACGCCTAGCCGTGCGTGGCTTTGTTGTGTCCGGGGAAAAAGGGATCCTGGGGGTTGAGCCAATACTGGGTGATTGGACCTTTAAGGCCCCCCAGTGGCGGCAACACACCCTTTTGGCCCCGGCTTCACGTAGACGGCACCCCTGGATTGACCCGCCTGGGGGGAATCGGCAGTCGCCTTTTCCTGTCTCCACCTCACATCTTTGTCTTTTCTCTTACTTTAAATCTTTCCTGTCCTCTACTCACTTCCATTGACTTCCGTGTTTCCTGGCGGCAAGGGTTAACCCTGTGGGGCTATCCTACCTTGGATACGGATACACCATATTCGGTTATAGTGGTGGCGTATAGCTGGCGTCTGCAGGGCCTGTACTTACAGACCCTGCAGCGTCCCCTTGTAAGACTCCATGGTGGGTGGCTGGCGCCGCTGCCGAAAGTAAACATTTACATATGGCTAGTTCCTTCCCCCCACTCCCTGATCGCCCTCAGAAAAGAGGGCGCACCGATGAAGTCTTCCAGTTTTTTGGTCACCAGAAAGTATTTTTTTCCCGATTCCACGTTATCCACGCTGACACACCCGGCAAATCAGTGCGACCACTTTCACCTTTTCTAGTTTCAAAGTCTTTGATGGAAATCAAATCCTTTGGCCTATGATATAAAGCATCAAGAATGGCAAGTGGTGACCTCCTGTTGGAGCTCCGCGACCAGAATTAATATGAGAGACTGCCTAATCTAGTGAAGTTTGGAGATACCAAAATAATAGTAACCCCACACCGAACCATGAACACCCGTGGCGTTGTTTCAGATGATGACCTGTTAGGGCTGACGGAGGCTGAAATCCTGGAGGGTTTCAGCGAACAGAATGTCATCAACGTGAAACGAATTAGGATGATGCGTGATGGCAAAGAAGTCCAGACTAAGCACCTGATACTTACCTTCAATTCGAGTGTACTGCCCGACTCTGTTGAGGCTGGGTATATCAAGCTTCGAGTGAGGCCATATATACCAAACCCTCTCTGATGTTTCAAATGCCAGCGGTTCGGCCACAGTTCACAGAACGGCCGAGACTGCCTAACTTGCGCGAAATGCAGTGCTGAAGAACACACATCAGATGCCTGTGAAAACTCTCTTCACTGTGCGAATTGCAATAAGGAGCATGCCGCATACTCGCGGTCATGCCCATGCTGAAAAAAGGAAAAGGATATTGTCACAATTAAAGTAAAACAAAACACTTCATTTAGGGAGGCACGAAGGCAGGTGTCCTGTCTATCAGAAACCAGTTTTGCCGAAGTGGCGCGTCAGGGGGCAGCGCCACGACGGCCTCCGGCGCCTGTCTGGCACACGCGTAGTGAGCCAGCGGTGACGCCATCCGCCCCCTCAGTGGTTGCAGCCGGTACTGCTCCGCCATCCAAAAGAGACCCACATACCTTCGGGCTGGGGGCCGCAAATGTCTCGTCTTTTGAGGCGAGGCCCTCAAAACAAACGCAGCGTTCGCAAGAGCGCGTGTGCAGCGCCTCGCAAGAGGCAATGGACACAACACAAAGTGTGAGGACACAGCCAGCGCCTAAGGATCAGCGCGACTCCGTCGACGGATCAAAAAAAAAACATCTCGTGTCGCGGCCCTTGGGAAGGGTCCGTGAGCTAACTTTCCATCCTTGAGCACACAGCACAAAACACATCTAAAATGGACACACAGATCTTACAGTGGAATGTGAGAGGACTTCTCCATAACCTTGATGATATTAGAGAACTTCTTAATAAACATACTCCAAAGGTGCTGTGTGTTCAGGAAACACATTTCAAGTCCACACAAACAAACATTCTAAAGCATTATGCCATCTTCCGCAAAGACCGTGACGACACTGCCGCTTCATCGGGCGGTTTCGCTATAATAGTTGATAAAGGTGTTGCCTGTAAGCAATTAAACCTCCGAACTTCTCTTGAGGCAGTTGCTGTCCGAGCAGTGCTGTTCGGGGAGGTACTAACAATTACCTCTATTTACATTCCCCCGTGCTATCAACTTTCAAAGACACAATTTCAAAGCTTCATTGATGAACGTCCTCCGCCATATATAGTCGTTGGTGATCTTAGTGCACATTATCCCCTAGGGGGCGACTCTCGTTTAGATGTGCGAGGACGCCTAATAGAACACTTTGTTTTCGTCAGGTGCAAGTCTACTAAACAAAAAAGAACCAACGTATTATTGCACTACACACAACACATACTCTTCCATAGACCTGAGTATTGTCTCGAGTACATTAATTTCATATCTGGAGTGGTTCGTTCTCAAGAACCCCTTTGGGAGTGACCACTTCCCGATTATGTTGAAGTTAACAAAAGAAGATACATGCTTGCCTGACTTTCCTCGCTGGAACACCAAGTCAGCCAACTGGGAACTGTTTCGAGAAATTACATTTTTAGACGCAGATGAGATTGCTGATTTTAATATAGACGATGCTGTAGCATACCTAACAGGTTTTATTATTGACGCTGCAGTGAAATGTATCAAGCAAACTAACGGAATGACCAATAAACGTTGCATCCCATGGTGGAACGACGATTGTCAGAAAGCGCGGAATAGACAAAATAAAGCTTGGAGACTACTCGAAATTACCCAATAGCTGAAAACCTCAATAATTTCAAACAGGTTAAGTCCCAAGCAAGAAGAACGCGTCGTCTTGCAAAGAAAGAAAGTTGGAATAGGTACATCTCCGGTATAAATTCTTACACCGACGAAACGAAGGTTTGGAATAGGGTAAACAAGTTAATGGGTCGGGAGCCACACCCCCTACCCTTGGTAAGTAGCCGAGGGGAGAGCCTGGAGGAGCAGGCGAACTGTCTAGGTGAACACTTTGAATACGTCTCAAGTGCATCACACTACACAGAAACGTTCTTAAGATTCAAAGAACGCGAAGAGCGGCAACCCCTTAAATGTAAACGTCCATCTAGGAAGGCTTACAACTGCCCATTTTCATTAGCTGAACTTAAGGCATCTCTTGCGTACTGCAACAACTCGGCGCCAGGTGGCGATCGTATAATGTACGAAATGATCAAGTATCTTCACCCAGAAGCAGTAAAAACACTCCTAACCCTCTTTTATACCATGTGGGAAGCTGGATATATTCCATTGTCATGGAAAGAAGCGATAGTCATCCCGGTGCTTAAACAAGGCAAAGACCCGTCCTTGGCCGCCAGCTGCAGGCCAATAGTGTTAACAAGCTGTTTATGCAAACTATATGAGCAAGTGTTAAACCGGTGCTTAACCCACTTCCTAGAAAGTAACAGTATACTAGACCCCCTTCAGTGTGGTTTCAGAGAGGGGAGGTCGACAATAGACCACCTTGTTCGCATAGAGACATATATCAGAGATGCATTTATTCATAGGCACTTTGTACTTTCGGTATTCTTAGACTTGGAGAAAGCGTACGATACCACATGGCGATTTTGGATTCTACGTGATCTTGCCGCCATGGGCATCCATGGGAACATGCTAAACACAATTAAAAGTTATCTGTCTAACCGAACCATTCGCGTAAAAGTGGGAAATGCTCTCTCTAAATCATTTACCCAAGTGACTGGTGTTCCGCAAGGGGGCGTGCTTAGTTGCACACTCTTTCTTGTAGAAATGAACTCCCTGCAGTCAGTCATTCCAAGCGTGATGTTTTATTCTGTGTATGTTGATGATGTGCAGATGAGCTTCAAATCATGCATTATGTCTATCTGCGAACGACAAGTGCAGCTTGGAATGAATAAGTTCTCTAAATGGGCGGATGAGAATGGTTTTAAAATAAACACCCAGAAAAGTACTTGCGTACTCTTCGCCAACAAACGAGGGGTAATGCCACTACACAATATTGCGATCAAAGGAGACCAACTCTCTGTGAGCAGCGAGCATAAATTCCTGGGAACCACTTTAGATTCTAAGCTCACAATTGTTCCCCATATTAAACATGTAAAAATTAAATGTCTGAAAGCGATGAACCTCCTAAAGCTCCTATCACGTACAACATTGGGTAGTGATCGGAAGTGTCTCTTGAACTTGTACAAAAGCCTTGTCTAGTCGCGCCTTGATTATGCCTCTATAATTTATCATTCTGCAACGCCAAGTACTTTGAAAATCCTAGACCCCGTTCACCATCTGGGTATCCGACTGGCAACCGGTGCTTTCAGGACAAGTCCGATCCAGAGTCTCTATGTAGAGTCGAATCAGTGGTCAGTTCACCTGCAGCGATCCTATAGTAGTTTCACTTATTTTATAAAGGTACGCGCAAACATAAAGCATCCTTCTTATTCAGCTATAAACGATATGACCGCTGCCACCCTCTACCATAATCGACCCGCAGCGAGAAAGCCGTTCTCTTTGCGTGTCAGAAGCTTAAGTGAGGAAATGGGTGTTCCGCTGTTAGAACTTTGTCCTATGCCCACAACAAAACATTTACCGCCGTGGCAGTGGCAGCTCATACATTGTGACACTTCATTTGCCGAGATCACTAAGTATGCGCCAGAAGCACATATTAAAATGCATTTCCGACAACTCCAGTCCAACTACTCATGCGTAGAGTTTTATACTGACGCTTCTAAGTCGCATGCAGGGGTGGCTTATGCAGCCGTCGGACCATCCTTCTCGAAATCCGGTGTGCTGCACCTGGAAACAAGTATATTTACTGCTGTGTTGGGGGCTGGCTGGTCCCGACGAAGCAGAAGAAGACGGCCGACGGAAATGTACGCGGCCGGCGGGGACGCCGACCAGCCCGAACACGAGGGTTGGGGCGAAGCGCCGAAGGGAAGAACAACAACCGCACTCCACGGTTACCCAACACACACTGATTTTATTTACAGTCGCCTTGAAATCCTGGATGCCAGAGCGGCGCCCCCTGGCATCCTCACATGTCATTCCGAAACCGAAACCTAGAACACAACATTATCCCCTCCTCGAAAGAAGTACACCTATACACTGTTTATATTTATACATGATCGATGTACGTTAGAACACATGAAAATTCAGAGCACGGCACACCGAACTCACACACTACGAGTCCTGAAAATGCACTGACAAACAAAAAAAATGTACACAACTGTTCGGAACAAGAGTTCTAAATCACGTAGTCTTCGAACCGACGCGGCTTCTGCCGCTTTTGCTTTGGGCGGGCCCTTTTGGGTGTAGAATCAGGTGTGTCTGCACCTTGGTCACTTGTGCTCTGATGTGACACATCAAGAGCAGTAGAAGATTGTGAAGGCTCTGAACGAGCGTTAAAATTCGCGGTCTCATCAGAGCTCGCAGCATGAGCTTCGGAAGAATTTTGCGGACCGGAGTCCGGTTCATCGATCTCAGCCGTATCTGAAGGTTCGAAGTGAACCGTATGACTTGGTGTACTTGAACCAGCGACACCGACTGGTGACTCCTCCCCCCTTGAAGAAGAAATGCCTGTACATGGAGGTGACATGTAACAGTCTGATGCGTGGTTGAAAGGCGCGGACGGAACGTGATGGGGAAGACTTTTAGGTGTTGAAGGCGAATCCGTATGAAAAATAACAAAATGCGAAGCATTCCAGATGTTACCATCACTTAAGCGAAACGAAGTGGGGCTAACCTGGCCCAAGACTTTGTAAGGACCCCGATGCTTGGGGCGCTTGCCTGGCACACGAACCTTGACCAGATCGCCAGTGCGAACTTTGGACTGCTTTGCACCTTGATGGGTGTCGGCATACTTTTTCATTGCTTGTTGGTGAGAAAAAACCCTGGTACGAATTTGATCAGGAGAAGACACTGCTATGTTACGAGGCAAAGAGACTATGTCGAGAGCAACTCGCGGTTGCCTACCATGGAGAAGTTGAGCAGGAGACACTCCAGTGGTGCCTTGTGGTGTGAACCTGTACGAAGCTAAACATTCAGTCAAGACTTGCTTGAGGGGACGGTGCTCTAATTGGGCGATCTGGATATGTTCCTTCAGAACGCGATTAAAGCGCTCGATTTGCCCATTTGATTGGGGATAGAAAACTGATGACCTCAAGTGCTGAATTTCTCGTTGTGAAAGAAAAGCCTCGAAATGTTGGGACTGAAACTGTGGACCATTGTCCGTAACTATGGCATCAGGAAAACCTTCCCGGCTGAAGATTGAAGACAGAAACTCAATGATGACCTCAGAAGTAACCGTATGTGTGAAACAAAGCTCTGGCCATTTGGAATGGTAGTCAATGAGAGAAACAATGAACTGGGCATTTTGTGGAACATTATGCAAAGGACCGATGATGTCCATGCCGAGTTTCTGCCAAGGCCGATCAGGCCACTGGGCTGGCTGCAACGGAGAAAATGCAGGTTTGGCAGACTTGTCAGCTGCCTGACATATATAGCAGTTGTAAACTGCATGCTCGACCTGCTTGTCTAAGGCTGACCACCAGTACCTGTCTCGGAGATTCTGTTTGGTGCGGACAATGCCTGGATGGGCCTCATGGGCAAGCTGTATTAGCTTGTTACGGAAAGAAGCAGGGGGAATCACGCGTTCATCGCGGAAAAGCAAGTCCTCGACACAAGACAGTTCCTGCCGGACTGCGAAGTAAGGCAAGAATTCAGAAGCAAGAGCACATTTGGAAGGCCATCCTTCTCGTAAATATTTAAGAACTTGAGACAAAATGGAATCTGCAGCTGTAGCTGCCTGAAGCTCAGCTTTAGTAATGCAGGAAGTAACTAATGAAACAACTTCCTCATCCTGCTCTTCAGTAACCGGTATCTGAAGAGGAAGGCGCGACAGTGCGTCAGCAACCACGTTATTAGAACCCTTACAATATTGAACACTGAAATTATTATACATGAGTTTGGCACACCAACGGGAAATGCGAATGGGGCGGCGGCCTTCTGATCCTGCAGAAAGAAGAGCAACTAGTGCTTGGTGATCTGTACGTAATGTGAAGTGCCGGCCCCACAAGTAAACATGCCATTTCTCACAGGCAAAAAGACACGCCAGAGCTTCACGCTCTCCTACTGAATATCTGCGTTCAGCAGGGGTCAACGTACGAGATGCAAAAGCGATAGTGATCAGCTGATCACCTTTGAGTTGTTGAAACACTGCTCCCAGTCCAACATCGGACGCATCCGTCGTGATGACGATGGGAAGCTTCTCATTGAAAATACTAACAGCTGGCTTTGAGGCCAGTATTGACTTAACTCGAATGAAGCTCTGCTCAGCTTCAGCTGACCAGTTAAAAGGCTGTGCTTGACAAAGTAGAGTACGCAGTGGTTCAACAAGATCAGCATAGTGAGGGACAAGCTTGGCATATTAACCAACAAGACCTAAAAAAGATTGCAAGGTTTTGGCATCAGTAGGCCGTGGGGCATTGACAATGGCCTGAACTTTGGATTCAATAGGTGTCAAGCCGCGGGAACTGACATTATGTCCTAAAAATTGTAACTCATTCACAGAAAAAATACACTTGTTATTAAGTTTCATACCACATTCACTGATGCTGTTGAGAACAGTATGCAAGTTAGCATCGTGCTCTTCGCGAGTACGTCTCCACACCAAAATGTCATCCAAGTAACAAAGGGCGCCATTACAACCCTTAAGAATAATTGACAACATTTTCTGAAACACTGCAGGGGCAGATGCAAGCCCAAAACACGCGCGGCGAAACCGAAACAAGCCTTTGTGCGATACAAATGTGGTTAAGTGTCTACTGCACTCAGAAAGTTCAACTTGGTGATAAGCGGACGCAAGGTCCAGCTTGGAGAAACATACCGCTCCGGAGAGCTGATGAAGCAGTTCTTCAATGTGCGGAAGTGGAAAACCGTCTACGACGATCGCCTTGTTCGGTTCTCGTAAGTCGACGCATAGTCGAAGGGATCCGTCTTTTTTCTTGACGACGACCAGTGCAGAAACCCAGTCGGAAGCAGAGACAGGCTCGATGATTCCGCTGGCTTGAAGGCGAGACAGTTCCGCAGAGACTTGCTCACGGAGAAGAAGAGGAATGCGGCGCAGCTTGGCACGCACAGGGCACACACCTGGTCGACGCATCTCTTTATGCACAAAACCGGGCACACAACTCAGTTCACGGGCGAACAGGTGGTGGAATTCAGAAGGCGCGTTGGCCGGAAGATCATCTTGGACGTCGACTTGAGCACACGTCATAGACGCACCGACGATGTTGATGGACAAAGCCCTGATGGCATCACGTCCCAAAAGCGAGCTGCCATTGGCAGTTACATAAAAAGTAATGGAAGCAGTGCGACTGCAATAGGAGACCTGAGCTGTAAAATGACCTAATATATCAATCGTTTCCTCGGAATATGTTTGTAGAACGACGTGTGAAGGCAAAAGGCGAATGTTGGAAAAATGACTATGAAAGTCAGCGGCACTGATCAAAGAGACTGAGGCACCAGTGTCCACGAGAAATTACAAAGGCACATGGCCCACTGAAGCTACGATGCTGGGCTCGGGCGTAGTGTGGAGGCCCTCCACATTTAAAACGGTGACCGTATTGGTCTGTGCAGTGCTCGAAGGAGCGGACGAAGAAACTGGTTCAAGAAGATTTGCTGGACAGGAATTACATACGGACTGAAAATGTCCGATTTTTCCCGCACACAAGAAAAGTGCGGTTTCTCGCAGGACACTGCGCGAAATTGGCTAAATGCCGAGCCGATCCGCAACGAAAGCAATGCGTGGTTGCGCTTGGAGAAGAAAATTGCGAACGCGAGTTAGGAGCTCGGTGCTGTTCCTGAAAACCAGAATTTGGCGGAATGGGGTCGCCATATTGCCGGCTTCCTCGCCCTTGCGACGCAGAGAGGCCGCCATGTTGGCCGCCACGGAAGGACTGTTCAGGCAGGCGTCCATGTTGGCTGCCGCGCCGAGACGAAGATGAAGGGCCGTCATGTTGACGTGTCCCATGAAACAAAGAGCCGCTGCCTTGGCCCCCCGCAGCGGAAAGTTGCTGCACTGAATGCAGAGCGAATTGCTCCAACTGGGAGCGAATAAGCTCGTCCTCTCGCGCAATTGAGAGGGCTTCGGATAATGAAATCGAGGAGCCTTTTTGAAGCATGCGGCAGCGGACGTTTTGGGAGGCTACCCCGGTGAAAAGCTGATGGCGGATCATATCGTCCTCGAGCGCCGAAGCCGCACGACGCGGCGAGCATTCGAAGAGAAATAATGAACTCGGCAACTGGCTCGCCAGGCAATTGACGCCTTTCTTGAAATTTTACGCGTGCGAGATAATCGCACGAGACATCTTTAAAATGCTCATCGAAAAGAGCAACGGCATTCTTGAAGACATCGTCCGACGCTGGCGTCGGCGACGCGTTGGTGGCATCCAAAGTATAGAAGAGCTTTAACCCAGCAGGGCCCAACACGTTGAGCAGCAGGGCCTTGCGACGCTCGAGCTTGCTGGCGTCCTCCCCGGCCGCGTCTGCGTAGGCCTGAAACACCAATTTCCAGTCCGCCCATGGAAGTGGCGGGTCTCCGAGCGAATGAAGAAATAGGGGAGGTGGAATAGGAGACGCCATTTCAAGCAAGAAGAATGGAGAGGCGCAGTCGAGAAGAAAATGACGCCAGTACGTTGTTTGAAGAAGACGACAGAGGCAGCGTAGCTGAATGAAGAAGGAATGAAGCGACGCAGCACGCAGGAGCCACCTTGCTGGGAAGAAAGAGCGTCTAGGGTTAGCAGGGTAGGTCTATTACAAGCAAGAAAAAGACGAACACAGAGAACGAAATGGGTTCTTACAGGTCCTCGTCGCCATTGCTGTGTTGGGGGCTGGCTGGTCCCGACGAAGCAGAAGAAGAAGACGGCCGTCGGAAACGTACGCGGTCGGCGGGGACGCCGACCAGCCCGAACACGAGGGTTGGTGCTAAGCGCCGAAGGGAAGAACAACAACCGCACTCCACGGTTACCCAGCACACACTGATTTTATTTACAGTCGCCTTGAAATCCTGGATGCCAGAGCGGCGCCCCCTGGCATCCTCACATGTCATTCCGAAACCGAAACCTAGAACACAACATTTACGGCTGAGGGTTATGCACCATTGTCGGCTGTGAAGCATATACGGAAATCAAACATACAAAAATCAATTATATTCACAGACTCGTTAAGCGTCGTAAATGCATTAAGATCCCTTTTCAGATTCAGAAATCTGGTAATAATTGAGCTGTATTTCGTTCTGTGTACAGCGTATATGTCCAACCAGCATGTTACTATTTGCTGGGTACCTGGCCATAGAAGCATCGAGGGCAATGTGTTAGCTGACCAAATGGCCTTGTCAATTATATTGTGCGCTATTAACCCCACCGCTACTGTCCCTGCAACAGATCTAAAACCCTTCCTACGTAAGAAACTGTGAAACCACTGGCAACGCTTGTGGGACACAGAAATAAATAATAAGCTTCACTTGATTAAGCCGCAGTTGGGTTACTGGCCCTCCGCTACAAGAACACGGCGAACTGATGCACTATTCTGTCGCCTCAGAATAGGACACATATATGGTACCCATAGCTTTCTTCTGACTGGCGATGAACCTCCTACTTGTGGTAGATGCGGCGACAGGCTAACTGTCCTCCACGTCCTTCTGGAGTGTCCAGAAGCTGACAGAGAGAGAAAGAAAATTTTGCTTTAGTATACCGCTATCATCTCCCTCTACATCCTACAATGTTTCTCGCCGAAGAGCCGCTTTTCGATGCAAAATCAGTCCTTGGCTTTCTAAAAGATGTAGTATTCAATGTTTTTAGCCCAACAAGTTCATAGCGCATCCTCTGTCTAGAGGATGCCGCTGTGATAGCAGCTTTTATTAAGCCCAGGCCTCCATGCTCTTGTTTAAGGGCACTGCAGAGACACTGGTGCTCCACGCCAAGTTTTTATTTCATATATGTATCATTTTTAAAGTATTTTATGTCTCCTCAGCACACATCATTTGTAATTGCCATAATTTTACTCTCTATATATTTTATGCACCTACAGCGACTGTTTTAGGCCCATTTACAGCCAGATCACATCTGTTTTATCCATACTGCATATCGCACTGTTCATTATCATCGTTCTGGCGCTCTTTAGCCACATCTGGCCCTTGCGCCAATAAACTCCACTAATCATCATCAGACTCTATTGTGTGGGTGTGTGGCCTGCACTCGCAATCACGGCACGCATGATGCACATACTTAACAAATAGAAAAGAACTGCTCTCCTGTGACCACTGTCTTGGAGACTGATGTCGTTGTAGTTGTCTGCTTGTTGCGCTCATCGGTCCTTTAGTTTCAGTTTTGCTGCATAACTTAGGAGAACATCATAAATTAGTAGTTATTAGAAGAGGCCGTTTTTTCGAAATCTGAAAGCCACAATGAGTTCTTCAATTCTCAGAGCAAGAATCTGCGAACCATTGAAAGGACTTCAATTCTCCCATTTGACTTAACTACCAAACCTCACTAATTGAAGAAAAAATTATTTAACTTTCCTAATTACTGTTCCAAATGATGTGTTAGACTCTCCTAAGATGCCTGCTGCTACAGAAAAAGCAACTCTGAAGACAGCGAGCAGAAATAACGTTTTTTGCTAATTTTCAAATAATAGTGGACACATTTCTTGAAACACCCTGTATATATAAAGAAAAGAATTGTATACATAAGGGCTTTGTCAGACACAATAATAATGAGATCTAATAGAGAATCATCCAAGGAAAGTATATGAGAATTTACTAGACCTAATTGTAATGTAAATGAGAGAAAATTTACTAATCAAGGCAAGCCTACAAAAACTTGAGCAGTGCAGAATAGTAGCCAGATTAAAATTCATCTATCAACTTTATTATTGGGACTTTAAATAATTGCACTTTCGATGAAGGTGAAAATGTTTGAGGCTCGTGTGCTTATATTTAGGTGCACGTTAAAAAACCCCGGTTGGTACAATTTTTTGGAGGTCTCCATCATGACATCTTTCATTATTATTTCATGGTTTTGAGCTTTAAACCTCAGATAATATTATTATTACTTTAACTTATCACTAGAACATTATCTTCAACAATCTTTGAAACTTTCAGCCAGGACTAATCACAGTAAAAATTTTAGGCAGCGAGCTAGTTACGTTAGTGTCCACAAGTTCGCTCTCTTTCTTGGTGCAATTTTTCATTGGAATGCATTATCTGCAGAAGCAGTGAACACTGCCTCACTTGCCTCGTTTACAAAAGACATTGTAAGTATTAGTCTCAATGTAAGGGACTTATATTGAAAATATGTTTTTGGGAGGGCAATTTTGTTGCAGTGTGTGTGTGTGTGTGTGTGTGTATATATATATATATATATATATATATATATATATATATATATATATATATATATATATATATATATATATATATATATATATATATATATATATATATATGTTGTGTGAAGGCATTGCTGCATGCCTCTACAGCCTAGTTGCCACTACTTGTGCTTGTTGCAACACAATTAGCTTTCAGTTATACCTTTTATTGACAATAATGCATCATACACCAAACACGCCTCAATGATTTTCAAGATACACAAAGATGTCGGGCCATGTGTTTCATGTGAAGAGTTGCTGACTACAGCGATCGTCTTTGCTACATATTGAGTGGCATGGGAAATACTATGATGCCAAGCGGTACTGCCTAGCTCTCTTTTTAGCCACTGATTCAACTTGTTAGTGATAATATTATTGAGAAATAATAGCCAATAAACCAAGGAAAGCATAGGGAATGTTATTAGTAGTATTGTAATGTAGCTGTGAAAAAAGAAAAGTGAACGAAAAGATAACTTGCATCTTCTTCATGCTAGTGAACCTACAAGCTGCACTTCTTATTTTATACATTTTAGTTTTTAGTATGTGAGTAATACTAAGATCATCAACAAATTGTACAGGATTAGACAGTCGTCTATCTCGCGGACTAGCCCAAGCTCATACCTTGCTTCTATGGCATTTTCCTCAGCGTTACATGTTTGCTTCACTAGCTATGGGATGAAATTTACCTGGCTATAAGTGCAACACTCACAACTCTGCTCTTTTTGAACTACAGAAATTCTAATTATGTCACAATCATGTGTATCCTGCTGAACTGCTACTGCACCATTCGTGGCTTAGAAAAGTTACAAATAAGATGCTTTCTACCAAGAAGTTGCTTTCTACCAAGAAGAAGTTGTTATGACCCAGTGACATGCGAGTGCCACAGAATGTTCCTCACTGGGTCCAAGACACAAGACAGAACTTTAGGTCAGCGTGTCCCCACCTGCTTTTCTTGATATTTCTAAATTCTGTCCACTGTAGCACACATAGCATAAAATAGTGTAACAAAACACTTACTTCTCAGGCCGCATCATTTTTTCAAAAAGTGGCCGACTCTCCTTGACGAAATTCCTTGACACAGTCTATCGGTGGTTGAGGCTCCTGAGAACATGCTAGCCAAACATTATAGTGTGGCACGGGGCCTGGAATTCGCAAGGAATTCTCAAAGTTAAATGGAAATCGTTTCTTTTTCTCTTGAAAAATGATGCCATAAACTCCAAGTCTATGGCCATTGTCTGATTTGAGTAATGGGAGCTGCATAGTTACCATGGCTGCTGCAAGATGCTGTCATATGTCTGCGTCTGCACTCGTTATCATACAGAAGTAGGCTGCACGTATAAAGGAAAGGAGGGCTCAAGGTCATGATGTGCACTGATAAAGGGACGCGTCTTCTCGTTCGCTTGGCACCCTCCTTCGTGCATAGCTTTCAGTACACTTGCTGGTATAGAAAGAGCTAAAAACTACTTAAAGCATGGCACTAATATCTGTAACTCTGCTCCAATTGGACGGATTTTGAAAATTTCTTGCGGCAGTGAATTTGTGAGGCAATAAGCTCTTTTAATGACACCATTTGATGATTCCTTAGAAAAGTGCTGGAGTACCCCTTTAATTGGGGCGCAACAACAAATTACTATTGCTATGGCTGGTGTTGTGTTTAGGAGACGATGCACTTTTCTCTTGTGCAGGTCAGGTCACCAAGGCTGCCCTTGCGGCTCTTAGACCTTTGTAGGCCCAAACAGCATGGTTGTCTCACCAGCTCGCAGCTTGTGGATGCTGCACAGGCAGCTGAAAACACAGCGATCCCTTTGGAGCTTCCTGGTGAAGCTCGTGTGATCATCTGTGGAGGTGGTGTGGTAGGCTGCTCTGTGGCATATCATTTGGCTAGAGACCATGGCCTCACTGATGTTGTTGTGCTTGAGAAAGGAGTGTAAGCACCATCTTTTTTTGACTGTAACAATTTTTTTATTAGCAACCTCTAACCCTCAAACAGTCTTTATAAATCTTTCAGAATTGGTATTCAACTTTTGCATACCCTGCATTTTCCTAAAAAAAGCAAATATATCTTAGCATTTTGTATGTATTTATATTTATACTTTAAACGTCATGTTTGGCTTGCTTTCATCCAAAAATAGTAGTGACTGGAAAAACACCAAGTTGTGAATTTATTTAGAGGAGATTCATTCACTCAAAACATCGATTCTGGTGATTTTTCTGAATGAATTCATGAGCGTCTCCTTTGGGTGCATCAATGTGTCATACTGGACAAACATAATTCTTAAGGTGATATGTGTTAATTTAAGAATAAACACAGTTAGGTGATAGTTTATTATAGCAAAATGAGCTAGATAGTTTATTTAATACATAGAATAGTGAATCATTGGCCTATAAAAGGATGACTAGGTGGGTGCCAGGAGAAGAGAAATGTATTTGTATCTTCCAAGAAATCAGGTGTAGCAATGAGATAAAAAAATTTGCATGCATAGGATTGGTTCAGCCTTGACATAGCTCTGGTAATTTGAAATCTATGAAGCGGTCCTTTCATCCTGCAAAACCCTAATCTGCTGGTGCTACGAGATGCTTTACTACTATTACAGCCTTTTACTACTGCTACATATAATGACACCAAAAGATGTAGATGTTTCTGCTCTATATTGTAATACTCACTCATATTGATTGCCTGTGGTATATGTGGTTACAGATCTAGTGAATGGCCACAAAGTATAACCACAAGTGGCGCATTATGCCACATATGGCACTAAGTGACTATGTGCATGTTGTGTACACTGTCGTCCTTTATGAAAGGGAGCACGTGAGCACGTGGCCTGCACTCTGCGACCCCAGCCTACAGCACCATCAACTGACAGCAAAAGAAAACACGTTCACTCTCAACGTCATTTATGGCCAAACAAGGTAATGAGTCATGGTGGGTAGATAGGCGCTGCTAGATTACACATCCTCCGCGCTTGTGCAAAGGGTGATGCCTGCAGAGTGTCATCTGTTGCCAACAAATAGAACGTGGTGTGCAAACACAGCGCGAGCTGCAGACATCGCCCATTATCACTTGTTGCACGAGCGGTGAAAGAACATAATCTAGTAGCGCTTGTCTACCAGCCATGACTCGTTAACTTGTGTGACAATAGGTGACGCCAAAAGTGAATGTGCTTTCTTCAGCTGTTGGTTGATGGTGCTTAGGCAGCTGCGGCAGAGTGCAGGCCACACGCTCGTGTGTTCCTTTTCATAAAGGGCGACAGCATACATTTACGTGTGTGTATTTATGTCGACACACACATAAACCATGTGCACTCACTCACTAACACACTCATAAACTAACTATGCTTTGTTATGTACGATTTGTTATTAATACTTTGTTCATGTTACCTAGGATTGGGGGTGGCTCAACTAAGCATGGTGCTGGTCTCTTGGGGCAGCTGAAGGCCACAACCATAGAGTGCAGAGTCTCGAAGTACAGCATTCAGCTGTATAAAGAGTTTGAAAGTAGAGGCTTTGACACAGGTGGGTATCTTGAACACATTTTCAGCCCTATATTATTTGCCTTTTCTTTTACTATTTGCTAAGAGAATTAAAAAAAAACACTCGTGACATGTAATAATATTTTCCTCCCGATCTGGATTACTCTCAGAAGTGAAAATGATTTGCAGAAAAGATCAGTGTGGATATTTTAGTTACTGACCAAGTTTCACTAAATAAAGTCTAAGTTAATTCTGTTTCTACATATATTGTTATTGATAGATTGTGGTTGGCATTATCAAAAGTTATGTGTAGTATTGTGTTTTTTGAATAAGTTGAAATGCCAGTTCCAGATACGTGGTCCCAAATTAGCAGCAAAAGCATTGGTGGTTCAGTAAATTTTGAGTTCCAGTGCATGAAAGGGCATTTGTAAGAAAAGTAAGCGAGAACAGTGAATTTTAACCATTATCTAGTACTAGGGTGAAATTTATTCCAGTTGGATGTGCTTTAAGAGGTGACTTGCCTTAGGTTGTGCTTTGTAATATGTATATAAGATGGTAAGGTATAAAGTTCATTAGCAAAATTTTATTAATTATCATCATCATAATCATCAGCCTGACTACGTCCACTGCAGGATAAAGGCCTCTCCCATGTTCCACCATTTAACCCGGTCCTGTGCTTGCTGCTGCCAATTTATACCCGCAAACTTCTTAATCTCATCGGCCCACCTAACCTTCTGCCTCCCCCTAACCCGCTTCCCTTTTCTGGGAATCCAGTTAGTTACCCTTAATGACCAGCGGTTATCCTGTCTACGCGCTATATGCCCGGCCCATGTCCATTTCCTTTTCTTTATTTCAACTATGACATCCTTAACCCCCGTTTGTCCCCTAATCCACTCTGCTCTCTTCTTGTCTCTTAAGGTTACACCTACCATTTTTCTTTCCATTGCTCGCTGCGTCGTCCTCAATTTAAGCTGAACCCTCTTTGTAAGTCTCCAGGTTTCTGCTCCATAGCTAAGTATTGGCAAGGTACAGCTGTTATATACCTTCCTCTTGAGGGATAGTGGCAATCTACCTGTCATAATTTGAGAGTGCTTGCCGAATGTGCTCCACCCATTCTTATTCTTCTAGTTACTTCAATCTCGTGGTTCGGCTCTGCGGTTATTACCTGCCCTAAGTAGACATAGTCTTTTACAACTTTAAGTGCACTATTACCTATCTCGATGTGCTGCTCCTTCCCGAGGTTGTTGTACATTACTTTCGTTTTCTGCAGATTAATTCTAAGACTCACCTTTCTACTCTCCTTGTCTAACTCCGTAATCATGAGTCGAAATTCCTCCCCTGAGTTACTCAGCAATGCAATGTCATCGGCGAAGCGCAGGTTACTAAGGTATTCTCCATTAACTCTTATCCCTAACTGTTCCCATTCTAGGCTTCTGAAAACTTCCTGTAAGCACGCGGTAAATAGCATTGGGGAGATTGTGTCCCCCTGCCTTACACCCTTCTTGATTGGTATTCTGTTGCTTTCTTTATGAAGCACTATGGTGGCAGTTGATCCACTGTAGATTTCTTCCAGAATGTTTATATATACTTCATCTACGCCCTGATTCCGCAATGTCTGCATGACGGCTGATGTTTCTACTGAATCAAACGCCTTCTCGTAATCTATGAAGGCTATGTACAGTGGTCGGTTATACTCTGAGCATTTCTTTATTACCTGATTGATAGTATGGATGTGGTCAATTGTTGAGTAGCCTGTTCGAAATCCTGCTTGTTCCTTTGGTTGATTGAATTCTAATGTTTTCTTTACTCTGTTAGCAATTGCCTTTGTAAATAGCTTGTATACTACAGAGAGCAAGCTGATCGGCCTGTAATTCTTCAAGTCCTTGTCATCTCCTTTCTTATGTATTAAGATGATGTTAGCGTTCTTCCAAGACTCTGGTACTCTTCCCGTCTGGAGACACCTCGTAAACAGGGTAGCTAGTTTTTCTAACACAATCTGTCCTCCATCTTTCAGCAGATCTGATGTTACCTGATCCTCACCAGCAGCTTTGCCTCTTTGCATGCTCTCCAACGCTTTTCTGACTTCTTCTATCATTACTGGTGGGGTGTCATTTGGGTTACTTCTAGTTCTTATAGTATTAAGGTCGTGGTTGTCTCGGCTACTGTACAGATCTCTGTAAAACTCCTCCGTTATATTAACTATCGTATCCATATTGGTAGTTACTTTGCCTTCTTTGTCCCTTAGTGCATACATCCGACTTTTGCCTATCCCAAGTTTCCTCTTCACTGCTTTGGCACTTCCTCAATTTTTCAGAGCGTGTTCAATTCTCTCCATGTTATACCTTCTTACATCGCATACCTTACGTCTATTAATCAACTTCGAAAGCTCTGCCAGTTCTATTTTGTCTGTTGTACTTGACACTTTCATGATTTGACGCTTCTTAATTAGGTTCTTCATTTCCTGGGAAAGCTTGCCAGTGTCTTGTCTAACTACCCTGCCTCCAACTTCCACTGCACACTCCGTAATGATACTCGTCAGATTATCATTCATTGCATCTACGCTAAGGTTGGTTTCCTCACTAAGAGCCGAGTACCTGTTCTGCAGCGACACTCTGAATTCCTCTACTTTCCCTCTCAGTGCTAGCTCATTGATTGGCTTCTTGCGTATCAGTTTCTGTCGTTCCTTCTTCAAGTCTAGGCGAATTCGAGACCGTACCATTCTATGGTCACTGCATCGTACCTTGCCAACCACTTCCACATCCTGTACGATTCCTGGGTGTGCACTCATTATGAAGTCTATTTCGTTCTTATTTTTGCCATTAGGGCGCCTCCATGTCCACTTGCGGTTTTATCGTTTTCGGTAGAAGGTATTCAAAATCCGTAAATTATTGCGTTCTGCGAATTCTACTAGTAGCTCTCCTCTGGCATTTCTAGTGCCGATGCCATAATCTCCTACTGCCTGGTCTCCAGCCTGCTTCTTCCCACCTTTGCATTAAAGTCGCCCATCACTATAGTATACTGTGTTTTTACCTTACTCAATGCCGATTCCACGTCTTCATAGAAGCTTTCAACTGAAGCATCATCACAGCTGGATGTAGGCGCGTAAGCCTGTACTACCTTCATCTTGTATCTTTTATTCAGTTTAATTACGATACCTACTACCCTTTCATTAATGCTATAATATTCCTCTATGTTGCCAGCTATGTTTCTGTGAATTAGGAACCCCACTCCCAGTTCTCTTCTGTCTGCCAAGCCCCGATAGCAAAGGACGTGCCCATTCTGTAGCACCGTATAGGCCTAATCTGTCCTCCTAACCTCACTGAGCCCTATTATATCCCATTTAACACCCTCTAGCTCCTCGAATAGTACAGCTAGACTTCCCTCACTAGATAATGTTCTAGCGTTGCCAAGTTCAGGTTCTAACGTTGCCAAGTTCAGGTTCCAATGGCGGCCTGTCCGGATCCAGAGATTCTTAGCACCCTCTGCTGCGTTGCAGATCTGACCGCCGCCATGGTCAGTTGCTTCGCAGCTGCTGGGGACTGAGGGCCGTGAGTTATTTGACGTATGCATGTGGGAGGTAGTGGCCAGATACTGCACCAGGGTGGCCAATCCTTCTCTGGTGAGGGAGTGCATTTTAGGCGTTGGTTACCGGTGATGCCGCACCCCAGGCCTCTTAATGCAGTTCCATCCACTCGAGGATTTTTTTTTTAAATCCGGTTAGGAGCTGTGCGGCACCGGGATTTGAACTACGGACCCCTTGCATGCGAGGCGGATGCTCTAACCACTACGCCATCGCCGCTCTTAATTAATTATACAATTATGTATTTTTTATTTCCAGCTTAAGTTATGTATTTCCTTTCTAAGTAATCCTTTCCAGTATGGAAATCAGTGAATATGCCATGGGTAGTACAAAAATAGTGTTTTAAACTTGTAATATTTGGCCCCATATTTTATCAAGAATTTCTTTGTTTAGTTTTGAAACTGCAAAAAACCATTAGTGTCTTGTATTTCTTATACTCTTTCATTATGCATTGGGTTTCATGCCTCGAACTGCATCACTGAATCTTTGCTGTGTCCACAGTCTTCCTGTTCGAAAACCTAAAAAAAAAAAAAAAGTTGGCTCATTTTATTGCAAGTGCTGGAGGACCACCAGACAAAGAAGAAGAAGTACCAACAAGCACGAGAAAAAAAATGGGGTTATCAGAGTAGTGACAAGGTCTTAATGTCAGTGTAAATAAAAGCCTCTTTTTAGCTATCTCTACGAAATCGAGTTTTTCCACGGCTGCTCCATGCCATATCCCATACATTTTGGTACCGATCGACCCGAAATTGACCAAGCGACGACTACGGGTGGCCTGGAAGGCGTGGAGAAGATCAAGGCGACGCGGATGTCGCGACGATCCTTGAACAGTTGGATTATCATTGAGGCAAGTGTCTTAGTTGGCAATGACTCCACGACGTATGAGCAGCTCGGTTTCAAGTACGAGAGACTCAAAACGAATAACGATGAGCCGAACAAGATTAACTCTGAATTGGAGAGTCTCATCATGGATGAGGACTTCCAAGCCGAGTACGATACCATTGTAGAGTACCAGGACAACACAACGCAAATCCTGTCAGAGCTTCCGAGCAGGCAGAAACGCATTTCAAGTGCACAAGGAGAAGATGGATTCATGATGGCTACCCATACGATCGCGCTCGCTGCACCATCTGACAGGACGGGAGCCAAGCTACTGAAGCTCACGATTGGGCCCTTCTCTGGGGATGTGTGTAAATGGACAGAGTTTTGGGAGAAGTTTACCGCTTATCGAGCCTGGTCGGTAAACAATCACAGTTGTTGCTACGCGTGAAGTGTATTTATCTGGTGGTCCACCAGTGCTCGCGATAAAATTACCAAGTGCATTCATATGCAGCAGCAGTCATACCTTCTTTTCTTTAAATTTGATTCGAGTTAGTGTTGTATTCTAACTATCAATGGCATGCCAATGCCTTTTCTTCACTTTCATATTCTTAGTGAGTGGTAATCTAAATTAAGTGCAAATTTTACAACAGATTTTATTTTTTTGCTGGCATGAAACTTGACTTATTTCATACAAAGTTTCTTTCTGAAGGAGTGCTTAATATTGTGTGGGGCAAGACTAGACACTGTGTGATAACTCTGTGACTAGGCACTGTGTGATAACAGTGTTTGTCATGTTTAGGATGGAACCAGTGTGGAAGTCTTCTTCTCGCTCGCACAAAAGACCGCCTCTTTTACTTCAAGAGACTAGCAGCAATGGCAGCGTAAGTGGAAAACTTACTGCACGAAGTGCATTGACTGTTTGTTATATTGCTTTTGCATAGCAAGTGGCAACATTAACCTGAAGGGGGTGGTTGACGGGAGTGTATTTCACTCGATTCTCTTCATGCATACCTCACTGCCTGCTTTTTGTGCTGCTTGATTACTAAAAAAGCATCCCATCAACTTATGATATTCATTGACTGCATGCATTAGTAGATATAACTCTACGGTTATGTTATTGAAGAGAAACACAGCTACGGAGCTCTTGGCCCTTGTAATTGAATCATGCACTATACTAATTATTATTTGCCCCATGGTTGTGTGGTAAAAAAATTAAATTAGCAAGAATGAGGGCTTGGAGTACATCATTAATTATGGTATTAGAAAATCTTGGCAACTTATAACTGACTAACTTCTCTTTAGCGTAAACTCAAAAGACTACTAGACAACTTCTTAATCGCTGTGACCACAATAAAAGTTAAGTGATTTAAACCTATCAGCTGCTTAGTAACTTCTTTTCACACAGATGTAGCTTATTTATGTACATGTCTACCTGTCTTTTGTTGAGTTTCTTCTTTTGCCTGTAACAATTATTTTTTGCTCTGCTTCATAATAATTGATGCTTACTTGGATAGACTGAATTCTGAATCAGTCATTTTGGAAAGTAAGCTGCAATGATGAAATTGAGTTAGGTCAGTACTAAAGCCACTATCATTTGCCAGATATCTCAAAGAATAACATTTTGATATCCCTTGCCAAAAATGAGCATTGCAACACAATAGTAGTCCATGTATTATTTTCCCTCTAAGAGCCTTTCTTGTGCAACTATTTGCAGTAGCTCAGTTGCTATGGCATTCGGCTGCTTAGCACATGGTGGCGGAATTGATTCTGCCGGAGAGGGCAGGGGATGAATTGCGAAATTACTCATGCAACGTGCACGTGCAAGCTTTACAGGTGGTTCAGATTAGTCTGGGGCCCCTCTTCGGTGGCATTCCTCATAAGCACATCAAGGTTTTCATACATAAAATTCCAAAATTTATTCTTCCCTCAGAGGTTCGTAGAGTGCATAAAGTTAACAGTGACAAGGGAGGTCATTGTGAAGGTGCTCATTAATCTTGCACACCAGCTGATGAAACTACTTGAAAGACTATTGTGTGTTATGTCACTTTTAATGACAAGTGTTTGAAATTAGTGCTTGTCTCATGCTGTACGGCCAAGTGAACACATCCTCAGGATTCGCTGTCTTCAGTTGAGTGATGATTACCTTGTACAGAGTTCAATGTCTCTCCTTGAAACGTTGGGTCCAGCCTCCACTTGAATGGAAATCAACATCCTAAAGAAAGTGAACCAATTTCTTTGCCTTGTCTGGATGGATCAGCCCAGTGTTCTCTGCACAAGTGCTTAGAAATCATTTGTACTGTGTCTTTCTGGGCTGTGTTTTACATCCTCTTGTCTACTGGCAATGGTGTGCCAATTTTCAGGAAGATTGCACTCTGAATGAATTATCATTAAGATCATCAGCCACGAGATTTCATGATTGTACACAAACCACATACCTTCTTGTTATTGTTGTTGTATTAGATAATTCTGCACTTATATTTTCAGCATTATCATTGTACGCTTCCTCCTCTCTCACTGTTGGACTATGCATCGAAGAGGTGTCACAAAGTTATCATTAATAACCTCTCCATCTGTCGCATTAAACATCAGAGCCAAAGTGCAGGGGAAGAAAAGTGCACGCTAGTTGTTACCACATTGCAAAATCATGCTGATTACACACAAGATGCACCAGAATGGAACTTTAGGATTGCCAGGATGCATCTTTATGATGTAAAAGGGCCCTTCAACACTTATTGAGCATTGTCAGGAGATGCTGCCGATCGGTAGTCGAGACTGCTTAGAACACATGAGCCAAACATTGTAGCACGGCTCGTGGCTTAGAAATTACTATTAATCCCCAAAGTCAATTAGAAATTGTTCCTTCTTCTCTCTACAAATGATTCCATATACCCGAATTTCTGCACTGCATACCCATCGCCATGGCGGTTGACTGCCCCGCCGCGGTGGTCTAGTGGCTAAGGTACTCGGCTGCTGACCCGCAGGTCGTGGGTTCGAATCCCGGCTGCAGCGGCTGCATTTCTGATGGAGGCGGAAATGTTGTAGGCCTGTGTGCTCAGAAGAACCCCAGGTGGTCGAAATTTCCGGAGCCCTCCACTACGGCGTCTCTCATAATCATATGGTGATTTTGGGACGTTAAACCCTACATATCATCATCATCATCATCATGGCGGTTGACTGATTTGCTTTGTAGTTATTATAGCCACCACAAGGTGTCACCACATACCCGCATGCACCCTCGAAATCACACTGAAAGTATGCCGGAAAACAAGAAATGAAAGTGGTCAAGGTCATGGCACGCGCTAATGAAGGGACGCTTATTCTTACGTTCTCTTGTCGTCCCCCTCCCTACATAGCTTTCAGCCCGCTTGCTGGCACGAATGGAGAGAGCGAGTGCTTCAAGCATGCGACAAAACCTGTAACTGTGCTCGAACTTGAAGATTTTTTAAAAACTTGCGGCATGTGGTCCGTGAAGTGTCATGCGCTAATAGTAGATTATTCTATTACAACATAAAAAAGCATTACAACGAACCTGTATAATGTGTCTTAATTACAATGTCCATAGTGGCTCCGACTGGTTAGTGATTAAGGCTATTTGAGCAGAGATGCTGGAAAGATGTCTTTGCAGTACTTCTGTCACTTAGCTTTCATATATACAGCATTGAGTGAAGGCTTTGTAGTGGGAGGAGCATGCTTCACACACAAATGTACTTGTAATATTATGCTGTCATATGGAAGTTGCATCTGACTTTTGTTTTTTAGTTCTTACAACTTGGTTGTTTTCATAGTTATAAGTGGTGACCCGACATGAAAAACATTGTTCAATACAATTATTACAATGATATGAAAAACCACCAGGCCTGTGTGAAACGCATAGCGCAGTCACAGTGAAAGCTGGAAGAGCTGTACAAGCACACTTGCAGGGTACCCACTACGTCAGAGATCATCATAATTTTTGTGTAAAATAGAGGCATACACTATGCCATTCTTCATCATTCTTCGAAGAAGCATGGTACCCACTAAACACTTACGAGGAATTTTGCGCGAATCGTGATGCTGTGGCTTACGACGAAGAATTATGCCTGAGGCTTTGGTAATGAATTGGAGCATTCGACGACCCAGTTGTTATGCAATCTGCACTGTGTGATGCCTGGTCGTTTTTTTTGCTGCTCTGAAATGCTTTATTACTAATGTTGATGCGATTCCTTTCCCAGCATAAAGGCTGCCTAGGGTCAGTTTGCAAAGGATTTTCAGGCACCGGCGTAGCTCAGTGGTAGAATACTGGGCTGGCATACAGGGGACTTGGGTTCGAATCCCATTCTGTCCTCGGTGTTTTTTGTTTACTTGGTTTTTGTGACAGTATTTACAGATGCCGGTGGCGACGGCAGACAAACACGGCACCCAAAATTATCCTTGTTGTGACCTCATAATAGTTTTCACTGTAAAACAAATTCAATACAATTCTTGGATTTCATGTGCCAAAGGCATGGTCGGTTTTGAGTAGGGCTTTATGTTTTTGTAGTAAATTTTTTTATAGAAAAGTCGATGTTTATTAAAGATTTTTTCACGTAAACCTCAAATTTATTTAATTTCAGTGTTTAATTTTGCATTATAAGTTCTTGCAATGAATTCTTATTAATTTTGGGTTCATTGAAAATGCGTTAAGCTTTTGCTGATAATCCTGTTTCTTCATCTTTTTATTTTTTCTCACTTTCTGTTCATTTACACTGTTAATGAGGCAGTTAATGTGCACCGCTATAAACTCACCAAAGTGCACTAATAAGGGGGGTGGTTGGAGACAGGAGCTAGTCAAGCTGCTTCTCAGCTTTTTTTCACGCCCCTCATCTTTTTGATGACAAATAAAGACATTTTAGATGAAATGATATCTGAACACAAAAACATGCTAACACGCTAGGTGTATGTACATGAAAGCACAAATACTTGAATACAAGAGAGCTACACATGTTTGTATTACAACCTTGAAGCTTGTTGTAATAGATGCTAGCATCTTTTATGAAGTTGCTTGGCTGATGGAGGTGTGTCCCTTTTGACTGATGATTCTGTCAGCTTTGATAATGCTCTTTGAACTTTGAATCTCGAAAGGGCCCTGTTTAAATTGGAGTTTATCGAATAAATGAGTCGTCATAAATTTCGCTAGAAAGTGCTTATCATATTTTTTGGATTTATACGAAAACAAGGAACACTAGTTATGAGGCAAGTAATTGTTAGCGACTATATAAAGATAGCATTCAACCAACTGGGTTACTGTGCAACTTAAGGGAGGACAAGGGTCTTAAAATAGCGGGAAACTGTAAAAAGTGCTGACTTTCAAAGATTGCGATTTGAGGTATTTATAGTCGAAAGTATGTTTTGGAAAAATTTCATATTATTGCAAAATACCATTTCTTTTTGCTAAAACTGTAATATATGTAATTACAGATGCTTTTAAAACTGAAAAGATAATTTTCTTGGCGTTGTCATTTTTGTGAAGTGAATGTGCCTTATGGAAGTTTTGAGTAAGTTTCAAATTTGAAGATATCTAAACAAACTTGGTACCATTCTTTTTTGCAGCACTTTAACTACAGGCTAAAGCTTTTATTTTTTTCTCAATCTTGATGGAATTTAATTATATGGCAAATACTACCTAATTACTGGAAGCTCATTTTTACCTTCCAAGTTAAAAAATTATTTCTGATCAAAGAAATAACTGCTTTGACATTTAGTTTGCTTTAGCCTGTGAGATGAACCTCTTAGAAGAAACATGTTTTGAAATCAAACTAACCTTTTTTATTGTAAGTTATCAAAATGACCCGTGAGAAATTACCTAATTACAATGTGAAAGTTTATCATTATTTTTTTCTAAATGAGATATTCAAAATCTGTTTGTAGATTTGAAGTCTGCATTCAGTGGTATACATGCAAGGTAATTTTTGTGACAGTAAGATAATAGTTTTTTTAAAGACCCTGTTCTTGAAGCTAGGGGTAATATGGGTTAAGCTAGGTAACATGGGCATTTTTTAATTTTGTCCCCATTGAAATGTTACTGCTATGACAAAAATCAAACCTGTTCTATCTAGTGTAATAGATATGTTAGAGCTATATCGAAGTATTGCAGCAGATCATGAAATAGCACTGGATGGTTTCTTTTACAACAGAACACTCGAAGTTCACATTACTATGTTATTATGTATCTAAATGTGCTTTTCGAAGTTGTATTGTTATAAGCAGATGATATCGTGTTTCTACGTGGGGCTGAAACAGGGAATGCATGGAATGTGTTCCCAGATTTGTATAAACTTTCTCGAATGGTTGAGAAATGCAGTGAAAATATAGACTACTTGAGGTGATAAGTGGGTGTGTGTGAATATTGTAACTTTTCAATATTTTTTTAATAGTGTTTGCTATACAATTTGATATGCACTTTAATTTTGACCATTTAAAGTATTTGTACTTCCTAACGACAAATAGTCAGCATCCAACTGACAATGGCCCCTTCAGGTCTTGTTATATGCTTCACCCCATTACATTTTTACGTTGTGCCGAAACTATTCTTCAGGCTGCTACGGTAGCAAGTGTATTGACTCGAGAAAATGCTGGTTCCGATATGGAAATGAAATGCGGCGTTACAATAGCCCCTTCATATTTTTAATATACTTCACCGCGCCCCGCCGCGGGGGTCTAGTGGCTGAGGTACTCTGCTGCTGACCCGCAGGTCGCGGGATCCTATGCCGGCTGCGGTGGCACCATTTTCGGTGGCGATGAAAATGCTGTAGGCCCGTGTGCTCAGATTTGGGTGCATGTTAAAGAACCCCAAGAGGTCAAAATTTCTGGAGCCCTCCACTACGGCATCTCTAATAATCATATGGTGGTTTTAAAACGTTAAACCCTACATATCAATTATTATGTTTCACCACATTAAACCCTGGTCCTGCAGCAAAGCTATTTTTAGGGCTATGCTATGATCTTAAGCGAATCGATTTATGAAAGCGCTCATTCGAACCTGTGTGGCAGAGGTAGGGGCATTATTTTATGTTTTTTGAGACCAAAAGGTCTGAGAAAATTGTCCAAAAAATTAGACGCTTTTTAGCTTCGGAAATTCTATGTTCTTATACATGACATCTACAAAGCAGATTAACAACTCCAAATTAGAAGAGAGCATGCCCTTGTCCACTAAATTAGTTGGGCCTGCACAGAAGTTGAGGAGTAGAAAAGTGGAGGAAATAGTTTTTTACTTTCACGTGTAAAGGGCTGTCGACACCACATTGCATGGTTGTACCAAATCATGTAAATAAATACAATACAATCTGTGTATTGCCTCATCCTTGATAAGATTCGTCGCGGTGGATCAGTGGCTACGGTGCTCTGCTGCTGGCCTGAAAACGCAGGTTTGATCCCTGCCACAGAGGTTGCATTTCAGTGGAGGCGGAATGGTTGAAGCCCATGTGCTGTGCATTGTCAGTCCGTGTTAAAGAAAACCAGATGGTCAAAATTTTTTAAGCCTTCCACTACGGTGTCTCTCATAATCATATCAAGGTTTAGCGATGTTAAACTTCAGATATTATTATTGTAGTTGATAAAACAACGAGGAAACAGCACCCCTCTAGCCCTTCACCAACCTAGCCAAAGGAAACACTTCCATGTTCCCATCTAATGTGAAAGTGCTTAGGAATCCTCAGCAACTTTGAAAAATAGACAATTTAATTTGCACTCACACTTCAGTATTCAAATTTGCTTGGGGCCCAAAATTTTGCTATTTGTACAGATCCTGTTATAAGCAACCTTGTATTACCATTTGAGCAACATAGTTCTGCCATGAGGAACATTAAGTGTATGAAATATTCTCAGAAATATTCTGCATTTAGCAGACATTAAGTGTAATATGTAGGCCTCAACTTTCGCATGTTCTGCAAAGCTACAGTAAAGCATTGTAGAGGTTAAGCATCTTATTGTGGCTTCTCAAAAATCATTCAGAGCATCTTGAGTATTGGCTCTCGCAGTTGCCAGTAAATTTGGTTGCCTTATGATTTATGCACTTGAGATGGTGGTGGTGCCAAAGTATGTCCTTTGTATAGGCTAACTGTCCTGCTTCTACACATGAAAACAATTTTTGTGTCTCAATTTTTTATATGAAATACACTTTTTTATAGGTCACTCACTTTTGAAAATGGTATCAGATGGTGTTAAAACTGATGTGCAATGAGTAAAAATTGGCTCTGTTCTTTTAGGTTAAACTCAAGTCCATTTTCACACTTATTGCTTAGCTTATTAATGTGTACCTTTTTATTTTGTCTAAAGAAGTGAATGAAACCAGTCAAGACGTTTTCCACTTCTGCTTTCCTAAAATATGTACAATATTTTATAATTGTTATTTTATGAGTTGAAGTTTTACTTGTCATATGGTTATTGGTATGCCTTGATAATTACAGAAAGCCATTTGAAATACATTACACTTTAGAAAGATTTCATTATTCCTAAGAAAACTGGAAACATTACTGGAGAGTGTATTTCTTTTAGCGGCAACAGCTACAAATTTTTAAGTAATGTGTGCTCAGTGTGCTCCAATTCAAGTGTATTTTTACTTCAAGTCATTCTGAAAGCTTCATATGAACCAAGAGATACTTTTCCTCAAAAGTATTTTTTTGTTGGTTGTTGCTCTTACCTGTTATCACCAGTTGTCAAGAACTTCTTAAACATTATTAGCTGCATGTCCTTTGTATTGCAGGCACTTTTTGCATCCATATTTTTTTTACACATGGTTCATCACTCAGTAACTTGCTACCATTCTGTACGCTGTTGTTTTCTGTCTCTTAGGTCACTGAACCTTGAGTGCCATTTGCTGTCTCCAACAGAGGTACAGTCAAAGGCTCCCGACATCACAACCGAGTTGTTAGAAGTGAGTGAACTCATCAATGAGCTTGCTTGGTACTGAAGTTGTACTGCAATAAATATTGTGTATTTACTGGTTAAAAATGTGGAAAGCATGCTTCTAAAATATTTCTTATGGGTGTGGTAAGATTGAAGTTTTTTCTCCTACCTCATGCAGAGGTCAGTGAACTCACTCATGAGTCGACTCACTCATACTCAGTTCAGGCTGTAGTCTGAGTAAGCCTGGATGAATAATATTTGAGTGAAGTTGAGATCGAGTGTGTCCTATTCAAGAAAATCTTTATGAGTTTGAGTCCGAGTGAGTTCAGCTGAGGAAAATTTTGGTGAGTCTGAGTCCGAGTGAACCCTAGGTAGAAGAAAGGACACCTCCTTGTTGGTAAGATGGAAAATGGGGAGACTTTATTGCCCAGAGCACTGTTGCAACCCATCCATTCTTGCCCGTTCTTAATGACAAGTCCCAGACACGCTCCATGCACTGGTCACGTCTATGTCCTTCTTTTCTTCTAATATTTAACACACTCCGGGCCTGATGTGGTGATTTCTAAAAGGTAAAGATTTGTGCAGGCCTGAACAGCTGAGAGTCATTCGGTATTCTTAGTTTACATGACCAAACTATGCCATTTTTAAAAAGTGATGCCTGACAATGAAGAACTCTAATGCACCCACGTTTTAAGCATATGTTGGTCATTCACAAGTACTTGTACCAATTACAGGTCAATCAGTTTGTGACAATCTGAGTTTTCTCCTGTGCCTGCTCTTTCATCGGTGCTTCTCACGCTTGTGCCACGCTCGTGTTTCTGAACGCATCACCTTCGGTAAACTTGTGCTTTGCATTATTTGTTTTCGTTGCCACAAACATCCGTTAGGCCAACTCTTCCACGATGTTCTCCTGCACTCCCTTTTGAAGCGTTTTCTCGATTTGCTTGTTTTTGCTTCGTTCACCCTAGAAGCACCAGAATTCTCATTATACCACGGTCTGGGCTGTCTCATTTGTGGCTGTGATGCTGTCTTGGCATTTTTCGCTGTCGTCTTGGAGTCCCTGTGCAAGACTGAAGTGGTAGGCATCACACTGGGCCTCCTTTCACCCTTTCTTCAGGTGTGTCGTGAACACAGGACTCGTACTGCCCGCTTTTCTCACGGGCTTCTTCCTCCAGCTGCAGATGGTCCAAGAACTGATATTGCTCCGTCTGTGACGAATGAGTCTCCTTGGGCCTTTCTGGTGAGATCTGTTGCTTGTAGTATTCATCCACGATGTCATCGGGGATCACCTTGGTCAGAATCTTGAGAAGCATCCCAGCATCTGCAACCTCCGATCGTCTAATTGCCTTGAGACTTCTCAGGTTTATGGTCACCGTATATAGGAGATTCCTCATGGCGGTCACATCAGTGGAACTTTGTACAGGCTTGAGCGTTCTAAGGTTCTCCAAGTACTTCTGCTCGATGATTCTCGTTTTTCTGAAGCGGTTGGTCAGGATTTTGGCGGCATCTGCATTTGAAAAATGCATCACCTGAATTCTCTCAATCACTTTGGTCGCTGGTCCAACCAAAAGAGATTTCAGGTACTGAAATCTTTCAACGTTCGTCAGGCCGCTGTTTGTATGGACGTCATGCTTGAATACGTCCCAGAACGGCTGCCACTGTAGTGCTGCTCCGTTAAAGTGAACCAAGTCAAGCCTCAGTAGTCTTGACTCTTGATGCATCACCGATGGAATGATTTGCTGAAGCTGTACCTGGAGTTGCATCATCGCTGAGTATTGGTAGGGCTCGGTCCACCGTTGTTTCAGGCCTAAGTTGCTCGATGTGATACGAGAGAAGGGACAGTGTTGCTGCTGCATTGTCTTCATACTTCAAGACCAATAGGCACTTCTCAGCTGCTTACTTATCTGTGAGGAGTCCCTCCAGTTGTTCGTTGAGCACATGTATTTGGTCATGCATGCAATGTATCTGCAATCTTATATTCTGCTGTGGCTTTGGCTCGAATAATCTGGTGAACATAAACATTCGCTTCTTTCATCTCAGCTTCCAAACGATCGATATCAACTGTGTCCTTTACTTCTTTGTCAATTCTTCTGAGCTCATTGTACTGGCCAATTCAAATTCGCTGAAAATTCTTCAACTCACTTATTGATGGGTGATCCATATGTGAAAGACGTTCAATAACTGCTATGACCTGCGTGACGACCTTGCGTAATTGACTTCACCTTTCGAAGAGGGCCTCCATGATCCATTTCTATGTCGGAAGCGGAGAAATCACTGGCCGGCTGTGTCACGAGGTGAAGTCGGAGTCAAACGACAGCCGGCCCGAGAAGGTTAGTCTGTTCTGGCCTGTCATTCTTCATGATCTGGGTCTCAACAATGGTTAGGCCTCCTTCACAAGCTTCACACAATGGTGGCTTCACAAAATCCTCCAGGCTGCAGATGCGATATAGAAGTCGGGAAATCCGCTTTGTCTCGCCTCCGAAGGCCCTTTCTCCTGGGTTTCGGCACCATAAAACGTTGAATAAAGGTGACTTCGCCAGTAGAACAAAACAAAGGCTTTAATGACTCTGAGAGATAACAAATGCATCCATGTTCGGCAAATTATCATTTGGCGCACACCTGACATGAGCTCTCCTCTCATGCCCACACTTTGTTCTGCTCTTTCTTGGCATACATATTCAACAATATTTAACACACTAAGCACAAAATATATTTTATGAGTGAGTCTGAGTGACATCTACAATTTTGGCTGACCTACGAGTCCTCACAGAACATTTCTAATTTCTAAAATTTTTAAATTTATATGTAAATGGTAGTTACTCCATGAAAGAAACAAGTTACATAATTTAATGCTGGGCTTGGCATTGTCCCATTGCCCCATTAAAAAGATTTCGATTTTCAGTGGAAACAATGTTTTTTCTTATTATTTTGAAAGAATGAAGGCTGTGTTATATAAAGAAGTTCACTAAAAATGTCTCTGTAATTCATGATACACCAGATTATGTGACATTCGTGACTATGTGGCTCTCATTTCTTGGAGATGTTCCTTTGTTTGAGCATTGAATAAGGTTTTTATGTGTGGATGTTGCCTTTCGAAAAGAATGGGGAAATGTTTACAATGTTGACACAGTTTTGGTCTGTATTACTCTGACAGTGATTACAGAAAGAAATTTTTATGGAAGTGATAAGACACATGACTTGTATGATGTGCATTAGTTTGTTGAAATGTGAATCATTTGATATCATGAGGTCTCGTCTCTTGCAGGGCGCGCTGTGGGTGCCTGGTGATGGCGTGGCAGACCCTTCGCTTGTCTGCAAAGTACTTGCTCAACAAGCATCAGAGATGGGTACGACTTTGATGTTTAGAACATAGCTTTCTGGTTTCCTTTTTCTCACTTTACTCATACATACATGCCAGAACCTATTACCCAAAAATTGATGTGAAACCTAAGAAGAACCTAAGAATATTGAGAATTTCACTGTTCTCAGTTCAGGTATTATTATCTGCAGTGCACCTGCTTTAAGCTTTAGCTGGACTGTAGTTCTGTTTGATTTTAGGCAGCTGCAGCAAGATAAGTATCAGAAGACGGTGGGTAATTATGAGCCTCATATCAAATATTAATACGTATTTTTATTCATGTGCATCCATGGTTGTAGAAGACCAGCATAATTCACATCATGGAAAATGTAAGTTTTCGCAACTTCATTTTCTGTGGCTGTAGTTGTTAGTTAACGGAAGCAGAAATGACATTTCTGCGATTTTGTTGTCAAGTCCACTGATTTGATAGCAGTGAGCACAGCCCGGAGCCTTTCCAAATGTTGCTCGAAGGTAGCAGAAAATACTGCAACATCGTCGAGATAAACCACGCACGACTGCCATTTCAGACCAGAAAGCACTGTGTCCATCATTCATTATGATTTGGCAAGTGCTGAACAAAGGCCAAAGGGTACCTTGAATGTACCTTGAAATCATATAAACTGTCCGGTGTCACATATGCTGTCTTTTTCCGATCTCTTTTGTCAACTTCTATCTGCCAATATTCACTTTTAAAGGGGCTCTAAAACACTTTTTCAAGTAGCCATAGAATGAACTCTCTGGAAGAGCTTATTGCCTCACAAATTAAACGCCCCAAAAGAATTCGCCCAGTGCGAGTGGAGTTACAATGATTCCTCGCATGCTGCGATTGCATTCTCTTTTCTCTCGTGCCGATGAAAGCGCTAGAAGCTAAGCAGGGAGGGATGGCAGATGCATAGAAAAATGTCACGCGCAACTCGTGAGCTTGAGCACTTTTTCCATTTTTTTTTCCTCCAAATGCGCGGCTTTTTCAGTGTGATCGTGCGCGCACGCGTGGACAAGTCACGGCTTCTCGCGGCAATCTCTGTAACGACCGAGCGCGGGATGTTCTAATCAGCTAATGGCTGATAGATAGGCTTACTATGAGTGTTTTTTGGGCTTATTCCGTGATTGTCGAGAGAAGAGAAAGCAATTTTTAGCTGACTTTGATAATTTATTGTGAAATCCAGGCCGTGTGCTGTGCTATAATATTTGGCTCACGTGTTGCCGAGTGCCTGTACTACCGATCGGCAGCACTTTCTGACCATGCTCAAAAAGTGTTGCAAGGTCCCTTCAAAATCCAGTGAGGAAAAATACTTGGCATTTTGCAGCCTATCCAGAGTGTCATCAATTCTTGGAAGAGGATAAATATCCTGTTTGGTGAGGGCGTTGAGCTTCCAGTAATTGATGTAGAAATGTAAGGTTTGGTCTTTTTTCTTCACAAGGACAACAGGCGACGTTCATGATCTTGATGAAGGCTGATGAAAAGCCCGTATTACGATTCTTGCTGGGCATATTCCAGGTTGGGTCGATGAGGTGCCCTCCTGCTGTGCGAACTTGTGGTCCCCTCCAAGGAGTCGGCACTTTCTTCAGTATTTTAGAAAGCCTGCTGCTTATCACTCAATAATCTGTGCCTGTATCTACCAGTGTGATGACTTCGTAGCCATCTACGAACTCACGTAAATTGGAATCAATGTCACTATCAAAGCACCAGTGTCTGAGTCGGTCATTGTTCAGAGTCAACTATCGAGGATTTTTTGCATTAGCGTCAACAGCGGCCTTGCCGCCACAAGTCACTGACTCTAGCTTTCTCGGCGCGGGTTTGGGGAACGAGACTTTGGGAAGCTTGCTGAAAAGTGGGGGTTTGGTGACCTATACCTCCTCGTGGTCGTTGCTCGAAGTTGGTGTTGTTGAAGCCATTTGAGCTTTGACGACTTGACAGGTATTCCCCGATTTCGAAGGGGCGTTCACCGTTTCGTGACTGAGGTGCATTCACAAGAAAACCACGTACTCCTGCCTTGCGGTACCGGCATGTTCGGTAGAGATGACCAGCCTACCCACAGTGGTAATAAAGCGGTACCCTGTCGGTAGTGCCCCAGACATCGCTCTTCCTGAGTCTCCTCTTGGGCGGTGCTTGGCGGCATCGGGTACTGCATAGGCGTAGAGGCTGTGACGTCCGCACATTTGGAGATTCTCGGAGTAGCATATTGGCATAGGTCATTCTTGGCTGCTGTTGTAGTGGTGCTTCTGGCTGTGCGTTACCCGAAAGTTCCTGTACCACCCGCCTAACCTCTTCATGATTACGTCAACCAGGGGTGAAAGCATTGGAGCATTCTGGTCAAGGCCCTGCTTCTGGAGCTCTTCCCGCACAACAGATTGTACTAGCTTGTGTAGTGCTTCCATGCTGTTTCCAAATACTGGTGGCAATAAGTTCAGGGAAGTGATGTTTGCATCTCGGTTGTATATCCTTGCTCGCTGTTGTAGCATCCTTTCCATCATAGTCACCTCAGAATGAAACTCGGTGATGGTGCACAGTGGACTCCAAACTAGTCTGGCAAAGAGTTCTTGCTTCATGTCTTGCATTAGATGAAACAGCTTCCTGTCTTCGCTCATATTTGGATCCGCTCGGCGGAGTAGGCGAGATATGTCTTCCATATACATGGCCACACTTTTGTTATTGTGCTGGTTTCTTGTCTGAAGTGCAGCGTCGGCTCTCTCTTTGCAGTTTGCATTGGGAAAGAGGCGAGCAGCTCCCGTTGAAAGTCCTCCCACGACCGGAAGGCAGCTTTGTGGTTTTCATTGCCCGTTCGTGCGCTATCTTGCAGCGTGAAGTAAACACTTCCAAGTTTGCGATCTATCCCATATTCATTGGCCTTTGCGACGCATTCAAAATGTCCAAGCCAGTCTTCTGGGTCCTCATAGCTGTCACCGTGAAAAGGCTTTGGTAGCATCTGCTGGTTCACCACAATGTTAGCTGGAGTGACCTAAGCTGTCATGTCGGTTGCGTATCCGCTCACAACCATTGAAGTTCTAAGGGAAGTAGACAAAAGTGAAAATTCAGGAACCTCATCACACAGGCGTCAACTGCAGTGCTGATCAACAGGGGTCAGCTTGCTGGATCCAAGTCGCTGTGCTTCTGGACTGTGTTCAATCTTTCGAGAGGGGCTTGGCATCACACCCGGCACTTCCACCAAATTTGTAGCGCACAGTTAAAAGAACACTTTTAATAAACCAACATAGGTATGGTGAACTTGTGCCCGAGAATAAAAAAACAGCTGAAACGAAATCTCCTAGTAGTCTCGAGAAGTCATTCTTCTTTTTTACTCTTCATTCTTTTGTGTCCAGCACGGGTCGCTTGCAGCTAGGTCCTGCAGGCACATGCACTGCAAACCATTCGGGGGGCATAAGTGCCAGCTAGCACACGTAACTTGAAGTCACATTGTGTCACTAGACAGGCACATCAAGAAGTGAGAAAAAGGTCAGGCACATCATAAGATGCTATAGGGTCTCTTACAAAGTTTGGGCATTGCGAACATGTTTAGTCTGGCTTGGTTTGGCCGTCTTTTTAATAGGAAGTCCCCCTGACAGTTCTTACTTTGGGACCTCGCAAAAATATATATATATCTGAAGACTTGAGGAGACTAACTATCTTGTTTCTGGTTAGATCTTGATGAAAAGTGGCACAGACACTAGGAATAGCCTCAGAGAGCTTCTACAAAAATTACAAGGTGCTTCCACAACAACTTTATGACAGGCAAATTACTTATTTATTGAACTTCGTGGAGTGGCTGGGGGATTTATAAAATAATGTAAATAGTTGGTAATTACTGTACAAATAGCCAAATGTATGCTGAAGGGGGCTGTGTTTCTAAAATAATTTTTTTTGCAACACTAAAACTTGTAGTTAGTTTTTTCCAGCGACACTGCAATGAGCGCACTTGCACGATAAACAAGAAGCTCTATGAAACATTCTTGAAAAAGTAAAATGAAAAAATAGGATCGTAGCCCCTTGAAGCACAGTTCAAGGAGCATTACAAAACAAACGGAATCAAAATATGCGAAGTGGTTGCCAAGATATCTACCCCAAGAGCTGACCGTAATGCCAAAAAAAAAAAAACACTATTAAGAAAATTGCGTTTAAAGTTTCACCTTCTTTTTATGCCTGTAAAACACCTACAAATGGTGATCTTTGGCTTGACTTGTGATATCTGACTTCTCCGACATGTGGCCTCTCCCCAGTCCACCTTTGAATCCTTTTTTTTTCATAACCTCCTTTCTTGATTTACGAAGAACAAGTATGGATTTCAAACTGAACTGAGTTCTCTGTATGATGGAGTGGTGTGATAGGCATGATAGAAAAGATTATAATTGAATAAGGCCATTTACAGAAATGATTATACATCTTTATTATGTCCAAGCTGTCATTAGCATAATTAAGTAGTTTCTTTGATTGCAAATAATCACTGAGCATTTTTTATATAGAGAGAGAATAATTGCATCAGGAAGTGGTTCACACCATGACGGCCTACCTACTTTCCAAATAACGAACAGTTATGGGCAGGAAACTGGGGGCCCAGGAATTCTTTAGCAGTTTATTTATTGACGTGAGTCGGGCAGATAAAAATTTGTACCCCTGCTTCATACACGTTCTTTGGTCACTCTCGCCATTAAATGCATCATCATACGGCCGGTCGCGGAAACCCTGATCTACGAGGCTTTCATTGTTTCAGAACATTCATAGACGCACAGCGCAATAAGAAGCACGGCTCCAAGTAAGGCTAAATCACATCACTAGAGCTTTTTGACAGCACTTTATATGACCGAGAAGTGCGCCGGCTGTAGGGGACAGTGCAGCCAATGTGTGATGCGCTTGACAGTGGTGTTCGGTGAGGATGTGCGAAATGTGTGGCTATGAAATGTGGGTCAGACGAGCTTGACTGTGGGGTCTGTTGCCGATGCGGAAAATGGCATACAGTTCACTGGCAAGAATCGAGGCTTAAACATGGCGAACGAAATTTATTTTCAGCCGTCTTGGTTGATTCCTGGTGGCAAGTGTTCGTGAGTAAGGACTTGCTCCTGGAAGGAGGCGCTTCTTCTTCGGTTTGATCAGGCGCTGCGCTTGATTAAACACACTCCCGGCCACCAAGTCACTTGTTCAGTTCGAGCGAATAATGTTTTTGTATCGGCCTTGTGGTGACAATACCTCGCTGTGATTTAATCTTCGCAAGAACGAACATGGTCATCAGCTCCTCCGTAGACTTCCAGAAAACTTGCAAGTTTCACATTCTTCGGGGTAATTTTTCAGCATGGAATATGACGACGTCACCTGCCTTAACTTCGTTGATGAGTCTATTATGTGTAAAGTGCGCTGATCGAAGTTGTAGCAGATATGTTTTGTCTACCAGTTCCAAAATTTTACAGTTAGCTGTTTTTTATATGCATGCCATAGTATTGCTTTTGTGCACATCAGGTCCATGGGCATGTCCTTGCCGCCATGTGGTATCGCCAAAAGTCTCTTTCAAATAATGAGGTCTGCTGGGGTTAATGTACGAGGTTCCCCGCTGTCAGACTCAATGTAGGTGAGAGGCCGCGAGTTCACAACCGCCTCCACTTCCAATAGCACAGTAGTCAGCTGCTCAAAGTTAAGTCGAGCTTTGCCGAAGATCTTTCCGAGTGGAAGCTTGATAGTACGGACCAGACACTCCCATCATCCGTCCCAGCATGGAGCGCTAGGAAGAATAAACTTCCAGGTGACCTTCTTCTGACCCAAGTGTGACAATACATTCTCTTGCGAAAGCATCTGTAAGAGCTTCTCCAAGTCTCTTGACGTATTCTTAAACATCCTTGCATTATATGAATAAGTTGCGTGAAGTAAACACTTTCGTGCTACAAAGCATTGCAAACACATGAGGAAGGCTTCCGAGGTCAGGCTTGAAACCAATTCGAGATGGACTGCTGGCGATGTAGCACATATGAAAAGTACTATGTAACATTTCCTCTCCATGGCCCCGGCTGTAGTCCCAACAAATAGTTGTTCTGTGAAGTCAACTCCAGTTACTTCGAATCGGTTCGTCGATGTCAAACAATGACGTGCTATCGGAGCATTCGGAGTTTCGCCTGACCAAATATTGAAGCGTCTGCATGAATAGCAGCCGTGTATCACTTTCTTCATCAGTGTTCGTGCCCGGCAGATCCAATATTACTTACTCCCTCAACTGCGACAAAGTGTCTCTTACACCTCCATGCAACGTTCCGCAGTGTGCTCGTACTGTCAGTAACATTGAAAAGCGATGATCATGTGGGAGGACGGCTGGGTGTTTTACCTCTTCACATGCTTCAAGGTGCAACCACCGACGCGAAGGATACTGTTGTCGTTCAAGAACGGGTTGAGGTCTTGGATATGAGAGTCTTCCTTTGCACTTGTGCCTTTTCGAGTCAAGATTATTTCTTCTGTGAACGCTTGTTACTGTACATGCCTGACCCAACAATTTTCAGCTTCAGTAATCTCTTCGGCTACTAGAGAACCGGTGTGTGCTGTGGTTTTGAGGTGACAGCATTCAATGAATCTGAATACCCAGGCGGTGACCCTGGGTAGCCTTTCAATTTTGCTATAACTGCTAATGTCCAGGACTGGTGTGGATGCTGTCCCACTAATATCACGTCAGCGGGAATCATTTCAGAGAAAATCCTGTCATCAGTGCAGGTAGGTTCTGACAATTGTAAAGGTCATCGTTCTTTTAATTAGCATAGCCGTTCTGGTCCATGTTGCCACGTGCTACTGGACAGTAATTTCTTCATCGAAACTCTACCTCTGAGTAGGTTGGCCAAATTCACATGACCAGGACAATGTCTCTACAATAAAGGACTTGATTTTTCCCTGATTTTGTTGACTCTGTTTGACACAAATTGCTTCCACTTCGTCATGTCACCTTTTTACCACGAAAGTGTGATTGTGAAATCCAACCACATTGTACAGGGCATCTCGAGGCCTGTGAGTGCGCTTGATGCATAGTGAAGTAGTCTCGCTCCATTCAAGGCTCCTAGAAGGTCTAGCCGTGGTAGTGTCATTGTCTTGTTAGGTGCCACACGGGCTTTTGCGATCAACAACTCTGGGTTCGCTGAACAGCTCGGTACGACGTAAAGCACTGCACCGTATGCTGAAGGGCTTGCGGCGCAAAAGACATGCACCTGAAGATCTTGGGCTGATGAGGGTGATTTGGATCCGCTGCCAAGATAATGCGGCACGGAGACATTCTGCAAAAGTAGTAGTTGACGCACTGATTCACGCCACTCATCCTAAAGATCCTTAGGTAGCTGCTGATTCCATGTTATTCCATGTGTCCATAACTTCTAGAAGAATATTCTTATAGCAATGGTGAATGGTGCAACCGATCCCATTGGGTCGAATATTCTTCAAGCAGCTTGAACGAACCGCTTGGTATCACATTTTGCTTTCATAAATTTGAGGAAGCCCGTCAAAGAAGATTTGAATGATCTGTGTGTGGATTCTATGTAATTCTAAGTACTTTCACATTTGTCTCGTGGAGGATAGTCAGTTCCTTGCCTGCAAACTGTTCTTGGTGCTCCAATGTTATAATCAATCATCCAAGTTGGTCGTTCATTTCCTCAGTGTCATTCCTGTTTGCTGCATAAGCTCCTTGTCTTCTCTGCAGATTTGAAGTGCTTCTTCATCTGACTGCTCCAGCCACTAGATCGTCCACATACTAGAATGATTCACTGAGAGGTCTTGAGGTTCTGACTTTGCTTGGATGCACGCTCTTCATATGGTGGAGTATAGTTGGCATCAGTAAGTAGGGACTACACGTCACTCCGAATGGCACTCACGTCATTCTCCACTCCTGAATATCCTCCTCCAAGAAATGCAGTGCTTCTTTTTCTCGAAACCAGAGGAACCTAAAGGCATCTCTGTCTTTTTCTGCGATTGAAATTTGAATTAATGTCGACAAGCAGAGCTATACGGTGTGTTCTGAAGTGTAATAATATGTTCACGAAATCTGTTTGTAGGCATTCATTTAATGAAAAGCACTCTTTTGCGTGATAGGAAGTGTCAAAAATGATTCGGACCTTCGAGGTGAGTGCATGTTCTGGGATCACTTCTCTATGCGGCACTCACTTTTGATGAATTTAGGGGTTGCTCGGCGACAACTTCTGCATGTCCCGCTCGTAGGTACTCCCATATGGTGGTGTCATACGTCTCCAAGAGTACTTGCTTATTCGACAGCCGAGAGAGAAGTTTTCAAAGTCTTGTCATGGCCACTTGCTTGTGGTCCGAGAGCTCCATGTCTTCCTTCCAGAACAGAGTCACCTCGTGTCTTTCGCCCCTAAGGCAGAAGGGCTCTTCAAATTACTTGAGTACTGGACTGAGCTTGCTCTCACTGTCGACGTCGTCTGTTGTTCCTACGTTCTCAAGTTGCCAAAACGAATGAAGGAATTCGTCGCTCTTTTGTACACTGGTTTTCAATACGCAGACCAAAATCCGTGAGTCTGTAACATCTGATGTCATGCTGGTGTTGCCTTGAAACATCAACCCTAGCTTTAAGTTCATAGCAATAATTGTCGCATTGCCTGCACATCGAGTGATCTCTCCCGTCATCACAGTGCACAGTTAGTTGAAACCGATAAAAACACTTATGCCTTCTTCCCCGAGTTGATCAGTGAAGTCTTTTCCAGTTCTCTGTATTTCTGCGATGAACACTTGTTGTACTTGCTTCGATATCTTGGCATATGTGCAGAATTTCTATGGCTTGTAAGGCAACTTCAGTGTCTGAAAACTGCCCCCCCAAATGGAGCTGCACAACACGTCGCCTTTGCGCTGCTCGACTAGACTTGCTTGCGAAGGTGTTGAGTGCAATGATGGTGGATCCCACACATGGCAACTCCAGCTGCTTTGATAGCCTCTCTGTGACAAATGTGCGCTGACTTCCTCCGTCTATGACACCTCTGGCCTACGGACATGTAACATCTGCTACGGCTCAAGTCCGAAAGGTTTGATGAAGGGCACTCGTCAATAAATTCTCTAGGGTATCTCGATTCTTCGCTAGAGACGCACATACAGTCGTGTTGGTGCTTGGCTTACTTGCCGGTATTCTGTTATTTGTCCTGTCGGTTTCTCGTGTCTCCTGGCTTAATTTCTGCGGATCACACACGTTTGTTGCATAACGCCCTTGACAGGTAGAGCACGTAATCTTGCTCCTGCAATCACATGCCCTGTGACTTTTCGGCATGCATCGAAAGCACCGCATGTCTCCTGATAAAGTGTTTTTTTTTCTGGTAGTGGGAGATCCAGCGAGCGCTCTTCTGTGGAATGTTGGCTTGATTTGCAAAACACACAGTTCTCGGGTACTTTCACTGCATTGTTATGGAGAACTGAAGACATGGGTTTCGAGCTACGAGACTGGCGTGATTCGTTCTGGGCATTCTCATTATGACCGTGTTTTCCACGATGGTTAACGAACTCACTTTTTTCTGAGCTCTCCACTTCGATAGACAAGAAACTTAATAGGCGTTCTAGCTCCGTGCTACAGTGCAGTCCACTTATAACGATACCACATATAACGATATATCGGTTATAACGATGGGTCGACTTAACAGTCTCATTTTATGCATTGGGGCTATGGGGAAAAAAACCATATATAACGATATGTTATCCACCGCATATCGGATACAACGATGAAAAGTTTGCCGTAGACGGCATGTTTCATTCAGAATAATCGTAACATTTAGATTGATAAGTTCCTCTGAAACGAACTATGCCGAGACAAGACGAAAAGTTAGCGTAGGCGAGTCCCGGCCGTTCAAAAAGCCGAGGAGAGCATCGCGAGTTGGCGCGACGCGGTACAGATGGCGCCAGCTGTGTCACGTTTTGCGCCTCGCCGCGCGTCGACCGCGGAGAGGCTGAGAGAATTTAAAAAAAAAATGCGAAAAGCAAAGCGCCGCGCTCCGCGGCTCCCCGCCTTCTACAACGGCAAGCCGGCAAGCTACTCGTAGCTTGCCGAACGAAAACGGGAAAGAGAGAGAAAATAAAAAAAAAGCGAAAAGCAAAGCGGCGCGGCGGCATCGGGGCGGGGCCTCGTTGGCATTCCGGCTGTGTACCTCTGGCTATGCTTTCTTCCTCCCACTGCTCCCACCCCGCCGTCGGTCAGTCTCTCTTCCTCAGCGAACCCGTGATGCGTTCTTCGGAGTAAGAAATAAAGTCTTGTTTTTGACATCCTACTATCTCCAATATTTATTAATTGGTAAAAATAGCGAAATGAAGCCTGGAGCTACAAAAGGTACGTCCGGCGACGATGTTTTGGCGGCAGTCCAGATATAACGATCACCGGTTATAACGATCATATTTTTAGGTTTTCTCGATATCGTTATAAGTGGACTGCACTGTATACGCTGCATTACTGCTGTAGCTTGTCGCCCGATTGGCGCATGACCAATGGTACTGTACAACGAGATTGTGTGGTGAAGCTGTTACAATATGTCGCACAGCATTGCCAAAAAGAACGTCTTGCTCACCTTGAGGGTCTCCAGTCCTCTGATGATGGTGATCTGGTTGTACATCTTGCGAAGACCTGACGGGTCACTTGAATGGACTGAGGATATCGTACGAAGCCTGGAGAAGTACTCCTGTCTGAGTCTCATTTTGTCACCGAAGCATTTTTTGGGTATGTCGATGGCGTCCTTGTAGCAAGCTTCTGTGGTTGGCAGGCCCACAATAGCTAAACCTACATCGCCTTACAGGAAGAACCTCGGGTAGCTGATCTTGTCCATTGTCGGGAGGCTTCCGTTTCGGCAAATCATCTGGTTAAATTTCTCCCAGAAGTCATTCCACTGGCACAGGTCACCAGCAAATGGGGCGATGGTAAGCTTGGGCAGCTTGGCACCAGTAGCTCCAGCGGTACTGGTTACTGATGGAGTCTGAAGCCCCGGTGTTGATGCCGTGGCCGCAACAATACGGTCGCGCTTGCTAAGAAGCTCACTCATAATGCTGTTCGCGTTGTCCTCACATTTAATGACTGCGTTGTACTCTTTCTCAAACTCTTCATCTGGTATGTGACTCTTTAACTTCTTGTTGATTTGGTTCAGCTCATCGTTGATAGCCTTAAAATGTCCGTACATGGCATTGAGCTGATCTATATTGGCTATTGCATCACCGAGAGGAGCTCTTGCCACGTTGATAATCCTGGTATTGAGAGATCGTCTTGACGTTCGCTTCTGTTCCAGTTTCTCCATGGTTGTCAGTTCACTCGTAGCCTTCCGTAATCTTCGTGGTTCCTCGTAGTTGTTTACGAATGTTGTGGCACCAGATGGTTTAAAAGGGCATATGATTCATTGGCGAGAATCAAGGCTTAAACATCATGAACATTGTTTATTTTCATCCGTCTTAGCCAATTCCTGACTGCAACTGCTCGTGAGTACAGACTTGCTCGTGGAAGGAGGTGCTTCTTTTTCGGTTCGACCTGGCACTGGACTTAATTAAACATGCCCATCCGCAGTTTCGAGGAGCTAACGAGCGATATGCTTCTTTGCTTGCAAAGAAGCACGTTAACACAAGTGTGGTAGCGCGTTGTTCTTGCCTGCTAAGTTCGAGGTTCGTCTCGCCGTCTAAGCACGACTCGGATAGTGCCTAAAGCCTAAGCACGACTCGGATGGTGCCATAGAGTTTCGAAACATTATGGATGGCGCGGAGAGTGAGTTACGAACGCGGCGCACCATAATTATCTGATCGAACATCTGCTTACAGCTCCCAACTAAAACATAATTATATCCTAATTGATTGTCGAGCCGTGAACACATCACGAAGTAGCGATTTTCGACAGCCATGTCCTTATGATGCACAAGCAGCAGACGACGATCTCACAAAGCGAGCATGGAGCTAGAGTGTATTGGAACTGTTGAGTGGTGTGAACGCACCTCGCCGGCTGATACCTTCCGCGTTGACCGTAGTTACGGCGCTGCAATCGATTAGTACTGAAAGCGCAGCGTGCCGCGCGCAAAAACTGCTATGCGCTCAGGCACCCGTGGCGGGCTTTTTTGGTGTAGTTCTCTTGGTGCCTGCCCATCATTCATGTCTAGCACATGCTGTCATAACCCCTGAGGGATGACACGCCAAAGTATTGAACTTCAGCTCCATAAAAGCCCGTGTGAGAGATTGAAAATTATTTATTTTCTTAAGGTTAAACTGTTTATATGATTACTATAGGTATGAAAACTATGAGAAAAAAAAAAGAACTAATTGGCTCAGTGAAGATTTATAGTCTTGGCATTATTATACTCATTACCTGAAGTTATGTGTTCTTCAAAGTACTTTAGTATGTGAACATTGGCATAAGTGCGTGGTGCAGAACAGCTGGTAACGCTTTAATTAAAGAGGACTTGGCTTCATAGATTTTAACAATCATAATTATTGGGAGTTAAAATACCCTGCTAAAGCACACCGAACAAGTAGGCCATAAGTAGAGGGGGAGAGCAAGGAAATCTGAACCCCCTTCACCCCAAAATTTTTTCATGCTTTGAATTTTTAGTGGATACTAAAATATTTACACGCATTCACAGCAAACACCAATTGCCAAAGTTAGCTGTTCCGCACCCCCCACCCCCAAAAAATGTTGCTCGGTAGCCCTGCACCGAACGTTTACCGTTGGCGAAGGGCAAAGCTGAGTATAGCGTGTCTTTCAACAAATGCTCAATGTAAATTAGACGTTTTCGGCAGTGTAAGGTCTAAAAAATGTCTCAAGTTTCACGCAGTCGGACGTGACATGCACTGCGCACAACTATGTATGTATGTATGTATATATGTATGTGTGTGTGTGTATGTATGTATGTATATGCACACATGCATGCATGTATGTGTGTCCTAAACTTGTAACACTTGACAAAAAAGCATTTATAGTACAAAACGTCGTAAACAAGCATTTCGTGGCTTGCAGTGACATTTCGCCAATAGAAGATGTGGAAAGCAGCACAATATAAGCTTTCAATTGAAAATGAGAACTGGTTATAGTGAATTCAGGCAGCATAACAGCTGGGCTATATATATATAACTGCGCTTTTTGATATACATTAAATAACCCGGCCCTTTCGCCTAGAGTTTATACCTCGAAGTTAAACATGTAAGTTCGGTTCAGTTTCCTGGCTCAACCTCCTGATATTATAAGCACTCGGAGCTTGCATAAGCGATGCACAGTAAGCGCAAAGGCACGCGGTTAAAACATGGTAAGCCTGTCAGAAGGCATTATGATCCTCCGCAAAACTGGCTCGATAAAACTGAGTGGTCACTGATATAAATGTGACAATGTTACTTGTACTCGGGTTTCTCATGAAACAATTGAGCACATGTGGACTCATGTGAGAATCAGCGCTTTTCATATTGTAGAGAGTGCTGCCCAATCGAGCGTTTGCTTTCATCATGGTTTTGATACTTCTCTACTTTTCGTAGTTCTCCAGGAGCCACTTATGATGTAGCACAGCTCTAAGTGCTGCTTTCAAACTGCATAATAATGAATGAGTAGCTAGGCAGATGCGTGCCGATTCTGGTTTTACGTTGTGTTTTTGTGTGTGTTGGGAGGGGGGTTGGCAGGTTTCATAAAACAGGGAGTGACTCGAAGCGATTTTGGTATGCCTACATATTCACTCGTGCACCATGGTATGTAGCAGGTGCTTATACTCTAATGAAGGCGCAGCAATGCATTAAACATGCTAAAAACAAGCCATTACATGCTTTTGCAGGCTACGACGCGCACATTCTAAATGCAGACACTCTTGACATCTTCAGTACTAAGTGACTGCAGCACTGCTGCTTCTGTCACCCTTTGGAGAATAAGCCGATATGTGGCGCAGCTGCCTAGCTGATGCCTCTGCCCCCTTCTAGTACACTGTGATCGGGCCAATGGCGAGGCGAGCTGGAGCAACATGGTGGATGCGACCAATCGAGGGCCTCATAATGACCCTCAAGTATTTGCTTTTTGCGTGGTTATTTCTGAATGGAGAAGCCAGCTTACACAGGGAATTTGAACTTGGGAAGATGCTCTTTCAGATGAGATCAAGAAGCCAGTTCCCGGCCATGCCATCATGAAGTTATAATTTTTTGAAAATCGCTGTTTTCTCTGGATTTCTAGAAAAATTTTCACCGCCTAGGAGACTGACACAAACTTTTTGAAGAACTTCTGCGAGATTTTCAGTGTAGATATTTTGGAATCAGATAGAAAAAGAGTTCTAGAAACTGAAAGATTGATTTTCAAAAAATCAATTTTTTTGCCATTTCTCATGATCCCGAAGCTCACGATCCCATTTCTCACGATCCCCCTTTAAAAATAAACAAACAATAATGTGCATGTTTTGGATGGTGGTGATCATGTCTGTGAAGTGTAAAATAGCTGGGTGGTTTAAAATAGCCAAAATTTAAAGCTGTAAATGTTGCATCCTTACTATTGAAGGAGATGTACTTGAGTTGAGAGTGAAGGTTGCTTGTACAAATGCCTCCGCCCAAGGCACACCACTTGTAATGTCAGTGACCATGGCACGTAGCTTCAGTTAATCATCGAATGCACAATACACAATAACCACTACTGGAAATTCACCACTCAGCAAAAAGGAACTGAATGAGAAAAAGTTGAAGCAGCACTCTTCACATCAATGTTATGTACATCCTTAGCTATAGTAAGAGATAAAGTCACAAAGGCATGTCACTCACAGATGCTAGTTGAGGCAAAGTATTAGTTTTTGTTTACAGTGATGCATGCCTCCAGGTGTTGCGGCTACAGGTCATTTTTGTCTCTTCTGTCTGCTTCACGGCTAAACCTATTGGAAAAAATTCGGCAGATCCCACATACCTTGGGAATCGATGTTATGTGAAGCATGCGGAGGGAAGGTGACTGTGTTGTAATATTTTTTGTTTATGGAAATGTTACAAAATGACACTAAATATATGTACCAATGTTATACACACAAACATATGTTGGACAGCCGCATATTTTTTATATCACCAGTTGCTTACAGTTGTGTAATGATGCCAACAGCAACATGGGTATTAGCAACACCAGAAGTAGTAAGCTGCTCTGCGCTTGCACTCTCGAAGAGGTAGACAGGGGCACGGCTACATAAATTAACTTCAGTGGTTGCTGCTTAATTACAACTGACATCAACCCGACGTGATAGCTGTATCATAGGAGTACATATTGCCACACATGCTCCTTTCTTTCTGTGTTTTATGTTGCCGGCCTATTGTACGTGTAGATGCTTGTGCAATTGCACCAGATGCGCTTGTGCAAATTGCACCAGAATTTCTGGGAGCATTATAGATTATCTTGACATCATTTGTTAGGCTTGAGCATGCAAACGCGAACAGCTCAGCTTATTTTCAAATAAATGCGGCCACGCAGTGATTATGCTCGAATGTTCGATGCTGCTTGTATAAATGCCGACAAGCCTTGCCGCGGATCAAATCATGGCCACAGGACGCTCTGCTTGTAGATATTAGTGTACAGCGTGCATTGCTTGCTGTAATTCTGTAATTCTGTAATTCCATTTCCCAGCCACAACGCCAGCCGAATAAAGAGTTTCACCTTAGACATGCCGACTGCTGCCTTTGTCAACACCACGACCGCGTGACAATAAGTAATGTTTGTAAAATTGAATAGCCAGCACCGCAACCACAATTGACGTTTCACGAACATTATGGTCTATGTGGAAAGCAGTTCCGAGACCTGACGTGGCTCTGTGCCAAAATACTTCGCTGCCACTCAAAATGCTGGGATTCGATTTCTGCTGCGACCCTGACATTTATTCTTTGAATTTGTCCAGGCAACGCTGAGTAGATGCAAGCTGTCAATCACCTGTGGCACATACCTGCATACCTGTGGCACGTACCTGCCTGTGGTATATGGGCATGTGCCACACCTGTCTGGCACAAAGGGTTTGACGAGGTACGCGACAGGATTTTCATATTTTTGATGTCATGACCAGGGAGTCATATTTATCAAGCCATCTTACTTTCTCATACTGATTTCGGTTTACCCAGGTTAAGGGGGTGATTGTAAGAGCACCCAGACGTAGGCCGTTAGATCGGTAGATACGTAGATAGATACACTAGAAGTGCTTGCAGTACGCAATGAAATGTTTTGCATTTAAAATTGTTTTGGTAAGATGTTCAGTACTTAAGGCACCATACTTACAGCTACCAGTGTATGTAACTAAAATTTCCTATGGGGCCAAGTAATGAATTTTCAAGTGTTGAGATAGGACAGCGGAGGCGATCCTTTAGGGTGTGGTAGTTCAGCTTCTGCCCTACCCCCCCATCTATGAGGGGCCTGCCTCTCCTCTTCAGACTGCATGCCATGCACCCTAATTAGCAGCTGCAATTTGTTTTAGGAATTTAATGTTATTCTGGAATGAACATTGCACAAAGTTTGATATTTTGGTCATAACAATGACTGACATTTTTTTTTAAACTCATGCTCAGTACTCTAGTACTTTGGCCTGACGCTTCCTCAACCTCCGCCCTCTGCCTAACCTCTGAGCAAATTTAAACCTACACCTTGCCCCGACAGTGTGACCTATACTAAAAGAAACTATATTTACAGCATCATTCATCGCCTTCTATTAGCATTAACCTATCATCTGTGTACACAAAGGTGCACGCACCCCCAAGTGTACAGGTGCCTCAATACTAAAATGGAGCACCTGAGCTGTGGCCTAACTAGGCAAAACTACATGCCAACATGCTTTATCAGCTGATATGCTGTACATAGCGAGAATTCTGTGACATTTATGGCTGACCTATCCCTATATCTTGACGATCGCCTTGTCACTGCCTCGAGCGAAGCTGCACTGCTGCCATCACTGCTAGTCAGAGGTGAAAGTGTTGCATTCCTGGTGATGAAGATTGTATCGGGCATGCGCTGTTGGTGTCATCATGACAGTGTGTGGAAGGTTATTCTGTTGTGGTGCATCAAAATATATCAATGGGTTAGCCAGATGTGCTGACACGCCCTCACTATCTGCTGCGCATTTGCTGATAGAGAGTGCACTGGCATGCAGTTTCACTTAGTTTGGACATAGCTCGCATTCTCCATATTACTTTTGGGCCACCTGTTCAGTATCCCGAAAGTATGTGAATTGTATGTGGTATTTACATGTAACTTCCAAGTAAGTTGCTAGGGGTTTATGTTTCTGTAATGTAGACTTGCGCACATGCTAACAGAAAAGGACTGATAGGGAAAACACAAACGCTGGCTATCAGTTGAACTGTAGCAAAATGCCAAAAAAGAAAGAAAATTCAAAATTTATTTGTAAATGCTCAACGAAGGCAATGTCAAGTGGGCATTAAAAAAAGAAATTACAGTTTAAGCAGGGGGGAGGTCAGCAGAGGGCATAGGAAGCTGACGCCCCCCCCCCCCTACGTTGTCTCCCCTAGAGAAAACTTAGTTAAAACAAAACGCACAGATTCTCCACCTCCGTGCCCCCTTAGGGAACTCTCCTAGCACCGGTGCAAATTCTAGAGTAGGCTTGCAATCTTGAGTGTTGCAATATTCATTTTATTAGCTAACTACACTGACATTGTTTTGTTGCAGGCATAAAAATTGTAGAAGGTTGCTCTGTTGAAAAAGTCACTGCACATGGCCACCAGAATGTGCATGATGTGGAAACAAACTGGGGAACTATACGCTGTGAATATTTTGTGAACTCGGCTGGATATGTGAGTACTGTTATCAGTTTTCAGCTGTTATTCACTGTATATGTAGCTGAAGGCTTAGGTAGCTGTTACGCAAGCTTACTTGGGCCAGAAAGTAGCCTATAGAGCACCTTTGAAGAGCACCAAGGCAAAACCTTTGTCACACATTTTTTTTGCCTTTATGGATTGTCATCCACTTCTTCATCACTATATGGGGCCTTAATTCCTAATGAATGAAACAAATTAATAATGACATCATCTTTTAATTTGACAGTTTAATGATGCATTCCATACAAAGTGGGGTCTTTGTCATTTTGAGCCAATGTGCTCGTTAAATTAAAAAAATATAATTGAACTTCTGAAGGGCACAAATATCAGCATGGTGCAATGCTTGTGGGCCACATTCGTTGTGACTACCTTACTAAAAGCTGTGTGTGCTATGCACTCAGTAGGATGATAATGAGATCCTGTGTTTAAAAGTTATAGTAATTATAGGTTGCTCTCTGTACATGCTAGTTTGCATGTATAATTCTCTATATTGTCATCTAAAGTTTAATGGGAGCAAGATGGTATAGAAATTGCACTGTTAGTATTTTCACAAGTTTGGCAAGCATTGTGTGCCTTTCCGGTTGCCGCATTAGTACATGCACCAAGTAACAGTATAACCAGTGCTGCAGAATTGGTAAGTGTACCAAGCTACACTTCAATCAGCGCTTTAACGTTATCCTACTAACTCACCTCAATATCTGGCTCCTCCCATTTTTCTCATGTCATTCGTGTGCTGATTGAAGTGATTGTTTCCTTTATCACTGTGATGAAATGGTATTCTCTATTTGGACTTATATGAGATTTCATCTCCTGGCTACTTCGGATCACTCTCACTACAAATTAGCAATAGTTCTTGTTATGCCCATCCGTTGTTAGAGCAGTTCATTATCAAATGTGCTTTTTGTACATGGCGAGGAGAATATTTGCACAGCTGACCATGTCTTGGGGCTTTTGAGTTGATCACCCTGACATTGGTGAGATTACCTCTATGATATTGCCTATATTTTTAATGGTTTCTGAAAAGTGGAGAATCTTGAACTTTATTAAAATTTTGTGGAGACCTCATGTAAGGATTTCTTGCCTTAAAATCTGATCATTTAGTGTGCACCATACATGGTATTTGTGTAGAATCTGAATTGCTCGTTTATTGTCGTATGTATTTCTACCTTCAATAGTTTGGCCGGCACCTTGGTAAAATGAGCATACCTGAAGTTAAGGTTCCTCTGTACCCATGTGAGCACCACTTCCTCCATACCTTGCCTGTGGAAGGCATGGATCCTGACATGCCTGGTAAGTGTCGTGACATAGTATAGCAATTCTCCCAGGCATTGTTCCTGGCTATAGAAGCACATTTTTTTAAAATATGTGGTGCCACTACTGTGTCTTAGAGAATTTTGTAAAGCATGTTCATTTACAGAAAGGCGTTAACAGTCTTGGGGAAATGATAAGATGGGTGCTTAAGTAACAAGATTCAAGATGATGCAGTGGTCTGGTAATAGACTGGTAGTTTTGTGTGATCAACACATTAAAAGAACCGGCTGCTCAGTATTGAATTTGTCCTACTTGTGGTGCTTCTAGGCCAACTCCATCAATTTTTCGACCTTGTGAAAGTAATTATTGTTTTATATAGTTGAGATGCCCCTGCCATGCACCCGATAGTAGAAGTACTTAGCAAATTTCAAAATAAATTTGAATAAGCATGAAAGCGTAACACTGAAATTGAGACCTAGCTGAACGATGCTCTTTTCGCATGGCATATAAGTTAACGAAAACCGGAACTCGTGCAATGCATGCTGGTCCCAAAAGCTTGGAGTACAAAAACTGCAAAAGCCACCAAAATGCTCAAAGGATAGGTGACCACGTTGTTGCAGGTCTGGGTCTCACCAACGCGTCCCCGCTCACGGTTGCCGAGACGTCAGGATTACGTTGGACCCGCACTTCTTTGGTAGCGTGGAGCGACTCCGGGTAAAGGAAACAATGCTGACAAGTTAGGAAAAACAAAAACAAACAGATTTATTGACACTTCGTACAACTATTTACAACATAGAAGGTTAGAGTTCAGCAAACCACGATTGTGGTGGATGAACCGTTAAACCAAGGTTAAGAGCGACTCCCTGCACTTAGCATCGATTGGTTTTGAATCAAAAAGAAGGAGTCTTACTGAGGGCTTAAAAAAGCCCTCAGTCGGACTCCTCCTCCTTGATTCAAAACCAATCACACACACGACACCACTTACCATGGCATCCACCGATAACACATGGTTGTCGATGAGTTGTTGCACTTTGAGATTTGAGATTTGGTTTGTTTAACCATAATCGATACATAATGATATATACAGTTTGAACAAAGGTCGAATAGGAAAGAGGAAAAGTATCATACATGGTGAGAATAGCAGGGTAAAAGCTGCAATATCTGCAGCTGACAAACCCCACCACCCCGACACAATGGCAGCAACGTGCGGTACAGAGAGAGGTTTACTTACAGCAAACATTTCAACTCGCACTGCAAAAATCACTACGCACACTCAAGAAATATTTTTATTGAAAAGCTAAACATTTAACGAAACCATACTTAAAATAGAATTTTTAGGCATTACACGTAGAGTATCACTTGTTAATCTGAACTTATTTGGTACAGTGGGTAGGCGAAATTGTAGTAGCTGTGACCCATAGTTCGTACGAGGCCGTGGAGTGTACCAGTTAGCAGTGTGTCTCGTTGAACGTGTGGAAGGATTTACAGTTAAATTGGTAAATGTGTGTATGTGGTAGCTTTTACGGATTAGTTCTGATCTGAATGTTGTTAAGAGACAGTATTCATAGAGAAATTCAATTTTAAAGATCTTGTATGTGCATTGTCGGAAATATTTGAGATGGCACGTATTCATTTTGTGATATGATCAAGTTATGTAATGATTTTTTTTGTCCTGGTTCCCCAAACTAAATGACAATAGCGTAAGTGGGGAGTAAATAGGGCATGATATATCATAAGTTTTTGCTGTTCTGGTATATGCGTTGATATTTTCTAAGAATTCCTACTACTCTATAAAGTTTATTCTTTATGTAATCGGTGTGGTGCTCCCAATACATATGTTCATGAAACACAACTCCTAGCATCTTTCCAGAGGGGGAAAATTCTATTTTCACATTATTTAAGTACAATGAATTAAGTATTGGACATGGTGTAGATTTCGCTCTGAAGATAACAGCTTTAGTTTTAGAACAGTTTATATGTAAGGAGTTTTTACTGTCCAAGTGTAAAGCTTGCTTAATGTATCATTTACCAATTATATATTGTCTATGTTCATTCCAGAAAAAAACAAACTCGTATCATCTGCATAAATAACATACTCTATTGATGTGTTTATCCTTGCGATATCATTTATAAAAATAATAAACAAAAGTGGGCCGAGTATGCTACCCTGTGATACGCCATGTCTTATTTTTGCTAGTGGGGATAGTTTTTTCATTATTGACACACACTGGTGTCGGTAAGTCAAATAACTTTCAATTAAATTTAAGGAGACACCACGAATTGCAGTAATGTTGCATGATTTATAGTATGGAAAGCCTTGGAAAAGTCTATGAAAACACCTAACGTTAATCTTTTCACTTCTATATTTTTTTAATATTAATTCCTTTTGATGAAGCAGTGCATTTTGGGTTGAGAGGCCAGGCCTGAAACCAAATTGAGATGGTGCTATAATCTGATTTTCTTCAAAAAACCTTGACAACCGAATATAAATAATATTTTCTAGACCCTTTGAGAACGTTGGCAATATAGAAATTGGCCTGTAATTACACAGATTATTTTTCTCTCCCCCTTATATATTACTGTTACTTTGGCAGTTTTCATGTGCTGAAGAAAAGTACCTGTACTCAAAGCAAGATTCCTCAGTCCGTATGTTAAGTACGGACTGAGGAGGTCGATAACAAAAATATTTGATTGTAGTTTAGGCCATCGATGTCCTCACTCTTACTTATTGTAAAGCGTTTAAATATACTAATTATCTCATGTTCATCTGTCGGAGTGTCAAACAGAGAATTATTGGTAGAAGGGGGCAGGTAATTCAGAGTTTCAGCATCGTATGTGCTATTTACTAGCATAGGCTCATTAAATTTGTTTGCCAACGCTGCTCCTGTGTATACATTATCGCATACAGTAAGCTCATCAATGCTGTTTTTGGATTGCCTTGTAGATATCACCGCATTTAATCTGTTGCACATATCCTTCTCGTTTATCATGCCGTCAAACATAGTAAAGTAGTAGTTGCGTTTGGATTGTCTCTGTAGCTTCGTTAAATTATTTCGGTATGCTTTGAAAGCCTTGAGAGCAGCTGGATCACGCCCTGAATGAAATGCATTAAAAAGCTTATTTTTTCTTTTAACATTTTAGGATGTAGCTGGTCATTCATGGTTTACGCGCTCGTTCAAGTTTCTTAAGGTGTTTTTTGTATACTGAGGTTAATACCTCTGTGAAAGAGCCATATGCCATGTCGGGTGAAGAAGACGACGAAACATCCTCCCAATTTAATGAGCTAATGTCATCACGAAATGACAAAAGCGAACTTGAATTTCTTTGTTGAAATTTCATTTGTGATGAAGTACTGGGCTTTTGTTTCAGGTGTCCAACCAAAGCAATGTGTATGGGTTGATGGTCATTAACTGCCGTATTAAGAACCCCGGAATATATCTCTTCAGTTGGAGCATTTGATAAGAACAAATCTTTTAAAGTTGCGCTAGTCGGCTTAATTCTCGTAGTAACTGAAATTTTATTAGTACTAAAATTTTAATCCAGGAGAGCCAGTTGATCTGAGCGTTGTCGTGTTCTCTAACATATCTATGTTTACATTGCCATCCATAAGTAATCTGTGTTGTTCGTTGTTTACGAATGCGAAGAAGTTCTCTAGACACTGAAAAAAATTGCTGTTTCTGTCTAGTGGCCTGTATACTACAGAGAACACAAACTTTTCACATTTTAATGAAAGTGTTTCAATATCATTAGAAGACAAAGACCAATCAGTCATATATTCGCAAGTGATATCATTGTTAACATAAATGCAGACACCACCACCTCTTCGTTTTTCTCTATTCAGGTTAACGAGGTTGTAGCTCTCTATATTAATGATATATTTTTCATTTTGGTACCATGTTTCTATAAACATGATAATTGAAAACTTGAAACTAAATCCTTCAATGAAAGTAATTAAGTCATCTTCCTTAGATTATGCTGATTGAACATTAATGTGCAGAAACGTTAAAGGCCTATTTCACTGATCAGCCAGCAATAAGTTTAGTGCAGTCGGATTTTTGTATGGTGCATTTATTTCTTCATAAAGCAGAGGTAGGCTGCAAGCATATTCATAAGAACTACCTTGAAATGAAAGACAAACATTTCGAAGCATGAAATTACAAAACACACATGCGTACATAGGCCAAGCCGTGTACCCAGTAATTTGCTGACACGACTAGTATTTTCAGTATTTTCATACACAGTGTGCAAAAAAAAAAACAACACGGTATGAAAATAAAGATTCAATAACAACTACCAGTTTGATATACAGGAAAAGAATTGTGTAGGTGTTATAAAAACATCGCAATCTGCAAGTAGTTTAGAAGCAATATAGAAAAACCCAAATCTTCATATATATAGTGACTTCGTTCGGTACATCTTGGAGGTGTATATTAGAGGTGAAACTCATGAAAATTTCTTTAGTATCATTCCAGTTAAAAAACTGGAGCATGATGGCAAAATTATCACTCAATGTATATGCTTACAGGACTCTCTGCAAGTCCGCAGGATCCAGAGGAATTTGCTGATGCAATCTTCCTCTGGTCGGTTTCACTCAAGGGAGGGAGATCTGTTACGTGGGCAAGTTGGCAAATGAGTGCTTACTGCCGTCTCTCCCTGGAAGGGCAGCAAAGGATTAGTGACTTGATTGCTTAGTCACGGCCTATGAGGTCGGTCGGCTGCGCAGCCTCCCTAAACAAGCCTTTGTGGAGGAAATGCTTTTACGGACATTGTTAGCTCACAGTCCGTAGAAGTTGCCATATTCTTATCCCTTTGTTGCTTCCCGCCGCTGGACTCTCATTTCAGAGAAAGGCATTGGGGTGTCAGGTCGTGGGAATGCACTTCGTTTATGTTTCTTATGGAAAGCATGTTGCCAACAACCGAGAGTCACAACAACGTTGACTATGCTGCATCACACCACATCTGTGACCGTGCTATGTCCACAAGCTCCTTGGAGCTGTCGGACAACGACAGCTGTGATTTGGAAGCATTTGGACGTCAGCGAGCATTGCTGTTTCTGTTTGATGAACAAATTTTCGAATGCGCTTCCTTGGTTGCACATAACGCCGCCAGATTGCACCACTTGCCCCGGCCGTCCAAGTTTGTGGATGGAGCGATGGGTTAAAATGCTCACACTAAGAAGCTAGCCATCAAACAAAGACTTTTTATTATTGTTATAGAAAGAGAGCATAAGTTTGTGGAGCGCTGTTTGACATGACATTGATAAAATCGATTACTAATATTAGCCAAGTACGTACCTTTCTCAGCATGTGCAGCTTACCGTTACAGACAGACGCATTCATGGGGGACCCAGCATTTGTTATGGTAAGTGTTTTGGTGCATTAAAGTTTGTGCATGTGCACTCCTAATCGGCACCGTATTACCGTACCTTTCATGCGTAAGCTGGTAGTGCTAGCTAAGACACTCTACCATCGATACGAAGTGTAATCATCATCTGCGAGTGTTTAGGGGCTGTTATGGTGAATATAGGGCAAATCGTGTGCTGTCCACAATGCAATACCACTTGCCACCCATTGTACGCCCACCCAAATGAAAAAAGAAATCGCTCGCTCAACCGAAAAATAGACCAAAGTTCGCAGCAGACATTACAATGTAAATGTGAAGTAATTAAATGAATGAAAAGACAACTTGCCGCCACCAGAGACTGAACCTGTATCCTTCGAATAGTTTGTCCGATGCTTTACCAATTGACCTGCAGTGGTGTTCGTCCTTCTCTACACTTTATTGGTTATATCGGTGTACTTAAATGTGGGAGTGTTAGTTAGCGCTGCTTGTAGCAATGACGGTGTATTGTACAAGAGTGGTGAAGTGTCAAGCTATGGCAATATAGAGTCCGGGTGCATAACAGATCAAGTTTGTAACTGAAAAATGGGAATGGTACTGTTGAACAGTGGTAAAGCTTGCTATAGCTCTCAGCAAAATCATGCTGGGAATTGGCATATGGGACAAGAAACAACCAGCATTAAATAAAGAACAGTAGGAACATGAAACAAGCAAACTTTGAAGGTTACACACCCACAGTGTAAATCATGATAAAATTTTGTAGATTTACCCCTGGTAAATTGTATTTTTTGGTTTATTTAGGAAAAACTCAAGGTTCTGGCCCACTTCTGTGCATATACAAAAGCCAAAGTTGGTTATTTTAATCTGGAAATTGGCTCTTATCATATATTTTGAACTTGACTGGCCAGCATGCACATGCATGATTCCAGTGATGACTGCCGTCATGAGTTTAGTGGCTATGGCATTAGTTTTGGTCGCACTAAGGGGAAGTCGTAACATCTAAGATATGTCATAACCCTGAGGAATGCCACTTTTGAGCCTCCTTTTGACAGCTCAAACAATTGATTACTCTGGTTGATTCAATAAGTCCCATAAATTGGCTTTGAAAACTACCTGTGTGTTATATTGAGGTATGAAGCTTGAACTGGGCTCACGGCTTGTCAACAGCTTACTTTCAGTGCCAGAATCATCACTATTGGCCCCGAGAACAAACATTGGCGTCACTGCGGTCGCGCCGATGTGACGTCATGGCAAGGACACTCCTTCTCTGCCGCCGCTTATCTCCTTTTTTGGCGCCCACTACGTACTCACTCTTTAGTGATACGTTGGTGATTGCTCCTCGATTGCATGATGGAAATCTTTCAAGATACAAAGTGAAAGGTTTCACAACTAGTGAGAGTTAACAAGGCTGCAAAAGGTTTTCATAAATTAGCTTAGGATAGACAGACTCCCGTCTGAACAAAAGATTTCTAGTGCAAATTGTTTTCGTTGTGTATACGAAGAAATGGGTGCTATAGAAAAATATGCTAAGTTGTGCTAATGTGATTACAAGTAGGCATAGACTCCGGGATGAGAACAGATATGCGCCAAAGTATCACAAATGAATTTAGGATGCTTCCAATTCACTAAATACATTGCTGTTTATCGTGCAAGTTCCGCTTGCATCTGCAAATATTCTAAATTATTTGGCAGAATTGCGCTTTCTCAACAAGAAACATTACATGAACCTGACTTTCATAAGCACAAACTTCAAACATTCAGAAAATAAAGAAAATAGGACTGTCATACACACATTGATTTCATAAATGTTGGGATATGTTCGTTTACTCAGATCATATGTACATGTTTCTTCTCAACTGTCGCCGGGGGTTGTATAGTCGTATACCTTGATTTGCGTGAAATGCTGGGGTGACCTACCGCCACGGCACAATGGTAATGTTCACTTCACATGGAAGCACCGCTAATAGCAACAATTTCAACACAAACGCCAGAAAGTCGAAATGATCTCTTAGGCGCAGTTAGCAATGTGGCCCAAGTAATAATTAAACAAGCTTCGCCTCGATGAGGCGACGACTGCTTTCTTAAGTCATGTCTACGTAAAGGTAATCAACTATAAGGAAAATCAATTTATGAGGTGGCTATCTGAACTGGTAGTTATGAGTGGAACAACATCGTTGCTATGTATGTGCACGAAGACAGAATCTGACAGCTATAAGAATTTTCGCTCATAACCTCAACAAATTCTGTGAAAGGAAGCTGCAAAATTATTGCGAGAGAAACATGAAACTGAACAATGTGTTGAGTGAACAAGTATATGAGAAAAACAGACACAACAGCCGTTATTGGTATTCTAGGGTGAGCAGTCTTCAAGACTCGATAATGCACGTGAGCACAGGGCTTGGCACACCAGTGAAAGCACTGTCCGTACTCCGTAGATACCTAGATTTATCTGATACAAATAACCCCAGAGCAAAGAAAACCCTCATATCTTCTATAGGAATCACCCATGTACAGCACAACCCATTAATGCAAATAATGTGCCTTGCGTCTGAAAAATCACATGATTATGCACCAATGAATGTTGTATCCAAGCAGAAGTGTGTTCTTGCTTTTCACACCCGCCGGAATGCAGTAGCCGTGGCTAGGAATGAAAATCATTATCGGGTTTAGCAGCGTGACACAAACCTTCTAACCCCTTTTACATTGCCTACCACCGAGCGTGCGATTGTGTAGAAGCAAAAGTAAACATTTCTTTGTTTTACCAGGAACCTTATCAATTCTGTTTTCGTAATGCATCTGCAGCTGGAGACGAGCAGAAAGCGAACCCAAACAAAGGCACAGCGCACGAAGCGACCGCATCATTTCAGGCCCGCGGCGGCGGGCATCGAGGAGTCCGTGCCGTGACGTCACCCAGACCTCCCACTAGGAGGCGCCACTCCAACTTGTTGGGGCTAATTCTTATTAGAAGGTGGCTCCAGGACACATTTGTAGTACAGTCGAATGCCTTTTTAAGAGACACTGATATAAGAGAGAAACGGGTATAAGAGATATGAGTATGCCAACAGTAAAATACAACGGATAAGAAAATGCATACGAGGTCCCCTGCTTATAAGAGACATCTCGTATAAAATACAAGAATCGCTGCCCGGAGCATGCTTCTTATAAAGGGGTTTAACTGTGTTTGTGTTGGCAGTCACCAGGGCACAGCTTTTGTTTTCAAAACTCCTTCCTGTGTTAGTTGTTTCATGTGCCAATTTAGCACCAGTGAAACTGCCACAGGCTTCGTTCATCCTTGAGGCTTGCGTTGAATGGCAATCTGAAGTACAATATGTGGGCAATATTGACAAGGTTGTGTAATCATGAAAAAAATTGCAGTTTCACCCCAGCGTTTGAAGCAAAATGTAATAGTAACTAATGGGAATGTTATTTGAAGTTAGGCTAGCAGCTAACTGCTTTAGGATCTCATCTGGCATAGTGTTTACAACACCTAGCTGCTGCAGCGAGAAAAGTGACTTTTATGCTTTCTATAGCTTTGACACAAAGAAATTGATGAGAGAACAGGATGTGCAAAGGTACGAGCTTCCTACTGATCTCCGTTGAGATAGCGCGCACACCGGGCTCATTTGATCAAATATAGCAGTTCTTGCTAAAGCGACACAGGTAAATGCTATGCAAGCACCCCTCTGGCGCCCCTTCATATGGCCTATTTGAAAGATTCTGTCTGCGGTAGAGCTAACCCTGCCAGATTGTTGGCAACAATATACAGTGTGTACTGTACTTTCAATAAAGCAGTAATTTGCAAACATTTTTAAGGTTATTCTTGTTTCAATCTGAAGTTTGATACAATAAACTCATCATAAACAGGGCAGGGCCAACCTCTGACTCCTGTGGAACACTTGGGAAACATGGCAGGTATCAGAGGGGTCGGGACAGTGTACACAACTGAAGATTCACTGGGGACAATGTGTAGTGAAAACTAGCCTGAACTACTTGGAACTCTCATGCAAGGAATCTTCCAAATATTTTTTATACTACATTGTGTATTTAGACCTACAATTGGCTGTAATTTGAAATCAGTGCACTTATTCTTGATGTAACATTGCTTTATATTCTGGTAGTTCCAGCAATGTATGTTCTGCTTCAAGGCCCTATCTACGGATGCATGTGCTACGTGCTCATAATGCAGAGTTCAGTTTTAAACTGTTTTAAGTTGTCTTTCCATCAGTTTCCTTTTCTTTATTGTTTCTGCCTGTTGATCAAAGTGATACTATGTGTCCTCTTGTGCTTCCCTTGGCTTTATTTTCTATATCGCCATGACATTGTCACATACAGTATGCATTTAAAGGCCAACTCCGGTGATTTTTCGAGGTCAATGAACTTCAATGAAATTCGCACGGTATGTTCCTTTGCACATTTTAGTCCTTTATGCGAAATCACAGGTTTGAGTGATGCACTGATCGTTTGCAAATGAATTCTAAAGGTTGCCTCGAAAAGCTCACCTCACTTGCCAAAATTATTGGCAACACTGTCTGTGTGACATCATGTTTGGCATGCCAATGAAGTGACGCAGCTGATGGCATCACTACTTTGGCCGCTACAGCCTTTGTTGTGCTTTCCACAAGGCGACGGCTGCGGTGTTTGGCACGGGTATGGCATGGGAATGCTTTCTTCCTTCCTCTGTGGTGTTTGGCCGGTGCTTCACTGGACTGGCTTTCACAGTTTTCATACTCCACGCCGCCGAAACCAGTATACGGCCTCTGGCTCTCCCAAATAGTTTGTCATAGGCAGACAGGGCTCTCGCTAGGGTTTCGGTTTCAGTATTGCACATTTCTGCTTATTAAAATTATTTTCAAATTTCCTGAGCATTTCAGCTATTGGGCTCGTAACAAGAGTGTCTCAGGAACATAGAAACGCCATAACCTTGACATGGTCTAAAAATCGCCGGAGTTGGCCTTTAAGCTTCTCAGTTACCTTCATTCTTGTCCTTGTTTTCTGTAACTTTATTCCTCGATTTTTGCCCTCGTGTTCTGTAAGTACATTCCTCGATTTTCAGAAAACAAAATTGTCCCGACAGCAGAAGAAGGGCGTATAATACCAGAATTCTTTGGAATGTAAAAAGTAATTTTTTATATAGTGATTTTTTTATTGAAATTGAGGCATGCTTATCTTAAAACAGCAGAGGTATTGATTCTTGCAGAAGCAAGATAATTTTTAGCAGCTTTTGATAATATAGTTAGGTGAAGATAGATAGATCTTGTAAGAATTTTTATGTCATTTAATGTCTTCTTGTATGGTGCTTATGCAGTGATTCATGACTGTGATGGCCACTTCTACTTGAGAGCACATGAAGGAGCATATCTTGCTGGTGGCTTTGAACCACAATGTAAGCCAGCTGATCTGAGCATCCTTCCATCTGGAGAACTGGGAACACTTCCAGAAGACTGGGATCAGTTCTGTAAGCTCTTTAATCTTGTCTCCCTTTTTTTCCCATTTTTCTATAGCTATTCAGTGATACCAACTTGCATTAATCTTTCGGCTTGAGACTTATCGTGGCAATATTTGTCACTTACATTTTCTTAGAGACGTCCTAGCCATGCTGACATTTGTGACACATGACTTTGTTTTGATATACATGATGCACATAAAAGATTTTTACATTGACTTTGTTCGTGTGTATAGTGAACCACGATTAAGTCCAAGTTAACCTTGCAACCAAAAAGCATTACAGTTGCCTGATGCTGAAAGTAAAATTTGAAAACTGACTGAATAATTTAGTTACATTATGGAGTGCCTTGTTTTTATGTGAGACAGCAGTTTCTTTGGTTTGATTTTCAACTTCTATGTTCAAGAAACGTTTATGGACCAGTGGATTATTGGCATGAAATGAAACGCACACAGTGACAAGCATTAGCAATGCTATAGTGTGCATCATCCAGTTATCACCATTTGCAGGCAAGCACATGTGGTTTGGCAGCTCTGGGGATGCGCACGCCTATCCATGGTTATGACAGGATGGTGTAAGTAGGCAAGCTCGCTCACGAGTCCACTCACTCGGACTCACTCGGACTCAGGTCAGCTCGTGAGTCTGAGTCAGAGCGAGTCCGGTTGAGTAAAATGATGGTGAGTCTGAGTTTGGGTGAGCCTTAAGCACAAAATATATTTGTTGAGTTATTCTGAGTGAGCTCCATCTTTCATTGGTAACCCATAGTCCTATCTGCTCATCTTCAGCATTACTCTCAGTTTTACATCGGGTTACGTTTCTACTCAAGGTTATTCACACATTCAGGTGCCGCCTCAATACTTATTGGTCAGAAACGTGAATTTCAAAGGGTGCCACGATCTCTTCCTGTAAACTCTTTCATCAAAAGTTCTTGCTATCTCACCTGAGTCTGGTATTGCATGAAAATGTCTTTAGTGAATTACTGGATCACTGATAACTGGTATGTGAAGGTATAAGGTAAAAAAATACGTATCGTAGATCACCGATTATGTGAGATATTGGCATTGAAGAACATTCACACAAAGGTCGAAAAAGAGCTAGCTTTACGCTCACGGACTCGTGAGTCAACTCGGACTCAAATCAAGTCTTTAGTATAAGTCTGAGTGAGGTAGCCCCATTGAGAAAAATTTTAGCTAGTCTGAATCGGAGTAAGTTCAGTTTAAGAAAATTTTGGTGAGTCTGAGTCCGAGTGAACCCTCAGAGCATAATATATTTGTTGAGTGAATCTAAGTGAGTTTTAACTATTTTGCCGACCTATGCTGTACGGCGTGTACTGTAACATTGCTAATGCTTGTTGCGTTTCATTTGATGCTGATTATACATTACATATATGAAATTCTTCAATACATTGTATTGAGTAATTGGTAGTAATTATTTTAGCATTTTTAATAGAATTAATATTACAGTATAAGTACACTAAATACTTTAAAAAATATTGATCTTGATGCCTTAACATACATATTTTTATAATAACTTTAAAATATTGATGCCCTATTCAGACACACTCTATTGTGATTTAGGAAGTGCAGAGCTTGTTTATTTTACTATATGATACCATATTAGGTTTAACCTGTCTTTGAATATTTAAAGAACTTAGATTAGTCACATGAAAGCTTTCATTTTTAGTCACTGTCTCTACCTTATTCACAATATTTAAGTTAGCATTGAAAGGTACTGATGAGCCTGTTGGGATTTCAAAAAAAAAAAAGCCTGATTTTCTTCTTTTGCTTTGTTTTAAAAGATGTCCTGTTGAAGGAAATTCTTTTTCGTTTTCCAAAACTGGGAAACGTGGCAGTGGACAGACTTTACAATTGCCCTGAAAGCTTTACGCCCGATTGCCGTTGGATCATAGGAGAAGCTCCTGAGGTGAGCTATGTAAATTTATATTCACCGCGTTAAGGTGACCTTCGGAGTGGGTTCGTTATCAACTTTTTCTGCTTTCATTGTGCTCGGTATTCCATTATCTAACGTCACATAATAATGTCAAGCAGAGATACACAGGGTGCCCCAGCTATCTTTAGCCCGAGTTTAGAAATGTGCCAGTGCACTCTATGGCGATGCAAGCAAATGCATTTTGCTTACTGATGCATTAATAAAGTCATACTTTTTTGTTTTTCACTTAATTGCATAATTAAGCATGTTTATCTAACCAACCTTTGAAGCTACAAAGCCAGTAAAGAAATTCTGTTGAGAAAGTTGTAGATTGGTTTGAAAAATCTAATTTGACACTTCTATCTTTATCTCTGTTCATTGTTTCTATTTTTCTGCTTACTACAGATGTCCACAAAATAAATAAATTCATGACATGCCTGGTTGTGTGCCTAGTTGCTCTGTTACTGCAGTGCTCTCTAATGTTCTCTGTACAAATGATATTGTACTTTCCTCGTAACGGTATATGGTAGTGACAAGCTGATGCAGTCGTTAACGCTTGTGTTGCCGCTAGCGAAATATGCGTCATTGCACAGGCATCACTATCGTCACAGCCACGTTGAAAAATAATATCCGGCCAAGTGCTATGGTGTTTGCGTGCGGACCGTTAAGGAGCACTGCAATCACTGCACACATAGGTGCACCAGTAGGCTTGTCATGTGGGATCTTTCTTATATTTAGCAGGCATCTGTAGTAAGGGGAAGAACACTAAAACATAAAGTTAGGAGCTTTATAATCGGACGTCTAGCTAGCTGATCTACAGCCTTCCTATTGGAATCTTTTTCCGAGCTTCATTGGTTCAAAAGTTTGACAGTGAAAAATGCTTAATTAGATAATTAAGAAAAAAAACTGAAGATTGTGTGATTTACTCCATACAACAGTTGTCAACATGCATATGCCACCATCACATTGTCATAGAATGTATCAGCATATTTTTAATCTCTTGCTATAGTTCGCTTGGGCCCCCTGTATAATGTCTCTGTGTGCAGAAATGGACATACCATGTCTTGCATTCTTTATCATCACTGTCTATGTTTTGAACTAATGCATTGAACTAATGGTAATGCTATCGTGTTATCTTTTTCCTGTAATATAGGGCAGTAACATGTTTCTTCTTTTTAGCATATGTTTCCACCTGTCTTTTGTTTTTGCTTGTTTTCTTGTTGTTACCAAGTGTTCCCTCGCCATAAGCATTGCAGTTTTGCTATTGCAAAAGTGTAATGTGTAGTACTTATGCGGCCTAATAATGCACTTTAGTACTCTCTTTAAGTAAAGTCTGCTGAACAGAAACTTCCAGTTCAATCTGTGCACTGAGACAGGAAAATGCGGCATAGGTTGTTCAGTGACATTAAATGCACAAAGCCTTTGTATTTGACGCTTCATTATTAACTCATTAGGTGCCAGTGTGACCATATGGTCACGCATATCCCGACGAAGCCTTTTAATTTATGCAGGCTTAAAAAACCGCTCTAAAGTCACGGCAATATGTCTTGCGACAGGTTAGGATACCCCATAGAGACGTCATCTGGCAGAAGTTATCTATATTAATTGGGAAGCTGCCAATACAGGTGCGAAATAGTGGTTCTACATGCCCCGCCAGTGGCTAAGGTACTCGGCTGCTGACCCGCAAGTCGCGGGATCGAATCCCGGCTGCTGCAGCCGCATTTTTGATGGAGGCGGAAATGTTGTAGGCCGATGTGCTCAGATTTGGGCGCACCTTAAGGAACCCCAGGTGGTCAAAATTTAAGGAGTCCTTTACTACGGCGTCTCTCATAATCATATGATGGTTTTGGGATGTTAAATCCCACGTATCAATCAATCATAAGTGGTTATACATTTCGGTGTGTCACCATGCAACGCTTCATCATGTAAATAGATTTTTTATAGTATTGTTTTTTGCAACAGCGTGATGCACACCTTCTGTAGGCATGTTTAAGGGCAGACACGGCTCTTGAAAAAAAAGTTTTTATTTTTCAATTGATTTTGATGAATTTTGGTGAGCTTATGTATATTTATGTGTAGATTTCAAATATGCAGCTGCAATATGCGACCTCCGGTCTAAATTTGAAACAGATTGACTAATGACTTGCTTAAGCAAACAAAACATGTTATTTTGCGTGCTACTATATTGTCACGCTAGGCTATTAGGCTCTGTATTTTAGTCAAGTTCGTTGCTTCCTTTTACGCTCTTTGCAGGATGATTCCTCTGCACTCATGTGCAAATTTATTGTATATCCAGGTTTACTTTAAATCAAATAACGAGAACAGTCAAAGGGGGCGATAATTATCTGTCGGCTATCTGCATTCAGCTATCGGAGGCTACCACTTACTCAGATGAAGATTTCACTGATGAGGATTCCAGTTGTTGCATAGACAACCTAAACATAAATTATAATTCTGTTGGGGTTTAGTGTCCCAAATCCACAATATGATTGTGAGGGCCACCGTTGTGGAGGGCTCTGGAAATTTCGACCACCCGAGCATTCTTTGCACCTAAATTGTAGATAACCTAGAACAAAACGGTGCTTGCTGACAGCCATTGCATTGGTGGACGAACGTGACTGTGATGAAAATGAAACAGAGTATGAACCACAAGGTGATGAATCACCAATATCCGCTCAGGTATAGGAGATAAAAGTGCTGACGCCAAGTTATATCAAATTGCACTGAAGAATATCCAAGAGCCTTGCTTGCCCTTGTGACACTCTCCAATATAACTGTTTCACGGTAGGCACTTTCCAGTTGGTACCTATGCACACATAACACCTACCGGATTGAAAATTGTCACAAGAAATGGTGGTAGTGAGTGATGTTCAGTTTGCAATCTAGTCATAAGCAATGTGCAGTGCTTATTCGCAGCACATGATCCAACATTAGTCAACTTGATTTCCAATCCCTCAAAGCTACCTGACAGATGGGATTACAAGCCAAAAATAACTGGTTGTTGAAGAGCAACGATACTTGTTGACAGCGCCCCTTGTGGTCCACATTTTTAATGAAAAAACAACCCACTTTGTCGGAACTGTGCGTAACAGCAAAAGGCGCGGGTTGGCTGAAGACCGCAGCAACAGCACGGTGCCCACACAGTGCGGTAAACTTGATGTTGACATGTGCATTCATACCATTTCACACTAAGTACCAAACAAATGCATAATTTTATTTTTTATGGTGCGTCAAGACCTGAGACATAATTTGTCAGTTTGTCATCTTTGCTGTTGTCTAAGGGCCTAGCGTGACCATATGATTACAGGCCATATTTGGTAAACTAAGAGCTCGTGCATTATTAAGTTTTAATTGTGATTTATACAGATGCAGATATGATAAAGTACATCTGTTTTCACAAGACTCGTGAAAAAAGAAACTGATCCCTAATAAGTCAAGGTCAATGTTATTTTAGTACTTCCTTGTAATAATCTCAGGGGAGGATTCAGGATTTTTTTAAGTGTAGGGGGAGAGGGTCAGTTTATGGTAAGGGGGGAATCTTCATATGGGGAGGACCTGATAGGTCCTCTTTACGGTGGTACACGTCAACCAATTGAGGTGCAGAGGCCAAGACATTCATAGCCCCTCTGGATCTACCCTTTATTGCTGGTTATCAATGCTATTTATACTTATTTATAGGCGAAGAACTATTTTGTAGCCTCTGGAATGAAGTCTGTTGGCATTGAGGCGGCCGGTGGCTTGGGTGAAGTTACAGCTGAGTGGATTGCAAAAGGAGAGCCAAAGCTTGACCTGTGGGACATTGACATACGGAGGTTCATTGGGATTCATAACAATGCTCATTTTCTTCGAGACCGCATGACTGAGGCACCAGGTAAGTTCTTCAACAGTCAAGGAAGCTTGCACTTTAGTGCTAGTAGTGCTGTGTCTGATTCATTGCTGGGTTAATACAAAAAATAAATGACTGAGAGAGGTTTGGTTTAATTTGGTACAGTGAAGTAGGTGTTTTTTTTATTTTGAAGCGTGTTTATGAAGTATTACCAAAAAAAAAGTTTTTTTTTACTGTTGGGGAAAATGAACAAGTTTTTTTTTTTACAAGATTTGTGCAATGACACAGGGTCAAAGAAAAGCAAGTACTTTATAACAGCTAGTTGATTTTTCAGAAAACATTTGCTTAAGTACCCCCAGATCTGTACAATCCAGACAACAGAATTAGTCAACAGTGTATATAGTACTTGTGATAACATCCGTGTGCTCAGATTTGGGTGCCTGTTAAAGAACCCCAGGTGGTCTAAATTTCCGGAGCCCTCCACTACGGCGTCTCTCATAATCATATGGTGGTTTTGGGACGTTAAACCCCACATATGAAAATACTTGTGATAGCATGCCATATATATATATATATATATATATATATATATATATATATATATATATATATATATATATATATATATATATATATATATATATCGGGAGAGAAGTAAAAATTTATTTTCAGGCAATGCAATAGATGGACGGTTATTGCTAGTATCTTTTTGTTTTCTAATGCATAGAGCTTCCGTTATCTACCTCAAAGTTGGATTGCAATGTTTTAGTAAAATAGCGGTACTGCTAAAACAAGGTGCACATGTACACTCCTCACAATGCATTGTCAAATGTGAACTCAATGGCAGATCCAGAAAAGGAGGGGGGTGGCAGGGGAAATCGCCCTCCCTAAAGCCAGTGTCAGCACCCCACCCCCCTTCTTTTAGTGCCAGTCATATATACCTCCTATCACCGATTAGGACAAATGAGAGGCACCACTGTGAGCACAAATAAACTGTACTAATGCTGTGTTGAGGTTCTTGTGATGATAGTATGACTACTAAAAACAAAAAAGTCAGGAACACCCCCCTCGTGTGACCGCCCCCCCTAAAGTGAGTGGCTGGATCCGCCCCTGTGTGCACTAGAATGTCATGATTACATATCTGCCCCAGGTACTTCACAGGATTACACATCATAGGAATATTGTACCCACTACACTCTTTATATAGTTAACAAATGACTGTTTATGTTTAATACTACATTCTATGTAGTATTAAGAAGAGATGCTAGGAAAAAAACTCAAGTTTTTACCAAAATTCTAAATTTCTTGTTTTTACTTGCTTTCACAAATTTAGCTTCTCTACTTTCATGACATAAAAATTGAAGATTGTAGTTATTACTCGAAGTAGTTTAAAATTGCTTTTTAAGAACACAAGGTGGCTATTATAAAAATTAACAACAGCTCATTGTCTAGAGTCCCCTAGAAATCGTCGCCTGGCTGCTTCCACTGTATTTTTCATAAGGAGTTCACCAAAGCCACATGCACAAAATAATCATGATTGCGAAGCTCTCATGATAAAAGAAATCATTGAAAGAAACACATCATTGCCACATAGATGAGCTTTGATTTCTGCGTTTGATTTCTGCATTTGAAATGAGTTTTTATCAAGATGCAATTTTGGGCAACTTTTTGAGTTTGGACATGACGTTCTTGGCACTTCTTATCACCAGATTGGGATATTACGGAAGCGTGCTATGAATCACACATTATAGAGGCGTGCTATGAAACTTTTGTTCGTGTGCTTGGACAGCATTGGTCAGCTATACAAACTCTAGCTGTAGCTTGACACCACGGAAAAACTATTTAGGCGTGTCCTCATTCAATGGTCAAAAATATGGCCTTTTTCTTTATTTTTTAAAATTGTATCTTCTATTTTAACATCGTATCTTATTGTTTTCTCTCTCTCTATCTGTACTTTCAACTCCCAATCTCCTTCCCGATGCAGAGTAGCTTGTCAGCGATTTATATATGCCGGCCAAATTCTCTGATTTTTAATAAAGAGTTCTCTCTCTCTCTCAGATTGGGGTAAACTTTTTTCACATATTTCTCAACATGTGAAGAGTGTAATTATCTCCTTTAAAAACTGATACTACATAATTATTATAAACTTCAACTAAGGAATTAGTATACAGTTTATGAATTTTGAGACTTCTCACATCACATTTTTTCTTGTTTATTTGAGCGTTTTATATGCACTTTTTTGATAGTTATTTGCATTCTACATTTACTGTGGAAAAATATGACCCATTAATGGCTCATAAACATGAAAGTTTAGTGGCAGAAAAAGTGTGTTCAAAAGGAACTCTACTTTACTCATTGTCTGGGTACAAAACAAAAACAATGCAACTTCATATAAACCTGATAACATATTTGAAATAGGCACAAAAACCTATGTAAACAAACAAAATTTAGTGCCCTAAGCCACAGAATAATTTTTTTTAGTTGCTCCTTTTTTTTCAAGTCTCTTCTTAAACATTATACAGTGGTGCCATGTGCGTTATTGATGAATTATATTGTCTGGATCGCACAGATTTCTGGGTACTTAAGAAAGTGCTAAAAAAAAAGATGCTCATTAGAAAGCACTCGTCCTTGTGTTGCTTATTTTTGCTCTACGTTATTGTGCAAATGTTGTCGAGATGAATTTATTGCAACTAAGCTGACTCGTAGTATTGAACAAGCTTGTTTCTGGCGACATGCTTTGAAGGGGTTCTGAAGCACCCATCCTGCTTGGTGAAAAAAATACCTAATGCGGAAAACGGACACTCTGAGTCTGTTCACAGGCACTGTGAACAGCTGAGAAAAATATTTACAGTCGTGCGTGGCAAGGCCAGTTAGGAGGTGAAGTTGCCATTTGCTCAAGCACCCTTTCTTTTTTTCGGAAGGTTGGCACCTGCTCTATTTCATCATAAAGCTGATTGTTACTATTGTCAGTAGCTGTCATAAATCAAGAGCAGCGTTGCCACCATGTTCGGGGGCCGCGCTTCATATTGTGCTCAAATTTAAAGTAGTAGCATTAGCTTACACCAGAATCACACTGCAAGAAAATGATCTCATTTCACAGCACATAACTTCTTTCCACTATATTATCTCTCCGTGTGTAGCTTTCAGTTTGCTAGTTAGGATGAAAGAAGGGAAAAAGTCACACGGTCCCTATATGCATTCACCTAAGACAATTTGAAAGTGAAAACCATTTTTTTTTTCTTGTTTCCTCCAAGTCAGTTGTATTTTATGCAATACCAAAAAAAGCTGCTCTTACCGTGAGAAGTAGCATAGTCAGCTAGAAGAAAACACAGAAATCAAAGATGGGTGGTGATTTTGCTTTGAAGTTCCTGTACCTGTGTGTTGTGAAGTCATGAATTTTGATGGAATTTGCTCTGTCCTAGTTAAAAATGAATTTACTGAGCTTGGAAATAATTTGAAATAGATAACATCAAACTGATGTACTGGAATAAGGTTTCTGGTGCAGAATCCAAGATGTGAAACTTATTATAATTTTATCCTTCACCGTGCCATACACTACCCTAAAATTAGAAGGAATGGAGTGTTAGAAGAATAGCTCATCTGTTGAAACTGATTTAGTCTTTCTCTTTAGTGCCTCTTAAGTGGCATGTTCTTGCTTGGCTTCTTCATTTTGCATAAACTGTGAACTGGGCTTCAACAGTGTAGCTCTGCGGGTGTTTTGTGTTCATATATAGAGTAATGATTGGGAGGATGATGCTAAAAGTTGTTGAGGGCAGAAAACACTCAAATATTGCACGTTTCTAAGTAAAGGCTTAGTAGTAATAAATATTTTTCTTGGTATTTCTTTTTTTTTTTTTCAGAAGGGCATGTCGCCAGGGGTTTTGGTTGACTCATGATTTACAGTAAAATTTCGTTGCCATGAATCTCGTGGGGTAATGAAAAAATATTCGTGTAATATGTAAGTCGTATCACCGGAAAACATGTTAACTCAGTTCGCGACAACAGAAAGCTGCTGTGAATTTCAATTTATTGTTTGTTAGGGCTGTAACAACATTATGAACAGCTCTGAACAATTTTCAGCAAAGTTTATAGACATAAACGATCATACTTGTGTTCTCCTAAACATGTGGAACGTGCATGGAACCAGTTGCATAACAAGTCAACCCATGACAGCCCGTTCCTAATTTTAGTACTGTTTTCAACATAGCACCATACTACTTTGTCAAATATGACCTAAGGTGCCTTTGCACTTGTAGATGAAGACTGCACAATTTTAGAACCACTGTCCTTGGTTGTTATTTTCAGATCATGGTGTTGCGGGGGCTGTTCTTCAACACGTTTGCTTATAATTTGAGTCTCCCGTGTGTAAACATAGTAGTCACTGCGTTGAGCACAGCAGTACATGTCGATGTGTTGAAAAAAAGCGCGTGGGGGTGGGGTTATAATGACAAGACCAACGCCACGTGTAATCTAAACATCATGGAACGTGAATGTGCATTACGGCCTCCAAGGTTCATGCCCACAACCTCAGAGGATACCACAGGATGCTGATGGCCGATGGTGACAAACGGGCAGCGTGGTGTGAATGCCCGTGCTTGTGCTGCCGCGGCCATATGGGATTGCTGTGTCTTCCACGAAAACGCAGGCAGCGCTTGTTCGAATCTGCGTGGTGGCTTACAGTCGTATCAAACATCGAAGGGTAAAAAATTATTCCTAACAGCCGTACTCTATTACATCGCACCCTAATGGGCTTTGGCAGGGATCACAGAAAATTTCATATCGCCCTGAAATTCGTACGAGTCATGATCCTTTCATCGACGTTTCACTATATCCAGTTTTTGCAGATAGCTTTAGGCCAAATTGACAAAAGTTTAATTTATACTTCCATTGGAAGATGTCAACATAAGAGTAACCTAATTCAATGTGCAATCCTTGCAAGGGAGGGCATTTTGCTTCTTTTTTGTTTTCCTTTCTTGTTTTCCTTTTTTGTTTTCCTTTTTTATACTGTGCAAGTGTCTTCCTTATTACGGCACTTTAAAAATTTTTCTCAGATCAAGGGTAATCCTTTTTTCCTACTTTCACCTGTGCTAATCTCCACAAATTTTCTCAAACGCTAACAGCTGTACACCGAATGGATATGTTGTTCACACTAAGCAAAATGCGCGACTCTCATCGCTCACTTATTTATGGAGAAGATTTACTTTGTTGTACAAATCTAGCAAAATAATTGGCACTCGTGCCTACTTTTTTTTTTGCCTGCTCCAAGGTTGTTTCTTGTGTAAACATGCTTCATTGTATGATTTTAAGCAGCTTATGTGTTTGCTGTTTCCTGCCATTTCTTTACGTCTGTGCAGGCATGCATTACAAGCTGTGTTATCCTTTTGTGGAATTTCAAACTGGCCGAGAGCTGCGTATGTCCCCCATATATCCTCGTCTCAAACTGGCTGGAGCTGTTTTTGGCCAAACAATGGGTTATGAAAGGCCTCACTATTACACATCCAGTGATCCAAACATTCTGACAGGTGAGCAGCCATATCTTTGCCAGATATGTAATCCACTTACACAAGTACAAATTTTGTGCAAGTCATTACTTATATTACATAATGTCTTAGAGAACATATACAGTCAAATCTCATTAATTCGATTTTGAACTTCCGGTTAATCCAAACTCACGCTGAGGTTCCGTCAAAGCTATGTGTATTCCGTCAAAGCTATGTGTATTCCAGTAGGCGAAAACGCCCTGTAATTCAAACGTGCGAGCACTTGCGACGGTTAATACAAACATACCTCACTCCGAAAATGCTCTCAGCACCACGCCCGGTCCTGCGGTGGCACCTCCGACACCACAACAGTGCGTGTGAAGAAAAAGAAAGGGAAAGAAAAGGCTGCGGTGGAATGTTTGCTCTCTCTCAAATGCCGATCTGCTATGCGCCTGTGCCACGCTTCTCCCTTTTCCGTCCCTGCCACGTAAAGACCCTTCTCCTTTTAATGCCGCGCCTGAAGAGAGAGAGGAAAAAAAAAGAAAGCTGTCGCGGAGTCTTGGCTCTCTCTCACGCGCTAATGCCACACTTCCCCCTTTCCCGTCCCTACCACGTAGACCCTTCTCTTTTCAACGAAGCGCCCGAAGAAAGAAAAAAAAAAAAAGAGAGCTGCCGTGGAGGGTTGGTTCTCTCTCAAATGCTGATCTGCTTCTCGCCGTGTGGAGACTCTCCTCCTTTCTCGTCATGTGCTGGCCATGCTGCAGCTGCGCAGCGGAGACGCAGTTGTTGTAATCTTTAGAGAGTGTCAGGGCTGGACATTGCCGCACGCAACTTCTTTTGCCAGGAGAATGCTGAAGTTGGATTAAAAATGCTTTGCAAGCTGCATGCGAAATTGACTCGCTGCAAGGCAAGCGTGTGCAAATTCACATCACCGATTACTTCAATTAATGACGGATGTCCTGTGATTTGTGAATAAATGTAAGTCTTCTGAAACTTCCCCCTCGTTTGTTAGGTCAATGCACATGCACCACTGCATGGTGAGCCCTCCATTCATTTAGCTTTAATTGATTCAAACTTCTTTAATTCAAATGAATTTTGGGCCCCTTAGAGCTCAAATTATCGAGATTCGACTATGTTTGTCGAATGTCGATAATTGAGGAGTGTTTTCAGAAAAAACAAACAACGTCGACTTAATAGTAGTTGCTTGTAGTGTCCCTAGAACAAAAGTAGTCATCATACCTTACGCAAGCTAATAGGCAAGCATGACCATCTGTGTTAACTCCAGAAATATTTTGCCAGCCTAAATGTTTCATTTAATCTGTACTTGCGGGATGGATTGTAGCCTAAAAGATGTGTCTCAAAAGGAAGATGTAATACTGAATAGTGCTATAGCACTCACAACTGAAGTCTATTGCAGAATGAATATGCACAGGAGAAACAATGGTAATGCTACCATATGGCATCTTCAAGGTTGATATTGTCATGATACAGTGATGGCAAAGCCTCACTAACATAAATGCCATGACTAGAATGAACAAAATGGGATTCTGCGATATTTTTTGTGTGCATGCCATGATAATGATAGAGTACACATAAATGCATTTTATAAGAGTAGTGGACACCCCCAATCGAGTGCAGTGCTGTACCGGATTTGAGCAAGTACTCCAAAGTGGATACGTGGTCAGTGAATACTTCGCAACGCTGGACAAATAGTCACTTGCTGGTGATGTGCGCTTGTTGGAAAATAGTTCCATGGTCTGTGCTTTCACGTTCTCCCTAGCTAGCAAGCCTCATTCCCTGGTCCATCTATACCAGCGGTTCTCAGCCATAGATGTGTTGGGGACCCCTTGTGGACTGGTGGATGTGTTGGGAGCCCCCTTGCAGCATAGGGGAGGGAGGGGAAACAGGTGCCTTTTATTGCTACCGAAAACATCAAACAAACGTGCCACATCACTTCATTTTGGACAGTTCGTCAATGTGTGGCACAGGTGCTCTTAAAGAAAAATGCGGGTGAGGGTTTCGCAGATCATAGAAATGGCTTCCCAGACCTTCTAGGGTCCGTGGACCCCAATTTGAGAACCACTGACCTACAGTGATGTTTTCTTGTGCCAAAAGGCCAGTGTTAGGTGACCCTTATTACTGTGACTAGGGGGATGGGGAACATAAAGGCTGTAGAGCTTGTGTGTGTACATGTATGTGTATCAATACCTTCTATATTTTGTTATAATTTCTTCCAATGAGCATTAGTTATGAGTGTTACACTTTGTCTTGTTTTTTTTTTTAATAAGTTACAGCCAAGTTACAGTTTGTTGATTTACAATTTACATCCTGAATGCGGCGTCTGCATTTCCGATGGAGGCAGAATTGTTGTAGGCCCGTGTACTCAGATTTGGGTGCACGTTAAAGAACCCCAGGTGGTCAAAATTTCCGGAGCCCTCCACTACGGCGTCTCTCATAATCAAATGGTGGTTTTGGGACGTTAAACCCCACAAATCAATCAATTTAAATCCTGAACATTGTGAGTACAATTCATGCATGCATAAAGGAACGAAACTTTTAAGGTGCCCTGCAGCATTTTTTAGCTTGGTCAGAAAACATTGCCAATCGGTAGTCTAGGCTTTTGAAGACACATGAGCCAAACATTATAGCACGGCACGTGGCCTCGAATTTACAATTCTCCAAATTAGCTTGAAATTGCTCTCTGTTCTTTCAACAAATGGTGCCATGTACTTAAAATAACCAGATTATAAGCATAAAGTCAGCAGGCATTGGCTGATTTGATAATTTTGAGCTGAATAGTTAGCTCGTGGCCACTATAGGATGCCACCACGTGCCTGTGCGCTTGTTCATGATCACACTGAAAGTAAGAAGTGCATTCGAAGATAAAAGAAAGAGAAAGTGCTCAGGATTATGACGTGTGCTGACAAAGAGACTCATCTTTTTGCCCCCTTTTCATCCTCATCTCTGCATAGTTTTCAACACGCTTGCTAGTACGCAAGAAGAGACAAAGTGCTTGAAGCGTGTGACAAATCCCAGTAACTCTGCTCATACTTCACAGATTCTAAGAATTTTTGCAGCAGTCAGTTTGTGAGGCAATGAGCTCTTTTAATGCAGCCATTTGGCAATTACTTGGAAAAGTGTTGCAGGGTTCCTTTAAGCATGTTTCTGTCGGCAGGTTGTACTGCATGAAAGGCTTTTTGTTTTGATATGATGACTTTGTGACACAATGGCGTTTACAATAATGTTTCAGTTTTGCTTGGTGCTCTGAAATATCAATCATTGGCAATAAAATAATTGCTTTAGTGTTTCAGTAGCCTTTACATCCGATGTTTCAAGCAGTTTCGAGCTGCTGTGCCCCAAATTTGTCTGGGCTTTCTTTCTTTTTCTTTAAGTTAATTTTTTGCTCATATAACTGTGAACACGAGTCCTCTTTACTCAATTTTTTACTCTTGTGCTCTGCTGTAGGAACAGACCTGCCTTCAGCTAAAGTTGATGTATATGGAAAGCCACCATGGTTTGATGCAGTAAAATCTGAGTATGAAGCCTGTCGAGAAAGGGTTGCTCTTCTGGACTATTCCTCTTTCACCAAATTGGAAGTTTGGGTATGTGTATCATATAGGGAGTGATTGCAGCACTTTTACACAAGTTTTGCAGTATTTCTGGCAGTTGAGTACTGTCCTAGCTCTTATACTATTATCATACAGTTGGCAGGATAAATAGCATATTAGGCTTGGACTTATGTAATCATATTATAACTGCCATATAAAGTTTTCCAGCTTTATAAGTCATAATTGGGACTGCCTTTGGACATGTCCTAAACTCTGTTAGCATTTTGTTTAACTTGTAGAGTCCTGAAGAAATAATATCTCTTCTTTCACTCAGCTTTGCATTCCTAAGCATTTGGAAAATGCTGGAGGGCAAGAATTTAAATGACGTTTACATCTAAACGGTCTAGTGCTCAAACAGAGAACTACTGACTTAAAAGCCTGGTCTCTCACTCTTCCTGCTTATTAGATACGGTTTATGAATGCCACTATTATAATAAAGATCTTTGAATTCTTGTGTGCACAATAGAGCTATTATAGTTAGATCAGTTTTTAATGTGGCCCCGCCACGGTGGTCTAGTGGCTAAGGTACTCGGCTGCTGATCCGCAGGTCGCGGGATCAAATCCCGGCTGTGGCGGCTGCATTTTTGATGGAGGCAGAAATGTTGTAGGCCCGTGTACTCAGATTTGGGTGCACGTTAAAGAACCCCAGGTGGTCGAAATTTCCGGAGCCCTGCACTACGGCGTCTCTCATAATCATAGGGTGGTTTTGGGACGTTAAAACCCCACAAATCAAATCAATCAGTTTTTAATGTGAACTGATCAAAATGCACACCATAGCGGGGTTTTGTTTTTTACATGAAACAGGACAATGGTCACATCAACTGTTGAGGTATGCACCCATGCTGTGACTGTTCCAGTGAAAACTGAGGGTACAGAGAGAGTGCTTGAAGGGATAAAAGAGCCGAGGAGGTGAAAGGAAAAGGAGGTGAGAGGGAAAACTGAGGGTACAGAAAGAGTGCTTGAAGGGATAAAAGAGCTGAGGAGGTGAGAGGGACCCCTTTGTTCCCTGAGTGCTGACAGCAGTGGAACCTTTGTTGAAGTAGAGAAGCACTGAATCAAGTAGGACAAAAGAGCCACTTTGGTTTCATGTAGCCAGTTTTCATCAGCCTAGTGATTATGTGGCCTTCAACCAGTGCACTGGGCTGCGCAAGCTATGCATGATTGGCTTTATACCATGTGACCAGTATCTTAAACTGTATTGATGTGTCCTGTTTATTCAAATTTCACGCTGCACTGTTCGTCATGTGTGCTTTATAATGGGCACAGGAAATTTAAGATAGAATGCATGAAATGGTAACGAGTTGGTAGTATTGATTTGCCATGCACTGGGGAAACATAATTATGGTGCCAGCCACTACCTATAAAACAGGAAGAGTGAGACACAATCTTTGCATCAGTGTCTCGTCACAGCTTACACAATTCATGTCAGGACTGAAAGCCAGGTTCAATTTGATGATTTGATTTCTAAAAGCCAAAGGATTGCATAAAAAAACCACATATTTATTAGCATGTGTTGAAAACATTTTTTGCAGTTATTGGGGTTAGATTAGCTTCTCCTTTCAAAGTTTTTTAGAAAGATTTTTTAATTTCGGTTGATTATCTGCTTTAAAAGTTTCATTAGGCAGTTTAAAAGCTGCAGTTCAATGTTTATCAAATTCAATTTCAATTTGATTTCTGAGAACTGCAGATGAATGTAATAGAAAGCCCCATCACATTGAAGTTTCATGGATCACTGATTGGGTGACCTTACGTGGCAGTCTTGTTTATACAATTGTGTTACTGGTCACTCCTTTGGTTGCAGTAAATTGGCTATAAAAGTTTGGTAACCTTACGATGAATTTTCAGAAAAATAATTTAGGATACATTTCTAGATGTGCTAGTGAACTGTATCTTTCACATGTCAACTTTGACAACTTGTTTTAACCATATTGAATGCTTTTCCTTTGCACAGTCTCCTGGTAGTGAGGTGGTTGATCTGCTGCAGTACTTGTGTTCAAATGATATCGATATCCCCGTGGGAAGCATTGTTAATACTGGTATGCAAAACCATTGGGGTGGCTATGAAAATGACTGCAGCCTTGTGAGGCTCGAGAAAAACAGGTGTGTCTTTTTATTTGGATACAGCCATTTTAATTACTTTCCAAATTTATGCCTTGCCTTTCAAGGTATTGACAGATACACAGTGAAATGCATAGGGTGAGATGGCTTGTGCCTCATAAAGCAGCATATCATTACAGCAGAAGCCTGCCAGCATGAGCATTTTCATATTAGGAGGCTGTTGCATGTTTTATGTGCTTTCTCACCACTCCACACCATTTTTTACTTGTAGTTGTGATGGAGTTTCTACATTTGCTGTGACAGCAGTCAGAAGCTCAAGACCGTGTTCATCCAATCGTATGTCCTCCAATTAGTTTTGTTGCACTGTTGTAATCTTTTTGCTGCCATGTTTATCATTATGTTGCTGTGTCGCCATCATGCCACCTCCTCGCCCTTATCATACGGTGAAGAAAAATTAAACCTTGCATGCTCCTCTAGTGGGTATCAAGGTCATGCCAGTAGATGTGTGCATTTCATGCCTTACAATTCATGCAATATTTAGCATCTGTGACACAGGGTTTGAGAGTGGTGGCATCTATATTTATGTTTTAGAAGTAACAGCTGGTGGTTGATGCAGAATTCGTTCACAGCACGACATTTTGCTGTATTAGTCATCCGTAGAAATCCTGCCTGAGTGATTTGACTCATTCAAGATGACTATTCACTGTTTTTCACACTAGTCAAAAAAGTTTTTGTCTTGCTACAATCTTGATCATTGTTGTTGGTCATTATTGGTTTTCCATTGTCCAGTCGTCACTGTTGTTGTGCCTCTATTGTCATTGCATATTGGCCTACTTTGATGCAGTCAGTAGTGTTTTGTTCAACTTTGCATATGTAGGAAGCAACTGCAGTCACAGTAAATGACTTCTAAGCCAGAGCAACTGCTGCAGTCTTTTTTTTTTTGCTGGTGCTTTAATGCTTACTTTGCATGCTATTTTTTACCAGCCCTCAGCCTATTGATCCGTGGTTGTGCTTTTATAATTGTGCATTTTTTGACCTAGATCTAGATTGTCACCTTGGGAAAGGTTATTCTTCCAAATTTTTTTTCCTTTTTCCTAATTTCTTAAGATGCATTTGAAACCCTGCAGTGTCTTTGCTTTTATGCCACCATGGTGTCGTGCTTAGGTATTAGTTCAAAAAATAATTTGAGTGCAAACACACGACACATTCATGCACACACATACCTAGGCATCAAACATACACAGTGCTCACTTCCAACTGATTTATTCATAGCACTAAGGCTTGAATATACACATAGGGCACATGCATGCATTAACATCATAGAAGACCAACAGCATACACTATCAAGCCGTACAGTTTATCATCTCACAGCCTAGAACTGATAAAACAGGAATTCACTTGGAAACAAAGATAGCGAAGGGGCAATTACACAGTGATCCTTATTTTTTCCATGAAAAAGGCCTCTAACAATTCACATGCAGTTTTTCTTGCGCTTCTGCCTATAATCTTTGTCTCAGAGAATCCTGCCTCACAACCATGCGCAATCCGGTGGGCATATTCGTCATCTCGTTTTGCTAATTTTTAGGCATGTTCTTTTAACCAATCATTAATACATCTTTTGGCTCGTCCACCGTTCACCTTGCCGCAGGATAATGGTATTGAGTACACGATCCTCATGAAACATTTCACATAGGGCCTCTCATGCTTTTTCTCGCAGCTTTTTCTCACAGTGTTTTTTTTATAAAATACAAATTTTTAAGTAAAATTTTGATGATAGTTGGGCACCTGTCATCATTGTAAACAAACTTCATGTCAGACAAAAACTTCAGGTGATGAACTTTGAAAAAATGTACGTAGTGCACAATCTGGTCATAAAAGTGAGAAGTCATCTCAATTGCACAAGTTGACTACTTATTCTTAGGGTATGGTGCCTTGCCCCGGTGGTCTAGTTGCTAAGGTACTCAGCTGCTGACCCGCACGTCACGGCATTGAATCCCGGCTGCAGAGCCTGCATTTTCGATGGAGGCGAAAATGCTGTAGGATCGTGTGTTCAGATTTGGGTGCACGTTAACGAACCTCAGGGGGTCAAAATTTCCGGAGCCCTCCATTAGGGCCTCTCTCATAGCCATATACTGGTTTTGGGAGGTTGGACCCCACACATTAATCATGAAATAATTCTTAGGGTTTGGTGTTAGTGCTTGTTCTTTTATTTCTGGATTCTAAATAACTGGAAAGAGCTCTTTTGATTGTCTGCTAGCAGATCCACCACAGTAGCTGCCACAGTTTTACACAGTAGAGTGAACAAAATAGAAACTTGGGCATTGTGGTTTTTCGGGTACAGCGTGAAAGAATCAGATGCACATGAAACATCACGTGCAATGAATCAGTCCACTTGTGCATGTGAGACCTGCTGTTTTTCCTGAGCAGATTCTGGTGCCATGTGCCTTTTTTTCAAGGTCATCACGGGAAGTTCCGGTATGACAGTAACACAGTGGTGGCATTTTCTGCACATCTGGAATGATTTTCTGCACATGCGGCATGCTCGGTTTCAATATTGCCTGGATTTGTACCATAAATTTTAATTTTGAAGGTGTACTGACACAAAATTTTGTGAGCGACATAGCCTGTGGTATTTATTCTGTAAACATGCATATATCTGCAAAATAGGAACATCAAATATTGCTTGGAGGATATTTGATGTGATTTAGAGGTTTGTGTTTGCAATCGAGTGCTATGTGTGGCATCTTGTGGCATTGACACCCTTGAAAGTGATTCTGTAGTGACCCTCCTACTTCCTTCGCTTAACCATACTACCACCGATACGAGTTATGATGACGACGTAGTTGCCATTACTCTTTTGTCGCGCCTGCACCAGCTGACCACTTCTTGTCGTCTGCTCACGAGTCCATGGGCGCGGTGCACGCGTAGAATGTTTTGTGTTTGGTGACACAAGCATTCTACCCCTCGACCACTTCGGTGGAACTTGGTGACACTAATTTCCGAATTCCTGTTACAAAAACTCCTCAACTAGGGCCTTTGCGGAATTGCATCGCAGTTCTGTGTACTGACGTGGTTGAGTATTGCACACACTAGGTGGTGATAGTCGTACCTGGCAGCTTATTGTTCTTGCAGCTCTTTCAAATCAGAACTGAGGCTGGTTGGTAATTAGGAGCTCATAATTGCCTGTTGCACGATACAACAAATGATCTGACGTGTTATGACTAACAGGCCACCAGCAACACATTGCAAGAGAAAAAAAAATGCGAGGTCAATTGTTTTTGTGACAGTACTTCTTTAATATTTAAAATTACATCTGTTTTCTGGGATTTCTCTAAAAATGGTATTTTGTAAATTGTTATGTCCTTCAACCTTTTCATATAAACAGTTGCCCTGAAGTTAATATTTAGAATATTAGTTATAAAATAATAATATGAGAAATAATTAACAATTTTTTTTATTGATCATTTTATGTGGGTTTAGGAGCAGCAAAGTATTTTCTGTCTCAAGATGAAGTTCGTGCTCAAAGAGTGCAGGTACCTGACTGTCATAGCATTTTTATAAATTACCTGGATTGTCTTAAAAAAAAATTATAGGTGCAGTTGATTATCTATTGATCACCATGGTCATTTTCTCAACCTGTAATGAAACAGACATGGAAAATAACAGGCAAGTGTTACATGGAAAATATAGCTTTGGAAGTGCGGGTATAATTGAAAAAAAAAAAAAAAGAAACAAGAGCTAAGGTGCTCACTAGGCATGGGAAAGCTTTCAATTGAAACGGAATGACTGAAATTTTCAAGAATTTCAAGAGACATGAAAAAAAATTGTGCCATTGTGAAATGGTGTTTTGTGTGACTATTCTGTGCTTTTGTTTTTTTAGGTTTTCATCATTACTCTTTCTAGAAGAGCACTGGTGCAAGACACTTTATGTTGCTATTACTTCTGATGTTCTTTGTGCAAATCTTCTTAGTGGCAGATAGATTCACTTGTCTGACTTCTAGCACAGCTTGTTTCTTATACTTTCCTCTTCCATTCAACTGCCCCGCCGCGGTGGTCTAGTGGCTAAGGTACTCGGCTGCAGACCCTAGGTCGCGGGTTCGAATCCCGGCTGCGGTGGCTACATTTCCGATGGAGGCAGAAATGTTGTAGGCCCGTGGGGTCAGATTTGGGTGCACGTTAAAGAACCCCAGGTGGTCGAAATTTCTGGAGCCCTCCATTACGGCGTCTCTCATAATGATATGATAGTTTTGGGACGTTAAACCCCATATATCAATCATCTTCCATTCAACTGTTTTTATGTAATTGTTTTGAGTTGTCTACCCATTCTTGCACCAAAATGCAGGAAGAGGGACTAATGCTGGTCACTTATAGGGACAGTGCTGTTATAGAGCCTTTTCCTTCACCATTGTGTGCATATACGAACACTCTTGAACACCATTAATCTATGAATAGTGTGCTCTTGCCTATTGCACATTAGTGCCATGGCATACAAAAGGGAGAGTGACCTAATGTAGGCCATGGTAACAGCCTCCGAACTTGATGAACACTAAATGGGCCCCAAGTGGCCCTATTGTATTGTCTTGAACATGCGATTGTCTACTATTCAGACTAGGGCTTGACATGTATAAGTTGAACTAATCAAGAGACGACAAAAAACACCTAAGCAGCTGCAGTTCTACAGGCAACTTTTATTTGAACTGATTTTGGTGTGTTTCTCACATATTTGTTTAGATATTTGTTAAGGTGTTGTGTTCACAGTTACCTTTTACAATGTTGAGAGTGATGTATAACATTGCACGGTATGATCCATTTTTCATGAAACATGGTAAAAGCACCAAGTGTATACATTTATATTGAGCACTTTTTCGAAGAATGACATTACTCTTTAGACTTTGATGTTGCATTGTAACACATAATAATTTCACCAAATTGAGGCAGTCATTTTGTCTATTCAGGGCTTCTTGAATCACCTTTTTTCGAGCAATCAGAAATGCTTTTGAATGAGTGTGGAGGATCCCAGAAATATATTACTGAAAGGGGAAAATAAGGCATAGATTGAGTGGACTATGATAGCAGTGTTTGCCTTTCTCATCCATACTGAGCGTCCTCCATTTTCAGAGATAGGGGCACTGCCAGTGTCTCCTTTTTGTATGAGTGCTAGCTGACTTTACCTGAAAACTGCTGCTGTCTGCACCACTATCTGTCAAAAAAAAAGGCATTTAAATTTTCTGCCCTGCTTGTGAACTTTACACTATTGCCACGGTGGTACAGAGGTTAAGGTGCTTTGCTGCCAACCTGAAAGACGTCAGTTTGATCCTGGCCACACTAGTCATCTCTCAATAAAGGCAAAATGGGAGAGGCCTTTGTACTGTGTGTTTTCAATGCACATAAACGTATCCCAGGGGATCAAAATTTCTGGAGCTCTTCACTACGGCATACCTCATGATCATATTGTGGTTTTTTCATCTAAAATCCCTGAAATATTATACTGTACAGACAGTGGACAGCTACAAAATTTGGTTGAGATGTTCACTTTCACCTTCTGTCTGTTTGCAGTATGTGTTTTCTTGTAAAGGCTTAAAGGGACTGACCACCACTCACAACACAAATTGATATTACCCAACTAATAGAAGGATTATTTATTGTATCTTCTAAATAAACCATATCTTTCTCATTAAACATGGATTTATATTTTTATTTTTTTACTCAAAATTACTTTTGGTATCTCTGGTGGGAAAAAAGTGAATGTGCACTTGTACCTGTCTCATGACCTATTCCTGTTGTCGGCTATTGTCTTTATATGAAGCATTAAAATGCAGCACACAATTTATTGATCTTTTTAATGTAAAATATACAGATATGCATTCGTTTGCTCTCAGAAGAACAGGAGTGCGCTTCATGTATGACCTGATGCTCATGAGCAGCAACGAGAACATTGTTAGCTGAGGGCCTTGCAGCACCTGCCGACAAGTTGGAAAAGTACGAAGAGCGCTTAGCATCTTTTTAGATTACCTTTAGTGACGCATTGCCAGAACTAACCATGGAAGCCACAAATGTCTAGCTCACGAGGTGGTAAAGAGATCTCATGGGACGACGGGGGTTTGGAAGACTTATTCTACAAGCTATGTATAATCCAAAATGGTCAAAAATATCAATGTGAAGGTGGTTAACTACATTTTCACTCACTCTTGTGAAGGAAATACCTTGAGCATAATGTAAGGAAGGCTGTCAGCAGCCATCGCCATCGTTTCATAGCGTTGCTGGATGACATCTACGTATAGTTCAGGGGCTTTTCAGGTTGAAAAATATTGCTAATAAAATAACATTCTTGAAATTAACTATTGCAGCTACAAATACTAGGAAGGGTGAGCTTTCTATTGCATTATAAAAATGAGGCTCGGTAAGAAAACAAATCTTGCAAATAGCGGACACTACTATGAACATCTCAGCCAAATCTTGCAGTCAGACATGGCAAGAAGAACTTAACAAGCAGAGTGGAAAGTCTCTATTTTCTCGGGCACCTTTTTTTGATACAGAGGGCTGTCCTCATTCACTTCATAGTTACCGACACCCGCTATTTGATGCCGAACAGTGTGTAGCATGCTGTTTACCAATGGCCGACATAAATCAAGAGCGGCATTTGCACCATGTAGTATGCTTCTTGCCACAGGGTGCCAGTACTGCGCTTCATAGTCTGATAACATACAGAGAGCCACACTCGCGTCCTTATGAATCACAATTCGAGAGAGTGATGACATTTCATCACACGCACTCAAGGTCATGCCGCACGCTGGTGGAACTTCTTTCTCCCTTCACTTAAAAAAAAAAAAAACAGTGCCAACAACGAGGGACAAGAGAAAAAAGGAGACAGACAGCAGCACTTCAATTGCCGCTGTCTGTCTCCTTCTTTCTCTTGTCCCTCGTTATTGGCGCTTTTTTTTTTTAAGTGAATCATGTCGTACCAACTCGCCCAAGCAACCACGTTAGCTACTTTCTCCCTTGCCATCCCTCCTTGCTTAGCTTCCATCTTGCTCAACCTAATAACAAAAGAGAGAAAGTGCTACAAGTGCGCACGAAACCCCGGTAGCTCTAGCTCTGCTTATTATTAGTGGATTAGAGAAATTTTGTGACAATCGATTCATGAGGCGACTAACTCCAATTTTGAGACCATTCGATAATCACTTGAAAAAGTGTTTCATGACTCCTTAGAGGATACTTCAGTGCCCCTCTAACCTTCGTCACCCCTGAATTGTAAACAGTACCTTTAACAGTTTACGATGTCTCCTTGTCCTTCAAGGTCTTAGTCTCATTTGGATGTAAAGTTGCGATGAAGGGCCAAGCTTGCACGTGGAATTACTTTCTATTCTTTTTTGACAGTCCAGGTATTGATGATAGTTATAGTGCGAGAACAGAACGATGACACAGAGACAAAAAGACGCGAAGGACACGAGCGCTTCTTGTCTCTGTGTCGTCGTTTTGTTCTCCCGCTATAACTATCGTCATGTGATACCAACTAGCCCATGCTGCCACACTTCCAGGTATTGACTTTGTGCCTTGTAATTTGTGCTGACATGCAACATGCATCTAATTTTGTGTACATTATTATCTGGGCAGGTATATGATAGTGGCACCAACCAAGCAGCAGATGCGCTGCCAGACATGGATTCGCCGCCATGTGCCGTATGACAGCCCTATTGTCATTGCTGATGTCACATCTATGTACACTGCTATCTGCATTATGGGCCAGCGAGCACCAAACCTCATGTCAGAACTTACTGACACCTCATTAACATCCAAAGACTTTCCACTCTTCACATGGAAAGTGAGTGTTGTGTCTTGCAACTGTTCAACTCTTGCATGCATTCCTCTCGAAAAGTAAAGCCTGAGTAAAAAAAATAAATGGAAGATGCATCTGTAAATGTTAGTGGTCTTAAAGGCAAGTCAAATAGTTGTTGCTATTCTGTTTGTGCTTAATTCAAAGATTAACTGTAGAAAATTTTCAAATATTTGTTTTTGTTCAAGTAAAAGGGATCATTCACTTATCGGAGCAGTTACTTCTCATACAAGCTTTCCACTTTACTGGATTAAAATTTTTTAACAGTATTTGATGTAAGCTATACATGAGCTTTATTTTTCAGCTTATTCTAAAATGGAAACTATTAAATATTGTATGTGTTGTATATTTGCATTCACTCTGATAAAGAAATTATGCTGTTCAAACACTCCTTCTTTTTAACTTTTTAAAACCAGAACAGACATGATATAATTTATGCTGCGTAGGAGAAATAGTGCGTGTACACATGTGTGTGCGCATGCATGTGTACATGCTTGTGTGTGTAATTCCTCATGTGCTTCTAATGTGTTACATTTTTATGACGTTATAACTTCTAATAGATTTTTGAAAATATTGTTGCGATTTTATTTACAAGATATTTGCACAAGGAAAAAGTCTGAAAGTCAGTATGGCGGTCGCGTTTCACCAGAACACCTAGTCTCCCCGTTCTTTCTTCCCTACAGTATAGTGATAACGGCAACACCACAACATTGACCCACGGTGGCGAGAGCGCTAACGTCCCGCTTGTTACAAAGTGTACGAGTGGTACAGCTTTAGGTAGGAGACATAGACGTACGGCTTTAGGTAGGAGACATGGACAAGGTCTGGAGACGCAGAAGGTGTAGTAGGGCCGTGAGGCGCTATTTCATAAGTAACGTCAGTCACCTGGTGTAAGAGAGTGTAGGGGTCAGAGTATTTAGGGAAAAGCTTTTTGGACAAGCTGACCTGTGGAGACAGAGACCACAGGAGGACGAGGTGGTGCAGTCGTATGCACACTTTTGGCGCACCTGCAAGTCGGCAAAGACGTCAATGGGCAATCTGACGTGCCTTTTCGACCGTGGTAATAGCATGGCGACCATACGCTGTCGACAAGTTGCCAGGGCTGGGCACAATCGTGTCAAGAGACAAGGTGGTTTCTTGTCCATAGAGAAGATAAGAGGGAGCATAACCGTGGCGTGGCGCGAGGTGTTGTATGTAAAAGTGACAAAAGGTAGTGCAGTGTGTCAGTCGCGATAATCAGTCAAAACATACATGAAGAGCATATCAGTGATCGTGCGATTCAAATGCTCCGTGAGACCATTTTTCTGGGGATGGTAAGCCGTGGTGTAGGCTTGTGCTCTGTGGCACAAGAACGAAGTAGGTCATCAATGACCTTAGATAAAAAGGCGTGGCCTTGGTCTGTAAGAAGTTGCAAGGAGCGCTGCGGTGCAAGATGACGTCGTTTATCAAGAAGTCGTCAACGTCTGCAACGCAACTGCTCGGAAGAGGCCTCAAGATGGCAAATTGGGTTGAATAATTTGTTGCGACTGCGATCCATTTGTTACCTGTGTTAGAAATAGGGAGGGTATCGAAAAGGTCGAGGCTGACACGAAAGAAAGGCTCAGCAGGTATGTCCATAGGTTGAAGAAGCCTGGCAGGGTGTAGAGCTAGTTTTTTCCGGCGTTGGCACGACTGGCAAGAGGCAACATAACAATGTTTGGAACGGTAGAGGCTGGGTCAGAAAAAGCATTGGCGAACACGACCATACGTCTTGGTAGCATCAAGGTGACCAGTTGTCAGTACATCATGTTGTTGCTGTAGTACGATCAACTGCAGATGAGCGGGTAATACAAGAAGTAACTCCTGTCCCACGGGGTGCATGTTCTGGTGGTGTAAGATGCTGTCTAAAATGATGAGCATGCGAAGAGTTCACTTCACATGTTCGTATTTAGATCGTGTATAGACGCTTCACATCGTTGCTCGTCAGCGATGTTGCTGAAAGCGGTAAGGGACCAAATGCACATGGATGTGCTGACCGTTGCGATATCTGGAGCATCGATGGGGTACCGAGATAGGCAATCGGCGTCTTGGTGTAAACAACCGGACTTTTAGACTTCAGTGTAGGTGAATACCTGAAGATGAAGATTCCAGCAAGCCAGGTGCCCTGTTAAATGCTTGAGTGTTGAAAGCCAGCATAGGGCATGGAGATCTGTGGTTACTGTGAAATGTCGGCCATATAAATAAGGGCAGAATTAACCAACTGCCCGTACAAGCGCCAGGCAATCACACTCAGTAATGGAATAACTGTGTCCGCAGGGGAAAGCAGCCAGCTGGCATATGCGAGGACTCTATCATTACCAGATTGTCGTTGAGCTAGCACAGTGCCAATCCCAGCCGCTATTGTCAGAGCGGGCATCGGATGTCGCGGACGTGTCTAAATGGGCGAGAATCGGTGTTCTGGTGAGCACTGTAATGAGGTGTGAAAAAGTAGTCGCTTGATCATGACCCCACATAAATGGCACATCCGTCTTAAAAGGGCCCTGCAACACTTTTTGAGCATATTCAGAAAACGCTGCCGATAGGTAGTAAAGGCTCCCGACAACATGCGAGCCAAATATTGTAGTGCAGCACGCGGCCTGGAATTCACTATAAATTATCAAAGTCAGCTAAAAATAGCTCTTCTCTCGACAAATCTTGGAAAATAAGCCCAGTAAGCCCATCTATCAGACATTGGCTGATTTGAACATGGCGCGCTCGGTTGTTACAGAAATTGCCGCGAAAGGCCGTCACCTGTCCATGCGTGCGCGCGCGATTGCACTGAAAAAGCCACGTATTTGAAAGAAACAAATTTAAAAAGAGAGAAAAAAACGAAAAAGGGCACGAGGTGCGAGTGACGTTTTTTGTTTGCCCCTCCCATTCCTCCTTGCTCAGCTTCCAGTGCTTTCGACAGGATGAGAGAAGAGAGAATGTGATTGTGGCGTGTGACAAATCTTTGTAACTCCGCTCGTACTGGACGGATTCTTAAAATTTTTGCGGTTTTCAATTTGTGAGGTAATGCGTTTTTCCAATGAATTAATTCCATGGTTACTCAAAAAAGTGTTTCAGGGCCCCTTTAAAATCAGTTATACTGCGTGCAATGTCCACAAAGTTCTTGACAAATCGTCAGAAATATGAGCACAGGCCCACAAAACTGCGAACGTCTTTGGTGCAAGTTTGTACAGAAAAACAAAGAGCAGCGTGAACTTTGTTGGGATTAGGGCATATGCCAGATGAGTCGACGAGATGATTTAGGATAGCAACTTGCAGTGCCCGAAGTGGCATATTAAAAAATTTCCTTGTAACTCAGACACAGGAAACACAAAAGGAATGGACCAAGTCGGTCGAGATAAAACTCAAAAGGTTCAAAAGCACAAAGTGCAGTCAAGACTGTTCATAGTCTTACTTGCGTGATATTACTTGTATGACAAGTAGTGATTTCAAGGTAGATAATCAAAAGTACTCACCAATGAACTTTCCTATTATTCATTTTAGGACATGTTTTCCATTTGTTTAGCTCAAGCGGAGATACAGAGAAATCATTCTTGTTTCAACCACACTAGAACTTTTGCGCAGAATTGTATAAGTGGTGGCTGTGTCATTCTGGATTTAATTCATTGGAATAGTGAATTGGAGCGAAATTTATGGAAGTCTATTATAGTATACTTCTATTCATTTTGCTCCAATTCACTCTTATGGGTACTATGGTTGCAAGTGCCAATATTACAGCATTACAGTGTATGTACAAGAGTGCATGTTATTATAATTTATTATATATATATATATATAATATGTGTGTGTGTGTGTTTTTTCAGGAGCTTGACCTAGGTTTGGCCAGTGGCATCAAGGTTTTTCACATGACGCACACTGGAGACAGAGGATGGGTCTTGTACATACCTAATGAGGTATGAAATGTGCATTTATTGTTCACTTCAGTGCTCACCAATGTTCTTGTTACATAATTTATGTTGCTTTTACATGTTCCCTTCAATTATGTCTTCTTTATGTTCTCTAAACCTTTTTAAGGAACAGGTGCACTACCAGCCACTAAAACTGAGTTTCGGCAAATGCATGATGCAAAACTATCTATCTTGTACAATTGATACTATACAACCCTCAGTGATACACATGTGCCTTGTTCTGCTCTTGGGGCACCTTGTGCACTTTCACAGAAGAGCTTCATGAAAGGAGTACAAGAATATCAAAAACGTGCACAGTGTTCTAATTAAAATTATAAAGTTTTTTTGTACTCATTGGCGACTTCTTTACATAGAACCATGTGGAAAAGTGAGGCCATTTTTGTTGTTGCTCAGTCGGGGCAGGCTTGGCTATTATTGTGCGCTAGACCTTCAAAAAACTGAACCCAAGCACAATAGCCAAATAATTTATAGGAATATACAGTGGACTCATTATAATTCAAACTATGATAACTCTTACTTTCACAATTAATTCAAACAAAATTCAATTTTTTTGGTTGGCTCTCTATTTTTTTCAATGTATTTTAAAAGCCTCTTAATTCGAACTCCTTCATTCAGTTAATATATACTTTTTGCAGGTCCATACAAGAAAAATATCAGTTGCTTTCCCACTACTATTGAAAAATTTGTGTGCTTGTATAATCCTAACAGTCTAAGAATGAAAAATAAGCACCTGAGGTCTTCAAGGAAAAAGGCTTTGCAAGTACACAAATGTTGGAAACAAAGCACACGTATGGTAAACCGTGAAGCTTCTCAACTGGTATAGAGAGCTTTGTGCTGTAGGCACATACCTATAGAAATGAAGCATATGGCCATTCACAATTTTTTTTAAAAGGTCTGATCAGCAGTAAATGGCCAAATAAACTTGTGGACTTTACACCTCTGCTTTCTGTTCACTGTGTGCAGTTAGGGCTCAAAAACACTTGAAAAATTTTTAAATGTAATAAAATCAATGCCTAATCATAATGTGTGGTGTCACTTCACCCAGAGTCACCTATCTGAGAACTTATGATAATTAAGACTTCTTGATAATTCAAAGTTCAGAGGCTGCTTTTAGTTTCAATTAAGAAACATTGACTGTATACACACTTTATTAAATTAGATCATGCTTTGACCTTTTGCTGTTCTTTCTACCCTATTTATATATAATTGTGTTTTCACTGCCAAAGTGACTCTGGTACTATTCACTGTTGATGAGGCTATTGAAATATCACTGTGTGCCACATTCTCTGCATCTTTGTTCACTTGCTGCATTTTTTTAGTGCATTGCTTCTTTTTCGTTCATAGTAAATCATTTTTTACCTCATAAATGCTGTTATAATTGATTGGCAGTATTTCACTGGTTTATCATTTACTTAATTATGCCTCACTACACCTGAAACACTAAAAGTAAAGGGTTTTAATTTTTTTAAACTGCATAGTACCTAATTAATTAGCATATTAGTTTGACTTATCAACTGTGTGTGATGTTAAAGAGCTTGCCAGTTTCTAAAGTTGGTTGCAACAATAAAGCTTTTTTATTTTTTTACGTTTTTTTTTTTCAGTATGCTCTTCATGTATATGACAGAATTCTCGAAGTGGGTCAAAAGTATGGAATTCAACATGCTGGTTACTTTGCAATGAGGACGCTTCGCATTGAAAAGTTTTTTGCCTTCTGGGGAAAGGACCTGGATTGCACAACAACACCATTCGAGTGTGGACGAGCCTTCAGGGTGAAGTTTGATGTACGAATTTGGAATTTTTTTTTACTTTCATCATAATATACCAGGGGTGTGCGAATATCAAAATTTTTGAATACGATTTGAATACAAATACATAGTTTTGAATACAAATCGATTATCGAATAATGAAGAGGTGCTATTTTTTTCCAGCAGTGATCTTTTACTCAATCATATATTTATGTTGGAAACAGTAGATTTGTTATTATAGTCAGTTATGGCACACAAAAATAAAAAAATGTCATCATTTGTACTTGCCAGAAAACATGACTGTAGTAGTTGAGCTTGTGACTGTGATGTCTCGGGCTCAATCCACATGTTGAACAGACCTTTTGCATTGTTTTTATATTACAAAAAAAAGAAAAGCTTTTGTACCTGCCATGATGACTAGTGAGCATGAGGCCATTGGTTTGCTTGTGTAACAGTTAACAGCCGTGTACTTAAGTATAAGCGATTTTTAAAGCAGCCTAGGTGGTCATAATTCATCCAGGTTCCCTCACTATCAGTTGTGGCTCGAAAGACCTCGAGTTTATAGTTTTCTTTTTCATTTTCTTCTCTGTTCTCTCCGGTCAAGCGGCTAAGGTATATAGGTGTACTTGGGGTGTTTTTCAACTACAAAGCAATACTTGTTATCTCGCTTGCTTCCGTTGCCTTTCTCGTGGACTGCTCGCTCGCCTTTTTCCGATGAAAAATACTGTGTCAATTGCACTGATTGCAGCAGGATCGTGACCAAGGTGTACTGGGCGCGCAGCGTTAACGCGAGGTAAGCGTGAGAGATAGATGATTACTGGTGTGTGATACAAATACGTCCCAAATATGCATTTTTGTTAATGGAGCCACAACTCCCGGGGGCGAGGGCACTACTTTGCTGCATTGCGACTCTCTTCGGCACACTGGCTGCCGACGGCAGTAAACTAACGTTGGCCGCGAGATCGGAGCAACGTTGTAATGGAGGGTTGATTGAAGGAGACGTTGCCACACGAGCCCGATGTACTTACGACGGATTTTCAAAGGTACTGTCGGGAATGCAGCGGGACTACGCATTAATCCGTCCGTCGCCTTTCGTGCGCTGCCATTAGCAACAAAGAACTATATGTGATGATGCCATTGTAACATTACTCAAAGTGCTTGGCTTTTTCTATGTTTGGCATTGCATGGAAAAGCACTTCAGCTCATTTTGCATGACCATATCCGCTACCATGAAATCATTCCGAAACTATGAAAAGCATATGCATGCTGAAGTATCGGCACACCTGATGGACAACTCGTCAGGCTTCGACAGGTGCACGGACGTTTGCACGGCAATCTATTAGCGAAAACTGGCATGGCTATACATGAAACCTGTTACCATCATATGTCAAGCTGAGCGCGCTCCTAGCTAGTTGCATGCAGTGCTTCGCCTTCCAAGCTCACTTCATCAGCGCTGCGCCTTGTAACATATACACGTGCATTTACCCTTGCGTAGAGATTTTTTTTTTCTTCTTGCTCGTTTGGCACCGGACTGGGAAAAGGTGTGAAGACTATGTTGTGTAGCCAACGTGGCGGCGGCGAGTTGCCTTCATTTCCATGAGCGATACACACTTGCGGTTTCTCGCAGAAGGGTGCGGCAGCAGATGGCGTGGTCGGTATGCTTACATGAACCGTAACAGCGCTAAATCCCTAAGCCACATGTACTGCCGTGCAGGCAGTACATGATTTAGATTGATTGAAATGTTTACCGTTGGTAGGTCTATACGATGACGTGCCGCCGCATTCGTCGGTAGCCGTCATCACGCTCCCGTGAATTTTCATGCAGGCATCACCGCTCTTGTGCCGAAGTCGTAATAATCACTGCATGATCTACCGATGCTCTTATCACAAATGTGCAAAATTGTAAGTTCTGCATAGTGACATATGCGAATGAATATTCCTCAACGTCGAATATTCGAGGAATGTTCGAGTTAGTTTGAATATTCCAAATTTTCAAATGTATGGTTATCGTATCGAATGCGAATATTCGGAACTTTCGAATTATTCACACACCCCTATAATGTACCTATTTGATGATGCTTTAACAGTAGGTAAAACAACAACAAAAAAACAAGAAAAATGGGGTGAAAGGGATGATGTGGGGGAGATAAGTTACTAAAATTAAATGTAAACATGGTAGGTTACATTGGTACCATGCTGTTTATACACATGAAATACAAATAGTGTTTATATTTAATGTAACTGGCTCTTACTTCATTTGCCAACCAAAACTGCATGTGTGTATACCATTGTTTTGCACAATACTTAGCTTCACATCACCCTAGAACCATTAGCACTTTCAGTAACAATTAGTTTTACAATGTTGATTCATTGAAGTTATTTTCATGACCCTGTTAAAACTTGTGTTAGGTAAATTGTATATGAATGCACACACATTTTCTGTCATTACACAGTCATAGCTTTACGGTATATGATTGAAAATGATTGCTTTTAGCTGTTGCCCCACTTAAAAAAAAAAAAAACAATTAAGCATTGAAATCCTCTCATTGCTTGGGCTCTTGTGACAGTACTGCTTGATTTATTTTTTTATAGAAAGACTTTCTTGGAAAGGAAGCTCTGTTGCAGCAGAAGAAAGCGGGTGTGACTCGACGGTATGTGCAACTACTGCTCAAAGATCACGACCCTGACTATGACCCGTGGCCTTGGGGTGGAGAGCCCATCTTGTTTGAAGACCGTTGCATTGGCATGACATCTACCACCTGTTATGGATTCACACTTGGTGGACAGGTACCAGCCGTTGATCTCATTTTCAATGGAATGCTACATATGAATGCTGTTGTATGGAATGCTACATATGTGCTGTTGTATACTACAAATACCAAAAGTAGCATCAATGAATGTGCCCCGCTATGTGCTGTAGTCTAGCTTGACTTTGTCAAGTGCTGATGCCTATCATTTTTTCTAGCAATTATTTAGATTAGAAAGGCATATTGTTGGGCTATTTAGTTCATGGTTTCATAAAGGTTTAAGCTGCGTTATGAAGGCTGGATGAAAACATAAACACATAAACACACACAGAACCCAGAAGTATCAAATGACTTTATTTACGGAATGCAGGTGAATTTACAGATGGCAAAACACAAAGAGCTGGGAACAGTCGCAGTTACACAGTAAAAAAAAAAATCAACAGGTGTGTGTGTGCATCATTTATGTGGGAGTGACCTGATGTGTCCATCTAAGAATTCTATTACATCCCTTGATAATGATATCGAAGAAAATCTGACACAGTTATCTCCCCTTTTTGCCAACAAAAAAAAAGATGCCTCACTGACTTCACCATCAGCTCTTGACATGGTTTTCAATAGAACTTGGTGTTTTCCAGTTGAGGCAAAGAGCTCTTGCTATCGCACCTCTTGCAATGCAGGGCGAGATCGCTGAAAATAGATTAAGATAGATTAATAGGCAGCAGATGGCATCAAAACACGGTATTTTAGTTTCATCATCATCATCATCATCATCATCATCATCATCATCATCATCATCATCATCATCATCATCAGCCTGTCTACGTCCACTGCAGGACAAAGGCCTCTCCCATGTTCTGCCAGTTAACCCGGTCCTGTGCTTGCTGTTGCCAATTTATACCCGCAAACTTCTTAATCTCATCTGCCCACCTAACCTTCTGTCTCCCCCTACCCCGCTTCCCTTCTCTGGGAATCCAGTTGGTGACCCTTAATGACCAGCGGTTATCCTGTCTACGTGCTACATGCCCGGCCCATGTCCATTTACTCTTCTTTATTGCAGCTATGATATCCTTAACTCCCATTTGTCCCCTAATCCACTCTGCTCTCTTCTTGTCTCTTAAGGTTACACCTACCATTTTTCTTTCCATTGCTCGCTGTGTCGTCCTCAATTTAAGTTGAACCCTCTTTGTGAGTCTCCAGGTTTCTGCTCCGTAGCTAAGTACCGGCAAGATACAGCTGTTATATACCTTCCTCTTGAGGGACAGTGGCAATCTACTTGTCATAATTTGAGAGTGCCTGGCGAATGTGCTCCACCCCATTCTTATTCTTCTGGTTACTTCAATCTCGTGGTTAGGCTCTGCGGTTATTACCTGCCCTAAGTAGACATATTCTTTTACAACTTCAAGTGCACTATTACCTATCGCAAAGCGCTGCTCCTTTCCGAGGTTGTTGTACATTACTTTCGTTTTCTGCAGATTAATTTTAAGACCCACCTTTCTGCTCTCCTTGTCTAACTCCGTAATCATGAGTTGCAATTCGTCCCCTGAGTTACTCAGCAATGCAATGTCATCGGCGAAGCGCAGGTTACTAAGGTACTCTCCATTAACTCTTATCCCTAACTGTTCCCATTCTAGGCTTCTGAAAACGTCCTGTAAGCACGCAGTGAATAGCATTGGAGAGATTGTGTCCCCCTGCCTTACACCCTTCTTTATTGGTATTCTGTTGCTTTTTTTATGAAGCACTATGGTAGCAGTTGATCCCCTGTAGATTTCTTCCAGAATGTTTATATATATTTCATCTACGCCCTGATTCCGCAGAGTCTGCATGACGGCTGATATTTTTACTGAATCAAACGCCTTCTCGTAATCTATGAAGGCTATGTATAGTGGTTGGTTATACTCTGAGCATTTCTCTATTACCTGATTGATAGTATGAATGTGGTCAATTGTTGAGTAGCCTGTTCTAAATCCTGCTTGTTCCTTTGATTGATTGAATTCTAATGTTTTCTTTACTCTGCTGGCAATTACCTTTGTGAATAGCTTGTATACTACAGAGAGCAAGCTGATCGGCCTGTAATTCTTCAAGTCCTTGTCATCTCCTTTCTTATGTATTAAGATTATGTTAGCGTTCTTCCAAGACTCTGGTACTTTTCCCGTCAGGAGACACCTCGTAAATAGAGTGGCTAGTTTTTCTAACACAATCTGTCCTCCATCTTTCAGCAGATCTGATGTTACTTGATCCTCACCAGCAGCTTTGCCTCTGTGCATGCTCTCCAAAGCTTTTCTGACTTCTTCTATCATTACCGGTGGGGTGTCGTCTGGGTTACTGCTAGTTCTTGTAGTATTAAGGTCGTGGTTGTCTCGGCTACTGTACAGATCTCTGTAAAACTCCTCCGCTATTTTAACTATCCTATCCATATTGGTAGTTAATTTGCCTTCTTTGTCCCTTAGTGCATACATCTGCCTTTTGCCTATCCCAAGTTTCCTCTTCACTGCTTTGACGCTTCCTCCGTTTTTCAGAGCGTGCTCAATTCTCTCCATGTTATACCTTCTTACATCGCATACTTTACGTCTATTAATCAGCTTCGAAAGCTCTGCTAGTTCTATTTTGTCTGTTGTACTTGACATTTTCATGATTTGACGCTTCTTAATTAGGTTCTTCGTTTCCTGGGAAAGCTTGCCGGTGTCCTGTCTAGCTACCCTGCCTCCAACTTCCACTGCACACTCCGTGATGATACTCGTCAGATTATCATTCATTGTATCTACGCTAAGGTTGGTTTCCTCGCTAAGAGCAGAGTACCTGTTCTGCAGTGACACTCTGAATTCCTGTACTTTCCCTCTCAGTGCTAGCTCATTGATTGGCTTCATGCGTATCAGTTTCTGTCGTTCCTTCTTCAAGTCTAGGCGGATTCGAGCCCGTACCATTCTATGGTCACTGCATCTTACCTTGCCAACCACTTCCGCATCCTGCACGACTCCTGGGTGTGCAGTCATTATAAAGTCTATTTCGTTCTTATTTACGCCATTAGGGCTCCTCCATGTCCACTTGCGGTTTTCTCGTTTTCGGTAGAAGGTATTCAAAATACGCAGATTATTGCGTTCTGCGAATTCTACTAGTAGCTCTCCTCTGGCGTTTCTAGTGCCGATGCCATAATCTCCTACTGCCTGGTCTCCAGCCTGCTTCTTCCCTACCTTTGCATTAAAGTCGCCCATTACTATAGTATACTGTGTTTTCACCTTACTCATTGCCGATTCCACGTCTTCATAGAAGCTTTCAACTGAGGCGTCATCATGGCTGGATGTAGGCGCGTAAGCCTGTACTACCTTCATTTTGTATCTTTTATTCAGTTTAATTACAATGCCTACCACCCTTTCATTAATGCTATAGTAATCCTCTATGTTGCCAGCTATGTTTCTGTGAATTAGGAACCCTACTCCCAGTTCTCTTCTGTCTGCCAAGCCCCGATAGCAAATGACGTGCCCATTCTGTAGCACAGTATAGGCCTCATCTGTCCTCCTAACCTCACTCAGCCCTATTATATCCCATTTAATGCCTTCTAGCTCCTCGAATAATACAGCTAGACTTCCCTCACTAGATAACGTTCTAACGTTAAACGTTGCTAAGTTTAAGTTCCAATGGTGGCCTGTCCGTATCCAGAGATTCCTAGCACCCTCTGCTGCTTTGCAGATCTGACCGCCGCCGTGGTCAGTTGCTCCGCAGCTGGTGGGGACTGAGGGCCGTGAGTTAATTGACGAATGCCTACGGGAGGGGGTGGCCAAATACTGCACCAGGGTGGCCAATCCTTCTCTGGTGAGATCATCGGTGCGTACCGGCTTTAAGCCGGTACGATCAGACAGTAGTGGGAATGCTCCATGCATGTCTTCCTTATTGTTGTTCAGCAGCGTTGGCGGCCACCCACCACGGAGCCCAACAAGGGGACGCTACAAGGTTACAAATGCTGAAACCTGCAGACGCCAGCCGTCCCATTTTAGTTTATGCTCCCATTTTAGTTTATGATGCTTTAAACTATAATAGTGATCACCGTAAATATTTTATTGATTTATTAATGTTAGACTGTTTTATAGAATGTTTGTAGGTGAAACATTTAACTAGATACATTATTGTGCGGTAGCTGAAGCAGGGTCTACTAAATGTTTTTCTGGGCATATGAGTGGTATGAAAGGGTAACCCACATGAGCAAACAGCCATTTTTCTACATAATAGTTGTGCATTTCTGCATCAGTTGGTGCGTAAAATGGAAGGAATGTTGCACTTTTCATCCTATGCTTTCAAGGTGTTAGGATTTTATTTAAAATTTTAAATGTTCTTACTGTAAACAAAAATTGCTTATTTAGTCTTTCAGATCTCGATGTCCTTGCTGTTCTATAACAAAAAAAATGTAGTGACCAAGTTTTGCAAGTTTTGGAATGGTGCATGTAAATGTGTGGTGCTACTATATCTGCAGACAACTTATTTTGGCAGTGAAGGGAAAGCTGCAGGGGCAGAGCTAAAACCTATGCCCCTCTTCGCGAAGTAGCCCGGTTCAGCTTCCATTTCAAATGTCGGCCAAGTTCGAACAATAACCTTGCATATCATTTGCTACATCTGCTTAGACAGCGATTTAAGAGGAAAATTCGTCACAAGCTCGTTCGGCAAGTCGTCAGAATAGGCAATGAGGGCTTATATTTTGACCGTGAGACACCATTTCTGAAACTATCATTTTATCTGTGAGGTGCACATAAACTGTTTGACGCTTTCACATGTGCCAAAACATAAAATCACACTGCATAAAGTAAAACAAATATGAATATTTCCTTAGTGTGCTGCGCCTATATCTAGTAAATGACATCCCGCAGAAAATAAGTAATGTTTTTTTTTAGGCTTGTGCAAATAGTGAGTTTTCGTTTTGAAGCGAATTCGCGCGGAATAGTGATTTTGGTCGAATAATTTCGAATCGAATTCGAATAGTGCATATGACATATAAAACCTAACCAACCTGCACAATATACTTTTTTTGAAATTCAAGTAAGGCCTGTATGCCAATGCCATTTTTTTTTAATTCAAAGGAAGTCGAAAGAACTTTAAGTGGCAGCAGGATCTGAATTTCAGTATGATGTGAGTGATAACCTGTAAAATAACTAACATTTTAAAATTTGTTATACTTAAAGCATATGTTAACTTAAAGAAACCCTGCAATGTTTCCCAAGTAGCCATGGTATGGATTCACTAAAGAAGCTCATTGCCTCATGAATTCGATAAGACAGGTGCTTGGGCTAGTTGGTGGTTGGGAATCGACATATTTCACAGCACAAGACTACGAGTAGCTATGAGGTAACTACAGAAGAAGAGACAAGGGCAGAAAGAGTGCAGACTCTTTCTGTCCTGGTCTCTTCTGTAGTTACGTCGCAACAACTTGTAGTCTTGCGCTGTGAATTATGTTGATTCTCATGAATTCACCACCGAAAAAATTGTTAGGATCCGCCCGATAAAAGCTGAGTTGCAAAGATTTATCACACCTCACAATTGCTTTCTCTCTTCTCGTCCCAGCAGAAGCATTGGAAGCTAATCAGGGATGGATGGCATCGAGAAAGAAAATACGTCACGCACGCCTTGTGACCCTTGAGCACTTCCTTTCTTTCTTTCTTTTTTTCAAATACGTGCCTTTTCAGTGAGATCATGCAAAGTACGCGTGTACAAACGGTGGCCTCTCGTGGCAGCCCCAGTAACTACTGAACACGCTTTGCTCAAATCAGCCAATGGTTAATACGACTGTTGTTTCTTTTGACCTTGTGGTGTCATTTGTCCAGAGAAAAGAGCAATTATTAGCCGACTTTGAGAATTTATTCTGAATTGCAAGCCATGTGCTGCACTATAGTATTTGGCTCGCGTGTTCTCGGTAGCCTCTGCTACCGATCGGCGGCGTTTTCTTGTCATGCTCAAAAAGTGTTGCAAGGCCTCTTTAAATTATAAATGGGGCTTCGCAGCAGAGCGAATTTTCTCTGGACAGGTGCTTTTATGGCTTAGCAATCTCATGCTGCAGTGAAACCATCTCAATAGGCACTTACATGCAGACTAATATACACCTTCCATCTTGAACAAGTTATAGCGTGACGAAAACAGGGATGGGAAAGAAAAAACAAACTATTATTTCCCTATTAAATCCCTGTTTTCGTCGCGCTATTATTCGTTTAAAATGGAAGTGCACCAACTCGCCCCATTGTCCCTTGTGATGCGAATGCTTTGAAATTTGAATTCGGATCAAAGCGAATTTGAATACTCTACTATTCGTTCAATTATTCGGAGCAAAAGCCTAGTTTTTTTATGATCTTCACACAGAAAACATGGACGAAATTGTGAGACTATATTCTTCAGAGGTGGCACACGCCCACTTTGGCTCCATAGGCTTTCCTTCATTGCCAAGGAAAGTTGTCTCTGAGTATAGTGATCCTTGATGTTCCTCTTATGCAGTATTTATTTATTTATTTACTTGACAATACTGCTGACTCTTAGTGGAGTTGTTACAGAGTGGGTTACAATGGTAAATAGTACAATTGAACTTAATGAGCAAAAACAGTATCATAAAATGTATGAAAAGACATAAAGAAGCAAGGAACTTGAGGTAATCAACTGGCAAGCAACGATTAAAACATTTCCATTCTGTTAATTTCGATTGTGTGTGTATCTTATGGATACCACTTTATTATCATTTGTGGAAAGAAAGAATACTTAAAAACCATGAAAGTCTGTGTCACCGCCAATGAGAACTGTACATGCTTGTATATGCTATTTATGTTGAGGCGTCCTTTAACTATTTTAAACATGAAACATAGTCATGTGATTTTATTTCTCTTTTAGGTATGCTTTAGATTAGGTTTCACCATCAAACCCAAGATCGAGACCCTATCACAGCAATTAAAAATAAATCTTACTACATTGTTTTGGGCCCTTTCTAACTTGTTAATACTTACATGAGTGAAGGGGTCCAAAACAATATTAAAGTACTCAAGAATAAAATGAGTATTTTGAATACTCGAAGCTTCATGTCAGTTGAGGAATGGCAAAGGGAACGTTTTAAGTAATGCCGTTGAAAAATTGCTTTGTTAGCGATTTGTGTTATGTGATCAATCCAGTGCCGATCACTGTGATGGCTCACACAAAGGTACTTATTATGCTTGATGGGAGAAGGGATGTTATCATCAATTGCATAGTCTAATGAGTTTGTGTTTTCTTTGTTATAGACATGACATTTCTTTTTTAGGTCTAATGACATTCGTCAAGCTTTCCATCACTGAAAACGTTCGTGAACTTTTTGTTCAATTGCAGTTGATCATTTGTAGAGTCAATAATAGAGTATATTATACAGTCATCTTTATACAATCTTATTTTAACATTAAGTGTGTCATCTATGTCATTGATGTAAAGTATAAATAATAACGGGCCTAACACTCATGCTTAGGGCACTCTCTGGGGTAAAGGTTATGCACTGTTTTCTAAAAGTTAAATAAGAGTGTGTCCAGTTACAGGTTGTGCTTATTCTTTAGGATGTGGGAGAGATTATATCTGTTATAGTGTATTGAAAAAACTGGGGTAACTTCTGGAGATAGTTGCTAAGGGCATTTGGCCTGTTCATTCAACATGAACACTTATTCATCATTGATAGGTGTAGCTGGTTCCACATGTTGCCTTTTTTTCATTTATGTCTCATTGAAGGATTAGTGGACTTTTTCCATGCATGTGTCTTAGCCAGATTTGCACTGGGGCTCAAAACACTTCTTTCTCATTTCACCACTTGCTCACAAGAACAGCATGGACTCTCATCGCGTGCACACACACACAAAAAAAAACAACAAGGAAAACAAGAGCGCAACGTGACAACAACTGCTTTGTTTGAACAACACCGTGGTCTAAACAGCGCCGCTCGCCACTCACTCGGCTGTGAGCCATGTGACTGCTCCTGTGATCTCGTGGCTCTAGGGAGCAGAGGAACCTAAGTTAAGCGCAGCGAGCGCACGGCGATGGCGCTTCGTCGTTACACCTATACTTCTAACACTGTGACCTAGGTCATCCAGTGCACCAATCAAAATGCTACCATGGTAACAAACATGGAACTTCTTTTGGGAAAAAGCAGAGACAAAAACAATGGGCCGAGAGATAAATTTTGAATTCACGAGTGTATTAGCACATACATAACAAGGCTGTTCATGGGGTTACACAAGCGAATATTGAAGCTGTTGCACAAGGACAAACGTCATGTGTGCAAATCTCCATGTTCAGATGCCACCGGTTAAAAAGCAGTCAGTGCGATTATTATGTGTTGTAGTTTCAGAACTTCTTTCTTTTACAGTTGTATATGTTTGCATAAATATAGAAAGTCAACGAGCCATACATAACAGATCTCAAGCAAAGATTTGTTTTAATAAAGTGATTTTATGGAACGTTTTTCTTAGCCAATTCCAGGTGAGCGCTTGGTTCTGTGACTTTTTTCAGAAGTGCCTCTGGCAAGCATCACTAGGCACTGATGGAATTGAGAGTGATGTAATGATTTCTTAGCACGATTAAAATACTAAGCTTGTGCGAATAGTGAATTTTAGGCTCGAAGCGAATTCACAGAGTATAGTGATTTTGGTCGAATAATTTCGAATTGTATTCGACTAGTACGTATGACATATGAAGAAAATTAGGCATATTTATTATGACCCAACTAACTTGCACAATATTTTTCAAAAATTGAAATAGGGTGTCTATTCAAATGCCATTTTTTTTTCCCATTCAAAAGAAGTCAAAACGACTTTGAGTAGTAGCAGGATTTGACCTTTGGCAGGATGCGAGTCATAACCCTTATAATATGTAACATTTTTAAGTTTATTTTATTTGGAGCATATAAGCCATCATAACAAGCTTTTAAGCCTAATCAAATGTATTGATTTGAGGGTAATATTTATATTTAAAGGGGGCGTGCGACACTTTTTCAAGGAGCCATGGAATAGATTCACTAAAAAAGCTTATGGCCCGATGAATTCACCGCTCCAAAAATTTTTAGAATCTTTCCAGTACGCACAGAGCTGCAAAGATTTGTCGCACGCTGCAAGTGAATTCTCTCTTCTCGTCCCAACAAAAGTGCTGGAAGCTAAGCCGGGAGGGATAGCACGAGAAAAGAAAATACGTCACCCGTGCTTTCTGAGCTTGTCGAGTCATTTGCCGAGAGAAGAGAGGAATTTTCCGCTGACTTTGAGAATTTGTTGTGAACCTCACGCTGCGCGCTTCACTATAATGTGCGGCTTGCGTGCCCTCGGTAGCCTCGACTACCGATCAGCAGCGTTCTCTTACAATGTTCAGAAAGTGAAAGGGTGGTTTCGCGGCAAAACGGATTTCTCTTGGATAGGTGCTTTCATGGTTTAGCATTTCTGCACTGCAGTGAAACCACTTTTACAGGTTGTTCATTCAAAATAATATGCGTCTATTTGTTTCTTGCGAATACTTCGAAATTTTCAGTAATTTAAATTCAAATCAAAGCGAATTCAAATACCCTACTATTCGTTTTAATATTCGAAACGTTCAAATATTTGCTCAAGCCTATGAAATACAAAGTATTGTGATATCGATGTTTTCTTGTGTGTGTGAAAGCAGCTTTAAATGGCCCCTGAACCACCCTGAGGTCGAAATTCAGTTGTGGTGTTGCAGTTCTGCATAAGTCTTGAACAACCACATAACTTTAAGAGCTGCTGGAAACTGTGCCATAATGGCAGAGTTATATGCTCGTGATAATAAAAACATGGCTTTAGCTTGTTTAGCTTTTTCTCTCGCTTTGTTTCTTTCGTCGGCTTGTCTTTGCTCCTGACCAAGTGCTGCTCCTCACTGGTAGAGAATAAAGAACGGCAGATGTGCATTTCTGCAAGCAGGTTAACTGGTTCTTTTTGTGGATGCCATGACCAGACACAAATGGTGTCGGCAAAGCCAGCTCTGGAGATTCCACAAGGTACAAAGAGGACAAGAGGTCATGTCTAGAAATTTGTAGTGCGTCCACAGTTCTTAGCATTGCCACAATTGGAATTGTTGATCGAGACAGCATTCTTAACTCAGTGGGTGCGTTTACTTGAAACGTTTTAACCAAATTATCAGAGATGGTTTAGAGGCCCTTTAAGTGACAAAAAGAGAGCAAGAGTGAGTGAAATGAAACCTAAGGACATCGTAATCAGAACCCAGAAGGATTGGATATGTCCAGCCACCTAATGAAATGGCAAGATAACCGATTTAAGGGTTACAGAGTTCAAGAGAGGGCAAGCGGGGTAGGGCACAGTAGGAAGGTGAGTGGGCAGATGATGTTAAGAAGCTTGGGAGATTGCGTGGACGTAGCTTGTGTAGAATTGGGTTAATTGGAAAAATGTGGGAAGGATCTTTTTGTCTACTAGTAGGCATAGTTAGGCTGATTATTATATTTATAAATTAATAGTACTTCACTATTGCTCAGCCCTGGCATATCCGAATAAAGTTCTGTATTGTGAATTCCTCAATATATTCAATAAAACAGCAAGACTACTTACTACTAGCTTTCCTAAGTTTTCTTCACATAAAAGCCATAGGAAAGGCAAATTTTCTTGCAGACTAAGCAAGCATATGGGAAGAGCACAGATACTCTTAGCTGTTGTACTATGTGTGGTGTATTATGTGATGATAAGCACAGGTATATACCCACACAATGCTAGAAAACCAATTTTTTGTGGTTTCTGTGTTTTAAAAAACTTTCATTAACAGGTGTACACCTGTAGTTCTGTGACCTGCACATTTGGCAACTTGCTGGTGACCTTGCAGGTGTGCCTGGGCTTTGTGGAAAACAAGGACGAGAATGGTGTGCCACAGGTGCTGACGAATGACTTCATCTTGAAGAATGAATTTTGGGTCGACATTGCAGGCCACAAGTTCGCAGCTCGAGCAAACATTCATTCACCATCTTTGGCTTATCAGGTGACAACCCCTGACCGACTTTACTTAGCAACAAGATGAAGACCTTTGTCGGATGGGCCGCATATGCCAGTTAATGCGTTGGACTGGTATTTATTGTTAATTAGTACTTGGAGAATGGCTTTTATAACAGAACTATGGGCTGATAGCCTTCGCCGTTTTTCTCATAACACCTGTTGCTTTCTGTGGATACTCTCAGTAGCTTATTTAGAGAATTTCAGTGAATTAAAGTGCTTAATTTATTGAGTTATTACTTTGGAGCTTTGATTAATGATAAAGTTATCATGTCTAGTCATCATGTCCGTACTTTGTGTTTTGTGATCCATATAGTGTTTGTAAAGGTTGTCTGAACAGAAATGAAGTGCCTCGCACAGGCTGGCCGACATGTTCTGACAGCAACACCACATGATGTGATGTCACTAGCTGACCCTTCGAACTAACCTGCCAAGGATAATGTTGTGCCTTTGACAAAGACAGGTCCACCTATTGAAATGTCGACCAGCCCGTGTCCGAGTCTGTTATTGTTCAGACAGCCTGTATGTCACATTGCTTTTCCACCTGTTGGTTCTTATGGCAAATTAATATTGAATTTAACTGCTATTTTGACAAAAGCTAGTTTTAAAAAAGTGTGAAATATGTGTTTCACTCAATGAGCTTTCTTTTAATAATAAAGGGGCCCTGAAACACCATTTATATTTCTTCATATATGTATGTCATCAAAGGGTCCTACATAAGGGTACTATATGTGAGGCACAAAAATTGATAATTTGATACCCTCCAAAATAATCATAGAGGGACCTCACTATTGGGCTCTGTTGCTTTGTGAATTTCCTGCTACAGTTTTTTTCACATACTTTAAGTAGAAGTGGTGTTGAGGTTGTCATGATGCAGCTACAGACTTTTTCCAGTTTCTAGTTCCTGCTACATTAGCGGAGAAATGATAAGGTTGCAAGGCCCCACATAAGCGTCACATTGGTGCATATCATGGCCTGCCTTGGTCATTTCATTTAATTTTTTTTCTTTCCACTGCGTTAACCACTACTTTCAATTGAGGTGGGTGCGCTCTTCTCTCTATGTAAGATGACAGATGGAGCTGTCTCGCATCACTGCACTCTGAGAGGCCCATCGCACAGAAAAACCAATCTTAGAGTGTGGTTGATATACTTGCATGTCATGGCATTCAGTGGTGGCCACAGATTATAGACTGTGCAGCAGAACCAGCTACATGCAAGTGTCGTTTTCTAACTGTACAACAAAGTTGTAGCGGAAGCTTGTGCTCATGTGCTTAGGTCTGGTCGCACTACAGGAATATGTGGTGTGTACCAGCTTTGTCTCTGCAAACTTGATAGCTTGGTCGCAGACAGCAGCGAAATTTCGGTTGTGCATTTTAAAGTTCTTTCAATTATTGTAGCTCAAAACATTTATAGTGCCTTTTGCCTAAGCTAAGGAGGGTACAAACAAAAGTCACTGCACTTGTGAGACACCCGATAAATTGCTTTGATGTTCTCAGTTGATTGGATTGTTACTTCCTATTACTTCCTATTTCTATTTCTTTTTTTGGTCTCCTAAAATACCTCTGGCTCTTCGTACCGAGGCTTCGTTGCTGAGGAGCATTTACTTCACCATCACTTTACTTTAACATTTGATTCAATTGCATACACTATTAGTTTAATTCATTTCAATTCACATTTATTCTACTTTTAATTAACTTTCAAGCATATGTGCACTTACTAACAGTAGCAAACACTTGGCTTAGACTTATTACTACAAGCCCTTCACTTACCTTTGAAGCTTTCTGCATCTCATTTGGTGTTGCACTAATTCCTGGACCAGTCCACCTCACTTTTGGTACCGTTTGTGTTCACTCGAACTCTTATAATTTTTTTGCTGATGAGCCTTATAATGCTTTCACCACAATATTAGGCATGTATGCCAAGGCCTCTAGCTCATGAGGTGCAGCACACATAAGGCACAGGAAGAGAACTGCCGTTCACTGCCCAGCATGCATGGGGTTTTAGAGACCACGAGTGAGTCGTAAGATATGTGGCCCCTGGCTGCATACCCCAGCAGCTTCAATGAATAGCTGCAATGTGTTTTTTGTCAAGTACAGTGCTGAAATTACCCATGCATATTCAAAATGTCCTAAATACACTCAAACCTCATTATAGCAGTCACACCTGCCACAAAAATGCTTCTTTACATCTGAAAATTTGTTATAAAGGTATATTCATAACACTCTGTGTATGACAACTATACTTCACTTACTTCATTATAACCAATAATTTGTTACATTCATGTTTATTATATACAGGTCTGAGTGTATTGTGCAGCATTATTTAAAAAAGAGAAACATCGTTATACAAAGCACACCTAGTGTATTTCACTCCCAGTATACTATAGTTAATTAGTCCTAATTGTGTTTTTAACTTGACAAATATTCATCTAATCATTAAAGTGTCAATGAGGCCTACCGTAAAATTTTGAGCAAGTGCCCCCCTCCCCGACGAAGTCAAAATATCCTTCAAAAAAAGAGTGGGGGGGGGTTGCTATCTCGGAAAGGCACCAAAATTTAAGACGACGGCAAAGTTTTTGCACCAAAAAATAAAGTGCGCAACTATTAATTGGCTGGAGGCTGTGAAGTTTCCCGATAGCATGCTGGTGGCTATTTTGACGACCTCTTCGGAAAGAATCCAGTTACTGACGGCACACTTTGTGCCTCTTTCGCACTCAAGGTACTTGAAGAGCACATCGTCCACATGTTCACTGAACACTGGTGTGCTATTACTGAGCTTCCATCGAAGTTTTGCCTTTCCGTAGTTTAGCTGCAGCAAATTATCAAAATTCTTTTCCCATTCCTGTATCCACTTCCGGTTGAGCTTGAAGCTTAAAATGATGAGATGTCTGGTCCACGTTCTTTCCGTTTTCACGATGCCATTGAATAATCTCGATTTTCTTTGCCACTGCATAGGACTGCATAAGCATAGCTGACCTCTCACGGCAAACATAAAGCAACGAACGGTGTGGAGCATGCCTGGAGCAATTGGGTTGCAGTGCAAAACCGGATTGTATTGTATTGGGAGGAGTGGGGTGCACTTTTTTGGAACAGTGCGGATATTAGTTGGGGGGGGGGGGGGGTCATTGTTCGGAATTTCATGGTATGTAGGAATGTTCAAAAGACATCTAACTGTCCTATTTTTCAACAATTACTAATTATGTGCTAATTTTTTTGGCTGATAAAGAAACCATTTGAAATATTGAAAGGAACACACGACTATGTTTCCACCAGCAAAAGGTAGGAGAAAAGTTTTGACTTGCTACCTCACAGTGATTCTTTTTTAGGGTGCTGCTTTCTGATGCACACTGCAGTCGAGTGTCGTCTTTCTTCAGATCTTGCGGCCTTTATTTGCCAAAAAAAAAAAAGTGAGCACGCAATTATGTTGTTCAAAATAGCACAATTAAATGTTAATTAAACATGCCTACATATGTCTACTTGGCATCTTAATGATTGAACGAGCATTTATTGAGTTAAAAACCTAATTAGGTATAATTAACTAAACCTCATGAACAAAGTAGTGGCTACTACAGATTACAAGAAATAATATGCATTCTGTGTGCTTCGCATAGCAGCGTTCCTTTTTTTTTTAATATCATGCTGCATGATATTTGGGACACCTTGTATACATAACTTGCAAGTACATTCATCACATTTCTGAACTCTGGGATACGATCCTGGCATATACATCAGCGTCACAATGATAGCAGACGAGACCGAGTAAAGCTGTGTGGCTCTTCCATTTCCCATCGATGCCATACATTGCAATGGTGATTTGTGCAATATTTGACTGCCGCACGAAAAGTAAGTGTAAGTTAGATAAAAATAGGACAAGAATCTAGGATGCACTGCTTCAAAAAGGTGATCACAAACCTGTGCGACCGCACACAAAAGCTGTCCCGAGAAGCGTGTTCATGTGCACATAAACAAGAAGGATCTCAAGACTAAACAATGTGCATGTGTGTGGGCATCACTTCATAACAGGCAAGTTTTGTTTCCAAATCTTGTGCAAAATTGTGTCTCACATTGCGTGCGTTACCATGGACTCTGACCCTGCAGACACGGAGGATCTAAGTTCGCCATTCAACACTGCTTCAGTGCTGGCTGCATAATGTTCTGAATGATTCTCCTTTGCCATAAGTGCAAGGCAAACGATCAAAACATGAGCATTACACCAAACAATCCTTATACACGAACGTAAACATGGCACTGCCTTTGAGACGTATGTGCTCCATATGCTCGGTAACAGCAGACAGAAGACAAGAACTGACATTTATTTAAGGTTCTGCCCTCAATGTGTCCAGTCCTAACAGTCTTTCCAACCCCTCTTTGCTGCGCGTACATTTTTATTCATTCAACTAAATATGAGTGACAATACTATTACTCAGAAATTAGGCAATGCCTGTTGCGTCCTCGAGCTAGTAACAACACTGAAAAAAAAAAAAACTATTTTGGGCTGCTTTTATGAATACTATATTTTAAGTTTTCTGCTGCATGCAGTGAAATAATACTCCACTCACAGTTACACGGATGAATCATATGCAGAATGGCTGGAATGTGGCTTGAGAATATTTGATTTTTTGCCAGTTGTTTGTTCTTGTCATCTGTGCAGATCCTGCTTTCTATACATAACTTAAGTCAAATAGTCCCTGATGCACTTGCCTGAGAAGACTAAAAGGCAAATGCCATCTACTTATTCCTCATTTTATTCTTGGTCAATTGCATTGATCTCCCCTCCCACAGGAAAGCTTTCTGCTGTCAACTTGGTTTTGCGGTGTCTTCTGGTTTGGCCCACATCTGAATACGAGACAATGTCACGTGATGTCATAATGATGTGACTTAAAGTTTTGCAATAAAGGATGCAACAAATGATGATAATTTTTGCCTCACTCGAGTTGATGCCAATGGCCATTTTTTGCATTTGATGACATATCCTAGGCTTTTGCCTAAATAACCTGTGGTTGTTAGTGTTATTTTTATCATACAAAGCTCACCATGTCTGACCTGTTGTTCAATTTCGTTCTTGTGGACTAAGCAGCTCAATCTGGCACTATTCTTCGAATTGGCAACATGTTCTTAATATGGTCAAAAAGTGTTTCAAGGTTTCTTTTATGTATCTGTATTAATACAAGATGTCTCAACTAGGCATGGCCTGGAATTTATAAATACTAATGTTGGCTTCATGCAAGTAGTGAACACTGTGTTATGATGGTCATTGTTTGTGACATCATCATTAGTAGGTATTCAAAAATTTTGCGCAGATATTTATTAGAGTTCAATGAGGTAATGCTGAAGGTGTCATGAACCACTCCACGGGCTTGGTTAGAAAACACATCCCGGGGATAGCAGACACTGATGTGATCATCTCAACGAAATCTTGTAATCATGCACAGCAAGGAGAGCTTACAAGCGGTGCGCGAAGTTACCATGTTCTCAAGCACACTCTTCATGTAGAGGCCCATCCTCTCTCACCTCAGAGCTGCCAGTGCCCACTGTTTGTCGTCGAACTGGGGGTAGCACGCTGTTGGCCAATAGCTGGCATAAATCAAGCGCAGTGTTCAATTGAGATGCGTTTTTTGCCACGGGTGCCACCGTGTGCTGGCAGGGCACTTTGTAGTCTGGTTACATAACACAGTGAGCCACACTCATGCACAAAAATAACAAAAGGAGAGCGATCGTTTTTGATCCAATGCGCTCCAAGTCATGATGTGCAGTGACATAACAATTTTTTTCCGCCGTGCCATCTTTTCCTACTTAGCTTCTGGCACACTCATCAGAATAGGAGAGAAAAATATAGACTTAAGATGTGCAACAAATCCCTGCGATTCTGCTCGGTTTTGCTGGACTTGATAAATTAAGGCTGCAATTGATTTGTAAGGTAATAAACTCGGATACCGAAGTCATTTGATGATTGCTTTTAAAAGTGGTTCATAAACCCTTTAAGTTACCTTTTCATTAAGGTATCAATGCAAATATAAGGGGGGGGGGGATCGTGAGAAATTATCCACATTATTTAACCATTTCACTCTTTTGAAGGGTCAATGTTTGTATGCATCAAAATCCTGTCCTTTATTTTGTCTCCTTTTTTTTCTAAAGGTATGGTACTGCTTTTGTCACCTTTGTTGAAAGAGAAATACCAAAAGACATTGTGTATTATTTAATCATGTGTTAAAATTACAAGGCACAAGAGAATAATACAAAAAGATTTTGGCAGGCTTTATGACTACATTGAAGAAAAGCACACAGAATTACCTGGGTCACTTTAATTTGTCATTGGTCACTTTAATTTGCCGTTACTAGTCATTTATTGACATACCCCACAACTTTCGCTTTGTCTAATGGATAGGGTGAGTTGAAGTAAAGGTTTGAGAATACGTTTGAGAAATATATTTTCTAAAATGAAAAAATATGTATATATTCTCGACTCGAATGGACACCACCTTTGAAAATACATTGGATGCTGGTCACAAAGTGTTCATTAATTTTAGTTTGAATAGCTGGTATAAAAAAATGTGTCGGACAGTCGTAAAGAACATATTGGCCGTATGCTTCTATGTTTTTCTTTCAAAGATTTACCTCTAATTATTTTGCCACATTTCCATGAAGTACCTAACTGTTCCTGATTTGCAGTGCGCGACCAGAGTAGTCTTGCTTTTATCATTGTGTAAGAAATGTGCCTGTCAAAGTAGCTTTTGTCACTTTTATTAATTTTTCAGGTGTATTAATGAAGTATGTGTTTTGGCCTACCCTACAGTCATGCCTCATTAATATGGACACTTAGCGTCCCTGTCAAAACTGTCTATAACATGATTTTCTGAGAACAAGCTGTAGTGAAAAGTGAGTCGTATAACTGTTATTGCAATAAGGGACTTTTTGTGTATTGTCATGTGCTGTCAAATTAACCTGATGTAACCTTGAATGGAAAATAGAAGCAAATTTGTCTACATAGTGCTGGGCATGATGTTTCAGATTCTATTCCTTGCCACAGCAGCCAAGTTTTGACAAAGGCAGAATCAAAAGAACACGCATGTACTCAGATTTATGTACTAATGAAAGAGCTCTACAAATGCCCAAATAAATTCAGTGTCCCTCACTGTGGCATTGTGGCCTAGGTTCAAATTTCCTCCCCTTACCTCCAATCACCAAAAATTTTTCACATCCATGATATATTATGCACACATGCACGCACACCGAGAGGTTACTTGCCGTGGTGGTACTCTGGTTATGCTGCTCGACTGCTGACCCGAACATCATGGTATTTAATTTTGGCTGTAGCAGCCGCATTTTGGTGGAGGCGAAATGATAGAGGCCCTCGTACTTAGATTTATGTGCATGTCAAAGAACAGAGAGTGGTTAAAATTTCTGGCACCCCCCACGATGGCGTCCTTCATCATTACTTTGTAGTTTTGGGATGTAAAACTCGGACAACTGCTACGTACACAGTGGGGTTGCATAACTTTCCTCGATTGCATAGCTACTCTCGAAATGAAGTCCTAGCTATGGCCCTGAGTCGGCAAATAAAATTAAAGTCTGCCTAGTTGCCTTGCGCCTAGTCTTGGAAAACTTAACCGAAGCATAAATTTGAAATCGCATTTGGTTTTCACCACCTTTCACTACACCTCATGAAACAGATTTCTAGTTGAAAAAATTGATATCTATGGGATCCAACATCTCGAAGTAACTGTAAAAAATGTTGTGAAAGGCTCCACAATATTTTTGACAATATTGGGTTCGATAATGTGTACCAAAAGCTACATGAACATTTTTTGCACTTTAACTATGTCTGGATATAGACCATGTGATGACTATTGCACGCAGACTCCTGAAGCGTGTTCTGCACATGTTGGAGGTACTGTCGTAACTAAAACCATATGGAGTGCATTGGAGCGTGGAAGAACTTCGAAGAGTGGAAACAGGAAATGGTTGATGACGAATGCAAAGAGAAAGACAAAAACAGTGTGGCTGATTTTTTAATGCCTGTAACTTCTTCATTAATTTATTATTTTCTTCCATGTTAAGTTACAAGATTTTGTTGAAAAAAGTGACTGTTTTTTTCCTTGCTTTTTTCTTAATGTTGTCATTTGCATTAACCGCTGGCTTTTTGGATAATCCCCTATAGTGGGTAGGAGCCAGTTTATGGAGCAAACAAACAAGGTAAGCAAAAAATAAATAAGTGATAACATGTGGGGGAATGACTGTTCAAGGCAACCTTAAGGCAGTTGGGTTCAGGACCCAAGCCTGGGGGCCCAGTAGCGACCATTTCACCCATCAAGATAGGTGCCTGCTGTACCACCCTGCAGTGGTGCTGGTCTTCTAGAAGCTCCATTTTGCACTTGCCTTCACTGTGCTGCTTCATCGATGCCATATCCAACGTTTTATTGTAGACTGACCGCGACATTTCAATATGTACTCAATTAGCAAACTTGGCGATGAACTTTCTTTCGTATCCAGGACACTGACATTTATTCTTGTTTGGACCTTTTAATAATCTGTTTGTGTAGCCACCATTTGTTTCCTCCAGTTATTGGTGTCTTCTTTCTTTGGCAAAATAAATAACTATAGGACATTGTCCTACCTCATAGTTTCATTTCTTAAGTCATGTAACTTCTTAGCCATTTCATTTTTTTTAGAGTTTTTTTTTTCTGTTGATAAAGTTATTCTTTTCCAACTTGACATGAAATACCTTGGTTCTAAAAAGCATATTTGACTGATGAAAAAAATTGAAGTGCATAATAATTCAAATTAGCTTACCAAATTTATTGTCTCTGCTTATTAATGTCTTTCAAGATTCACAAAATAATGTCTTATTTGAGAAACTGGCAAATATAACATGTGAAGTCTTCAAAGTAAACTTCGGTATGTGAAATGAATACAGTCTGATTAGCTGTACGATGAATAAAGGCGTATATATATATATATATATAATATATTTTCATGACTACGCACAAGTCACACACGTCGTTTTCACTGGGCATTTTCAAACGCAGGTCTTGAAAAAATCTGAAACTGCAGTTAAAATTATCAAAATTTCTAAAGAACTGTTGGAATCTATGAATTGACATGAACTAGCGTGGAAATGATCAATCAAGTCTTGTTCAAAACGCTCATGGGAAGATATCGTCTCAAGAAGACCTGCCACTCTAGGCACAGTTTGGCAAGGATGAGCTCTGTCCGTCCAAAACGGTTAAAAGGTCAAGCTATTTCTGAATGACTTTATTTGTTGAACTTGCGGACCTATTAGACTATGGACAATCATGGCCAGAATGGCTCAGTGGCATGTGCATTCCCTTCATCAGCGATGTGTGCCTCCATAGTTGTGTACAATTGTACACTTCAAAAGAGTGGCTACTTGGGCTTGATGGTATTGCATTTTTAAAAGAAATACACTTTCTTGGTGTACAGGGAACGTTTTCAGAAGGAAGATAGAGCAGAGAGATAGGACAGAGCGCACACTTACAACCAATTTTATTGCACAGATGGCGGGAATATATATACATTCAAGAGGGCGAAGAGATCATACACAGGTGAAGCAACAAATGACGGCGCATGCGCCAGACCACCTTATTCCAACCTTGAAATGACAACCTAACTGAGAAGATACTCGTATTCATTATCCGACAGATTGACGGACGGGGCACTTACACACTCAGTTCCTGCTTTGCGAATCAAAAAGCTTCATATATTTCATGTGCTCTCTTTTCCTTATACCTTGCTATTACTTGGTATTCATCAAACTTTGGTGTGCACCCAGAATTTGCACAGTGACTTGCCAAGTGGCTGCCCACTGATCCGCGCATCAGATTTGCATGCTCCCTAAGGCGATCAATCAGACAGCGCCCCGTCTGACCGACGTAGTATCGACCACATGATAAATAAATCAGATACACAATGCCTATAATACATTCCACAAACATCTTTGTGTGCTTCGTATTGCCCCCGACATCTAAAGATCCGTCGTAGTTAACTCTTTTACAAAGAGAGCTCAGCTTGTTTAATGAATTATAGGAGTTGTGCATCTGATTTATTTATCATGTGGTCGATACTACGTCGGTCAGACGGGGCGCGTTCTGAATGATCACCTTAGGGAGCATTCAAATCTGATGCGCGGATCAGTGGGCAGCCACTTGGCAAGTCACTGTGCAAATTATGGGTGCACGCCGAAGTTTGATGAATGCCAAGTAATGGCAAGGTATAAGGACAAGAGGGCACGTGAAATATATGAAGCTTTTTTGATTCGCAAAGCAGGAACTGAGCTTGTAAGTGCCTCGTCTGTCAATCTGTCGGATAACAAATATGAGTACCTTCTCAGTTAGGTTGTCATTTCAAGGTTGGAATAAGGTGGTCTGGCGCATGCGCCGTCATTTGTCGTTTCACCTCTGTATGATCTCCTCGCCCTCTTGAATGTATATATATTCCCGCCATCTGTGCAATAAAATTGATTGTAATTGTGCGCTCTGTCCTATCTCACGGCTCTATCTTCCTTCTGAAAACGTTCCCTGCGCACTAAGAAAGTATATTTCTTTCAAAAATGTACACATCAACTATAGAGGCACATTATGAACAGTGTATTTATTCAGATAGCTTGAAATGCAGTGTTCACATTTGTTCAGGCTTCTTGAGTTGACAACTAGCAGTAATTTAATTTAAGTTGTGTATTGCTGCAGAGGATCACTTTCTGGAGACTTTACGATGTTCGACGATCGTTCGGCATGCCGTGTTTCAGGACTATTGTCAAAAGAATTTTTTTTTTTTGGGGTCAAAATGAATGCAACAAAAAAAAAAAAACTGGGCATGCATTTTGGGCCTAATATGTGATTATTTTTAAGCAAAAATAAATCTGACTGCAATAAATAAATATTTAATGATATGCTTAATAATATTATTTAAATGGGCCTCTAGACCATCCTGAGGTCGAAATTCAGGTGTGGTGGGGAAAGTTGTGCACGAGTCTACCATGACCACAGAGCTGTGAGAATTTTCCAAAATGGTGCTGGCGAAGTTAGACATGTTGGCGGAGTTGAACGTGTTTGATTATCGAATGCAGTGTTCACTCCTTTCACTCTCGCCTTCGCTACCGTGGATTGGTATCTTCTCCCAAAGCCGCTTTGCTCTCTCGCCAAGCACCCCTCTCAATCTCGCGTGGCATACATCAGTGCCAACGCCCTGCTCGAAACACCGTCTACTTCTGGTTACCGCGACTCCACTTTTACGTGGACTCCATCAACTGTGTGTTTGTTGGCGAACAGCTGCTGCCGTGCCGGCCTGTGCTTATATGAATCGTGCCGGTATGGACCCTGTGTTATGAGCAGCAGAAGCTGACTCGTAAGCTCATGCACACAGGCCACACGATGAACAACAACAAGCAGCACAGACAGCTGGTTGCAGACTAACCGGAAGTCACAGGCTCTTGCTTGACCAATCACAGCATCAATGTGCTGCGCGTCAGAGTTTCAAGTTTTCGACGTCAAACGGAGGGCCGAAAGGAAAAGGGGGAGTTGTTTCTTGGAACATGTGGCGCACCAGCAGCTTGTAGCGCTGCCGCATGTAGAATCATTTATCGCGAAGGCATTCTGCACACGATGTGCTTGTTTACTTGAAAAGTTCAAAAAATTTTCAGAGGTGGTTTATAGGCCTTTTAAGCAGCAGTTTCATTTACTGAAACTCACCCATACTAACATTCCTTTATTTTCTTTTTTTTGTTTGGAATGTAATATTGAGTGTTTTACAATTATGACGTTAAAGAACCCCAGATAGCCGAAATTTCCGGAGCCCTCCTCTATGGCGTCTCTCATAATCATATGGTGGTTTTAGGGCGTTAAACCCCACATATCAATCAGCTTTACAATTATGCTATGTGACTTTGATGCATTTGCAGACAGTGCATCATGATATGCGCTTAAAAGAGATATCAAGAAATGTACCGTAGAGTCCCGAGCAAGTGCCCCTACTTGAGAAAGGACCCCTTCCCTTCTCAAGGAGATTTCACGCACGCGACCACTACTCCTCTCCCACCATTTTCACTGTTTTATTCACCGGTTTTATTCGCCCAACGAGGGCAACTGAAAACAGTGAATGCCTGCGTATTCAAATAATATATAAATAAAAGCACGGGTGTGCATTCTTTATTCTTAGCGACTCTTCTATCACCATCTTGAATTTTGATCTATGACCGAGCAAGCGCCCCTTTCGAAATCTTGTCGAATTATCCTTCACTGTGAGAGGGGGAGGGAGCACTTGCTTGGGAATTTGCGGTAATTCCATTCCAAAGATAGCCTGGTGAAGTGCATGATTCTAATACAATGCTTTGTGTATGCTTAGCATGTAAGTCATTTGTGGGCATACGATTTATAATACTGCATCAACATCACTCCTGTGCTGTACTCTCCCTTTCTCTTAAGCCGTTGTTTCATGTACACACTCAGCAGTCAAGCAAATTCACTTTAAGGCAAGTCATTGTATTCAGCCATGCAAACTGTTAGCTCAGGTTGAGAATTCTGAGCTGGACCACCTGTTTACATAACTAAACAGTTTTATCAATGCTGTGCCATGAACAGAATGATGAGTTCACGAATAATAAGTGTACCATCAGATGCCCAAGAATAGTATTTGTCATCCACAATTTCTCAACTTACTACGCTAGAGGGTTAGTGAATTCAAAATTAATAATCATTGTGGGGCTATTAGCATGCGGATGGCTTGCAGGCCCAAATGCAGTTGTCAGCATAGTGAAACCTTTTCAAACAGCTGTAGTTATCCAATCATTTAAAGTGAAAATGTGCATCATTAAAATATCTTTGTTCTATAAAGCATAAAAACTTTCTTGCCTCATTCAGAACCATCCTGGAAAACAAAAATGAAAAAAGTGGCATAACAAGTACTCTATTGGCACAGAGTAACTAATGTACTGTCTATACAAGGGAGACAGGAATATGTTGGCCTCTGTGAGCATTTCTCATTTATTCTTCATTTGCTCTTGCAGGAATCAAGCAGCAAAGTTTGGTTCTTGCAAAAAATGTCAATCCATCATCGATGCTAGTGAGGCTCATAACAAAGTAACAGTTGTATTACTCTGATATAAAAGTGGTGTTGATACACTTCTGCTTGTTGCTTTTTAGTTGAATTTGATTGCAAAAGGTTCACACCGACTTGACACAAAAATATAACAAATTTACATAGACGTTTCACTACCTATGTGGGTGGCATCGTCTGTATATGCTGGCACCACATGAGCGGAGGCATGACCTCTCGCTCATTCTATGCCAGTGTATACTGAGGATGTCACCTGCATAGGTGGTTGAACGTCTGTGTTAATTTTGTGATATTTTTGTGTTAATTCATAGTGAATATTATGGAGTCATAAACTTACTTTTAAAACAGTTTTGCGTCAGTTGAATTTTCAGTGAAAAATTCTCACTGGGACTCTGTTTTGCTTTAAGGGAGGATGAGGGTCTTAAAATAGCACAAAATTGTAAAAAATGCTGACTTTCCAAAATTGCAATTTGAGGTATTTATAGTCAAAAGTAGGTTTTGGAAAAATTTTATACTGTGGCAAAATACCATTTCTTTTGTTAAAAAGCCTATTATATGAAATTGCAAATGTTTTTAAAACTGAAAACATAGTTTTCTTGGCATTGTTATTTTTGTTAACTGAATCTGCCTTAGGGAATTTTTGATCAAGTTTCTGTGAAGATATCTAAACGAACTTAGTATCATTCTTTTCTGCAGCACATGAACTACAGGCTAAAGCTTTTCTTTTTCTCTTAACCTTGATAGAATTGTAATTATATGATAAATACCAGCTAATTACATCTTGTCTACTTCGTTCTTGTGTCTTGTTTTTTGCGCAGTTATAATTTTCTTAAATGTCTTACCAACTAGCCCCCATCATACGCTTCTCTATATACTGGAAGGTCACTTTCACCTTTCACGTTCAAAAATTACTTCTGATCAAAGAGATAGCCGTTTTGACATTTAGTTTGCTTTAGCCTGAAGCATGAACTTTTTAGAGGAAACATGCAGTTTTGAAACAAACTTTTTTTTGCGAGTTACCATAAAGGCCTGTTGAAATTACTTAATTTTAATGTGGAAATTTGTCATTAGTTTTTTCGAAATGAGATATTTGAAATCTACATTCAATGCTATGCATGCATGGTAATTTTCATGACAGCAGGATAATAAATAAACTTTTTTAAAGACTCTTGTCCCCCCTTAACAGTTCGCTTGTATAAATTAATGGTTGTTTAATGGGCGTTATGAAAATCTAACAAAAGTTTCTTGAACTGACACAAACACATATTCTTCAAGGCAGCTGCTTTTCTGTTGAAGAATAGTAATATAGTAATTAAGTACAAGCCAGAAACATTTTTTCTGCTACTAGTGGGGAAGTGTTAGAGACCATCAGTCAATTAAGAATGCAGTGAGTCTCTTCTTATGGCCGATGTAGTTATGTTCAGAAACGTTTCCAACATTGTCTCTACAATACCAAACCTAAAGCTTTGCACCCATTTTTAACACGTTCCCTGTTTGTCTAGCATTGATTGAGCTTGTCATTCAAACATACAATTGCAGGAAAGGTTATTACCCTCACGAACAGTTCTCTAATCTCATCGATTGGTAATATGCCCCGCCGCGGTGGTCTAGTGGCTAAGGTACTCGGCTGCTGACCCGCAGGTCGCGGGTTCGATTCCCGGCTGCGGCGGCTGCATTTCCGATGGAGGCGGAAATGTTGTAGGCCCGTGTACTCAGATTTGGGTGCACGTTAAAGAACCCCAGGTGGTAAAAATTTCCGGAGCCCTTTACTACGGCGTCTCTCATAATCAAATGATGGTTTTGGGACGTTAAACCCCACACATCAATCAAATCGATTGGTAATATATCTATTCTTTTGTAAAACTTGTGTTTACTTGCTACTTTGCTAGCTAATTGATGATTGTCATGAGCAAGACGCATTAGATTACACGTGTGTAGTAGGACAGGCTAGGATAGAATGACCACAGCTGCAATTTGACACACACAAACTTTTTGCACTTTTACATGATTGTGTTTATACAAATACTTTGTGTAGCATTATAGGCTTGTGCCTTGTGCTTTCTTACTTCATGTAGTGTTTTATTTGATGAGAAGTCTTATTTGTAGTCATGTGTCGCGGAAATCTGCAGACACACCTTGAAACCCATAGGCACCTTTTTCTTGCTTTTTTTCAGGAAGCTGTTCATGTTTAGTTGACTAGGGTAACAGCTGCAGCTGCATAAATGTTTTCCAAGTAAACCTCACATCAAGCAGGTCACATAGTTGAACCTCATAAAACAACTTAGTTGGACCTAATACTTGGACCAAGAGTAACTTAATTGCAAATAAAAAAAAGAATAATTGTGCTGGCACCTTGGAATTAGTAATAATAACCATAAATAAATGACACTGAGATACTTACATATAACATCATTTATTAGTTTATTGGTGCATGGTTTTATCGTTGCACAGCAGTAAACCACTCAGAAAGTAAGCCTGCGAAGTGTTGTGTAGCTGCAATTGGTCTTGTATAGATTACACAGAAAACACATCTGTGGTTTCTTTGAAGTCATTTCACCTCATACTTTTTTCATTTTTGATTGACATAGGACAGCTCATTATTAAAATAAATGCCTTCTTTATGATTTATTACCTACTCTTATGATGACATAGTACTATATAGGACAAGAAGAAACATGATGACTTTCAGTACTATTTCCAAACATTGTATTGGCTCAGGAGGCCAGCCACTGTTCACAGCTAAAACTTTCTGAAAAAATATGTGCTGGTGCGTTTTGTTTGAGGTAAGCTATAACACACACGACTAAACACTTTACAATGACCAGAGAGGGAGCTGGCTGCTTGGATATATGTGAATCCCTCTCATAAATGCCAAAAATGTTATTTTACAGAGTTTCTCATGATTACGCCAGTGTTTTTGAATACTAGGAGGTCCAAATTTCGCACATTAGATACATATGGGTGTGACAGAAATACACAAAATCATTCGACTGGCTATCCTAAGTATGTTTCAAGAGCGATGTCACACCATAATACTTTTATTGTTGGCAATACATACATTTAAACTGGAACACACATACACTCATGTCTGTTCTATGGGGTGATATTAGTTTTTACACCAGCAAGCCATAATGCAGTGTTCTTGGTGTGAGGGCCTTGGCTGTATTCCCACATCTAGCCAAGTGAAATTAACATTCACACAAAAGCAGAAAAGCATAGGGATGGTACACATGCACACATACATTGTGTTTTAACATAGGAACACCTTTTCTAGCTTTATGTTACAGTGCACACTATGGGGTTGACTCTGTAATCATCTTTGGCGAGTCCTCTTCTTCAAATTGTGCAGCAGAGTTCTGTTCAGTGGCTGGCATTGCCTCTAGAGGCATCACTCGTAAACGGGCTGGCAACACTGCTGCCAGCTCTGGCAGTGATGAAGTTCTCCTTATAAGTGGCTGTGTGTCCTTTGACACGGTCATTTCTGTTGCTTGTAAGTCAGCATTTGGTTCTTCACAAGCCGAATTGTTGAAAGTTGGTTGTCTTAGACCTTGTGGTTGGTTAGTCTTCAGTGGTTCCAGTGGTTGATTAACCCAGGCATTAGCTGTGGTTTCGGATGTAGCTCTTTCACCGCCAAAACGTGCAGTCTCTCTTTTTGCTGTTTTCTCAGGTGACCATTCAGCTGGCTCTGTTCTTGTGGCTGATGTATTGCCACTGCCATGACCGAGATGGCGATACTTAGCAGTTGAGTGCAGCAGGTAGCGCGCTTTTGTTCTTGAAGGAGTCGCGCAAGAGCATGCCCCTGCACAGTGGCATTGTGCCTGAGACAGAGACTTGGGACTTGCTTGGTCCCTTGCTGGACTAGAGAGGCTGCCATGTGACTCGGCACTGGTCATAGGAGCACGCCGATCAAGAAGTGTGTGCGTGAGGCCACCGCTGGGAAGCACACTGCTGCTGCCACTGCCATGTACTCCTGGGATAGATCTGTGCCGATGCCGCGATGACTGGCCACGACTAGAAGGCTCACAACGCAAGCCCAGCTGCTTAGGATCAACAGATGTTGACTTGTTTCTGCGCTGGGGACCACGATCAAAGACGGTCACAGGAGGCAGGATAACTCTGAGCAGATGGGTTGCCTTGGATGAAGAGGATGACCGTCGCTGGTCGCTAGAAGAGCTGCTTCCCTGTCGAGAGGGGTGCTGCAGCTCATCAGGTATGTAGGCTGCATTCTCAACACCTCCTCGCATGTGATGAGAGGGGGCACTCGCACTAGCACTGTGGTGGCTAGGGTTTGGATTCGAGCTTACAGCAGCTGCAGAACGTGCTTCGACAATTACATTGTAAGCTGGGGGTGGTGGCATGTAGAACTTGATCACCTCTTCATAAGATGGTGGTGGGTCATAAAGTGGAGCATCATTGACGCCAAATGGGTGCCGTCCGTGACCGATAGACCCCGTGTCACTCTCTGCAAACAGCAAACTCAACATGTCAATTTTCTCTTCCTGACTGTATAGCAGTCCAGAGGCCTTTTAAATGGCCTTGTCCATGTTTCCATGTTTTGTTCAATTTGGCAATAGAACAGAAAACATAGTATCTATCATATTACAAGCTATAGGCATTTACACATAAGATGGCGTGATGGGAGGCATAATTATTTCAATGAAACCACCTATATGAAAACAGCTCAATTTTGTAAAACATTATTTGAATTGAATAGGCATGGTGAGGAAAGAGTTGAGGAAAAATTCATACTGATATAATCCTCCTTTTGTATCTCGCTCAATACTCCTTTCGCATCCTGTTTTCCTTTTGCATCCCATTCTATAATCAATACCAACCAGCCTGCTTTTAAACCCTTCTGCAATTTAAGGGAAAATAAGTGATGTTCTCGCTATAGTACTGCACCTAAATTTTGAGATACCCGTAATGTCTTTCATTATAGTTGTGATGAGAGTCATTCATGCTGCACTTTTTTATAATACTGAACAGCCTTACTAGTGCACTGTATGACAAACACACATGAAATGGCAACGCATTTTGAGGTGCTCTTAGGAGACAAAGAAAACTACATTCAACACACTGTAATTGAGTTAGCTGCCACACCATAAGAATCCTGTTCACCATACCTACAGATACTGTGACTGATGGCAGAGTTATAAAGGGATACATACCAACGTCTGCGCTGATGGTTCGCAGGGCATCTCTGCCCACCACTTCAAGTCTTCGCTGTTTATGCAGCTTGATCAAGATCATAACAGTGGTGAGAACAAACATGCCCAGTCCTGCAAGGCTGGTGATTAGGATGAGTGTGTTGGTTCCAGCAGCTGCCGAGCTTTCTTGCTTGGGAAAATAGTAGTTTGGTGTCAAACTGCGCCACCAGTTGCTGTCCCTAGGTGACAGCTGGCTTCCTGAACCAGGCACGGCTGTTGGGAGAAGTGCACACAAAAACAAATTTTGTTGCAAAAAAATCTCACTGGCATTCCTATACAGAGCTACAAGTTTCTGAAGGTCATGTAGACAAAGCACATGCTATTGTAGTTTTTTGACTATTTACTTTATATAGCACAGTGTTCGAGATAAATTTTAAAAGAAACATGACATTGATACTTCATTTCAACAGGATGGTTTATGTTATAGGGCATAAAGTATTACTTACCGCCAGCTTCCTGAATTGTTATATTGTAACCTTGCCTCATTAATTTAAAACAAAAGCAAACATTAGTGTCTGCAGGATTAGCTTAGCTATATTTTATAGTCCTTTTCACCAGAATGTTTTTATTCAGAGTGAAATAGGAAGCCAAAGGTGGTAAAGTCCATCTATGTCTATTTGATGGTAGCAGTACAACAAAGGTGTGTGATAAAGCAGACAATAAAATTTGTAGAGGAGAAAATCTACATTAATATGCACAGACAAAGGCAAGGATATAGACGAGGTATGGACACAGACAAGTGGATAGACAGGGCAAGTTTTTGAAGGATATTTTGTAATGGTGAAGTGCAATACATGGGGCCAAATGATCAGAAATATGGGATAGTCAAAGCTGTTAGTGGCGCCTGTCCTATTCAGATCATCTTCTTTTGGTCCTGTGTAATAAGCTGCATTGTTAAAGGATTTCACACATTCAGCAGAAAAGGGGATAAAGTAAAATTTTGTAATTTAATAAAGCCTGAACATTGGGAAATAAGTGGCTTCAGTTGTCTAATACAGTACCGGTTATTTTGGTATTAATTAACAAGGACAAAAGGTATCCCAAAGGTTATTGCATGACAAACAAATCTGACTGTCAGAAGTTTATTTTCAGTTAATATACTCTGTATTAGTATTCTTCAGTGCTCATATAGTATATTCTGATGCAAGATGCTATCAATTAGGCTGCTTATAAATGACCACTGAATAAAGAGTGCTCACACTTCTATGGCACCACAGATATTTGCATCCTGGACTGCAGCTAATGTGTGTGCATCTGTCTCCTTTAGCTTGTTCAATTTTAACCAGTTGCTCTCAACAACAGTCTCAAATATTATATTTTTTTGTTATGAACTAAGTACTGGTTTATAAACACCGAATCATTTGTTTATTAGAAATCTTTAAAAAAAATTATCATATGCATAAGAAAGGCATGACTCCAGTCTATGGTATGTTTCATGTGACGCTAACTTCCTATATTTTTACAATGGGGCAATCTAGGGGGGGGGGGGGCACTAGGTATTCCACATTAGACAATGAAAATTTTGGGCATTTAGCCCAAATAAATAATGAGCACACAGGTACATACACACACATATGCACACACTAACAAAAAATAAATAGTCGATAGTCACCTCTTTCTTTGTTATTTGGTCGCATTAAATGACGATAACTTGATGGTCTACCATACAATATTGTTTTGCACTTGGTGTTCATATTGGAAACAGAACAGAATTTTAGTATCCTGCCCAACACTGTATCTGAATTCTTTAGTTGCCATTTGTTTTTTTTTTCTTCTGCTTCTGAGAGCTACAGGCATCTTAATCTATGTGTGTATTGGCCTGTATAGACTATGAGGTAAAGATATGTATCAATAAGCATACCATAGCAAGCAGACTCATCAGAACCATCACCGCAGTGGTTGAACCCATCACAGTGCAAAATAGACTTTATGCACCTTCCATTTCCACATTCGAAATCTCCAGAAGTTTGGCACTGTGCTCCTGGAACAAAGAAACAAAAAAGAGGAAACAGGTTGTTTCTGTTTAATGTCTAAAAGAGGTGTAACAGCTATTCTGACAAATAACAGAGGTATTTAGGTGCTATATTCTTTAGACTAAGAATGAGTGCAGCTGGTCACAGATAGATAATACAGCAGACATCCTCTGAATATGTTCTTTTCTGCTTTGGGCATCCATCATTCCTCTAAAAATTTTTATGTCAATGAACTTTCTGAAAAATTTCTTAATGGTATAAGGCTCAACAGCTAATGCTAGTGGATAATATCTCAGAATGAATTATTTAGGCATTTAGGAGTAATGAAGTGAAAAAAATGAAAAGGAAAGATTCTGTAGACAAGATTATCTTCAGCGCTATTTTGCTTTGTCAAAAGCAAATTTCATTCCTGCTGTTCGATCTGTAGAATCTTAGCATAAATAACAAATGAAAAACAAAAGAAAATGTCATTCGCTTGTTTAAAACATGAAGTCTCGCTGTAAAAAAAAAAAAAAATGTGCCCATGCAAAATGGCAAGGTACATCCCTTCACTTACTTCATTAATGGTAGAGCAGCATGGCTGCCAAAAGACACCAAAAGAAGCAAGCATAGTGAGCAGGATTTCAGTAAGCACACAGGCTATAGCACTGCATAACTGCAACACTTTCATGAGAGGTTGAGAAATTTTATGTATGGCTTGTTGTGAAAGGTGAGAAAACATTGCAAACAACAGAACTCAAGAAGAAGGGACAGATTCAAACAACGAACACTTGGTTATTAGTCAGCACTGTTGTATTGTGGCAATGTACTGTACCACAAGAGCGCGTGGCAAACAGCACCGCGGTGCTTTCTCACGGCTGCCAGAAAAACTTGAGAGCACGCAGCGCATATTTTTCTACCTACCAGCCTGCACTCTTGCTCCCTTGAACTGTGCACTCAGCGGAACGCCAGAAAAATCCCAACACTTTTGTAGTCGCTAAGGAAGCACTGAGTGATGATATAATTACAAAAATACGTAACTTGTAGTGGCAGTGCTTGGTGTGGGCTTCGTCGTCTTCGTTTCGGACGTTTCATGGCCATAAAAACAAACGTGCTTCGCCAAAAGCTACCATTGCTTAGTAATCTTATCACATGTGTCGATTAAAAAAAACTGATGGAATGTGCACATTCTCGGTTCTACAAAGCCTCTGGAACCAAGGCGCAGAAGTGGCGGGCTCAAACCACTACCACTTCAACATAGATACTTTTTTCATGATATCATCACTTAGTGCTTCCCCGGCGACTGCAAAAGCAACACTTTGTGATTTTTCTGGCTTTCAGTTCAAGGGAGGGGAAGCACAGGCTTTTAGGTAGAAAAGGATTCGCTGGTGCAGTGCGTGCTCTAGAGCAGGATTTGCTTGTGCAGTGCGTACTCTAGAGCTTTTCTGGTAGCTGTGAGAAGGCACCGAGGTGCTGCTCGCCATGCGCTCCTGCGGTATCCAAAATTTTTATTGCCAAAGTACATCTCTTCTTGTCTCTTGCTGTTAGCACATTTTCCTCAGTAAGTCGTGAATTAACCAGCCCAAGTGCACACACTTCCCTTGTTCTGAAAGCTTTAACTTGATAGCCTAAAGTGCCACATCTACATTAAAGGCAAATATTAAAGGGGCCCTAAAGAACTTTTTTGAGGTATTACGAAATTAATTTACTAAAAAAAAGTACTGCTTCACAAATTCAACGCCACAAAAAATTTTAAAATTTCGTCCAGTACGAGCGGAGTTACAAAGATTTGTCACACACTGCAATCCCTTTCTCTCTTCTCTCGTCCTGACAAAAGCGCTGGAAGCTAAGCAGGGGGGGATGGGAGGGGTAAACAAAAAACGTCACACGCGCCTTGTGACCTTGAGCACTTCTTTTTTTATTTGAATACGTGGCTTTTTTCAGTGTGATCACACACGCACGCGTGAACAAGTGATGGCTTCCTGCGGCGATCTCTATATTGTCCAAGCGCGCCATGTTCAAATCAGCCAATGGCTGATAGATGGGCTTACTAAGAATGATTTTTGGGCTTATTACGTGATTTGTCGAGAGAAGAGAAAGAAATTTTTAGCTGACTTTGATAATTTATTGTGAATTCCACGCCGCATGCTGCACTATAATATTTGGCTCGCGTGTTGTCGGGAGCCTCTACTACCGATCGACAGCATTTTCTGACTATGCTCAAAAAGTGTTTCAGGGCCCCTTTAAATTAAAGTTGACTATTGAAACAGTGGTCTAGAAACCTCGTTGTGCTACTTTTGTGTGCTTATTTTGAAATAAAATTACTAGTGGTTTCCATCGCGTTAGCACACTTCAATACACCCGCCTGAAGACGGTCTCTCTAACGTCACTGTTGCCGTGCCCAATGTTGCCCGCCTTTGCTGCGTAGCCGTGACACTAGTAGCAGCAGAGCGAAAGTGAGGGAGCTACAGCAGCAGGAATAGCCAATAAACAATTTTCTGCTTGCTTTGTTCAACTGCGTCCCGCTAGATATGTGTCCCGCTACACTGTGTCTCGCTAGATAGAAACTGAAACGGACAAGAAGCATTTTACTACGCCTCTTGATGCACGGAAGGTTGGTTTCTTATTGCAGCTAGTTGGATTACTAGTGACTAATTCTAGTCGCTCGTTCTAACATCATTGGGATCATTTCGGAAATGTCTCACTTGTGGCGCACGTCGTGTGATACATTTAGCTTAATTTCTCAGTAAGTATGGCACTTCTGTTGATAATATTGCCGTTTTAGACACATGCAGTGAGCTTTCATTGTTACATTGTTATTTTCCTTTAGTGTCTATTAAAATGTCACATGCACCTATCTCGACGTAATTCCATACTGCTTTAACTTATCACTCGCAATTTAGGAATGAAATTAATGAAAGCTTGTTGTCCACAGGGGTTGGGCATAAGGTTTTCAGACATTAATACAAATCTACTGATAAAACATTACAAGATTACTTTACAAGCCGACCTTATATTCATGCTGTCAGCAACCAAAACTAAAAATGAATTATTCTCCTGTCGTTCTGAATATGTATGCCTCAGGAGACATTAGGAATCCAGGACCACTGCTCTGCTTTTCGAGTGAGCTTGTGTACTTGTGGACTTTTTATTGTGCCTTGTGTTTTGGAGTATGGTGACCAGCTGGGCGAGTCAGTGCAACTGCATCTCTACGCACAGTACAATTGAACTAACGAAGACAGAAAAAGGAAAGTGTAACGAAAAAAGAGTTTTGTGTGCTATATTTTTTTGTCCCTTTAGTTTGTTTGCACTTTAAGTAAAGATACAGGTATGGCTCATAGTTATCTTGGCTCAGACATTTGTTCCCTAAGCTGGCAGCAGATTTTACCTTCTTTCCTTGCCGTATTTGCTTTGGCTAGGTCATGTCTTTGCTTTTGCATTACCTCCATAGCATTTACATCTAATGAGAAACCACAAACCTTGGTTTTATTCCTCCTTGCACATAAGCTTGCTTCGATTAACACTAAATTGTATCTAAAATATCTAGGAATTATACTGGGGGGGGGGGGTTGCATGAATATTGGTGGCTGTATTTACATATTCACTTACTTTTGCTTGTCAATTTAGATATAGGTATGTTTCATAGGGTGAAAGGCAATATTGTGCTAAGGTATGCCATAGTGGATCCAGAGGGGAGGGGCGGCAGTAGGAATAATCAACCCCCCCCCCCCCCCTCCAAAGTCTGTCAGAACCTCTCCCTCTCTTTCCTGTGCTTGTCACCCACATTCTATCACCACTTAGGACAAATGAGTGAGACCACAGTGGGTATAAATTATAACAATATTTACCATAATGGGGTTTTGTGCTACTAAAACAAATTCAGGACCCCCTCCCTGGGTAGACTCCCGATTAGCTTTGACACAATGTCATAGCCACTGGGATACAATGGTGGATATTGCATGCACATTAATGATAATACATATACGACAATATAATACAAGTATAATATGTGAGTTATGCTAAACAGTTTAGGTGGCTCCCAGTGATGATGTTGGAGATGTCAGAATTCTCTTGCTGTAACACTGGAACAGCCCTCATGATAATATGCACTGTATAACTGTTGCTCCTAAGATAACACCTCTGCAATTAAGTTTATTGTCTGAAAATAAGTCAGTTAACATTGCAATATAACAGTGTTGTGGTCAGTGAATATAATAGTTGGTTAAGGTTAGTATACACACCATATTGCATGTTCATGAGTGATAAAAACAACTCTCAGCTCAATTTCAGTGATATTGTAACAGATGAATACAGATAAGTTCTTTTGAGCTTTGCACAGAAAAATACTTACCGTAGTTTCATTCTAAATACTGTGTTCTGTTTTCTTCGCACACATTATAATATTTAAGGTTAGAAAAATTCCACAGTATGATTCCCTGCTTTTTGCTATCTTTTTTGCTGATCCAAATTGCATTAGGATAGGGCCACTTTACAATTGTATAACAACGAACCTGAAGTGTAGTCAGGGTCTCGGTCTTGATTCTAACTATATTTTGTCCCCAGAATGAATGTCTCCATAGCCATGCACGATAATGAGCTATATGTAAAAGAAGACAGAGAAGCATGCATCAAAATAGGTACTTACTTTCATAACTAAATGTTGAGTAAACAATTGCCAAACGAGACTTGTTGCTGAAGCTTCCCTGGAGCCGTATGTAGAAACCAACGCTGGCTGAAATTATGTACTCCTGGCCCTGTGGCGTCTTGTGGCTTTGCTGACCCGTTAGAGATTCAAGCAGGAAAGAAAGTGATGTGAGACCCTGTCGAATCTCAAGGCTCGAATCTTGGCCTGCAGTTGAAAGATTGCTTTGTAAGGTAAGAGGCTCAGGTGTTGCACTGCTGGCAATGAGAATAGAGTAGACTCTCAGAAAACGAAAATCTGTTAAATGGAACTGCTGATTAAATGGAACAACTGTCTCTGATATGACTGGTTAATCCCTACATGCTGCACCCCCTCTTAATCTCTCAGCAAATGGGACTTCTTTTAAACAACATATTTTCCAAGTCCCTTCAGGTTCTGTTGAAGAGAGTCAACTGTAAGATAGCTGTGTCTACGAAGTGGAAACACGTATCACAGCTATCTGTGCTACATATAACATTTTTCCCCTCATTAAAGAAAAAAGCACAAAGTTTACTGTGTGTCACATTGCTTTGCAGCATAAAAAATGCACATGACAATATTTTATGACTTGGTTTCTTTCCAAGTGTCCCTGACCACGTGAAAGTTGGCATTCTGTTGGTTCAGTGTACATATTTATACCATTTAGAAGCTGTTTCTTCATCGTCCGTTTCTCCATTTCAGTAGTTATAATAGGCAGTTCATAAATTTCTTATCTGTCGTAGTACTCCAATGTAGTGTGGCAGTAATCTGGCAGTAATCTTTTGTAGTGCGACTGGTCAGTTCATTATATGGACTGACCTGACACACTGGCCTTGTGGTTGCTTCCCTGCTGACTTGTCACCTTTATCCAACTTTTTTTAAATGTTGGTTGAGTGGACAATTCATATAGACGAGTGCATAACAAATTATATTTCGTGGATTACCTTTAATGAATTACATTTTTCAGTATATAATGATTGATTACATTGTTTCAGTAACAAATTACATTTAACCAGGTACATCACAGCAAAAGCTTGTTTATGTTAACTAGGTTAATTTGAACTGGTCCCGGCACAACCCTGTTTATTTCTATGGGGGAAAACTCTCAATAGTTTGAATACGTCAGTATCCACAATGGTTAGTAATTCATACTGGAAGCCCCTGATTTTCATCGCTCCTCGCAGAAGTCCTGCAGCCCTGAGTGATCACAATGTGTTGGAAAACCAAACCAAACCAAATTTACTAGAGATGCAATACGACAAAACATCAGCATTTCTAAGCAGATGAGAACTCAGACACTGCACTGGAGCACTAGGGCAATTGGCAAATGATGCTCATCGAATCACGACAGAATAAACACATGCAAATTACTGATTACATTTAATTTTGATTGCATCATTTCTGCCTTGTAAATTAACATGTTTTGGAACATAAATATCATCATATATTTCAACAAGAGGGCTCACTGCTCGCATGAGGGCATGTGCTTGTTTCCGGCGTATCACTGAATGATAAATTAACTTCTGTTTGCTGTTAGAGCTTCCTGAACATAATTTATGAAACCATGTGCCAGAAACATATAGTTACACCTAATTTGCAGTCAAAAAGTCCAGAGGTGACTTGTTTGGACCATGCCCGCAGTTTGGCGCGCTGTCCATTCATTCTAGCGCCCACCCTCAGATTCATACTCCACTTAATTCAAACTATTTTGTATACTGCCCTTTGAGTTCTAATTATTGAGTTTTTATTAAGATGTATGAACAAAGTGACCTGTGTCATGTGATGCTGGTTTGAGAACTTGGAGTTTGCCTAGAGTTGTAGTAGAATGCCGACAGTCATGCCAAAACAGTGTGCTTGAGCAAGTTTAGAAAATGCAGTGCTGGACTATTTTGCTATTCTATGCAAAAGCCACACATGTTCTTATGATCTACATGTGCATGCATCTCGCCATGACTCACAATTATGCTATACAAAAGAAAATGAATGAAGATGACTGACGAAATTGTTGCGGAAGATAAACTATGTGTGAAGCACTGAGAGGTCAGAGAGCCAAGCTGGCTCAGCTATTTGCTGTTTGTGCACAGTGTTAATAAATGCTGGGAGAGCAGTTATGTAAAAATTATCTATTATATTTTAGTATAATACCTCATTAACTGCTGTGGTAAAGTAATGCAATTGTAATCTGTTTTTTGTAACATGTACTGTATATTTACTCGCATAATGATGACACTTGTGAACTTGGTAGGTAGCCAAACTTTGATTATTTTCCCTGCGTAATGATCGCGCCATGATGTGAGCAACGATAAGGCAACGTCATGTTCGTGATTTTGCGAGACAGCTACGGCACCCCGTTTCGCAGTGAACGTCAGTCGTAAAAGGATACTGACCATGCCTTTGAGCATGGAAACCGCGCTTCCGGCTGATATGAAGTGAAGACTCTCTTGTCGTTTTCTTAACTGTGATGTTTCGTGCACCGTGCGTCTCGAAACGGGCTTAAACAAGAATTCGCAGCTGCGGAGAGAGGCGTGGGAACAAAAGCCGACACATTCTCTACGGTAAAATGCCACTAGAGACACGCCAGCGTAGCCATGCGAAGTGCACAACTTGATGGCTCATAACGAATGACGCGATCGTCAGATGGCTCGCCTGATCCATAAGCGCCTCCCTTCAATCGCTGTGTGATCATCTTCATATTCGGTCAGCGATTTCGGTTTGGAACTTCTTAAAACCAGCGTTGATGCTCCGCCGTGCACGAACGACCACGAGGTGATCCAACTAATAAACAGTGGTCCACAGAACTTGCTTCCCTTCGGCAAGCGCTCCGCCGGCAGCGTTGATGATCGGACATTGCGAATTTTGTTAGACCGTGTTAATAATGTTTGTTTTTCCTGCGTTCCTGTATGTCTTTGGCATATGAGGAGAGAAACACAAAGATGAAACCTCATTCTTCCACCGTGAGCGAAACAGCCTTCTGACGATGCTTAGTGTAAGTGATTCTTGAAAGAGAGAAAAGAAGATAAAAGTGAGCCCCGTAACTGTCTGCATCATAGTGCCACACCTCAACATTGGCTCACGAGGGATAGGGGTAAGGAGGGATTAAAAAGAATAGGGTGGATTGAAAGGGATAAGGATAGAGATGAGGGCACCCACACACATAAGTAAAGAGAAGATAAAGATGGGGACACGGTCGAAGCTAGGAGTCCGAGTATGGGGCACCACTCAGAGCTTCACGGCGTCAGAAGATGGCGGAGGGCGAGCCGGTCGGCCAGAGCTGCGCTGTCGTCGAAGATCGCGGGGGCACAACCGGTCGGCACGGAATCCAGCGAGCGAGTGGCGATGCTTAGGCGGCGGGAAAGGTAAGACTGCTCTACGAACTTCGGAGTCGTAGTGCGATTTTGAGCTAATTTCTCGTCGTCCGCTTTTTCAGGCACTGCAGTGCACCTTCAGCTAAGTGCTTTTCACGATGACGAAGCAAGTGGTTCCCGAAAATATTTTAAAACAATTTTCGCGATCCCTTCCTTACGCACCGAGATTGAAAACGTACAAAGATCGTGTCGCCGCCTGAGCCAGCTCAAGTTGCCTTCAAGTAATCGTTTCCTTTTGATAGGCAAGGTGGTTCTACAAGTATCGCCCCTACGCTAAGCGGACGTTGTGGGTTATTTTATAGGACTGTGTTATAATAAAGCAGCCCTTACTATTCATACGCTCGGAAATGTGTCCATGCGCATTCGCATTTCTTGTTCAAGGGACACTGAAGACAACTATCAAGTCGACGTTGATTGTTGAAATAGCGGTCCAGAAACCTCGTAGTGTTACTTTTGTGCGAATGAAGGGTTCATTTTGAAGAAAAATCACGTTTTAGTGGCCCGCATCGGGTTAGCGCACTTCAATTTACCCGCCTCAGGAAACGGACCGACTCGCGTCACTGTTGGCGTGCGCAACGCTGCCCGGCTTTACCACGCGGTCGCCGACACTAGTAGACAGAACGAAAGCAGCGGGAGCCTCGGCAGCAACAACAGCCATTAATGAATTTTATTTCGTTGGCTCCGAGATGGCTGATATGTTTTGGTTCAACTGCGCCCCGCTAGATGGCACGACCTATCCAGTTTAACGACACGAAAATTGAATTTTTGAATCACTCGCGCCATTCCCCATAGTGACGTCCGGCATTTGTTTTTCCCATGAATTAAACAGAAACGAATAAGCAGCATTTTGTTGTGTCTCTTGATGTATGGAAAGGTTCTTTATTTAGTGCAGCTAGATCGATTACTTGTGATTAATTGTAGGTGGCTCGTCTGACGTCATCGGGATCATTTTGAGAATGTCTTACTGTGGCGCATGTATTCTTGTGCATTTACCCTGATTTCTCGGTAAGCAGGGCACTGCTGTTGATAATATTGTAGTTTTGGATGTTATCATACACGGAGCTTTCACTCTGGCGTAATTTATTATTTGACTTTAGTGTACCTTTATGAATTACAATGGAAACACATTGCCACTATGATTACAGCGCTGAATGGAAAGATGTTGGCTACTTAATTTTTCCCCGAGAGCCCCGTTTTAGTAATGGCTCGTCATCAAAGTAACAAGGTTGTAATTCAGAAGAGCGCGATTTTCGCACCGGTTTATGCATAGCTCTATCAGACATCTTTGTATACTGTATGTGCCTTGAACGCATGCTCAACGCCTGCCAGGGTTTCGTTGTGACCGTAGGCCCAACTCGACGGACTTAACGCTAAGTTCCGCAGAACAGTGCACTTTTCGCGCAAGAAAATGCTTTACATGCACGTAATACTGCATGTTTTCATGAAAACAATAGAAGGCATCCACAACATCTGCTTGATTTGTCGAAGATATCTTGAAATTTCAAATGAGCACACCTCCAGCTGTTTAAGTAATAATAGTTGCATTAGAGCACATTTTCCTTGGGGGCAGATGCATTTTCCTTGGGGGCAGATGCACTCAGTAAAACATATTACATCTCGGCTCCAACACAAAGTTCGAAAGCATTTCCAATTTTTGGAGAAAGCTTTCTGTTTTTCCCCTGTGAACACAAATGTTGTTTAACAAGTTTATATATGCTTTGGAGTGGGCATCCTGAGGCCTGTTGCAGAAAAACATGACAACTTTTACCACCACGAGAGCCGCTTCTTCGCATACTGCCCAAGTGCAATGAAGCGCGTACTCTTTAGGAAAATAATGCTTCGTCCAGCACTCGGAAGGTGTTTTGAAGTGCAATAAGTTCAAATTGTTCTGCACCACTTATGAGCTGGCTGCTTGAGCTTCTTCGCTAGCACAATAACTATACGTCCGTCATTCGGTGGCGACTGCCCATTCAGGTCATTCTCGGTGGACAGCGCTTCCGCGGTTAGACATCTGTTGCTATTGGTCGTTTGGTCACTTTCTCGTTTTTTTTTTTGCTCCTACCCTTGAGATTCGTTTTGCAGAGGTACATGGTAGGATGGATCGTCAGAATAGCGCCTTCCGGTAGTGTCAATCTTCCACAAGACGTGCCTTTTCGCCGTCAATGATATCAGTGTCCCCCCTGATGACAAAATGCGGCCCGAAATGTCATCAATCTTCCACTGTCTTCTTTATTTGTCTTGAGATACATTTAAAAAGGACGCTTTCAGCACGCCTTTCACGCGGCTCTAACCAGTCCGGCACCGCGACGCGAAACAGTAATTGTGCCGCTCAGTAGGCATACTTCCTTAGCATAAGTCAGCACTAACACGTCAGCGGAAAACAAATACCGTGGCAGTTGTTGATGCAACAGAAACCAGTTGAATTGCATCCCCGTTTAACACGCACACAGAAGAAGCGGACGCACGAAGCTTCGAGACACTTCCTTCCTCCATGCTTAAAGCATGGATGAATGGATGTATGTGGCTGTACCCTTTAGATTGGGCAGCGGCTAACGCCACCTAGCCGTAATACTTAGTGAACTAACCACTAGATTTATCTTTTTTTTTCCCCTTTAAATAGTAAAGTTGGACGGGTACTTTGCAGTGAAGGGTTTAATTTTCACTCGTGCCTTGACTTTAGCCACCAATCAGATAACCTCCTTCTAGTTAAGTCTACCCGCTTAAAGTCTATTTTGTCCTCCCTATTCCTAAACCCCAGTGCTTTGAAAAACTCTGCGCCATCATCCTGAACTATAGGGTGAAGCCCTTTACAGAACATTATCAAGTGTTCGGCAATTTCTTCTTCCTCTCCACACGCACTGCATACTGTGTCTACCCCTTCGTATTTGGCCCGATATGTCTTGGTTCGCAATACTCCCGTCCTGGCCTCAAACAGTAGAGAACTACCCCGAGTATTATCATAGATCCTTTCTTTGGCAATTTCCTGCTTAAAAGTTGATAGATCTCTAGTGCGGACTTCTTAATCATGCCAATTCTTCACATGTCAGTCTCCGTTTCCTTCACTTTCTTCTTAACTGATAGTTCTTTTTGGTTCGGCCACCGGCTGTTTTCTAAGTATTTACCAGTCAATTTCCTGGTTCGCTTCTTTCATTTTGTATCGACATTCTTCTTGTACAAGTAGCTGAAAACCTTCCTAGCCCAACGCTCCTCCCCCATTTCTCTCAATCGCTTCTCAAATTTTATCTTGCTGCTAGCTTCCCTGCCCTCAAATGATGTCTATCCTATATCACCTTGTGCTCCCTGATTTGGTGTATTCCCGTAAGCTCCTAAAGCAAGCCTACCTATTCCACGTTGCTTAATTTCTAATCTTGCTTGAACTTCTGACCTCATGCACAATATATTTTTTGCAGACTAGTTGGTTCATACTTGAACAATTGAATTGCTGCACAAACTTGAAGAAAAAAAGAGAGACAGGAAAGAGCGCAGACTACCAACTGTTTATTGACAATAAACAGTTGGTAGTCTGCGCTCTTTCCTGTCTCTCTTTTTTTCTTCAAGTTTGTGCAGCAATTCAATTGTTCACTCATGCACAAGACCGCATTGCCGAACGTCAGCCCAGGAACCATGACCCCTTTCCATATTCCTCTCACAACATGATACCTATTGTGATTCCACAGTGCCCTATTTTTTATCATTGCTGCATTTCTGTTACCTTTAGTCGTCACGTATATTTCATGTTCCCTTAGGTACTTGGTCCCATTACTTATCCATACGTCCAAATATTTGTATTAATCTGTTATCTCTGGCGTGACCTCCTGTATTCTAAGCTCACTACCTTTGTTATCATTAAAAATCAAGACTGCTGATTTTTTCTTACTGAATCTAAAATCTAACCTACTCCCTCATTACCGCAGATGTCCATCAATCTCTGCAAATCATCCTTGTTGTCGGCCATTAGCACTATATCATCTGTGTACATTAATGCTGGTAGTGCCTGATCAATGAGTTTTCCTTGTTTGACTAAAGAGAGGTTGAAGCCAAGTCCACTTCCCTCTAATTTGGCCTCTAATCCTTGTAGGTACATCATGAATAACAAGGGTGACAGTGGACAGCCCTGCCTAAGTCCCCGTTTCATCTCTGTGGGCTTGGATACCTGTTTTTCCCACTTTATAACTACTTTTATAGATTTACTTTAAAAGATTAGTGACTCCATCTTCCACACCCAGTGTGTCTAGTATTCCCCATAAGTCCTCTTGAACCACGCTATCGTACGCTCCCTCGATATCCAAAAATGCTAGCCACAAAGGCCCGAGTTCCTTTTCTGCTATTTCGATGCACTGCGTCAGTGAAAACAGATTTTCTTTCAACTTCCTGTGTTTCGGAAACCCATTCTGCAGTTCCCGCAGCACCCCCTCATCCTCTATCCATGCCTGCAGTCTTTCCTTTATAATCTGCATCGCCAGCCTGTAGACCACTGATGTCACTGTTATGGGACGGTAGTTGTTTATGTCATCTTTGTCCCCCTTTCCTTTATAAATCATGCTCATCCTGCTAAGTTTCCATACATCAGGGACTTCACCATTGATTATAGTTCTGCTCACTGCCTCTCTCAAAGCCTGCTTAGACTTCGGACCTAATGTCTTTATCAGCATAATTGGAATGCCATCTGGGCCTGTTGATGTACTACCAGGAAGCCTTTTCTCAGCACTTTCCCACTCTTGTTGTGAAAATGGAGCCATTGCACCTCTTGATTCATCCGTATCTGTTGTGGTGCATAAAGCACTTCTTTGTTGAAATTTTTCTGTCACCCTTGTTCTTATATATTCAATAGCTTCGTCCCCTTCTAGCCTAGCACCTTGAGCTGTAGTTATAAACCTCTGCTCTAGGCTCGTCTCATTTTTTAGGGAGCTTAGATGGTTCCAAAATTTTGCAGCTGCCTTTCTATCTCTTTTATGTACTTCTGCCAGCCACTGGGCTCCCTTTCTTCTAATCTTTTCATTGATCAGAAGGGATGCATGCCTTCCACAGCTTAGAAAGATTTCCCATTTTCTTTTAACATCATCTGTCGGTTCACCCCGCTGCTTAGCATGTCTGTGTTCCCTAGAGGCTTCCTGACGTTTTGCTATGGCTCTCTTAACTTCCTAATCCCACCAACTTTTGGGTTTGTGTCTTCTTTTCCGGGGTGACTTCTCACGTGCCTTAGCAAGCGCTAGCCCAAACAGTCTAATTACATTTTTATACGTCCACACGGTTTTGTTATCCTCAGTGATTACTTTTTCAATTTGTTTAGTAGCAATTTCTATTTGCCTTTCTGAATGAAAATTTTCCTGTAGTTGCTCATCTTGTCTCCTTCCCACTTTCGCTGCTCTTCCAAAACTTAGCTTGATACGTTTGTGCTCACTACCCAGACTTCTGGAGCCACCTTCATCCATGTGCATTCCCCTGAGCTTATCATACATCCTATGTGACATCAGTGCGTAATCTATTGTTGACTGCAGCCTTCCTACCTCCCATGTTATTTGCCCTTCACACTTCTCGGTACTGTTGCAAATGATCAAATCATGCCTTTCACACAAATCCATGATCATTTTGCCTGTTGAGTCAGTATACCCATCTATATCTTCTATGTGTGCATTCATATCTCCTTGTATAATTATCTCGCCCTCTCTTCCTAACTCCTGAATGTCATTTAATATACACTCTACCATTGCCTTGTTTTCCTCTCTGGCCTTTGCTCCCGTCCACAAGTACACGAAACCAAGGAGAGTTATTTGCCCTGCCACTTTCCCTTTTGGCCATAAATGTACCTCGCATCCCTGCTTGACTCTTTGCCAACCCATGCTCTTATGTATAAATGCACCAATTCCACCCCCCTTTTTGCTGCCTTCTGTTCTATTGCAATATTCCCATACGTAGTCTGGATTGCAGGGTGGTTGCTCCAGGTCCCGAAGATGTGTCTCCACAACCCCATATACCATCAGCTCCTTCTGCCTCAACTGCTCGTCTATCTTTTCCCACTTTAACCTATTCCTGCCACCCTGCATGTTAACGTAGCCTACGTCTGACTTAGCTCGGCCCTTGTGCTTACGTCGATTTCTTTTCTCACGGACTTCGTGTGGCTTGAATATTTGTGCCCCTTTAGGTCCGTCTTTGGCTACAATGTTGGCCTCAGGGCTCTGGGTCCCCCTAAAAAAGCTATGGCTTGGCGACCCATTCTGTTACCGACCCTCCTGCCCGTCGCACCACTGTAGTGAATGTCATCCTGTGCAAAGGGGCGAGCGCCGGGGTCGTACACGTCTTGGTTAACTTCCATTACGCTGTATCCGAGTTGCCGGCTCAAGCCCTTGATCACACAATTGGCCCCCACTACCCTCCTTTTCAATCCACGAGGCTGCCCCCAGACCTCTGGGATTGTGCATATGGTCACATGCACACTCCCAGAGGCTTTTCGGAGCTTACGCATCCCATCCTCTAGCTTTCTCTGAAGGTTATGATCCTTGCCCTTCAACACATCATTGAGTCCTGCATGAATAATGACTAGATTTTTGCCCTCCATGCTGTTTTCTACAACCTCCTGAGCTTTGGCCAGTGCATCCACCATGCTCTTCCCTGACTGTGCCTCCACCCTGACTCTCCAATCTTCCTTCACTGTCTTGAAGACGCCATCCCTAACCCTGGCCACGTTAGAGTCCCCCACCACTAGGACCCTTCTACGCTTCAATCGCTGGCTTCCTGTTTGTGATGGTGCCCCTGTTTGCTTCAGCTGTTTCTCTCTCTGCCGTCTGTCCGGTGTTTCTGCCCTGCTTGAAGACTGCTGCGCCACCGAGCTGTATGTTCTCGGAGCCTCCGTGCTGTGGCCAGACACTGCGGCCCCCTGACCTCCCTTCTCGCCTGTTCCTTCCCACCTGTCGCCTTCTCCGCTTCCCACGCCTTCCGTCTCACACCGCTCGGGGCCGGGGCAAAGCGCCATTAGCTCCTTTACCCGCTGTTCTAGCTGTCCGCCCTTCCTGTTCTTTTCGAAGGTCACCCTTCATTTGCTCTAATAGGCTGGCGGTAGCCTCCTCCCGCTCACGCGACGCTCCGAGCTCTTTTTGGAGTTCTTTCCTCTGCTCCCGTTCCGTCCTAAGCTCCCCCTAAAGAGGAAACTGCAGCAGCGTCCCTAGGAGCTCCCAGATTTGGCTACATAAGCGGCTTCAGAGCGCCTCATGGAGAGCATAGGGCAGAGAGCACACCACCACTTTCTGTAGTCGTGGTAGTCATCTTCATTTCAAATCTGCGACTTGTTTGAATTTTGGGTCCATGTAATAGACGTCAGACTCTGACCAGGCAGCGCTGCGAAAAACGCCGTCACCAGGGCCCCTATCGCCTCGCCAGCTATAAATGGGTAGTGCAAAAAGAGCCGTCCACAAGCGAACGTGCATACGCCCTCCTTTTTTGTTGGTGTTGAGGCGTGGTTTCCTGAAAATCAAGGACCTGACGAGCCTCTTCCTTCAATCCTAGCTCGCTTCAGAAAAGTAGAAAGCTCATCAAAACAAACTGCGGATACAATGCAAAGGATATTTGTTATTTCGGTGTGCTGCAAGCGAGAATAGCATGATATCGAGTTCGAGGCAAGCACTCCTATGAGCGTTATGCAACACGTAAATGCGTTAAACTTGGGCATATGCATCATGCCAAAGCGTCGAAGTGCATACATGAGTAATTCAACGATCAGTGGTACGAAGCTCGCTTTATCCGGCACGAATGGCCTTGGTGATTTTCGCCTTTGCAGTTGAATTTTCCATTGATCTCTCGCTTCCTATGCTTTGAACTGTTTTATTACACATGCTAGAATGTTCTGTTGACGGTTGTCTTCCATTTGCATATACTGCAAATTGGGATACATGCGCATACACTTTCTTGGTGTAGATACAACGAAAGGCAAAACCAAGGCCTCCGAGATATTTCCGGCAATTGTGGAGACCAATGGCATTAAAAACCTGATTGTGGTCATGATCATTTTGCCATTTAATTGTATGACGTACGCAGTGTTCGCATTTCCTAGTTAAAGCCATAACTAAGAGCCTTCAAAGCCCTACGTGAGTAATGCTGTGTGGTGGCGACAACTTCAGGCTATCGGTGGTCGCGGAGTGTGCTGTTTATCGCTCGCATCACCTGCCTACTGTTTCACGGCGTGCACCCCGGTCAGAGGCTCAGTTAAGCTTCATAATCAATATTACCATGGTTCTCCGTCAAGGCTATGTTCATTTGTATACACGTACCTTTCCTCCGCATTTTCATAAAATCACAGACATTCATAAGCTTTGCCCCGCCGCGGTGGTCTAGTGGCTAAGGTACTCTGCTGCTGACCCGCAGGTCGCGGGTTTGAATCCCGGCTGCGGCTGCTGCATTTCCGATGGAGGCGGAAATGTTGTAGCCTCGTGTGCTCAGATTTGGGTTCACGTTAAAGAATCCCAGGTGGTCGAAATTTTCGGAGCCCTCCACTACGGCGTCTCTCATAATCATATGGTGGTTTTGGGACATTAAACCCCACATATCAGTCATTCATAAGATTTACGTATATTTCGTTCATGGTTTTGATGCATAGTTTTAAGAGTACATGGTTTCACTTCTGAGGCAATGCTGCAAAATGACAGAACATTGAGGCATTTAATTTGTGTGCTAAATGCTGAAACAACACTTTTTTTCTTTTTAGTATTGCGGCCGGCAGTGGTGGAAGTATGTGAGAGTGTATCCTCCTGGGAGTGGTAATGGGCTGGTGAAAATAACAAGTACCCCATAACAAAGATGAACCTATATTCCGATAATAATAATAGCTATAATAATATTTGGGGTTTTACGTCTCAAAACCACGTCATGATTACGAGAGACGCCGTAGTGGGGGGCTACGGGCGGAATCTTGACCACCTAGTGTTATTTAAAGTGTACTGAAACAGCACAGCCCACGAGCCTCTACCGTTCTACCTCCATCGAAATGCGACCGCCGCGGCCAGGGTCGAACCCGCGACCTTCAGGTCAGCAGCCGAGCACCGTAACCGTAACGCACACCGCGGCGGACAACCTATATTTCGCAGTACCTGCCCATATTAGCGAAGAGCGACAACCGATTGCCTCCCCCACTATACTTTGCGAAAACTCGGGACCCTGCAACACTTCTGCAGCATGTAACAGTAAGCGCTGCCGATCGGTAGTCGAAGCTCCTGAGAACACGTGAGCCAAATATAACGCAGCACACGACCTGCGTGTACAATCATCCTCTAAGTGAGCTAGAAATGGCTCCCTCTTCTCTCTTCAAATGAAGCTATATACCCAAATTACTGCGTCATACACTCTAACTTTACGGCCGCTGGCTGATATAAAGCGTCGTGAGCACCATAGTTACCGTGGCTGCCGCCAGATGCCGCCAAGTGCCCGCGCCATGAGTTATGACTACGCGATCGCTCGCGTAGTCATAACTCATGGCGCGCGATGACGAAGGGCCGCACCTTGTTCCCCGGTCATCCTCCTATCTATGTAGCTTCCCGCGTTTTCACTTTAACGAAAAGAGAGAAAACGCTTGAAGCGTGCGACAGATCCCTGTAACTCCCCCCGTATTTGACGAATTCTAAAAATTGTGTGTCCACAGATAATAAGCTCATAACGAAGCCATTTGACGATTACTTGGGAAAGTGTTGCAGGGTCCCTTTCATAAAAAGTCAACTTCACCCGCAGAACAGCGGCATGACTGCCATTCACCTGTGAAAGACAGTCGCGCTAGCTGGCTTCCGCTCCAACCATAAGTACTTTTTCTCGCTTGATGCAAATACTACGTATATCAGCTACTAAACGTTCGCCACCACTGCCAAAAGCGTTACGTGCGACTGAATAGCGATTAATCCCTGACGAAATTTGCTAGGACGTTAGAGTTTCGTACCTAAACCCCGTGAAAAAACGTGAGTCGAGAAGTGCTTGTCGGGAAAGTAAGTTATATTGTACGGAACACTTGTGCAAATTTTCAGTGGGAGCGATGGTTGGGAGTGGAGCTGTCATTTTTTTTTCTTAGGCTGTAGACCCTCTAATGTTCTCGGCCGTGTTCTCCGACCGCGGTGTCTCTCGCGCTCATCACATCACTTCTGAGGGCGCGCAAATCTGTTTTAATTTCAGTGCAGATCAGTAATTGACTAATACCCCTGTCTCACGGGCACTTAAATGTCTTTTAAGTAAGCGGTCTTTTTCCGAAAAGGAGTTCCTGACAGCAGACACCCGGCACAGAGCGAACTCCTTTTCATAAGCGGTCTTTTTCGTAAGCGGAGTTCGTCGATCTCTTTTACGGTTCCGGATTAGTAGCTTCGAAACCAGTGGGCGCCAGCAATTTTCGAGTGGTGGGAAAAAAAGAGCGAATGCTTATTTTTCTGTCACCAAAACTCTTTGTAAAAACAAATTTCATATCCTGCAGATGGTGTAATGAACTCTTTTAATGGTTATTTCCTTTTATACTCTCGTAAGCAGCTACAACGCGGCGGCAATATCACGTGGTGACGCTCGGTCTCGCGCCACGCCGTTTTGCACAAGCGAGGAAAGCGTGGCAGTCGTGTGTTTGCCCGTCATTCATGTGGTCCGAGTCCGAGCGTCTATGGCCAACTCCGCAGATCAAGCAGCCGGCGCCCCACGGAAAAGGCAGCGTCTGCAATGGTCGAAAGCAGACACGTTATCCTCTCCTTGGCGGCTTTTGCAGCGTCTGCCTCGCTTTCCAGAGCGAGAAAGCAGGCCGTGAGGCTTGCGATCCTCGCTTTTTCTCCCGTACGGTCGCCCATAACGTGTCGACAGCAGTCGAGAGCAGCGAAAAACAAGTACGGTAAATAAAAGCCCAGTGGTGCCAGACGGACTTGTGCACGTCGCTAGTTATGGGAATGCTTCCTTCAAATTTGTGTTTCTTCATCTCTTATTCTTAAATTTATTTGAAGAAACGAGCAGTGCAACAAGTCTTTAATTTGTACATCGTGATACATCCTTTAATTTTCATTGCTTCTCTTTTAACTGCTAGCGCCGCTCTTTCGCTAGCGTCTTCGAACGAAAACACTAAAAGGAAATCGTTGCTGCCGTGTGTCTGCGCCGCAAACACCTCTTTGTTAAGTCTTTCAACTTCGTAAAAGACCGCTTACTTAAAAGACTTTTTGCGTGCCCGTGTGACTCTGGTATAAAACTGCTTAAAGTTTTCTTTTATAGTTTCATTTGCGCGGTAGAAAAGTAGCCTCCACTGAACAACCATTATTATTGTGCAAAACTTCCGCTTATCTGGATAAGTGATTTTATTGAGCTAGCCGAAGGTAATCAGGTACTTGGTAATCTACACTCCTCCCCCCCCCCCCTCCTCTAGTAAGCATACTTACCCATTTCTTCAAACTGGGCCACTCGTACAGAAATGTGTGTTTCGTAGGCATAGGTGGTCTCGCTACGAAGAAGCCAAATACAGTCAAAGTTGCGTGTATATCCAGGATTCGCCATGTTCATCATGGTGATTGCACCACCAAGATCTTCCACGACGCCACCGCAGTCTGAAACAATCAGTATAACTTCATGCACTGTCGACCGATTCAGGGACAATGTGAGTGTATACGTGTATGAGTTTAAATAGAAATGGGCCTTGTTTAAAAAATATTTTTACTACACTGATTTCTCGAGTTTAAGCAAACATTCTTGTGCTGGAAATTATGAATTTAAGGCTTGCCAGAGATCCCTGTTCATTCTTTTTTTTTTCGTTGTGCTTCCTGCACTATCAATTATCATAGGTGAACTTTACATTCATTTGGATGCATTTCTCTCTCCAAGTACACGTCCCGTTTAAACATCCACTTTATGTGTACCCCCTCGCCCCGTTATGTACGTTCTTGCTTGTGTTTGCACTAGAGCGCATACACACACCCACACACAAAATTCAAAAATATCCCCACGCCCTCCTCCGGCTGCGCCACAGATACAGAGGATTCACCAATGACGTCAGGTACTGGCGTGCTACATGTAAAGCTTGGTATTACGAACCAGGGCTTATGCTGAAGGTTGGGACTAATGACAAATCGAATGAACCCATTGTCCAGCTAATAAAAGTCAAATATTTCCAGAACGATATTCAGTCTAATACAAAATGACCTACCTGTCGAAGGCTTGTTGAACCAGTACTTTTCGGGATCTGGAAAAAAAAGTTACGTAACGGTGAAAGACTTGGTTGAGAATCTTATGGGAATATTTGCGTGCAGCCATGCATTTGTCTTTTTAGTACCGATTTTCGTTTTTTTTAACATAGCACGTATGTTTTTAACAGCTTTCAATATAATTGTTCGGACGCAAGTCAGGCTAGCGTGCTGTTTAGGCCATTTGGCCTAATTGATGCCATTTTGTCCGGTGTCGGCGTCAATTTGTCACCAGTCCCGAGTTAGCACGTCCAGATCAATCAGTAGCACACGCTTAGCATGCGTAACGCCGAAAAAACCGCCTGAGCAACGAAAGCGAGCGTTCGGGATGGCACAGCAGATGCAGAAATTTCTTGCTAAGAGCGTTTTGATTTGAAGTGGGGGCCGGTCGGAGAGATGTGGTGGAGTGTCATTTCGTGCTTTCTATGTCGTGGCGAAAAGAAAAAAAAATGTTGTGGGAGCACAAATACAAATATATATAAGGGAGCAAAAGTACAAATACGGAGGAGCAACAACAATTCCAACAGCTGCGATGTTACAATTTGAAAGAACGCGCGTCGCAGCACAATCTGACCAGGAGAAACGGCAAGTCGTCTAGAATACAAAAAGGGGACCGTCCATTTTTTACGTTTGATATGTAGTGCTTATCTGTTGTTCTTAAGCTCTATAAACAGGCGCAAGAAAGTCTCTCGCTTGCGTGGAAGGAGAATCCTCGCAGTGCCTTTCCGCTTAGTTTTAGGCCGTCCAGCAAAATTAAAGGTTGGAACTGCGGATTTCTCAAAAGCACGAAGCATCTTACGCAAACAATAAACTGTGCAGTATCAGACTAATTGCAGTCTTTCGTGGCCAGATTCTGCTGCGGCGCGGTTTTTTAAAGACGATAGTCTTTCTTGGGGACCTTCAATGGAAAAATATTGGTCTGTCTGTCTGTCTGTCTGTCTGTCTGTCTGTCTGTCTGTATGTCTGTCTGTACATTTGTCTGTTTGTCCGACCTTAACGATTCCTCAAACGGCCGACCCCATCCGCAGCACCCACTAATATTGCTCAAGATCCAGCGTTCATACTTGTGCGATTGTCAATTAAAATGAAATCATTCCGCTTATCTGAGGTACCATAACAACACGTCGATGTTTTGTATGTGCGCCTTTATACTACAGAAGGCACACACAAGTAATTCTAAGGACCGTAGCGCTAAACACGCTGCGCTGAAAAAAAAAAAAAAAGCCCGCGTAGCTGGTTCGTTTCATTCTACGTAGCTCTCCGTTCAAGACATATTGCACTCTCCCTAATATTATAAAAGTCGCTAATACCGCTGTGTATTACAGTGCTCGCTTAGTTTCCATAGATAACTTTTTCTTGGTTTAGGAATGAGACCCATAATATTAATAATTATAGTTAAAGTTATACGTGTCATGACCACGATGTAATATAGTGGAGTGCTCCGGAAATTCCGACCACCTTTGGATTAGTGCTCCCAAATCTAAGCACACGGGCCCGTAGCATTCTTGCTTCCAGCGAAATGCGATTGCCGTGGCCATGATCGAGCCCGCGTCTTTGGGACGAGTGGCTAATGTGTACAACCACAGCGTTATTGGTACGTAAAGGAAAGGGTGTTGAGAACTCACAGTTGACGAACGTGTATTTCGCTCGAAAGCCCGCGTCGGGATACTCGTCGTTCGCTCGGAAGCGCAGCACCATGACGGGCCCGTCGGAAGTGACGATGGGTGGCCGGAAGGTGTTGCCGTTGAACACGTCCAAGCGCGAACCGTTGCTGTTGATCAGCTCGACGTAAGACCAGGGCGAGATCTGGAAGTCCGTGAAAACGAGCTGAACGAAGCCCCGGCTGTCCAAGTTCCGCATCGTGTGCTCGACGCCGTAGTCGCTCGGGTAGGCGACCGGGAAGTGAGGCGACTCCACGTAGCCCGAAGCGCTGCCCTTGTGGTGGTACTCCGCTTGGCCCTCGTGGGTGTAGATGTTACCTGCGGCGGCCAGGGAAAGGTTTCTTGCTACACTTGTCGGGGTGATCAGCGAATGACGTCACTATCAGAGTAATTGGCCCCTTCTCCACTCCCTCCCCTAAATAAAAAAAAGAGGCTCGAGTCCTCCAAGTACGAACGGAGTTACAGTGATTTGTCTCGCGAAGCACTTTCTCTTTTTGTCCGAGCGCGCTTTTTGTCAAACGCCGTAGAGAAGGGATTCTTGAAATTAAGAAGCGCAACCCGGCGGACCGCGCTTGGCGCGGTCCGCCGGGTTGCGGCCGCGTACGACAGAATCAACGATAGTTTGTTGCCGTGAAACCATACATATGTTAGCCAGCACTGGAAAACATGTTCCAATCATCTGGTTTTCCGCATTGGCGGGTTCGAATTGATGGGCGTTTACTGCTCATCTATGATGTAGCATTCAATATGCGGGGCTATGGAGTCTTGCCACGACATCTAACCGCTGACGCTGCTTTGCGATGTAAGCAGAAAAAACATAACCTGATTCTATGAGAAAAAAAATTAAATTCTGCCCCTCTTAATTTCATATCGGGTGGTGGGGGGGGGGGGGAGAAGGGTCAGTGTGTGCACGCTTGCCCTTCCGTTCCTTCCGCTTTTGTGAAGAATTATTCGCAGCCAGTATTCGCAGCACATGAGACGATTTGCGCTTGCCGTTGATTACGCTCATTCCGCGCGTGATCCGCCGCTTAGGGATGTTCCGCATTGATGCCCTTCTCTGGCCATAATATGGCCGATGAACGTGTCCCCAATGGATGGCTGCCCCACTTTGCAAGACAAAGACAGAGAGGGGAATGACGAAAACTAACAATGAGAACGACCCTTAGTTTCCGCCTAACTTTCAAAACAATCGCTTAGCGCCGGCACTCTTTGCGCCGCCACCTCCGCGCCGTCAACACCGGAGCAACATTACAAAACTGCATCGTCAATGGATCGGCGCGTGAATCTAATGCATAGATTTACACGTGGCCCGGCTTTCAGCGCCTACGTGGTTATGCCAGCGCAACGGCAGTCTTGCATATTGTATAAAGCCTCCGCCACACCGCAACCAGTGAACTCCTCTCGCTTGTCTGTCACGTCCGTGGGAATCGTTGCGCGAGCGGGGCGCTTATAAAACACTCGCGCTGGTACGCGCTGTTGCGTTTTGCAACCGTCGCCGGTGTGTCAGCGCGTGCCAATGTCTGGACCCCGTACAGCTTTTTGGCGCGGAATTTACATAGCGCGCGTTTTTTTTTTTTTCCGCCGCGAGCTTGAAGGCAAAAGTGTCACGTGACATGTGCGCTCAGCCTTGAAGGTCGACTCACCCTCCGCGGTGAACTCTATGTTGAAGGCGTCGGCGTACGAGTAGCTGTACAGGAAGTCGATAGAGACTAGCTTCGTCTTGGAAGAGTACTTCTGGACCGTATGGTTGGACCTTATGCCGCAGAATTCTTGTCCCGACTTTCCAACTGTTGGCTCTTTCACCCACACGTAGTCGCACCTGCGAAGGGAAGACAATAATGCATACATGTACAACGTTTTTAAAACATTTCCAGCACATAATCTTAGCGAGTGCTGGCGGCTATTGACGAAAAACTGAAGCGTTTTCCACGCGTGACAGCGCATATATGTGAGCGAGAAAGCTCGCGTACGACGCGAAAGTTTCCTTGGACAAGTTGTGCGCATCCAAGCGGGCGTGAAAACAAGCGAAAGGAGTCATCATGTTGAACGCGCACAACATGTCGCACACTGCGTACTTTATCCTCAAGGATAAGTCCTCTGTAGAGCAGTCGCAGATTCATATCTCGACATCTCAGCGTATTATTATCTCGAGTATGTTTCTTGTCAACTCGATGCACATCTTGGCTCTTCAGCACCGAGCTCAAAAAAAAAAGGGGGGGGGGGGGATTCTAATGTTACACGCCTCCTTTTTATTGGCTTGTCCGTAATTGTGCGTAATTTATGCTCAAATTATTCCTCACTGTCACCCTATTTAGACAAACGCTGCATAAGAGTAATCGTAACAACACAAGGTAAATATATTGTTGCGGTGTCGCAACTATCACCATCGTGAAGTGAGAGAAGAAGAAGAGGGAGACGGCGTATTGGACCATATATTGGTGTTGTGGTTAATAACCGCCGCCATCTTCACTGTCCGACTGTATTTTTAATTTTGTGAATAACTTGTAAATATACTCGCAACATTTTGGTGGAGGTGCGGTATTTTCTTTCCGCGACATTTGCAGGCCGTACATCCAACTCTTTTAGAAGAGCGTAAACGATGCAATAGCTGCATGGTTTGAAAAATCGTTCAGTATGATTAGTGGTTGTATGCATAATGCGTTTTTTGCAGGTTTACAGGTGGACAATACTACAGGGAGGATCGCCCCGCCGCGGTGGTCTAGTGGCTAAGGTACTCGGCTGCTGACCCGCAGGTCGCGGGTTCGAATCCCGGCTGCGGCGGCTGCATTTCCGATGGAGGCGGAAATGTTGTAGGCCCGTGTGCTCAGATTTGGGTGCACGTTAAAGAACCTCAGGTGGTCGAAATTTCCGGAGCCCTCCACTACGGCGTCTCTCATAATCAAATGGTGGTTTTGGGACGTTAAACCCCACAAAACAAATCAATACTACAGGGAGTGCGTTTGCTCATGCATTCCGACAATAAGATTGCGCGTCTGTGTTAGATGAGTGTAACTACGACAACTAGTTATTTATGCGGCCGACAAGCTTTGTTGTAATATTTTCATGTGAATTAGTTTCGTTTACGAAAGTACTTACAGACATCAATGTCTCGTCGGAGTGAAAAGCCTTGCGTATAGTGAGTTGCTAAACGTGTGGCTATGTGTTTGCACTGTAAGCATTAGGTTTGCCGTCCCGAATAAATAAATACGGAAGAATGAATGAAAAAAAAACACTCAAGTGAATGTGGCGAATAGCTCCTACAAAGTCGCGCGTCAGCACGCACAGCTTGGTGTCGGTCATGTGATCAACGTAACCGACAGATGCGTCACAAGCAGAAAAACTTTATTTTGTCACAATTACAGTGGCAAACTTAGTTTAATGAATAATTAACGTGTAAATACAATTACGTTCGACGTTATTCATTTGCCGAACGAACGCTGTCGTTCCCTTGAAACTTGATCTTAAAGAAATGTGGAACAGAGCAGCAAGGCTTACTCGAGTCTGTACTCAAGAAATGACACTTTCACCATAAGGAAAAATGAACTATAGGATGGGGGGTACTTTCATCTCGTCGAAGTAAACTGCAGTTAAAGCTCTTGTATCAAATATTTCCAAAACTGGCAGTCGAAAGAAAATATACTATCTACACAGTCCTCATTATGTATCTTCGCGCAATGATCATGGTTTAAAGATTATAGAATAGCGAACCAGATTTAATTTGTATGCTAACTCAATCTTTGTTCGTTCCATCAGCGAATGGAATATCTTATCAAGCCAGCAAGTGTACTGTACAAATAAAGATATGTTTATCTCGACATTGTAACCACCCTGCTGGAGCGCCTTCAGGCTAAGCGGGGGGTAATTAAAAAAATAAAGTTACAAACATAATCCCTTACTTGTTTTTCCTACGGCGTAACCATATAGTCTGGCACTACACTGCACGGTGTTGAACGCGATACTCGCACAAAGTGGTTTTCGTTTGAACCGTGCGAGGTATACGTAGAACACGTGACCGTGCACCTCGCGCAAAACATTTTTTTTTAAATATGCAGAACACTTCTGCAGGTATGTCGCTCTTTCGGCATGGTAATTGAAACAGCTCCGGCTACAGCACAGTCATTCGTGAATGAGATGTGGTGCCGTTTAGGAATTTACCGCGCATCTGTGAATTTGTAACGTTAAAGCTAAAACAGCGCGATAGGCGCACTGTTTATTTTTCTTCGAGTCCCTTGCCAAAGGCTTGGCACGAAAAACGTAAATCAGAACGACACGTGCACGCTGACCAATCTTGAGTATGGAACAGTCGGATCCCTGCGGCGATTATGCTTGTCTACAGATGAAGTTTAAAAAAAAAAACTATTGTCTTTCTTGGGGACCTTCGACGTAAAAATTTTGGTCTGTCTGTCTGTCTGTCTGTCTGTCTGTCTGTCTGTCTGTCTGTCTGTCTGTCTGTCTGTCTGTCTGTCTGTCTGTCTGTCTCCAAATTTGTCTATTTATCCGCCTTTAACGGTATACCCTAAACGGCACCAAAGTGGCCAAACGATACTCCAAACGGCTGACCCCATCCGCAGCGCCCACCAATATTGCTCAAGATTCAGCGTTCACACTTATCGATTATCAATTATCAAGTGCGATTATCAATTAAAAAGCAATTATTGCGCATATATGAGGTACCATAACAACATGTCAATATTCTGTGTGTCTTTTACTAGAAAAATCATACATAAGTAATTACAAGGACCATAGCGTTTATCACGGTGCGCTGACCAAGCAACGCTTGCACGAAAAGGCAAGTGTTTCAAACGCTTTGATGAGACGACATGGTGGTGGCACCTACCCGCCGCCTTATCACCTCCTTACACCTCCTTATCACCTCCGAGACGGGCGCGCAGGGCGCGCGCACTTCGTTTTCCAAGATAACTGCTAGATAGCGCTCATGTCTCACGTGTGACGTGGAATGATGCGCTCGTTCGCCTCCGCTGCACGCTCGAGGCACTGTATCGCAGCGCCTCCAGAATACCATTTACCGATTTGCTTGCGCAGAACATCAAATAAACGTTTTGTTCACTTTCTCCAGACGCAAGGCTATCTATCGTCTTTCGACGACATTTGCAGTGTAACATGCAGATACGGGGCCAATTTTCTTTCTCGGCACAGTTTGAAATATATTTTCTTTTTTCTCTCTCCAAGACAAATTACTGGGCGAGAAAAGAACAACACAGCAAGTCAGCAGGTGAGAGCGGCCGAATAAAAAAGTCCACTGGACGCTCAGAATTGGGGGCACTCCGCAGCTAGCTCAATTTTGGCCGGGTTTACTATGGACGGTGTATCGATCGACGGAGCAGCAGGGAAGGTGCAGTGCGACTTGAAACGCGGCACCAGTCTTCAGCTTAGAGCGAGGCTGAAAAACAAAGAGACAAAGTGATCGCGCTCGACCGCCCGCTTTGGTCGCCTGGATGGCCTGGGTAAATTGATGAAGGACAGAAAGTGTCTGTCTCCCGCTCTGTCTTTCTTCTGTAGAACACTGGCGCGTGTTGTTGCCCGCTGACGGTGGTTTTATTTTTTTTTTTTTTTTTGATGGAACTCTCCAAAGTCTGCTCCAGGGCACTGAACCAGCAGGTCCCTCTTGTACTTTCAAAGCAAAATGTCGACGAAGAAAAAAGAGAGAAAGAGGGCGACTGAAGTACAGGCATTTCGTGCCACCTCCCTTCAGAGAGCACTTTGGTTTCCTTTGGTGTTTTATGGTAAAATTGAGAGAACATCGATTCAAGAGGTGACAAAAGGAGGAGGGAGCAGGAGGTGCATTCTCGACGCGGAGAGAGGCTAAGCACACGAAAAAGTTGTGGCAAAGCTTTCGTGCACGTCTTTTTTTTTCCCCGCTTTGTATAGACTTCGTAATCGCGGTCGGAAACTTGTTGTGCGAGCGAGCGACGAAAAATTGAGTGATTTCTCGTTTACTTCCAACCACATTTGCTCTTGATTCGAGTTCATTCTCTTTGTTTTTCATTTCAGCAGAATTCAATTCGTAACTTATTCTTTGCTTGTTTTCAGACATCTAACTGGTTCCAACTTTCACGCCAAGCGTTTTGTGCTAAGATTGAAGCGGCGGCAGTTGTATGCGGGCTACTACACGTAACGTCGACTACGGCGCAATCGGTACAACAGAATAAAAGTAACTAAAAAAAGAAAACGACTGGGGCTCGATATAGTGAGCGCTATAGGGGCGTCAACGTCAGACAGTTCGTCAACCGGTCCGCTATGTATAGCTCATAGCGGCGATAGTGTCGCGGTCCAAAGCTTGCGATGATGCGGGTACGATTCCCGACCAGGGCGACTGCATGCATTTTGGTGGCGCGAAAAGCAAGAACGTACGCGTAAGCAGATTTAGGTGCATGTTACTCCAAGTGGTCAGAAGTAATTCGAAAACCCACACTGTGCCTCATAACCACTTAGATGGGGAATCGTTCGAGGGGCTCCTTTTTATGTTTGACATCACTTAATCAATCCAAAAGACAAGCGGATGGACGCATAGCGTACATTATCTAATTTTGCAACTGTAGCGTAGTAATTTCGACATGAATGGGAAAACCTCCAAAAAACTTCCACTTTCCAGCTCGTAAAAAAGATCGCGTTCTACGTGGCGCCCTTGGCACAAATCGTGTTCCACACTAGTCACCTCCTTGGTTACGTGAGTCACTGGCTAACACTATACCAGATTACTCGCACAGAAATATCCAACAAAGTGGGCGGGGAACCGGCCGCCGTCGTAGCTCAAGTGGTTGGGCATTAGACTTGTAATTCAAAGTTTATAAGATCGCCTCCCCCCCCCCCCCCGCCCTCCTTAACGACGACAAAAATGTTTTTTTCCTAACGACGACAAAGGTGTTTTTTTTTTCCTTATCGAGTTTAATTTCAATATATGACATCGCAGCATAGGTAGGCGAACTCACTCATGAGTCGACTTCACTCGAACTCACGCAGACTCAGGTCAAGTCGTGTGTCCGGGTGAGTAATATTTTGGTGAAATTGAGTCTGAGTTAGTCCTTGTGAAAAGCATTTTTTGAGTGAGTTTGAGTAAGTCCGGCTCAGGAAAATTTTGTTGAATCTGACTCCGATTGAGTCCAAAGCGCAAAATATATTTAGTGAGTGTGAGTGAGTTCCAGTTTTTAGTGGCGAAGATTCTCACGCGGTGGGTCGTACGTCCCGTGTCGTCGGCGGCGCAGTAGCTACCTCTAGTTTAGTCCTTAGAATATCCGCTGGATGGCGGTACTTGTATATGATGAATATATGATGAAAAGATGCGAGATGGGGGTACTTGGAGTGTTCACGAGATGGACGGACGGACGCATGAACAGTCAGACAGACGGACGGCCAGATGGACGAACGGACGCAAGGACGGACGCGCAGACGGACGGAAGCAAAAACGAACGGACGGACAGAAGCACGGACGCACGAATGGACGCACGGACGGACGGAAGCAAGAACGAACAGATGGACAAAAACACGGGCGGACTGACGGCCGCTTCACCCCACTCATCATCCTTTACTCCGTGGATATGCTGTGATTTTTTTCTTACCGACTTAAGGTCCTATCTACTAATCTTCAGCATTACTGTCAGCCTTGCCTCGATTCACGTGCATACTCAAGTGTACGCACACGTATTCCGAAGCAGTAGCGTTCATACATCATTTAAATATTTATTGACCAGGCACGAATTACGCAGGGAGATGCCTTGGCCTTTCCCCGCCGACTTTTTTTGGGAAGCTCTTTATAACTATATTTTGTGTTGTCATCTTTTTCAAGAAATATGGCCTTAGTTATTTTCAGTCGCTCATAACTCGTATTCGAAAGTACTCTATCAAAAGGCTGCATGAAGAGTACTGATTACGTGAGATATTGTGTTAAAAAGCAGAAACATCTTGGTAAAAGAAAATGCTAATTCTAGGCTAACACGCTGATGAGTCGACTGACTCGCTCAGACTGAGACTCACTGCTTGATTCGAATCTGAGTGAGTCGGGGTGAGTAGTATTTTAGTGAATTCGAATCTGAGTGAATCTGGATGAAGAAAATTTTCGTGTGTGAGCCCGAGGAAGCCCAGCTCAGGAAAAATTTGTTGAGTCTGAATGCGAGTAAGTCCAAAGCCCAAAATTTATTTTATGAGCTAGTCTAAGTGAGTTAGACTGTTTTTGTCGACCTATGCACTGCAGTTTAGAATTTAAAAAAATGCTGTCCTTGACCTAATGTAAGCATATTTGATTCATTGTGTCATAAGTTCCATATCGTGGTTTTGGCGTGTGCTTCCACAGTCCTTTAAATTTAGGTAGTCAGCCCAGCATGCACACGCTGCTGCTTTGTACTCCTTCCGCTGAAGATCTACGTTGGATTATATTCTTTCCGCAGTCATTTCGTCTGGAGTCTTTTGAGAGCGCTGTGTGTACCTGAATATCACCAGCAAAAAAGTTTGTTATTACAGTACGACTGACATGCGACTTAGGAACGTAATGACCCTGATCTAAAGTTACTCATGGATGATACACGATATTCTCGTATACTTTTGCCGATGATATTGTACAATCGATTCGATATGACACTAAGTATAATACGCAGGCTCAAACGCGAACTGATAAGGCGATAACTTTGACTCCGCGGCTACATTTATGTTTAGGAAAAGAATGTATATACGTTACGTCGTTCAGTATTTTTGGGTAAACCGCTGGACCACGCGGTGGGCATTCGCAGAGCATCCGGAATGTACTGTATACGACTTTATTGAAACAAGAAATATGGTGTGACATTGGAACGTTATTATTTATTTATTTATTTTGCTTTCGAATATCTTTGCTGTAAAGTGTCAACCTGTGATCGCGCATTTCATGCCAGGTTTTCAGGCCACCTCTTTCACTGCGCGTGTTTCTGCAGGACCTTTCCAAATAAGTTCTGAACCGAAAAAATTCAGCATAACACGATGAATTATTCAGATTTTAGGGTGATATTATGAACACTGTCAAATTTCGCCGTACTGTGAAATTTCGTGTAATGGCGGCATTTTAAACAAATCGGAGAAGCCGTCGCAGCCTTCTGGGCCAGTCAGAGTTTACCAGTAGCGGAATCTGACACAGAATAGATCCCTGCTCATCAGCATCTTTCCACTGGCTGCACGCATGCCATTTTGGCAATGTTTTCGGTATACGTATACGTTTGCCTTGCGGCAGGTCTCCGCAAAAAAAAAAAAACAGTGTTCAAAAGCACCAAAGCCCATGTCTGGAGTGTGACGTTCATATTTTTCTTGCTCAATAATTTGCAGCCGCAGTGATTCTATATACTTATGGCATCACTCGAAGTTGCATTAATTGGTCCCCTAGACGATATGTTGAGATAAAGCGGAAGTACAGACAAAGGCTGCTTGAAAAAAAGTAATTTGGAGACGTCGTGCTACAATAATGGTGCGAATGCCTCGAAAAAGGCCGCGTCGGTGTGTGCGCGTACGTATTTGAGAGGATAATGCTTCCAAATATCAATCACGAGAGTCTTTCGAAAGAGGGGTATTTTCGTGCGTTTGAAATAATACTAGGTCGTTTGTTCCTATAGACCGCGCGCAGAGAATACCACGAAAATGCGTGTAAGGAATAAGCTGTCCTGAAGTAACGGATAGTGGCCATGCCATTGTAAGAGAGAAAAAAAAAAGACGAATATGAAGTTTTGTCTCGAACGCGTTGAACCAAAACTTCTTATTTTGCTCTGCCACGCTTTGAGCGATTGATACGCGTGTTCTGCAATGCGCGGCTATAGTGAACGGCAGATGCAAGCTGCACGGAACGCGCGAATTTCTTAGTAGTTAGCGCGGGCGTGCATCTGTAAATTGCAACGAAAGGAGCTTGTTTCCTGAGCTGCGCGTGGCACACTTTTACGCTGCTTGCATGTAATGCTTGCGTGCGTTCTGTGAAATTCCGAGAACTTCTTAAAATTGTGTGAGTGTAAAAAAAAAAACTATATATAGTGGTACCAGGTCGGCAAAAATTGTGCACTTCACTCAGGCTGACTCATGAAATACATTTTGCGTTTAGGGCTCACTGGGATTCACAGCTCTGTCCGAGTCTGGGTGAGTCGACTCATGAGTCTGTCAGTCTAGAAGTATCTTTTCCGACCTAGGTGTTAAGGCTTTTCATCACCTATATCTCACGTAACCTGCGCTCTCCTTGGCGCATTTTGATGTATACTACCTTCGGGTACGAGTTATGAGTGGTTTCAAACCAATAGGGACATTTTTTTTTTTGGTGGGAAAGAGAGGACAGCTTGTAAGATATACTTAATAATAACTTCGCCGGAAGAGTTGGCAGAGAGGATGAGTTCAAGCACCCCGCCCCCGTAATTGACGCCTCCGATCAGTAAATATTTTAATGGTGTATCAACGATATCGCTTTGGAATAAGTGTCGGTAGACATGAGTGTAAACGTGAATCCAGGTAAGGCTCATAGTAATGCTGAATATGAGTAGATGGAATCATAGGCCGGCAAACAAAAGTGGGACTCACCCAGACTCACTCAAGAAATATATCTTGCACTTTGGACTCACTCGGACTCAGACACAAAAATTTTCCTGAGCCGGACTAACTCGGACTCGAGCTCACGAAAATATTACTCCCTCAAGCTTACTCAGACTGATGGATAGACCTGATTACCATGAGACTCGACTCATGAACGAGTTCGGCGACCTATGAGCGATACGTTGTTGGTTTCATTTAGCGTATATAGCGGCTTCGAGGGGTGTCATCTACGCTGCATCACATCTGAAATGTGTGAAAAAGCGCGCTTTCACGATATCGGTTGCAGCCTCGAACAATACAAACGCACCTGTCAAAACGTCGGCCTTGGCAACCTCACAAGCTTTGCGTTAAGCTTGCGAAGCTAGTGATTTGGCCGTTGTCCGAATGCGTAATGGACGTTATATTTTTTCCACGCGGTTTCGAATGTAGCGCGAAGCGCTCTTTCGCGTAAAATTTGAACAATATACACGAAAAAAAAAGAAAACAAGAATGGCAACACAAGGTTGCTGCATGCAGGAACTGTGAGTGTGGTGGCCGCGACCGCAGTCCTTTCACGCTTCAGTTCTGGCTTGGGCGACGATCCAGAAGCCGCACTCTCGATCTATCACTTTCAATCATATCTTAACTCTCGCATGACGCGACGCACAACACGGTTACTGACCGTTACAGGGACAAACACTCATTGGTATCACGGCCTCTATTATTATTATTATTATTATTATTATTATTATTATTATTATTATTATTATTATTACCGGAGTTATTACTATTTGCTTTTTTTCATTGCACACTCAGGGAAATACGCGGCGTAAAAATAACGCCAAAATAGCGCTGCCAAGTACTCCTCTCGCCGCGTTCGCTTCCGTTAGCTTTAATCGGCGAGCATCTGGACCTAAAATAGCATCGCAAATACGGGCAGATTCAAGCTGTTCTCAGAAGCGTTGCAGTGCACCACAGCGTCATTTCCCAATTAAACAACGTAATTGGAAGTATATTGCGCAAACAATTAACTGCGTCCTCCTGCCATGCGAATCTTTTGACTGGTTTGTTTGAGGTAACTAAAATAGATATGCTTGCACGGCTACTTAGAATGCGCGAGAACGTCAATTCCTTGAGTGTACTGCATTCGGAACGTTCTCATGGCAAACGCTGTAGGCTTGAAAGAAAGAAGCCAATAAATAAATAAATAAATAAATAAATAAATAAATAAATAAATAAATAAATAAATAAATAAAGAGAAAGTGCAGACATTATGTATATATGACGTGACGAGAGACTCCAAATTTATTTCTGATCACCGGACGCTACTTAGCGAAGACCTAAAGATGCACAGAGGTGTGCGTTTTCATTTCTATATTAAAGGCGCGACGCAAGACCTTCCCAAATAATCGTCGTTTGGCTGCATTAAAAGAAATAGCTTATTGCCTTACGGATCGACTGCCGCATTTTTTTTTTAGATTGCGTCAAGTGCGATCGGAGTTGCAGGAATTCGGCGCGCGCTAGCGCTTTCTCTCCTTTCCTTCCGGTGGACGGGCTCAAAGCTACACTGGGAAGAGGATGACGAAGGGTCAGAACATGGAGAAAGGAAACAACCGATTCCTTCCTCCGTGGGTGAAAAGATGCGTTCCTTCGTCAGCGCGTGTCATGACTTTGAACGCTTTCGTTTTTTGTTTTCTTCGAACGCGCGGCTTTCGTATGATTACGATTGCGCGCGAACACGTGGCGGCATCCCGCGGCCGCCCTCATAACTATGCAGCTGTAGACATGGCCTCCGAGATGGTGGGTTCGCGGCGTAAACCCGTCACGCGCCCGCCATCTCGGAGGCAGTGCTCTAAGCTCGAATGAACCAGTTACCGTGAGCTTTGGGTTCGTGGCACGACCATTTGAATTTGTTATTGTTGCTCGACATTATTGTTGCTCGACGTTATTAGTTGCAGTTTAAGGAAAACGACTTTTGTAAATTCCGCTTTGTGATATACAGCTACCATTGCGGAGAACTGGTTTACGCTCACGTGGAACATCGGTGTTAAGATGTAACCACAGAAACATTTGCTGAGCCGTCTATAATTGCTTATGCGAGACTAAACAACAACCATGTTAATTTTGGCAGAAATAACTCGAGCGCAAATATGACGCATTCGCAGTCGCACAGACCGACACATTTCGATGAGGGTGAAATGATTAACACACGCGCGTGTACATTTTGGTGCTCGTTGAGGATGTCCGGGTGGTCAAGTAAGTACGAGGTCCCCCAATACTGTGCACCTCATGATCATCTCGTGGTTTTGGCGCTTAATACCCCAGATATTATTATTATATTTTGACCTACAGATTCATTTTATTGTTTGATTATATGCATTATTACTTATTAAATATAGCACCCGGTTCGGGGCTTATCCACCAGAGTGGGTGCACGGCAGGAGCATTAAGGATTAATCATCACCTTCTTTATGGCCAGGATTGTCTATGTGTTATATATGTAACTTGCTTAGTATTTAAAAAGACCTAGAACTGCCCAGAACACGAAACGAGATGAATCCACTCATGGAGATTATCCGTCGAATTGTGTGTGTGTGTGTGTGTGTGTGTGTGTGTGTGTGTGTGTGTGTGTGTGTGTGTGTGTGTGTGTGTGTGTGTGTGTGTGTGTGTGTGTTTGTGTGTGTCTTCCCGTCAATGCACCACCATCATCATCGACGGAGGGTGGGATGGGACAGGGGTTAATTTCCTCGTCCCTCTGCTTCAACCGAAGGAACTTTTAATAAAGCTTATTCATTCATCATTGAAAGCCACCAAAAATTACGTGTGACGCCTCTGGCCGTAAAAACATGAACGATCCGATGTATGTGTCTACGTGACCGTTGATTGTTATACGCGGTCGACGATTTCTTTCCTTAGAGTTGAAATATTGTTTGTATCGTTATGGTAAAATATATTACTCTAGAAATGTGTATCTATAGGCCTGCGTTAGTAGTATGTATTAACGTACCACAGAAAGCGCACCACAGAAATACGCACCACAGAAAGCGGATATGTGTCAAACAACTCTTAGCGTAGCACAGCCATGCATAGTATAGTGTAGCAAGAGGGCCGAAAAGCGAAGTGAGAGTGAGGGAGGGTGATGTAAATTTGAAGAGGAGAGTAAAGCATATCATAGCCAGTGTGGTATATCATGAGCGGGAAAGGGAAGTGACGGTCGGAAGGAGTGAAGTGAGGATGAGAAAGAGGGGAAGAAGCGGCTAAAGTACAGGCAGAGTCCTTCAACATTGAAGGACTCTGGTACAGGTTAGCCTTGCACCATGTAGTATATGAAACGAGCGGGAAAGGAAAATGGTGGTGCGGAGACATGATGCGCTGGGGAGGAGAAGGAGGAGAGAAAGCCACCAGCTCCCCTGTTTCCCCAGTGTTTGCACCACTATTCCGAATCTGCGCAAGTTTTTCGTGTGTACGGCGTAATTAGGTGAACGTTGTAAATTTGTGTCCAATCGGATCATATTTTAAATGTATACCCGTGTTGCACGGGCACTAAAAAGTATTTTAAGCAAGAAGACATTTTTCTGAAAAAGAGTTCCACGCACAAACACACTACAGAGAGCAATCTCCTTTACAGAAGCGGTCTTTTCTGGAAATAGCGTTCGATGAACTCTTTCACGGCGGTTGAAGAGTATAGCCTCGAAACCAGCGCGCGCCAGCAATTTCGAACATGGCAGCGCCCGCTAGACTCGACGGCCCGCTTCAACTCAAACTCGCCCTTGACGCTCAATTAGAGGGCTCCATGAAACAAATGAACGGTCTAGTTAGCTATCGCTTTGTGCCATCTCACGATCAGGACAAATTGTCAGGCAGGCTTTTTCGTTATTAGATGAGCACCAAGATTTTGATAGCGGTTCATGGAAATAGTGCTGGGCAGTTACGAATACATCGCTGCCGAAGCTCCAATACATAAATCTAAAGCGATTACAAGCGTCGGTCTGGAACTTACGGGCCACTGAGCGCATGACGACAATGTGATAAACTCGAAACGGAGGGCACCAAGGTCGATGGATGCAGCCATGTTTTATTTTATCCTGACGCTGCCGTCAGCTTACCAAACGTGTGAACGCAGACGCCAGGGGGACGCTTAGCGGACAACGCGAAGCGGATTCATCCATGTGGAGGTACTAATCGCATTTAACGTTGTTTAAGGGGCCCTGTATCTTAGCGCTGAAGGGAACTGCTGAGACAGAGTTATAGAACGTATCGGGAATATCGCACGGGGACGTTCGAACTCGCGCGCGATTTTTCACAAGAGGGAAAAACTTATTCGGCAGGCGGCGTTTGTGTGTCGGCATTCCAGTATAGTCCGAGCGTCTATTGCCAACCCCAGGGACCAAGTACACGGCGGCGCATGAAAATAAGCAGCGTATGCAACGGTTGGAAGTCGGACACCCAGAGTTTAATCAGACTGTAGAAAGAGAAACGCTTCTTTGACCAGTGCAACATACCTTCACATTGGTGTTTCTTCATCTGTTATTCTTACATTTACTTAAAGAAACCAGCAGCGCAACAAGTTTAATTCATATATCGACATTCTTCGCATTATTTGCATTGCTTCTCTTTTTTTTTTCTGCTAGCGCCACGTTTTCCGTAGCGTCTTCGAAAGAAAACACTAAAAGGCCATCTTTGGTACTATGTGTCTGCGCCGCAGTGCCTCTTCGTTAAAAGTCTTTCAACTTCAAAAAAAGACCGATTACGTGAAAGACTTTTTGCGCGCCTGCGCGACACAGGTATAAGACGACGTGAAGAGAGATTGTGCAGAACGAAGCACGGATATGAAGGGCCGAGAATAAAACAATGTCGTTTCCTGTTGGTTCCTTCCTCCTATACACTCCCGGAGGTTTCGAACACGAGATCATTCAGCAATAACCTCTTTCATAGGTCCCATCGATTCGTGAAACGGAAGATGCGTTTCGAAGGGTGGAAGTGGACGGCACTACCTTCAGCTATTACGGAAAACTTACGTGAATTGCAAATGTGGTTTCTACGTGGAGAGGGCGAAAACCGAACGCCATCAGCGCCTCGCGTTTTGTTTCAGCTTGTCGATCCATTAAGTTTAGTGGGGAAAAAAAGCCACTGTGGGGCACTTGTTTCGTTCTGTCCACAGCCGTTCGCTCAGAGTAGAAGCAGGATCACTTTGACCCATTTCCGGCCAGCGCGTCGAATGTGGAACTCGCCGGTGCAGAGTTTCTTTGCGCCGCTGTCACAAACATTGGCAAATCAAACGGCGCCCGAAAAGGAGCGTAAATGTCGCGTTCGATTTCACCTGTATACCTCCGCACCGCTACAAAGGGGGGCGCTGTTCCTAATGAACGCGGAAGCGGTCGTTACACGCCGCCCCTGCGTGGCGCGTGTTCGCAACGAGCGAACGGCGTGCGGTCGACCTGTCATGAGGGAACGAGGATGCGTGCGCCAGATGACGTGCGCGCCAGTGCACGCGCTCGCCAAATTGTGCGTGAAGCTTTTAAACGGAGTTGCGGAAAGAACGGAACCGCAGCAGCCGGCCCCTTCGATCGTGGCCGCCGCTGCGGACGCCGCCCATGGGTTTTCTTGTAGCACACGCAACTGCGAGAACACCCGAACGAGCTTTATCGAGGGTGAAAACGAGTGCCCAAGTATCGCTCATACCTCGTACGCGTATACAGTCTGAACCACGTTATGCGAAGTACTATTCTGGGCGTCGTCGATTTTCAACGGGTCGTCAGCTCTGATTGGCTCGAAAGGCTGCTATGACCTCGCTGATTGGCTCAAAATTGCGTCATTGTAGAATTGAACGAAATACGGTTGAGCATTCTTTTCTAGGGTGGCCGGCTGCGGACTACAGCGGGGACATGGTACCTTGCACTTGCTGTTAAGTTTGAGTTTGCCTCATAGAACGCGTGTACCTGAGAAGCGGGACGACAACAAATGGTCAGATTAAGGCATTGGCCTGTTCTTTCTTTTCTTTTTGCAAGAGACCGCGGCCAGATCGTTGATTGACCACTTGTTGTTCAGACTGTACATCGAAGTTGGTTTGTTACGTCGTTAAAGGGCCCCTGTTGACGTGACGTCAGGATGAGATGCGCTCTCGCCTGGTCGATTTGCGAGAAATATCTGTTGTGAAGGGTCTCCCACTCTGCTTTGCCATGCAGTCGCACGCCCGTCTCGCGTGCTATCGTGCGCAATAAACTGATTTTACTTCGTTTTCTGCGCGTGCGAGTCGGAAAACACGAAATCCTCACTGGCTCAACGCTTAGTGCTGACGTTCCACGTGTTTCGTCAAGAAATAAGAGGCAAGAAGGAGGCAACGCTTGAAGGAAGGGTAGTAAAGGCGAGAAATAAACCGTTGTCTCGTCGCTGAACTCGGTGTGGTTGAGGGGCCCTTTGGAGGGCTCATCACCGATCAATAAACGACACGAAGAGAGCGTCGCACGTCACGACATGCTATAGTGCTGCTGCTGCTGAGAGGTTCACTATACAGGCCGCGTCGGAGATATTGATTGTACACGAATAGCTGCAAAGTGCTGACTAAACTGCGTTCTGCCGCGAGAATGTCTTCAGATAGTATAGTCGAGACATAGAAGCAGATAAGCAGAGGAAAAATTTCTCATTGCACGAGAATTCGAGTGTTCTCTCATTTCCTGTACATGTACGTTTGCAAGGAAAGTTTCTGCTTTCTTGCTTTTTAAGTAATGTCCGTAATGTACTCCTTGGGGCTTACTTCTACTCGAACAATAACTGTGATTTATCACGCGCGCCTTTTGTTTTTTTTGTTTCTTTGCACGCCCGATATCTACCGGTTATGAACTGCATGCTTGTTATCAATGTTCTTCGATTGGGCTGTCGACGGCGGGATATGAGACAGCGGTCTGTCGATTTGATTTTATTGCTATACCGCATAGCGGGAGTGTATATAGACCAATTCTTTATGACCAAAATTTAATTAGTGGAGACGATCACGTCAATTGGTGCAGGGAAATTTCAAGTGACGAGAGGTATATATACATCATTGCTGTTTTTTCCAGCAGAAACGGATATGATGAAAGTCCTGAAACTTCTGAACACCCAGATACCTTAGGCATAGTAACTTCGTACTTATTTTTGTCTGTATTGATGCAATGAAAAGCTGCCAAAACATCAACAATATTCTGCGCGATTTCCATAATTACGCATAGATGTACATTAAAACCTTTTATTTGAAACGTAGTGCTATACTTCAGCCAGACGGACGCTGTGACTTATCACGCCAACGTATCCGGCACAAGCCGCTATGCCTTTGATAAATATCATCATCATCATCATCAGCCTGACTACGTCCAGTGCAGGACAAAGGCATCTCCCATGTTCCGCCAGTTAACCCGGTCCTGTGCTTGCTGCTGCCAATTTATATCCGCAAACTTCTTAATCTTATCTGCCCACCTAACCTTCTGTCTCCCCCTAACCCGCTTCCCATCTCTGGGAATCCAGGTAGTTACCCTTAATGACCAGCGGTCATCCTGATGGATATATGAGTCATTAAAATTAATTTCAGCTTGGCGATGCTCAGTGGCTGTTCGGAACTGAAGCAAATGAATTTTTAGCGATTCTATTTCTAATCTCGATCATATGCATGCCACTCGAATGATGAGGAGCGTGTCCACTTTGAAATTCTGACAGATGACTTGATTAATGGGAGGCAGAATCGCTTTGTACGGCGGCGCGAGAGCGCGGTAATTCTGGAGTGTGAATATAAAAGGTCAGTTTAGTAAATTCTTTGTACGATGATGATTAATATGTGGGGTTTAACGTCCCAAAACCACCATATGATTATGAGAGACGCCGTAGTGGAGGGCTCTGGAGATTTCGACCACCTGGGGTTCTTTAACGTGCGCCCAAATCTGACCACATGGGCCTACTTCATTTCCGCCTCCATCGGAAATGCAGCCTCCGCCGCCGGGATTCGATCCCGCGGCCTGCGGATCAGCAGCCGAGTATCTTAGCCACTAGGCCACCGCGGCGGGGCAAGTTCTCTGTACGAAAACCCCGCAACTTATGAGAAGGAAAGTGTAAACTTAAGGGCTCGTTTTCTTTGTTAGGCACATTATTAAATTGTGTGTGTGAGAAGTCTGTCTAGTGAGAATTGTCTGTTAGTTCTCATTAATAATGCAACTTACGTGCTTATGTATTTTACATAATTTTAAGTACTGCGCAGTATACATGGCACCATGCATAACTGCGCATGGCTGTGTATGCGGATGGCTCATGTGTTGTCGCAGCAGCTCATCTTGCGATTTTTCAGCTATTCAAAAGCACACACAAAGAAATCTAACTATGCTGCAGAGCCGCGATTAACCATACTGCTGCATAGCGCGTAGGGGGCGCGCGTGTGTGAAGGGCGTCACATGTGCACGATAGTTTGGCCGCAGAATACGCGCATTGCACTTACTGGCACGATCCATCGCTCGAACAAGTGGGTATGTTGATGTACAGTATGGAAACGACGATGTGGCAGCTCGGGCAAGTGATGAGTTCGACGCTGCACCGCTGCGGGATCCTCGGTTGATTCGGGTCGCGGTCACCACTGCTCGAGTTGGCACCGGCGCCATCCGTTGTAACGTTAATGGCGTTGATGCTGCCTGTCTCACCCAAAGCGACGTAGTACTTGCGCCCGTTCATCCACCTGCATAGATCTGCGAACAAGGAAACGGTCAGCGCCTTGCAGACAAGCGCACACCAACAGTAATTTCAAGGTAAGTTCCTCGAAAGACGTATATTTTGTGGACACACCCTGGCATCAAACAGTTTTTGCTGCCCATAACACCCAACCTTTAGGTAAAGACACAAATCTTGAGAATGAATCGAGCCCCTGGTAATATATGGACCTCATGTGGGGTTTGTTTAGCGAGGACCTGCACTATAGTACAGGTACTTGCCAATTTTCACTAATAGGTAAATATTGATGGGCATTTTATGCAAGTGGGCAAAATACGTTCGCAATATTTGATACAATGTGTACTGCTAAAAACTTGTAATTCTACGCACTGCATGTTTTTATGAAGTGTGATTAATTACTACGGATTCCAATGAGCGAACGGTAGCATGCTGCTTATCCAATAAACAGCTATTATAACTTGACGTAAAAGCTTGAATAACAACACTAGACAATATAAATGCCTGAATGAATTGATTTAAGCGTTAATTGAGATGGCAATTTACTTTGTTTCATCTGCGGGCTGAAAAAACAAACAAAAATCAGTTCTAGTTTCGATTTCTTTAATGAGGTGAAGCGTTCCACAAGACGGTGGCGCGGATGTGCACAGGACATTGCGTAGCTTATAATGGCAGGGATTACTTAAATATCAGGCGGCGTGCAGTATAGCGCGTAATGTGTGACCCAGAAGAGCCGTTGGTGGCTAATACACTGTATACGCAGCGTATACAGTCTTCATAGAACAGTGAAATTTTCGTATGAGCACTGTGAGTGAAACAACTGGCATTTCTTTATTTACCACTCTCGATCAATGTCCATTTGTTTCACGCACCACTCACGTACCACTCACGTACCACTCACGTACCACTCACGTACCACTCACGTACCACTCACGTACGCATATTCAGGCAGATGTAATATACATGCACGAGTTAGTTTTGTTTACTGTACAAGATACTGCTGCAGCATTTTGCTGCACGCTCTACTCTAAAATACTGCCTTATTAACTATAGCCCAACTTTCAATACTTCTGCTGCAGACTACCATGCAATTCAGAGCATGGCCACGGCTGCTCGATGAAAACACAAGTCGTGTGTTTTCTTCGAGCGGCCGTGGTAAATAAGACGGTTTCTGAGTGCATATGTCGTAAGGTTTCGGTCGTTTATCATATCTATACTGCACGATTATCTTTATTTGTATGACTTGTTACACAGTATACCCAACACCGACGAAATTTCAAGGCCGAAGGGCTGCCGCAGTGACGTCAGAGGGTGGGGGCCTAGTTACGCCGCGCATTGAGGCGAAAAGCCGGTGTTTCGTTCACCTTTTAGGAGGTTCACGTTTTTTTTTTCCCCACATCTTTTATTCACCCAATCTAGTCGCAGCAGCCGCGACAGCGGGAGCGTTGGCTCTCCTGAAACGTGAACGAAACACTGGCTTTCCGCCGCATTCACGGCGTAACTGGGCCCCCACCCTCTGACGTCACTGCGGCAGCCCTTCGGCCTTGAAATTTAGTCGGTGTTGGTATACCACAGTCGTTCACTCTTTCATGCATCTACGACATTGCGAGCTGTAGCAGCATGCGCCTTCTGTTATCTGCTCTTCGCGCGCTATACTACTGTCTGATTATGAAACACGCGGGTGTGCACTGTGTAATAGCCGCCTGGGGAGCATTAATGTGCGCCCTATAAGCACGGAAACGAATGTTTTTACAGTGTGGCCCCGTCATCGGAATGCAGCCGTCGCGCCTTGGATCAAACACGCGACATCATGCTCATAAGCACAACGCTATATGTATGTCCTTGCAGTTCCGATGGCTTTGCACTCGCCGGTCGTTTTTGCGTATTTTCTTGCTTTCTGAGCCTCCTGTATATAAATGTGATACGTGCGGAGGAAGGATCATGCCATTACTCAGCTATAGCTTTGGATATATATATATATATATATATATATATATATATATATATATATATATACAATGTTGCCAAGGAAGGTATAGGGGAAGTTAATAAGCCAATTGTAATGTACATGAGAAGAAAGAAAAGTGGGTGAAAAGACAACTTGCCGTGGGCAGGATCCGAACCCGCGACCTTCGAATAACGCGTTCGATGCTCTACCACTTGAGCTACCATGACAGCTATCCCCCCAGCCACTTTATTGGGTGTCTATGTCAATTTTAATTGTGGGAGTGTCATTCAGCGCCACTAGTAGCCATGGCGGCGAGTGTGGCACACTCTTTATGAGCCTGTTTGGCGTCACGTAGCACGTGAACTTATTACTAACTGGCAGCTGACCAATAGTCCCTCGTATACAACCTAAAGGCACCAAGTCTGCCAGTACGAGACCCTAGTTAATGAATAAGGGAAACAAGTGTAGGCTTAAGGGCTCGTTTTTCGTGTTTTACACAATAATAATGAGATATAACAGACAATAATGCCAAGGAATGTACAGGGGAAGTTATTAAGCCAATTGTAATGTAAATGAGAAGAAAAAAAAGTGGGTGAAAAGACAACTTGCCGTAGGCAGGATCCGATATATATATATATATATATATATATATATATATATATATATATATATATATATATATATATATATATATATATACCGCTGACGCTGTCTCCGTATTTTTTTCCCCCATCTGAACCCACCTTACATGCACGTAAACTCTTGAGAAGCAGACCTTAGTCGCCATACCTTTCAAGACACTGTTTGGATCCTGGCGGCTTTTAATGATGCCCTCGTCACGATTGGTCCTTGCGACCCGCTCGCCTCCGTGTGCGTGTCGGATAAAAAATTACCGCTGCACATCTATATGAGCCTTTATTGCGTACATTTTATCGTATGAGATTGCCACGCGAGTCTCTAAGCGTGCTAAAAGGCCTGGGTCCGTACATGCTTAAGATGGCGGTATAACAAGCCGCCTTCAGAAGTATAGAGGGAGTCTGACACATACAGACTGACACAAACCTTTAACCTCCAGCCTCTCTAAAGTTTACTTACTTGAATTACTGCATACATTTATGAGCCCCTGATTCGTCTCTTAGAACACTCTATGTGATTACGCATGCAAATTAGCTAGTCATATTTTCTTTTGTTGAAATCGAGTTACTGGAGGCGTATACAGCTGCGACCTCTTCAGACATGATCCCATTTAGCCCAGCGTATTTTTACAAGTGCCATGGAAGAAACCTAAAAAAATACTAAAAATTAGCACTGGTGTACCGAGTCACGCAAGGCTGGCTGACAGCAAAGCTGTATGGGCACGTTTCACGAGGGATACGTTTGAGTTTTTATCTGTTAGCCAACTGTAGAGAATGCTTGGGTGGTCATTTGGCTCGTACCTGTTGGCGATTGTGATACATTTTTATCTACGACACATGACAAACATCGATCGCAGCAGCTCGGCAACATCTTGTCGACAACCGCGGCATTGTGAGAAAAGGTGTAGTTTGTATGCGCGTATTCATACATGCAGGGCCCGCGTTCACTCGCAAGGACAGCGCCATATTCTTTGTACAAGAGGACGTTTGAGGCACGCCCCGATTATCGAGCCCTCTTCGGCGAAGTGTATGACTTACACAAGTATACATGGGAATCTTCCTTGAAGTCCGTGCGAGCCGTACCCAAGTCCAAGAGTAACGAACGAGCGATAAATGGATACACGAGCAAGGTCGGCCCATTTCCTATTCTAATTCTGTGCGAACTAAAACAGCGGCTTCTGCCATCGCTGCCGCTCCCCCTTTGCTCTCTTACGCAGCTAAATCCTCTTAGAAAAAAGCGGAAGCGTGTGTACGAGCGGCCGCCGCTCTGAAACCTATAATCGCATCCTGAGGGAGGAAGTGCCGGCTGCGCCCGCGAAATCCCTAGTTTCCAGACAGTGAGCTGGTATTCTTGATGAATTCGATACGAGATCCGTGAAATAATGCAACGGCGCGTAATGGCAGTGTACTGAAAGACGATTTGAAACGCCGACACGTTACTCTGCGCGTTTCCTGTTCGGAAACATCGACCGACGACCTTATTAGATCAAGTATAGGGCAAAGTTTTGACGGTTCAGTGTGCAGGGGTGCATATATATATATAGCGTTCGGTGAACGGGGACGTCGTTTGTGATGCTTCAGCCGTCCGCTTATGCATCGATGAGCGCGTTAAGCTCGTTCCTTGTAAGACACGACGCGTTCGCAATCCCTGCGCTAAGATGCCGCTTCAGTGGCAGATAAAAGAAGATATGAAGAAGATGCTGTAGTTTAGATGATAACGCGTATAGGCTACTACTCAAAGACGAATTATAGGCGGATGAGAGACAATTGTGCAGGACAATATGTCTGCGCATGCGTGTGTGCAGAGGATGAGGACCAGTGCGACGTGAGGGATTGAGCCTCGCTCGATTTGCAAACGAACATCGTCAGGCTATATTGTGTCCACTCTGTAACGACGAAATTCTCACGTGCAACGTGAAAATTTGGGACGTGTTTTGTGTCAAGCGACTTTATTTCACATAAGCGCACAAATTTTCTATTACCATCACGTTGCCTATATATGCTTACTTTTCGATAGATCAACTAACACTAATATTAGTTAGTAATTAAAGACAGAGAGATACAAATGTGATGGCGACATGCAAAGAGGTTAACCGGAAAACAAATGTCTGGTCAGCTGGGGTAAAGAGAGAGAGAAAAATAGGGAAGAGAGGAATGAGAGAAGAAGTGGAGGGTGTCAAAACCATGCTCTGATTACGAAGCACGTCATAGCAGGGTATACTGTGGATAAATTTTGACCATATGTTTCTTTTTTATTCTTTAAACGAGCGTACAGTGTACGCCACGCGATCATTTTTTGCATTTCTATGCCTTCTTAATCTGACCGGCACGGGTAAAAAAAAAGCTATAACCAGCGACCTCGTGTTCAGCAGTGCAGATCCATAGTCACCAAACTTCCTCTGCGAGCACAAATTACTGGTATACCTTATTTACGCAGCAGAATTTGTGCCAAGGGCAGCGGAACGACGGCCAATTAAGAGCGGAGAAACACCGTAGTAACGTACGACTGATAAAGAAATAGGGTTGTGCGAAGGTTCTGTGTTGTTAAAATATTACTACCCAATTTGACAGCCGCCACCGTTAAGGGCTCCTCATATACGTCAGTTTCACCCAAATTAGAAAGTGAGTAAATTCAATTTCAAATTAAAGTAATGGCCGGCATCAACATCGGACAGTGCTTTGCTGCAGATTAGGGGACATGGCTCAGCGCCAGAAACTTTCAATCTTCATTGAAGAAATACCAACAGCACCCAAGTCCCTCCTCCGACTTAAAGTGTTTTTCTTTTCTTGTTTCGAAAATTTCGGTTTTCATCCGTCACGAAAAGTAATGAGAACTAATAATAATAAAGAAAAGACAGTGAACGTCGAGAATGCCGAAGCTAAAGCACAATGCATGGTGTACAGCCTATCAGTGAAGGCATGCTTCATCTCGCTTTATCTCAATATCTATGTAGGGGTGTGCGAATAGGGACATTTTATTTCGAATCGAATTCGAAAGGAATAGTACCGAATTGTGGCCAAAATATCATATAGCGATATTTTGAATGAAAGAACAAATAAAAGAAAGACATCTGCTCGTGTCTTCGAGCAGAAAGCGGTGAGTGAATGCCACCGAAAGACTACGAATTTTCATGCAGAAACACAAGTTGTTTCACATGACCTGGCTTCGGGCTCTCCCACCTTCATATTACGGTGTTTGAAGTTGAAAACAGGCGCTTTCTGAGCACCTCAGTGGCAAAGATAATAAAGTATCGGAAAGCAATTTGACGACATGTAGACAAAGAGCAGCTCCATGTTCTCACCAGTATTTGAAAGGGTCAACCTTTCTTGGTATCAGGGGCCATAACTTGTAGTGAGCAGTTTTTTTTTCACCCACTTTTCTTTCTTTTTATTTACTTTACATTGGTTATAATAACTTCCCCTATACATTACTTGGCATTATTTTCTGTTAGACCTCATTAATATTGTGTCAAAACACGGAAAAACGAGAAACGAGCCCTTAGGTATACACTATTTTTTCTATATATATATATATATATATATATATATATATATATATATATATATATATATATATATACATACATATATTTCTGAATATTCAGCAGTATTCAGTAGTATAAGCGCTCAAATAAAATGGACGGGTGAACAAAATGTGAAGCTTTATTGCCTACGTTGCGGCCGGGGACCGGCCTGGTTCCCGGCCGCAACGTAAACAATAAAACATCGTTTTTAGTTCGATATATATATATATATATATATATATATATATAAGACAGGGAGGGTGTGTGTGTGTGGACTGTATACACCGATCTCCCAGTCGAATGATCGTGTAATACAGTTGTCATATAAATTGAAATGTATCGCTCACCACCGTCAGGCTTTGCTGCGGATGGGCATCCAAAGAAGGCGACGCCCATCAATATGGCCCACCATCCTGTATGGAGAGAAGAAGATTACACATTTCTTCATTGGTTCACTCAGTGCGAAATAAGTACATATTTTCGTAACATAATTTGCGATGTTGTACTTTATTATTTGTGCTTTTCGTATTCACACGCGTTTTGCTAATAAATACTAATTGGACTAATTTAATGTTATATTGTCACTCAACTGTGTTCATGTACTTCCGGTTCTGACTCGAGAAGGGTGAGTCAAGTCGTTCTTTCTTTACAGAAACCAAGTTAGATTGAAGTTATTTAGTCATAAACCTTTAGAATTACGCGTGTGGTGCAGTGCAACTCAGCGCACACAAAACCAAGTCGCTTTGTTCTTTGCTGCTCAAGCACTTTTCGCGACGCTCTAGGTCCCTCAGCACCTTCGTTGCTCTATGACTTAGTTCACATCTGGGGCTTAACCAGGAGCTCTGTGTTTCGCGTGTTCATAGTTTTGTCGAGGCTTGGAGGTGCTCTTTAACTCAACAACAGCAGTGCAAACAGACCAAACGAATGCAAACCCGCGAGCAAAAATACTCGTACCATTGCCGTCCGTATACTTTTGCCGTCGGCGACATGTAGTAGTCAGCTGTGTGCTGTTGGGAGCATTTCTCTGACAAATTCCGTGAGAGCAATGCTCTCGACAGCAGTCGCTTTGCCACTGGACGGCACAGACGGTGATTTCGACATAGACCGATGCCATGTTTGTAAACAGAGGCAGGCGCCGTCGACATACTAAAGTGCTTATAGTGACGTCGCTGTGCACGGGCTCCGCCCATCGCAAAGGTCGCTCCGGCCCTCTATGATCTGGTGACAACCGGCACAGCTGTTGCGAAGCTGCCTCCGAGAGCAGTGCGTCGGGGGGCCTCCCGCGCCGTGACGTCACTACAAGTGCCTCGGTATGCCGACGGCGCTTACCGCTGTTTACAAACATGGAATAGGTATGCGCTGCCACGGTTCGTATACTTCAGCTCGTGGATGTACAGGGGGGGGGGGGGGGTCAGAAGTACCCAGGCCACGCTCCCATAGGAATACATAGGATAGTGGCCCGGGAACTTTTGAGGCCCCCCCCCCCCCCTGTACATACTCCAGCAAAAGTTTGCGGGGCACCAAATTTTCGAGATTGCAGCAATGTTCGCACTTCGTCTGGGATCACAACTTCCAATAAAAGCGTTCTAGCCTGCACTAGTACGCGCTTGATTAGGATCATCGTGCAGTATATACACAGCACAAATTTGTACTGTGGTACCGACGAACGACACGCCGGCTTTTCGCTGAAGGTCACGTTCGCATGAGACATATTGGGAAGGGCACAGGTGGATAGTCAGCTGCAGTTACGTAATCGGTATCGCACCATATACGTGAAGTGCAGGAGACGTGGTTGGGCTCCCTCCTCCGCCAAGCCACATTTTGGTTAGCTTTCATTTCCCGTAGCCTAATTATTTTGGCGCTATTTGTAATTTCGCTTAAATGTAACAATTTCATATGCATTTTCTTGCTCTACTTTAATTGCCCTTTCTGTTTCTTATGAATGACTTCCAAGGGCACTGTTTTTGATGTACTCGTGAAGAGTGCTGAATATTTTGCTTTTGATATTTAGTGTTTTGTTAACGTTATACACAAGGTCTGGAGGGACCGGATATATAACAACGGTCCCAGCACCACCTTTTTTTGGCAAGCAGCAGTGCACGATTAAATACAGTTAACCCCCTCCCCCTCAGTTATAATATATACATGCGTGAGAGCTCCCCCTCATGGCAAAGGGAGAATTTATACACTGGCACGAGCGTTTAGCATTTTCGAACTCCGCAAAGGATTTGTATACATCTCACATGCGGTTTTGTCCTGCTTGGAGGCGGCCTTTTTTGTTTTTGTTGTTAGGAATCAATGTAGCGTATAACGATAGACGCCCTTCTCGACTAACTGTGCACGTATAACTTCAGTTCGCTTCATGACATGGCTCTGTGCTCATCCAGATGAGTGTAATATGCCTAAAGTTCGATGCAGCTCATCTTTGACGGACAACTTTTACCTGATGAGAGCACCATGAGCACAACATTGTTTCAGCACGCCACAGCGCAAGAAGAAAAGAAAGGGAAATAATTGGCCTAGACTTGTGTACACTTCATGCTTTGACAATGCCGTTTATTCATAGCCTTTGTGCTGCAGTTAAGTTCATAAATACGCGAGGGAGACTGGCCATTGTCTCACTGAAGTGCCGAAAGCTTGCAAGAATGTGGGCAGAACCACTTCACGTTATCTCGTTTCCAGTGAAGGATTCGGCTGTGTGCCAGAGACAAAAAGTCGTTACGATGGTCGGGACAATATAACGCGTGCAATTGTCGAAACGAAAAATGTCTGAAGATAACAATTATATATTAATAACTTTATTTTTATTTATTTCAGCCATCAACAGGAAGGGATACAATAGTGTTGGCACGGCTATAACGTTATTTGATGAAAGTCAGAGTGCTTTCCCTAGCTTTATCGGACGAATAAATTTGTTACCTTCGCACAGTTCGGTTTCTTTCGTCTCTAGCTGTCTCTGCTATTTTTATTGTCAATATATTCTCGATATACATATAAAGATACGTGCTGCACTGAAGCCCTAATAAATGTTGAATTGCGGAGGGAGAAAGAAGCTGCGCCAGCCACATTCATCATACGGACGTTAGGTAATCCCGTAATTTTTCTTACTCTTATATGTATTATAACGGAAACTTACACGCACGCACGAAATAAAAAAAAGACTATGAAGGCTTGCAAAAAGAAATCGAATAGAATGACGACGATCTAGACCGAAGCGCTGCGGTGACACAGCACTGGAAACAGAGAGGGCTACGCATCGCTTATACCGACCAGGATGCAATACCCAACGCCGACGGCGTTTGAACGATGAGTCCGCCAGTGCTGCCACGGGAGGCAGTTGCGTGTACAGGTGTGCCCTGGTTGCGTCACCATACTGCGGTGCCCCGGAATTCTTCATACCGAGGCTCCATCAACCCGTACTCGGTGCGCTATTAACATAGTTGCATTCTGGGAAGCGTTGTTATTGCTGACAACGCTTCAATATCCGCCGGCTGCAGAAGGCAAACACGGCTTTGTGCGTAAGCGGCAGCATATGTGCCATCGTTGTTGACTTGACGCGACGCGTGCCTGTTATCCTCTTTGAGGAAAGCGTGTGTCGTTCGATCGCTCCACAGCCGGTTTGTCGTGCGGCACGACGGCCGCCGTGGTTACGCAATGCACGCGAGGTCGTCCACAGTCTCCGGAGCCAGTGTGATGCGGCGCCTTTTCCAAGGCCTGCTCGCCCCGGAGCGAGGTATAAGCGCCTGCGAGAAGAGCTCGTGGCGCTGTCATCGGGCCAGCTTAGCGGCGCGAGGAAACAAAGGGCCGTTATTCAGACTCTTTGGTCTCGGCGCTAGCGGGGTCATGCTGATGGCCAGCACAACGATGGCTGGCCACGATAAGTTCCTACGCGGTGCGACTCGCACCACGTGGCATGCGCACGCTTTGGCTCTTTCATACAAAAAGGCAAACAAAAAGAGATATGGGGACAGATTGGTAAGCTTCTTCCGTAACATGATACTAACGCAGTTCGCCATGACTTTTAAATTGTAGCTTGACCTCGAAAAAAAAAACGACAGCATGACTGTGACGTTTTGTTGAGTGAGATTTAAGAAAGCGATCGTCGAAGACTTTCAGTGAGGAATATCTTAAACGTGTCGAAAAGACCGAGTATTTTAAGTGCTGTTATAGCGGTAGACGCCATGTCCCTCTTCACGAACCATTTGAACAAGCCCCGCGAACGCGGGCCCGGGAGAGGGGGCAATAGTGTGTGGGCGAAGCATTCGCTACTGTTTTATCGTTCAGCATATTATACTTCGACTATATAATGTGCAGCGCGGGCATCGAATTGCTTGAACGTATTATCAGCAGCCGAGATCGGGGACTGAAATTAATTATGAAAGCTCGATTCATTAGCGCCGTGAAAATTAGTCCTTATCCAGAAGATGATCAAACTAGAAAAAAACTTGAACGCTAAACAAATGGCAAGCGCGATTAAATTTGCCTTTTTTTTTAACACTAGCTAGATGCTTGACACGGTAGCCAACGTAAAGCCGGCAGACTGTGAAGCCAAGGAGAGCACAGAAATTATAATTGCTTTTTGTTTCTACTTCACTGTGGACTTATTTACAAAAGATCTGCAATAAGCTTCAATTTCTCGATAATTAACGGAACGGCAAATGAAAGCAGACACACCTGAGCAATTCCTGCCCCCGAAGTGTGGCGGGGCGGGGATGTGGAGCGGTTGGAAGGTGAGAATTGCGACGGCGAGAAACCATGGCGCATGATATCGGCACGAAACGTGCATTGACCCGTATACAGCCACATGGCGTCAGCTGGGCGCCGCTTTCGTATACACTTTCTTACATATTTATGTATACAGTAGACTCCGCTTGAGTAGAACTCGAATGGACTGAAAAATGAGTTCAGTTTATCCGAAGTTTCGTTTATCGGCAGTCTTTTTTTTTCTCCTTATTTTTTTCTCTTTATGCGCGTGTGTTTATAACCGGCAGCCTTTGGAGCTCGTGTTATCCAGCATCACTCGCGGCGGTGACTGGTGGATGCGAAAGACGTGCCATATTTTTTAAATTTTTTCTTTCTTTATCGCTATTTTAACCCTTATCTACGACAAGTTTCACAGCTTGATAAAAACAGAAAAAAAACAACTCGAATAAATAATATCTTGAAGCACTTTACATTGGTTTCGTATGTGTGTCATGTTGTAAACGCGGGTGTGACATTGCGTACGTCGCGCGGGTCCGTTAAAGAAATCGGCGCAGTAACTAAAAACACGTGTCACACGAAGTGACAGACAAGCCGCGGCACGAGTGCAAACTGTCAATATATACTCTCGTGGCGACCTTGCCTCGTTTTGTTATTGGGTAGTTTTTTTTTTTTAGTTGGACGTTCTCCTCCATGAACGCAGTTTTTCGTTCGAAATGTCGGGCAGCCTGTGCGCCGGGCTGTTGGGACTGTGGACCCCCCAACTGTGGCTGTTGTGGACACCTAACTAAATCTGTACGCTGGTTGATTGCGCGGTTGATTTTATTGACCGGGATGCAAGAACTAGGCCAACTGGATGCCCTATATAGCGAAGAAAACTATGCGGCAGGGGCGTCGTAAACTGAAGAAGAGGATGCTCTACTTACTCGTTTACTGTCTGCCTTATTTAGGAGCGCGCTGTCGGTAATAATCAGGTTATAAGTATTACGTTGCGATTCTAAAGGAAGATGACCGTTAATCGGAAGCTTAATTCACCTGGAGCCGTTCCGCTTTACGAGTGCCCAGGATTTTAAATGTTACTGCGCAAATAAAAACACGTTTTTTTTTGCAATCTGATATTGATGTTGTGGCTTCTTGCGAAGATATCGTGCTCGTGCCCCTAATTCTTGATAATGCTGCACAGCAATCGCGTTTCAAATAGCGCGGCAGTTTCCCGCTGGATCGTTTGCATGCAGTCTCCTCGGGGCGAATAACAAGTGTATCGGCTGTTGTCGCTTATCCATGCTGGTGTGGACAATAACGGAAAACTGACTTAGTCGAGAGTTCGACGGAATGCCGTCTGGTCAGGTAAAGGCATTGTTGAAAAAACAGGTCACTGACCAATGTCAAATAAAACAATGACGTTTCGGGACCCGTACGGATCCCTTGTTCACAAATCGGAAAACTGACTCCAACAAATCGTTGACGCTGGAATGTTCCCTCCTAACTTTTGGATTACCAGTTTTCCGGCGAAGTTCTGACTGAAACATCACTGTTACTTCTATTTCTAGTTTCTTGTTAACACCTTACAATAGCGCAATTAATTGGATTTTCAGCGCATCGTTGCTCGACCCGCGTGTAGGACTTTGTTCCATAAACTGACAGAGGTCGATGGCAATCTCTGTTATGGTTGAGTTAAACCGAGTTAATTTACAAGATAGAACTGTTCCTCAACTTTGTGAACATTGTGCTTATGGCTGCCAAATAGCAAAGCTGTCATGGTTACTCCGTTTATCCGGCACTTATGTTCAAGCGCGTTTCACTTACACTTAGCCTATCTACTCTATTTGCAGTCCCAGTTCTGCTATAGGCACACTGTAACACAGCGGCTTCTTCTAAAAACGATTGATAGCTTTACGGGCCATCGATCAGCCAGCCACGCGCGTGTGTTTGTCAGGAGAGACCCGTGCCGTATTTTTATTTCTTACCTTTTCTTTTTTTTTCTCTCATGCGGCATCGTCATACGTGTCATCACGGAGCTTCCTTGGTTTTTGCGTACAAAACCACACGATGTTACCCCCTCTCTTTTTATTTTATTTTGTTGGATGGAGATGGGGTTGGAAGTCATGGAGCAGACCACTTAAAGTTTCATGAAAAGTCGCTATGTGCGATGGCTCACCCGAAATCACATCTTTATCTCTATTTGCTTCTCTTAACAATATTGATGGTTCCTGATCCGCTCCAAATCGACGTTGGGATTTGAAAAGCCATGCAGACTAAACCTCCTATTTCCTGGAACCGTCAGATTCAAGTCTACAGAAAAGCAAGTTGGTTCGGTAATAAGCTCTCCGACATACGCGTGCATATCAATTGCGATACGTTGATCCGTATATTCCTCGTGGGAATAAGTTGAAGTAAATCATTTCGCTTAGGCAAATCGTTTTTCAAGAATTTCACCGGGATAATTTACTGGATATTTCTGTTGCATTTCTGTTGTTAATGGAAGTGCCTTAGTGAACGATAAAGAATGAAAGGATATTAGAAACTGCCAACATTTAAATGTGCGCCTTCACGCAATGCCATATATATATATATATATATATATATATATATAGTTGCGAATCTCCTCATTTGGTTACCTCTGCATGATGTTGGCTTCTTCCGTTATACGAACCGACATGCTGCATGCATAAATGATGTCCATAAAACTAAAAAAAAAAACGCCTCGGCTTTACAAACGCAATGCTGTCCTTACAAGCATTTGAATCGAATAGATAATCAAGCCAGAGAATCATATATAAGAGACAGTGCGTCACTGTTCTTTCAGGTATCATTTGTCGCATTGCTTCATATTATTGTAGATAACAGTAAAAAGAAAAAAACAACTGCCCATTTTTTTAGTTACCCTCGTTTCCTTCTCAGCGTTGCTGCTAACAGGAATAAATATGCGATAGAAGTAACCACCTTCCCATTAAGTCATCGCTGGCGTGAAGATAAGAAATTTCGGGGAGTTAATGCCAAAGCTGGTGGCTTCCCTGCCCTTTATGAAAGAACTTTTCTTTTTCCTTCGGACTTTCAGAGCCATGGGAATACAGAGGCCACGGCTCGGCGAAAGCCGGCTGCTGTAATGAGTAAAATCGCCGTTGTCGTGACAGATGGCCAGGCTATATAGAGAGGCGCGCCATGCTTTCGAAGGCCCACGAGCACAGATATTCTGTCTGCGTGTCACTTGGCGTGCCTTCTCTTGTGCTTTAAACAACATAAGGAAACCCGTTTACCTCTCGTGCTTCGCGTCAACTGCATTCTGAGCAGCCTGTCGCTCCCGTTAAGTGGACCATATGGATCGGCCTTTGCATTCGATCGTCACGGCCCACTGAATCGATGTCAATTGTCGGGGCGTCAGACGAGACTGGGGAACGCCGCCTCTGGAAGGCTATGTATACACGTGTGCGATAGGCACTAATGGCGAGTGCAGTTCGCTTGGCGATTCACTTCTAAACCATACTCGTATGTATAGTTATTTGTGTCGTCGTCTCCCCCCCAATACACTTTTTTTCTTAACAGCGAATAAGGAAAAAAAGGTATCATCATCATGAACAGGTATGTGCCACAGAAATTTGAAAAATCCCTCCACTCACCGCTGGTCCATTAAAAATAATGAAGCTGGCAGACGTGATCATTGCCGTAAATTTAGGAGGGTTAAGGGGGGGGGGGGTCTGGACTTTCCTTGTTTTCATGCTGGGGGGACACCCCTCGCCAGTGTACCCCCTTGAGATGTGCTTTTAGAACATCATATATTTGAATTACTTGATAGTTATAGGTATAGCGCATTTAACTTATTCCCTCTAAATATCATGTTCTCTCTATAGCGCATAAACTTGTTCTCTCTCTCTCTTTCATTTCAAAGAATGATTTATTTCGCATGTGAATTAATATACAAACCATGTTGAAAAACACCAGGCCTGCGCGGAAGCGCAGCACAGTCGCAGTGAAAGCTATAGAAGAACGGCCTTTCAGAGCGTATTCTAAACACTCATTGGTAACTGCTGCAAGTTCACTTACACACTACGGCACTAATAATAAACATTTTTCGGTAGTAGGCTGGCATTCGCTGTGCTATTTTTCGCCATTCTTCTGAGAAGCGTGATATAAGCTAAATACTTGCAAGGGATATTGTGCCGATTGTTCATGCAGTAGCTGACGACGAGGAATTATGCCTGAAGTGGGTATGCGCCACAGGTAATAAGGTGAACAAGGACAAGCTTTTGTGATGGGTTGGAGCATTGGACGACCCACTCGTTACGCTATTCACATTGTGCGACGACTAGCTGTTCTTTCGCTGTTTTAAAAACGCTTTAAAAGTCGTATTAACGCGATTGCTTTCTCAACATCAAGCCTGCCTAAGGCAAGTTTGTCAACAAGTCCGAAGCACCGGCGTGACTCAGTGGTAGAAAACTGGGCTGGCGCGCAGCGGACTCGGGTTAGAGCCCCACTGTGTCATCAGTACAAGGTTGTTGTTTTTTTCAATTTCGTGCGATGTGGTTACGGACACTGGTAGCGGCAGCTGACAACTACGGCACCGCGCGTGACCCGAGTTTTGATCTCATAACAGCTTTCGCTGTAAAAACAAAATGGCCGCGATGGTCTGCTTTGTGTTCGTCCCGCTTGTGACTGGACCGGAGGCAAACACCTGTTACAGACGAATAAAGGGAAGAAAGGTGAATAAAGGAAAGCAGGGCAAAGAAAAAGACATACAGAGAACCAAAGAAGAACAGAAACATATATAGCATAAGAAGACACAGAAATAGATAAATCGACAAAAAGAAAATCAAAGAGAGAGAACAAGAACTGAAGAGAGAGAGTTAGAGAAAAAAGAAGATAGATGGAAAGTGAGTGGCATTAACCAGATGACTTGAGGAATGACCTGCTTAGCTGGGTCAAGCTTTGCGCGACTGAGGTTCCCGAATTTCTTTTTTTTTCTTTTCTTGCCCGCCTTCATAACAAAAAAACAATTCATTTAACGCGTAGGTCTCTCTGTCCATTCGTTCTTGCGTCCGCCTATCTGTGTGATCCGTGGTGCATCCGTCCGTTTGTTCATTCGTCTATCTCTCCGTCCATCTCTTTTTGCGGCCATCCCTATGTCTGTCTATCCGTCCGTGCGCCCCTCTGTCTGTCCGTCCGTGCGTGTGTCAGTCCGTTCATCTGTCCATATGTCTAGAGAAAACTCCAAGCACAGCCATCTCACATCTTTTCAGCGTGTATTCATCATATACAAGTGCCCCCATCCAGCAGACATTGTAAGGACCGCTATTTCGGGTACGTGCCACTGGGGGTTACGTACTACGAGGGACGCACAAACCACGCCATAAGGAGCTTCGCCCCTAAAATCTGTTTGTCTGTAGTTGCGATTAGCGCTTTTCGTGTGCATTCAGGAGCAAAATGGACCGGGAGGTAGCTGGTTTCAGTTCGGATATTCTTCCGCACCGATTAATTGTTTTAACTGTGTGCAAACATGTTAACTGAATTAGCAACATATTCTGCCGCACATTTGCGAGTAATTAATGCTCGGTAGCGATCGGCCATATGAGCTACTATACATTCACTTAATTCTCACTATTCTCGGTCATTATTCTCATTTTGTTGCATTTATTTATGGTATGTACACACAGAAATCTACAGGGGATCAACTGCTACCATAGTGCTTCATAAAGAAAGCAACAGAATACCAATCAAGAAGGGTGTAAGGCAGGGGGACACAATCTCCCCAATGCTATTTACAGCGTGCATACAGGAGGTCTTCAGAAGCCTAGAATGGGAACAGTTAGGGATAAGAGTTAATGGAGAGTACCTTAGTAACCTGCGCTTCGCCGATGACATTGCATTGCTGAGTAACTCAGGGGACGAAAGTTGCAACACATGATTACGGAGGTATACAAGGGGAGCAGAAAGGTGGGTCTTACAATGAATCTGCAGAAAACGAAAGTAATGTACAACAACCCCGGAAAAGAGCAGCGCTTCGAGATGGGTAATAGTACACTTCAAGTTGTAAAAGACTGTCTACTTAGGGCAGGTAATAACCGCGGAGCCGAACCACGAGATTGAAGGAACTAGAAGAATAAGAATGGGGTGGAGCACATTTGGCAAGCACTTTCAAATTATGACAGGTAGATTGCCACTATCCCTCAAGAGGAAGGTATATAACAGCTGTATCTTGCCGGTACTTAGCTACGGAGCAGAAACCTGGAGACATACAAAGAGGGTTCAGCTTAAATTGAGGACGACGTAGCGAGCAACGGAAAGAAAAATGGTAGGTGTAACCTTAAGAGACAATAATAGAGCAGAGTAGATTAGGGAACAAATGGGGGTTAAGGATATCATAGCTGAAATCAAGAAGGGGAAATGGACATGGGCCGGGCATGTAGCGCGTAGACAGGATAACCGCTGGTCGTTAAGGGTAACTAACTGGATTCCCAGAGAAGGCAAGCGGGTTAGGGGGAGACAGAAGGTTAGGTGGGCAGATGAGATTAAGAAGTCTGCGTGTATAAATTGGCAGCAGCAAGCACAGGACCGGGTTAACTGGCGGGACATGGGAGGGGCCTTTGTCCTGCAGTTGACGTAGTCAGGCTGATGATGATGATGATGTACACACGCGTGCAAGTGAGATTCGGGATTGATCGATTGATTGACATGTGGGGTTTAGCGTCCCGAAACCACCAAATGATTATGAGAGACCACCTGGGGTTCCTTAACGTGCACCCAAATCTGAGCACACGGGCCTATACAGCATTTTCGCCTCCATCGAAAATGCAGCCGCCGCAGCCTGGATTTGATCCCGCGACCTGCGGGTCAGCAGCCGAGTACCTTTGCCACTTGACCATCACTGCGATGGGGCAAGATTAACGTATGTGGTCGAAATACTTTCTTGACCGATAACTAACCTTGCGACGGAAATGCAGTCACGTACGTTATTCTGCACAAAGGCAGATCGCTCACAAGCCCTCCGGATATTGGGGCTGCGTAAGGAGAGACGCTCGCAGTCTGATAAGCGAGAAAAATGGGATGAACTGAGGGGCTGGACTTTTAATATTATTCAGCAAGAAGCGAAAAAAAAAACAGAACAAATCCACGCGACAGAAAACGTTTTCAAAACTTCGAGTGAACACGAAGTTGCGCACTACACTAAGGAGAAGTCCTTTCTAAAACTATATGAGTGACATAATCTTAGCCAACAAGTAAACAAAAAAAGAAATATAGAAAGAGAAAAATAAACTATTATTTTAGAACGAGCCGTGACATATGTGACGAGTTCGTTATTTTTTTTTTCGTGAGTTTTATCGCCTGTGCTTTTGTTAAGGCGCACGTGGCAGGATCACGCCATTGATCGAGTGTACAACATTATTTTTCATTTTTTTAATAGTTAGTCGACTGAGAGATAAAAGAGCGACAAAATTAATCAATCACTTGGAAGCGCCGAAGTACGTAGTCATTAACTCCAGAAAGTCATTTTCTCCTAAAAGTTCTTTCTTCGTTGACGCGTACAACCAAGTTTCACAAAATTAAAATGACGACAAACGGGAGAGGGAGAGAAGACACACACAAAAAAAAACCTCTGCCAAAGTCGGCTAAATTGCGAGGGCGGGTCGAAGCGACGAGGTTTCGCACCAATTATGCGCCCGGACCGCCTACACGAGGTGGATGAATATGACGGCTGGATGAGCAATGATGTAAAAAAAAAGACAAATACCGGTGCTTCGCACGGCCGTCGTGGTTATAAATAATGCGGTGAAATATGCAAAGCCGGAGCTCGCGGTGCAGCCGCTGATAAGACGCTGAGTGCACGCTGCAGCGCTCGCCATCAGTGTGAAGGCTCGTTTTCACAGAATCATAGCGACCATTGCCGATACGCGACACTCAAACCCGCACGTTAATTCGAAGTTTCTGAATTGCAGCTGGCGTAGGCACGGGCGCGGTGTTGCGCCCTATACACTAAAAAAAACCATTTTTAATTACGCTAAGCTTTGAATTGAAGCGTGATGCGCATGTAAATGAGTAGTGGATGACTTTTTAAGCTACACGTGACCAAATGTAAGCACGCAGGTTTTTCAGGTCAGCGTGAGGGCAAGTCTTCGTGCCGTGGTTGTCTTGTGCAAGAGTGAGCGAGTCATGTTTGCGTGTGCAGCGGATATGCCATCACGCATATACAAATTCTAATAGGGGAGCCGCGATACGTGGCGCCGTCTGCCCGAAGGCGAGAATGGGCACTCGCCACCACGAAATCACGTGACGAGGTGCGTATGCGTACGCCACCTCACCGCGCCCCACGAGAAGAATACGAAACTTGTTCCCGGAAGGCTGTCGAGGATCGTGCGTTCATGTCCGCATATGTTTGGCTGATCCTCGAACATGTCGAGGATCACCAATATCTCTGGCAGGTTCAACAGAGGGCTTTGGCGATGTCTGATCACTGCAGCGAGAATATTTTTGCCGTGTTCACTTCTACAGAAATTCTTGGTGTTCAATGCGAGTGGTACAAGCACACCGATTGTGACTTTGTCGTGTTATGTGAGAAAATCGACCGCGCTTTGACAACTTGGGAGAAGTATTTCTACATGGATGTCTCATATATTGAGACAACTGAACTGCCATTCATAAATAAGTGAAATACAGGTAAGAACGTTTGTCATGTGTCGCTCGTACTCTATGGCAGCAGACAATAATCATTTGCGACAGTTTCTTGATTGTTTGTTACACGCGGGGTGCGAAAGGTGTCTTAACGAGGCATTTTGTTTAGCGGAGGGTGATAACCTGCCATCAAAGGAATAACGCATGCGCACACACGCACACATACACACTCTCTCTCTCTCTGTCTAGCCCCGCCGCGGTGGTCTAGTGGCTGAGGCACTCGGCCGCTGACCCGTAGGTGGCGGGATCGAATCCCGGTCGCGGCGGCTGAATTTTCGATGGAGGCGGAAATGCTGTAGGCCCGTGTACTCAGATTCGGCTGCACGTTAGAGATCCCCAGGTGGTCGAAATTTTCGGAACCCTCCACTACGGCGCGTCTTTCATAATCAAATGGTGGCTTTGGGACGCTAAACCTCCACTTGCTTTAAACGTAGACCATCCGGCCATTCAAAACCAGGCCGGAGCTGTAGCTATACATTACCGATTGTGGCAGAGCTCCTGTTTTTGGTTTTTGTTGTGCCCGTTGGTCTTCATGTGCGCGCTTCAGCGTGTCGTTTACGTAGCGTAACGTCGTATATTCTGCAAGAACACCTTTTCATACCGTCACGGTTGATTTCATTTTTGTCCACTCCCGGCCATTTAGAGTTTCCTGTAAGTGCGCTGTAACTCTGGCGCTCATGTCTATGACAGATGCACTTCAGCCAGCATGGAAATAATGTATACACGGATGAGCCTAAAATCCCATCTTTCGGCTCTGTTTGGCTCCGAGTGATCTGCATCCGCGCTTTCTCGCAAGACGAAGTTGAGCAAACATTCAGCAGTTCCAGTTCACCACCTTGGGCTTTTTAGACTCGCCAATTCAAATCGGCTCTCGAAGTTCACAACGGTCTCTTCTTCGAAACAAAAACAAAACACAACAACAAATAGAGCCAAAAGTGCGTTCGAAGCCCTCAAGCACGAAGAGCAGGACGCGCGATTTGGAGGCCTGGCTTCAGATGTCGCCTGCGGCAAGTTATTTCGTCTACGTCTACTTTCATTGCTTTTGCTGTTAATATGTATTATCAGCGTCAAGCGAAACCCGAACAACGGGAAACTTTCACGCTGGTGTAGTGCGTGCCGTCCAGCTATGCGCAGAGCTGCCGAACAGGATGCGCGCGCCCGTCGATGGTGATAACTGGACGGCGCCCACTGCACTATCGCGAAGGCTTGCTGTTACTCGGGTTTCAATTGGTGCTGATAATATGTTTCATTTGAATAAAAAACGAGTAATCTACCTCTTGCTTCTGTCTGCCTTGCCCTTTTTCTACTACTATAAATTGACAGTCGAGGGCATATATATATAATGCCAAGGAATTGATTGATTTGTAGGGTTTAACGTCCCAAACCCACGATATGATTATGAGAAACGCCGTAGTGGAGGGATCCGGACATTTTCGACCACCTGGGGTTCTTTAACGTGCACCCAAATCTGAGCACACGGGCCTACAACATTTCCGCCTCCATCGGAAATGCAGCCGCCGCCGCCGGGATTCGATCCCGCGACCTGCGGGTCAGCAGCCGAGTACCTTAGCCACTAGACCACCGCGGCGGTGCATATAACAAGGCCAAGGAAAGTATAGGGAAAATTATTAGACCGACTCGTAATGTAAATGTGAAGAGAGAAAAGTGGGCGAAAAGGTAACTTGCCATGGGCAGGAACCGAACCTGCCACCTTCGAATAACACGTTCGATGCTCTACCACTGAGCTACCACGGCGGCTATCCTCCCAGCTACTTTATTGGGTATATATGTGAATTTAAATGTGGGAGTGTCTGTCAGCGCCACTAGTAGCCATGGCGGCGAGTGTGGCACACTCTTTATGATCCTGTGTGGCGTCACGTAGCACGTCAACTTATTACAAGCTGGCAGCTGACCAATAGTCCCTCGTTAATGAGTAAGGGTAGGGAAAGAATTGTATGATATATATATATATATATATATATATATATATATATATATATATATATATATATATATATATATATATATATATATATATATATTGTTCACGACGCGAAGACTGGTCCCCGGACCAATGGTCTAGGAAAATGTTTGTTTGTTTGTTTTTGTACATCCGCGTGCTCTTCGTTATACTTGGCGCATGATAGTCTAAAACCCTAAATTGCTAATCCACTACAAAAAACAACTAAATAGATACCTGTTCATCAGGACACCGATTATTTTTCGGGCAGCCAAAGTGGTCCCAACAAAGTCAATTGGTCTTACGCGGAAACCTGATATTAGACTATAGTGTTGTTTGTCAAATGATGCATAGCGAAATATAACGCGAAATGGCAATAATAGAGAGATATGTGGCATTTAACGTCCCAAAACCACTATATGATTATGAAAGACGCCGTAGTAGAGGGCTCCGTAAATTTAGACCACCTAAGGTTCTTTAATGTGCACCCGAATGTGACCACACGGGCCTGCAGCATTTTCACCTCCATCGAAAATCGAGCACGCTAGCCAAGTCGAACACGCTAGCCACTATCCACCGAGGCGGACAACACCGAATAGTAGACTCTCCCGAGCATCAAACACAAAACGAAATCAAAGGATTGGTTAAACTGGCCCCACACTAGCAGCAGAACGCATTGCCGGCAGGTTATGTTGTTTGTTCCATATTTCGGAATGGATGTCACACCAGTACGATACCTCAGCGCACAATATCTGTCATTATCTTATCGCGTGCTCTGCTTCAACAAGAGGTTGCGCAGAAGCAGGTTTTAGTTATTGCTGTGAAACTCGACGTCCAAGCGGGGGGGATACGTGGTCATATATGAGGCGGCAAGCGTCAGATATGCAATCGATCAGGAATTCACTGCATTCACACAACTTAAACATCGCGAAACATACGCGCACAGAGAAGCAAAATGCAGTGCTGCCCTTTGTAAAAATTTCCTGGCTGTGCTTGCATTTTTTTCTTCTCTGGTATACTCTTCTCTCATATGGGCAGCGTACCTGCAAGTTTTTGTCAAGAGCAGCGGAAGGCGCGCTCCATGTAAGGGTCCGTAACCTTTCGCACCCGTTAGATGCCGAATGCGTTAATATCACGTACCTTTCCGAGCTAACAGCCGCCGGGCACCCGGAACCCCGCAGGAAGGTCCGCTGGGCCATCCTGGCCACCGCCAGCGTTGGTTTTGCTGCCGCATGGCGCGACGACCGCCGGGCTCAGGGAGCCGGGCAGGGCCTCGACGCCTCCAGGCCGCAGCCTCCTGGCGTGCCGCAACTCTCGGCACGCCCAAAGGGCGCCATCACTTTCGATCCTGCATCGGAGGAAAATTGGATCGTACGTTAGCCACAATCCCATGTGATACATAAGAGGCGTAAGTAAATTTAAGAGTGAGGTTGAAGAGATCCTTGCAATTCGAGCAAACGGCTTAATTATGATCTGTTCCAGTTGCATTAAAGGACAGATAGTATTAAAGGAAGGATTGTATTAAAGGAAGATTGGTTTTTCGAAAACGAAGTTCCCACATTTGAAAATTAATGGAAGTGCGTTTTTATTTCATTTTTAAGTGGACGAGGCAAGCACGTAAGTTCCAAAGTGTACGAATTGATGGCTTACACGGTGAGATTATTATGATGAATTCAAGCCCGTTGATGCGGGCTTATTAGGAGAGAATTGTGCCATAAACGACTTAGTCGAGACACTGATAAATCGAGCGTAAATTTGCCATTTGCAGTATAGGTAGCATCCGTTATAGCACACCATATGTAGAAGCGCGTCTGTATACTGTCTGACTGAATATGATTATCATAAACGAAATAGATATACAGACGTATTTGCCGTTTCCAACAGACTTTCAGTGGGCGTTACCGCAAGATTGATGAAGTTTCCGCGTGTAAACAGCCCGGTGCTTTCAGTGTGACAATGGGCGCTGGCAGAAATTCGGCGAAACTGAGAGAACGCGCGCGAAAGTCCCCCGCAGCGGTCTCATCTTCGCTTTTGATTCATCGCGAAGGATCGGACGGCTTCTGCAGTTCCGTTTTTCAAGGTCCGTGCAATAACTGTCGAAAAGCGACGCGCACAAAAACGCGCTGTATACCGTTGTTTCTTTGTGCGGAATCGATTGAAGCTCGTGGACAAAAACAAGGTGGCTGTGAAGTCCGTTCTTGAGTTGTGTAGCCACCACCAAAGGCGCTTGATCACTTTACCTCTAAATTTGCAACCTGTCGCCATATTAGCCGACGCGCACCTGTAGAACTTGGAAGTACACAATAAAATGGTCACCTATGCATGCACGTATATGATCGTCGAGTGTGCGGCTGTCGCATTGTACTTCGGCCGATATGCCCCCGAGACTTATTTACAGGTTCGTTCGACAGATATTGCAGCTTTGTTTTTTAATGGAAGCACACACTACGTATCTTGTTCATTTCGGCCTGTTTCGTGCCACGATAGGTCAGGCCCCGTGAAACACGAAACAGCTGAGTACGCGCTTCATTCTCACTGACATTCCAGCTGAAGGCCTGTGCAACCGTGTGCTCTGTGTATACTGTAAACGTATAGTAGATAAACTACGTATTTGACACCTGCAGCCATCAAATGCACATGTATAAACACAATACAAGCCATCTTCCCGCGGTGCCAAAGTGTTGCTTACACAAAGGAATCAAACGTCCAGAGAACTTGTGGAACCCTCCCTTCTCCATCAACAACGATAGGCGTCATGTGTAAGCTGAACATCAATCTCATTACAATAAAAAGAAGCCCGGCTAATCAGCACGATGTTCACGTTATTTGCAGGTCTTTCCGCGAATATGTTAGTTCTTCTATCGAGGTTTTTTACTCTTTCTTTCGTTGAGTCGCGTAGATCAACGCCAGCTGTTTTGTGCACGCTTGATCTATTTGCGTGTAATATTTTTTTGTGTCTTACAATGAATCGCCAGTTGGAAGTAGACGTTATGTATTGTTTCTTCCGCTACGTACCGTGCGTTTGAGTGCAGTAAAGTTTAACATAAATGTATTACTAACTAGCCCAACTATACGCCCCGCAGCGGTGGTCTAGTGGCTAAGGTACTCGGCTGCTGACCCGCAGGTCGCGGGATCGAATCCCGGCTGCGGCGGCTGCATTTCCGATGGAGGCGGAAATGTTGTAGGCCCGTGTGCTCAGATTTGGGTGCACGTTAAAGAACCCCAGGTTGTCGAAATTTCCGAAGCCCTCCACTACGGCGTCTCTCATAATCATATGGTGCTTTTGGGACGTTAAACCCCACAAATCAATCAATCAACTAGCCCAGCTATCAGTATTGTGAACATCCACCCCCGCACGACCATTTAGTTAGAAGAGCGAGCAATGAGCCGCTTTTGCCAAGAGTATATCAATGAAGTGAGCTGCTGCGTCTCTTTCATGTCTCTCGCATGCGTTTTAGCGCCAGCCCCGCCGCGGTGGTCTAGTGGCTAAGGTACTCGGCTGCTGACCCGCAGGTCGCGGGTTCGATTCCCGGCTGCGGCGGCTGCATTTCCGATGGAGGCGGAAATGTTGTAGGTCCGTGTGCGCAGATTTGGGTGCACGTTAAAGAACCCCAGGTGGTCCTCCACTACGGCGTCTCTCATAATCAAATGGTGGTTTTGGGACGTTAAACCCCACAAATCAATCAATGTGTTTTAGCGCCATCCCACATAGCATTCATGGTGACGTCATGGCATGCGTGTATGTTACCTAGACCTGTACGTTTTGTAACCGAACTAAATGCAGCTAGAAGCTCTGGTGGATGTGGCTCACAGCGGAAACGGCTTCTTTTCTGAGGATCACATCTTTACCATCCACAGATGTTTGAGGAATAATTCGCTGCCGTTGTGTATATACCTCTGGCTTTTTTGCATTGCTGACAATAGTGTTGGCAAATGCCGCTCAAAGAGGTCATGCACTGATGCTTCATAAAGTCTAGTTTTTTTTTTTGTCTCCTTCTCTGACTTCCTTCCACTCTTTCAAACCGGCCGCCCTCGCCTTGCTGAGGCACTGTGTTGTTTGGGATTCGTCCACTGGGATACGAGGAGTCCCATCGTGTGAGGTGAGCTATGTCTGATCAGCAACTAGACCTTTTGTGGTGCTTTCAGTTAGACGCAGGGATTTCATTGCCGGGAGGACAGAATGATACCTTCCCATCACCTGTCAGCGCCACCCGCCCTCGGTGGTCAAGTTTTCAGGGTGCTCGACTGCAGACTCGCAGGTCTGGGTATCAAAATCCGGCCGCGACAGCCGCGCTCTCGATTGCGGCGAAAATCGTACAAGCCCGTGTACTTAAAAAAAATAGGTGCACGTTAAAAGACCGCAGCGGATGAGATCCTTCTACAACGGCGTCTCTCGTAAACATATCGTGGTTTTGGGGCGTTAAACCCAACCATTATTATTAGGCTCTATGTGTAATTGTGCATATCTGGTGTTTCTGACGTGAGACGGGATATTTCGGCGATGAGGTAATTGGGCCTCTATGAATTGTTCAGATTTTCACAATAACCTTATAGTATTCGAAAACGCACCTGTTATAGCGGTAGATAAGGCACATTTCCAACTTTCCTTCACCAATGAAGTGGAATTTCACTGATTTTCCATATACCTTATAAGGACACGTTAAAACGGTGGTAGAGATAGCGGCTGTTGATTTTATACAAAAGAAGACTGGTGCATCTATAAGGGGGGGGGGGGGAGGGGGGTAACTTGGTTTAAATATTTTCATCATAACTTACTACCATGCTGTACCCTGCTGAGGAACACAGTGCTGGCGCACATGTGTACAGCAAATTCCACTGCTAGCACAATATAATTCTGTGTGGTATAATTTGTTGATAACATTTGCACATGCGAAAGTAACGCCGGCAATGAAATAGCGTTACGACTCTTCTCTACTCGCTGATCGGATCAGCTGCGAGCGCTCAGAAAATGTCATTCATCTGCAGATTTTCCAGTGCTTCCTAGCATATAGCACCTCACTCAGTCTGTCGGAAGTGGGGGCTTCCATCCAGAGGGATGAGTATTAATTGTGCTGTCACAGTGAACGGCAAGCACAGCAATTATTTTACGCGTCGAGTCTTAAAGCATTCACACACGTTTTCTGCGGCCACCGAAGACGTCTATACTCTTTAACTAGAATGTCAGTAAGACTGGAGCCGTTTTCTTTTGAAAACGCATTTCTTCGTGTTTTTCACATTATCCTTGACGACCACATTTCACGCTCACTGCGGGCCACTCTTAGCTGTCTCTAGTAACTGCGTGTCTTGTGCAAGCTTGTTCGTGGGCAGCCAGCTCCCCCACTTGGTGCATTTCCTTTCCTGAAGAGGGGAAGATGGATGGACGGGGCTGATGAAGAAAAAAGTAGAAACTTGATCATTGGATTCTGTCGAGAGAAGGACGTCGTGCTTCATCTTCCCAAACGAGTGAGCTTTTTTCTGCTTGTTCGTCGCCGACATTTATCTGAACGAGCGACGTGAGAATTGCATATAAGGAAACAAAAAGAAGTAGAGAATGGAAGAAAATGAGTGTCAATGATTACGCTGTGCACGGACATCTACTAATAAAATATGAAGGAAGAAAATTTCGAGGACTCGTTTTTTTATTTGACACAACCGTAATGAAAACCTGCAGATAATGAAGCCAAGGAAGGTATAGTGGATGTTAATGAGGCTCTGTGTAGTTTATTATAGTAACTGCCATGTACATGCGAAGAAAGTAATGTGGACGAAATGACAACCTGGCACCGACAGGGAACGAACCTGCAACCTTCGAATACCGCGTCCGATGATCTTACTACTTGAACAACGGCGGTAGTTCACTTAATCGGGTACTTATGTGCACGTAAACCTGGCAGCGTTGGTCAGAGCCGCTCGCAGCCGTGACAGTGTGTGTGTGTGGAGACGATCGCCGCCGTAGTTCAATCGGTAAGAGCATCGGACGCGTAGTCCAAAGATTGCAGGCTCGGTCCCTGTCAGCGGCAAGTTGTCTTTTCGACCACTTTACTTCCCGCCTGCTCACAATTACTACAAACAGCACAATTACTACTTCAAACAGCACAATTGTCGTTCCCTATCTTTCTTGGCTTCATTAGTGCTTTTCATTAAGTTAATGAAATGTATCATAAGCTACCTCTGAAGGTAAAACAAGAATAATGAGCCATGGTAACCACGACGCAGTTACATTTTACAAGAGATGCACAGTTAATATGCGATACAATAAAAACACTAGAGGAAACCCTATACGCGCGCATCGTCTACTTATTACCTCTCTTTAATGAAAAATTGTAAACTCGGGGGACTTCAAGTGACGCTGAGCAATGCAAGATACCACCATGAGTGTGTGAAAAAAAAAAGAAAATATTATTTCGTTTGGCTTAGCTAGCCTAGCTAGATTATGTAGAACGTATATCGTGTACTTCCTCATACGTGCATATACAGGAATGTTTGAATTTTAAGTCGCCGTTCTCCTCGCCTAGAAACACTCCGAAAATGACCAAACTTCGTCGAAATTTCTTGAACGTCGTGGTGAATTTTGCATTCCGCAACTGCGCAAGAGGTAGTTTATGGAATTCGTGGTCGCTTTTCGATGTTAAACGCAACATACTTTAGAAATGCCTGCATAAATTAGGTTGCGCTTAAGACGTAACGCCAACTCTTTACAGGCAACCTGAGGTCGTACCCACAAATGCGTTTTCGGGCGTTTGGCCCAAACAGTTAATAAACCACCTGTCAGTACTGCGGTACTCTGTTATGTACAGCGTAAATTTTTATGAAAGGGAACACACGAGCACGTGGCCTACGCGCTTTGGCGGCTGCTTTCGACCTGTTCAAGCGGGAGTGTGAGCAACCACAGCCTTTTTTAGTGTCATCTAGTGGCGAGCAAAACAACAACTCATTGGCAATATGGAATCACGTTGTATGGCAGCGGCGGCAAGATTGCAACCCCTTCCCTTTTCAAGGTGTTTACGCAGAAGGCCGAATCCAACCTCTTGCGTAATTGCCTTGAAGAGGGAGGGGGTTGCAATTTCGCCGCTGCTTTCATACAACGTGATTCCATATTGCCGTCGAGTGGTTGTTTTGCTCGCCACTAGATGACGCTAAGAAAGCTGTGGTTGCTTTAGGGTGCCTTGATGTGCGCGCGCCTCCGCTTCCAGGGTGAAGACGCATGGATAGATAGATGGATGTGGCTGTACCCTTTAGATCGGGTGGCGGCTAACGCCACCTAGCCGTAATACTTAGTGAACTAACCATTACATTTATCTTTTTTTTCTTTAAATAATGAAGTTGAGGATTCGTACTTCGCAGTGAAGGGTTTAATTTTCATTCGTGCCTTGACTTTAGCCACCAATCAGATAACCTTCTTCTAGTTAAGTCTACCCGCTTAAAGTCTATTTTGCCCTCGCTGTTCCTAAATCCCAGTGCTTTGAAAAACTCTGCGCCATCATCCTGAACTATAGGGTGAAGCCCTTTACAGAACATCATCAAGTGTTCGGCAGTTTCTTCTTTCTCTCCACACGCACTGCATACTGTGTCTACCCCTTCGTATTTGGCCCGATATGTCTTGGTTCGCAGTACTCCCGTCCTGGCCTCAAACAGTAGAGAACTACCCTGAGTATTATCATAGATCCTTTCCTTGGCGATTTCCTGCTTAAAAGTTCGATAGATCTCTAGTGCCGACTTCTTAATCATGCCCATTCTCCACATGTCAGTCTCCGTTTCCTTCACTTTCTTCTTAACCGATATTTCACATTTCAAACGCATTTCAAAAGACTTCGCGCCGCCTGTCGGCCATATTGGTTCAAAAGTGTCGGGCGGCGCACAGAGTCTAGCGCGGGAACGGTGCTGTAAGCACGTTGTTATTGACCTATTGATATTCGTTTTTTGGCCGCTAGGACCGGCTGCTCTGTTCCACTGTGTACTATTTTACATGCGAAAGGCCAGCGGATCTTTCGCTTCCCTTGTAATTGCGAGCTAATAAAAAATTGTAAGCACAATTGTACGCGACCGCTGGCATTCAAATAATATATGCGAGGTTAGTAGTGGGCTTGTCCAGCATGTGGCCGTGCATTTTTATTCGGCAGTGAGCATGCTATTAAAGAAACCCTTTTGTCTCGCTACAGCTGCTTTTACAAAGATGATGTTAAGCTTAAGCCTTGCGGAGTGAATAAATGCCGCTTCTTTGATGAAAAGCTTAGATAAAACTTTATTCATAGCACGTATTTATTCATTTCAGAAATACTGCCTGCCTCACACATAGGCCTTAGGCAGGGGTGGGTGATACATTAAAGGTAACATACAAAAATACAACAAAAAGTAAAACATACCACGCGTAGCTACAACATCGAGAAAAGCGAAACGCCAGTGCTTACACAGTTATAACGATTTCTGCGTGCACGCACAAAAAAAGCAAGAAAGCAACACAACAGCAATGGCGACAATTGCATCTGCTCAGGAAAAACAAAAAAAAGAAAAGAAAAAAAGGAACCGCGATATAACGGGGCAAAAATTAGCAGTGTGTCGGAATATAAAGCCTTGAACACAAGCATACCATACATGATAATATCTTTAAAAAAACAATAGAAGGCGAGGAAAAAAGAAGATGAAAGACATATGGGATGCCGGCGTTTAAGTTCTTCTATGAACGACTGAACATTTTACCAGTTTATCAAATCCCCAGACAGAGCATTACAGTTAGTGACAGTGCGCGGAAAAAAATGAGTTTTTAAAGGCTGCTGTTTTACACAAATATTCTGTGTTTTTTTTTTATTCTCGGGACGAGGAGATCGGCGGTGAACACTTTCTATATACGCATCGTTGTTTATTCGAAGCCTATCGTGGTAAATTAGAAACATGTGCTTTAATCGATCGTGTTGCTGTATTGCCTACAATGTATCTAGATCATCAGTTTTCAACAGTTCACTGGATGACGTAAGATAGATGTAACAATTATAAACAGATAGGATTGCTTTTATTTGAAACATTTCGAGTGTATTAATGTTTATTTGGCTGTGATGGTCCCAAACCACAGATGAATAATCGAGGATCGGACGGATAAAGGTTTCATTCGCAGACTGCAGTGCATCACCTTATTATTATTTTTTAAGATTGGGTGCCGACTACTTCTATCACGGTGGGTGTGCTTTATGGTATGCACTTCTCTTGTACAACTGGTCTTTCATGGCGCATTCGGTTGTCCCCTTTGGTTCTCTGGCTGCAGCTCGAAATCGGATCGCGAGAGGCAGCGTAATCTCGGAGTGCCCAGAGCAGTGCGACTGTTGCGCCACCGTGTAGCCAGCGCGGGAAGCTGCCGGGTAAACAGTACTTCGCCTGCGCCGCGTCAAAAAATGGTGCCGATCAGTTCAGTGGATATCTCGGAGATGTTTGACCTTTCATATTCTTTATTTCGCTCTCTTAGACGTGTCTGGATGTAGCGAAAGCCTTCTGAGCTCAGTACATAAATCTGGCGATCGTACTCGTCCGAGCCGCTACCTTCAAGGCAAATCACGGGGCTGTCTGCAAGCTGCTGTAACGATAGCGTTGACGTTTCCACCACCTTCGCTAGACGCCTCGTTAATCGTCATGGTGCATTTATGGCTTCGTAGAAGGGAATTCGCCCCACACACGCTCAAGAACGCCACTAACAACGCACGTGCACGAACAACGCACGTGCACTAACAACGCACGTGCACACGCCCGGCAATGTCCCTTTCCGAAATGTACGCTCGCACTCCTCACCTGGTTCAACTGCCGGTAGCCACGTGATTGGCGGGCTTGTGTCAAGTCATCTGTCCTTCCGGTCAAATCGTGCCTCACTCTCACTTCGAAGTCAGAACGGTTGGGAGCGCTCTAAGTTTTCAGAGCGTGAGCCTCAGGCTCACGCTCTGAAAGAACCAACCGAAGGTAGTCCGAGGGCTCAAATTCTACCAGCGACTTTTCAGAGCCCTCAAGAGCGCTCGAAAACGCCCAACCAAATATGCCATCAGTACCCTTTAGGATAGCCAAGTCCATGGGTTCAACCTGGTTAACTTTTCTGCTTTTTTTTCTTCTCACTCACTCACTACCCCTCGCTGACTCTCTCTGACTCACTCAATTACTTAGAGACACAATGTCGCTATAACCATCGGTAGTTGTTTTCAATAACCCCAAAAATGCCTTCGTTGCCTTTATCCGGGTTGGCTTCTCAGTACGACATTATAGAATGGTTGCTGCCGTTATTTTTTTGTGGTCTAGGCGAGCTCTGGCGACTGCGAGTGATTTGTTATTTGCACATTGTAGCGAGGACAGTTGCAAGAGATGTGTTGTAATGTCTCCTCACTACCGGAGTTGTCACAGAGAGAGTTTTTAACCATTCGGATGCGAAAGAAAAACGATTTCGTGAATACCACTCTTAACCGTAAGAGACAAAGCAGAGGGACCTATTTTGGGTGCCAAGAATCATCATGTAGTTATTTGAATGATAAGAACAGCATATTTATAATAAAATAATCAACGAACGCATGACATCATCATAGAGGGAAAAAATCACCGATGTCGAGACTGTTGTCTGACCGTGTTGTGTCTGCCGTTTTATTTTTTTCTCGTATTTCTATAGTGCCTCGGTTCTGCGTGCAATAAATAATTCAGCAAACAGAGTGTGAAAACTTTACAAGGCTTCATCTAGAGTGATCGTAGTGTTTGATTGCCCATCCCAGTCAAGTTCTCAAGTTTTAAATAACATTTTCTGCACATATCGTTGAGCAAGGGTCGATATTCGCCATATTTTTGCTGAAGAGCGGTCACCTAATTAATAATTGAAACACACGATCTAAAAATATGGTTTGTACATCTGTGCATGGAGTTCAGTAAAGTATCTCCTAAGTGAAATTCCGCTGGTGATGCCCTTCTTTCCTCAGGTGATCCTAGGTGGTTGTCGCGCTTTCGAATTCTGGGCGACGCAAGGGGAACGCGCAGGCGCTAGAAGTGCGAATGATAAATGAAGAATGCGAGGTGTGTACTTGCAGATAAATTTCGTATAACATGAAGTGGAGAAGAAACTACACACTCGTATATACGTCACAATTTTTCGACTATCCACCGACCGCGCGTACACAGATGAAGTTCATCCGAGAACGGGCGTTACACTCGAATTCGCGAAACACTATACAGGGAACGCAAATAAAACAGGCGCACAGGCGCGCGCAAGTATATCACAGCCGAATGGTGCTTTGACATCGTCCTGCAGCTCTCCGACGTACGACTTGGCTCGTCTTATTACTACAGAGCAGAGCGCGCGCCACGATTCCGATCAGTAGCGCGCTGTCGAAAAGGATGCCAGCGCATCCGTGCTGTATATCGTGTTTATCTTGGCTAGTGTTGCCTGCGCTATTTACGAGTCTTTTCACACGCAAACTGCGCAAGCGTTCCCCTTCATCTCCTCTTTTGACTGGGCGCATGCGCTTTTCTTTTTTTTGTGTGTGTTGTCTTTATTCTCGTTTCGAGGCTGCTGTCCGACTGAGCGCGCGTGAACAGCACACCGCCTTGCGTCGAAGACCTGAAGTCGATTCCGAGTCTCAAGATCTCGTTTAGCGGCAACCGGGAAGATGTAGCAGGCCAAGCTGTCAGCGGCTCAACGGTGCAAATAAATTTTATGCGAAACGCCGTCACTGTTTTTCGGTGTGTGTGTGTGTGTGTGTGTGTGTGTGTGTGTGTGTGTGTGTGTGTGTGTGTGTGTGTGTGTGTGTGTGTGTGTGTGTGTGTGTGTGTGTGTGTGTGTGTGTGTGCACGCGTGCGCAGTGCGGAGGAATAAATTTCGGAGCTTTATATACACGCCCACGCCTCCACTTTTTCCTGCGTATGTTGTCTTCTTTTTCTTTCCGTTTTATATCGTTATTCTTCTTCATTTTCCGCAACAATTTTCTCTGCGCGCGGCGTCTTTTTTTTATTCTGTGTTTGTTGATTACGTGAAATAAATGCGGCGAAGAATATCCTTGGCCGCACGGCGCATGCGCGCGCTATCGCAATGCGACGGCCGTTACGGCCGCCGCATGTTTGACCAACGCCGTGAAGCCAACCGAGCTCGCACTTTTGGCAACGGTGGCAGGTGTAGATATTATTTCTCTCTTTTGTCTTTTTGTCGCGAAAGCAAGCATAAAGCGAGACGGTGGAAGTGAGGAAAATTGCATATATATTTGCTTATAGTCAACTTCGGCGTCAATAGTGCGTGCGTGAGCTTAATAGAAGAAATATGAGTGTTCATCGTGGGCAAGGAAGCGGGAACGAGAAACTTTACAGAGCCGCGAGGGCCTCAGGCTCCGAAATAACGGGAGAGCCAGCGAAGTCTTCTCTCACAACGATGAGGAGATGCTTATTTTAGAAAATAGATAAAAAAATGAAATGCGAGAGTCAACAGATGATCGAGAGAAGGCAGAACAGAGTGCGAAAGATGGAGCGAAGATGAAAACAGATGCATATTGGGTCGTTGCGAGAATAGCTTGACCAGAACAACGGAAATTTCGGTGGTCACTGTTGCCAGTCGTTATTATATGTACGTTTTTTCCACTGAAAACAAAAAAAAAATATCGAGCGAATGCCATAGCGCCGCTGACTGTAAGGCGCACAAGTCGAAGAGAGGTGTTCATCCTCGCCGCCGAACAGAAAAGCCGACAAATACACGAACAAATAAGAAAAAAAGAACGCTATTATTTGTCTCGCCTTTTGTTACAGTACCGAACTTGTCAAGGTGCATTAGGTGAGCGCTCTGGAAAGCACAGTACTGTACTCTACTTGTGTCTGCAGTGCAGCTGTAAGCGAAGGAGGAGGAGTTGCCACAGGAGGATCATAAAGCCTTGCATGCAAAGGGGTCAGGATGTTGCTCCGCTTGAACACCGTTTATCAAATGCAGTACGGATTGAAGTTGCTCACCTATATACGTATAACAGAACACACATTTCACGCAATTCACAATAGCTCAGCCGAGCAGCAAGCGTGTCTTCCGATCTCTTAAACACAGCAAGTATGCACTGAGTGCGTCTGTCAGCGTTCAGCAGGTTTCAGATGGAAATAAATGACGGAATGATCGACGAGAGCTTAACATTTGGTATGTACATATGACGTCGAGTAGCTCCTAGTGAACAGTCATGAACAAGAAGAATAGAATACAATGAACAAGTTGTACTGCACGCAGTAATGAGTTCTTTCTTTTAATCCCTTAACAGGAAATACCTCGGAATTTGTCATGGTCATGCCAAGAAAAGTTTGGTGTTACTCATGCAACACGACAAGCCGGAAGTCTAGTTGCATTTGGGTAACGCGTTAAATTATACAACAGCAAATATAAGTGTAAACACAGTACCGTGTCTGCAAGACACAGTGAGTTGCAGAGGGAAGTACACGTGCCGGACAACCTCGTGACTACCACGTATCCGGGGTGCGGACGCTTCACCGTCTCTCCTCACCGCCGCCGCATTCATAATGTTTACTAACAATACACTAAAGGGAAATGCGACGCTAGCGTCTATGGTAGCTGCAACGCATCCATGGCGTTTCAGATATAGCATGGGATTGGTAGGTAGTACATGGATTCGTCTAATCTTCGTATTTAAGCTCCCTTGGGCTCTCTCTGCATTGCCTGAAACCGCGTTGTCCTATGACGAAGTTCAGCATACGTCCAGCAGTTCTACTTCACCACCCTGAGCTCTCTAGGCTCACCAGAAATCGGCCCATGCCGTTCATAGCGATCCATTTTTTTATCCGAAAGTAACGTCAAAAAATCGCAACATATCCACGGAGTGAATGAGGATGATGAGTGAGGCGAAGCGTCTGTCTGTCTGTCTGTCTGTCTGTCTGTCTGTCTGTCTGTCTGTCTGTCTGTCTGTCTGTCTGTCTGTCCTGGTCTGTCCTGGTCTCTCCTGGTCTGGTCTGTCCTGGTCTGGTCTGGTCTGGTCTGGTTTGTTTGTTTGTTTGTTTGTTTGTTTGTTTGGCGACGAGCACGAGCCACCGCGACTCGTGAGATACTGCCGGTTACACCTTACGCAGGACAAGCTTAAACTAAGAAGAGCTTTGCCCCTAAAAAAAAACACAACCATAACGAAGCGACCAGTGCGTTCGAAGCCACAAGTCGCAAGTCAGTCGCAACTGTCGCTCTGGTTGTGACGTAAATGCACAGAATGCGCGCCAGTGTTCCTGCGCAACACCTCTTGTTGCGGTGTGACGCCGTGAGAGCCGCGCTAAGTGTTTTACGTGGCATGGAATGGAATAAAAAAACTTTATTTCAGTCCTGCAGGACGCGCTTAGCGCGTAGCGGGCGTCTCGCACGTAGGCATCGTATTTTTTTTACGGTGTCCCTCAAGAGAGAAAAAAAGAAAGGAAAGACAGGAGGGCGGTTTTCTACCTTGTATTTGCAAAGAGAAGGGGATCTGAAAGAATGAAAGAGAAGAGTATGTGGCAGTAGCGGTTAAAAAATCAGTGGCTTAGCCAGGCGGTGGCCCACAGACCCCATGCCTGCCTGCCCCCCCCCCCCCCCCCCCCCCGCAAAAAAATGCCTGCGATGCTCCCGCTCAACACTTTGTGAGGAGTGAGAGCGAGCAGTCATTAGAGCTTCGCCGATGGCAAGACGACACAGAGTTCATGCACGCGTAGACAGTTCTATCACGCCAAATATATACCCGCGTATGCCTCCGGATCTGATTTGTCGCCTTTCTGAAAGATATCGTGGTGCGTACGTGCACGTATCCATCGGGGCGGCTTTAGCCTGACGGACGGCGACGCGATGTGAGCGGCACGTAGGTGCACTCTCCGCCATCCGGGATCGCATTTCGCGGTGCATGGCCTGCGCGTCCAGAATTCCCGATACGCAGGTTGCCGCTGATGTCGGACCGTTGCAGCGCACGCCGCTTTCTCTTGGTGCCTTTCTGCGAAAACTCGATTTCCAATCATAGGCTGATGCATTTTGTATGCATACGGTATTCTCTACACTTGTACCTTCTTTATTGTAACTATCACAGTCTTTTCGCGTCCCCCCTTACACCCCCTCCCCCATTCGACGAAGGGCATATAGGACAGAAAAAAAATGTCATCGGCCCTTATGTGCAAAGTGCGACAGAGACATGTCGTCGTCACACACAGGTATCGTCATATTCTGTCTCAAGTTCGCCGTTATGTGGCGGTGGCCGGCCTAATATCATAACGAGAACAACCGGGCATTGGTACGCTCCGCTGTCCGAGATTTGGAGCAGTCCGCGGTCTTTCGAGTCTTTGACCTGAAACTAGTGGATATCGCTTCCTACATAATGAAAGTCGGGCGCATACCTCGAGTTGGACTATATGCCTTGAAGAGCTTTCTTGCGCATTCGGTCCATCTTTTAGCGCGGCAATAGGCAAAACACAACTTGGTTGCCTCGTTCTCCGTTGCACATGTGGTCCCGGAGATCAGCATATATACATCTCCTGTGAGCGAGTTCGATGAACATATTTTATATATGTATATTCTCAAACCCCATGCCTCCCCCTTTTTTTTCGTTGCAGATAAAGTAGTCCGCGTATCTCATCTCTTTGCATCCGACGCTTTCGATATACAAATACAAAAAAAAATAAAAGTTTAAGACGACAGACGTGCATCGAATGGTGGAGGCACATCGACGCTTCCTTCTATTTGCGAGGCACGGCTGGCAGAGCTGCCGGCCGGTTCGTTGCGTAATTGTATGCATCCAGGTCAAGCCTTATTTCGAATGCGTCCCACTCTCCTTTGCAGCTCTGTCTGCGGCCTCTTGAGAGCGGCCGTCTCGCGCCTGGTCATCCTTCAGGGGCAGAGTGGCCGGCGGTGTTCCGCTCGTTTTCAACTGCGCCGCCACCATGGAGGGCAACGCCGCTCTGTGCGGACAGGGGTTGAACAATGCTGATCACCTGTGTAACAACTGCTCTCCCGCTCGCGGCTTCGATCTCTTTCTTGCGCCGCATTTTCCCAACCACTTTTGTCTGCATAACAAGTGGCGAAGCGTGCAACAAAAGATGGCCACCAATGACAGGCTGCGCAGCTATATGAATTCGCACCGCTCGCTTTGACTCGAGGCACGTACCGATGAACGCATTGCGAAGGGCAGCTCATGTGCATAAACTCTGCCGTTGGGATCAACAAACAGAGTGATCGGGCTATGTGTACAGCGCAGAAGCCCGCACCTGCCAGCAACGAAAATGCGGCCTTGCACCAAGATATATTCTTACAGGAACAGAACGTCATGGCTATGCACTCAACGTGAATACCCTCCCCTGTAGGGTAAGTTTTCAGTGGCGTCCAACAGACATGTTCGCTAGAACACTTACCGCACGATAAGCTTCTCACCACCGCACAGGTAACCTCTTCAGAGCTCGCCCCTGACCTACTCTCCTCTCACGCACTGTTCACTGTGTAACCAGTGACGAATGCGTGACTTCAGAATTAGCCGGATGTGTAAAATAGGCTCACGATGACATAAAATACTAAAATATAATAATGATCCAGAAGATTTTGTTAAACCACGGCGTTTTATCTCTGCGTATTTACGGTATATAGCTGATATTCATTGTACCACGAAAGTGTTTCATGTCGGGGTCCACCGCGGTCCGCTGACGTAATTCCATCACGAACGTGACGTTGAAAATATACACTAAATGATTGCAAAGAAAAAAAAAACAGAAGGCATGCATTCATCGCGCTGAATCGAAGCAGCAACCTTTCAATTCTCAACACGCGACATTAACCACTACGCCACCGAGTGCACGTTGTCTGCACTGATGACGCCAAGCGCCATATATACACCATACACCGTTCGGCAGTCCTTCGAAACTTTAGCGCGTTTTCGTTATCAGTGGCGAGATCGAGCGACAGGCTCACGTGTGGCGCGCTCTAATGGCCGTCGGTTCCACGAAGCGCCGCCTCCACTGAGCGTGGTCTCTGCTGCAGCGCGCGCTTAAAACTCGCAATTCGGGAGAGGGCAAAGGTGACGTCACTCGCTGCCGCGGCCGCGTTTACGAAGGGAGCACGCTGTAGACAGACGACGCAGGAAGAATTGTGACAGTTCGCGCTACTGTGTATCCTTGTGAGCACGTTTCGTGCGTCTTTCTTTTGGCTCCGGAAATTTCAACCACTTGGGTTTCTTTAACGTGCACCCAAATCTGAGCACACGGGCCCACAGCATTTTCGCTTCCATCGAAAATGCAGCCGCCGCACCAGGATTCGATCCCGCGACCTGCGGGTCAACATTGATATGTGAGGTTTAACGTCCCAAAACCATCATATGATTATGAGAGACGCCGTAGTGGAGGGCTCCGGGAATTTCGACCACCTGGGGTTCTTTAACGTGCACCCAAATCTGAGCACACGGGCCTACAACATTTCCCTGCTGGTCAACAGACGAGCACCTTAGCCACTATAGACCACTGCGGCGGAGCAGTTCAAAGGAATGTTTAAAAATAAAATTACAAAAATGCACAAGATGTCTCATTTTGGCCCCAACCTATGGGACAAAACGAGACACAGAGTGGGGCAAAGCGAGACAGTGTGCAAAATTTAGTTCCTTCAGATTTTGCAGTGAAAGCAACTGAAATTCCCTCAGAGGGCCCCCACGCAATTTACATGCGCCCACTAACTGCACTCTAAGCATTTAATCCAGAAGACCGCGGAGCTGTGTTAAAAATGTAGACAAGGACCGGGACTTATTGCTGGAAAAGAGGAACAAATAAAATTAATTCTTTCATTAGCTACATAGCCGGCAAAGTCAAAATTTCACGTTTCGCCCCATGTCTCATTTTACCTCACCTTACCCGATATCTGCCATCGAACATATCTACAGGGCGTGCTCCTTCGCCGAGTAAATGACGCCGCGCGACGCGTACACGTGGGAACACGGGCGTTCACACGATCGCGCCTTTGAGCGGCTGAGGCCATGCTTTACATTCTTACAGCAGTATATCGATTGTTCATTATACGCGCACCGTCATGAATAACTGCTTACATTGTTGTTCTTTTCCATCGTGACCGGGCGCTGCACACAAACGGGTTTCCCGTATACCAAGCACAGAGGTCTCGAGAGCGCCATCAACTCTTCCGGCGAGTCTATTCTATGTAGCTCTGGCCCTTAGGGAGCTTTGCTCTCTACCCCGGCTCGAGGGAAGCATTGCGCGCCGCCGTGGTTAGTTCCGGTAGCGACCATTAAGGGGGCACGCGCAATAAATACGGATTTATGACATACCATGGCAAGTGAGAGAAAAACACACAGTACGAAAGAAAAAAAATGAAATGGAAGAGAAAGGGCGGGCAGGCCATTTCACCCGTTTGTTGAGACGTTTGAGAGTGTTCTATAGCGCGCTTGTTGTCCATCCGTTTGCGTTCTTTCCTGTTGACGTGTGCTCGTTTTGGTGTCACGTGCTGTGTCAAGTAGACATGCACCAAACAGTTCTCAACCGACTTTTTTTTTTCTCGATTTACTCGTGTGTGTACTTGATCAGCTCATACTACAGGGCAACCTTGTGTGTAACAGTGTGGAAATCTGTATAGGAGTACATACATATATAGAGGCTGTGCGGCAACTATGTCCTCTCACCTGTTACGAATATGTGTTCTTGTCTGTATCTGTGGAACTGCATACCGTCTTCTTCCCATTAAAGAAATAGTCATTCGGGTGCTGTTTTCCCGTATATAAAGCTATATACAGATAAAAAGATAAGCAACCACAAGTGCTCCTACTGCTACCCCTGTACTCACAGCAAACGAAAGAGATAAAAATTAATTACGCACGGAAACGGTCTCTATACGATCTTAACGCGCGCTATACACTGAATCTAGCGATGGTTGTTTATTGATGAGCGGGGGCCCCTTTAAAGCAAAGGATCACAATTTTTAAACGATTCCTTGCTGTTTATCTAAATAAGCGCAAGAACGGCCGGTGACGTTCAGCGACTGTTTGTGCTGTGCTCACTAGTTATCCCTCACTTACATGCAAGCCGACGCGATTACAGCGAAGGGCATATAAATAACTAAATGATTGCTGATGTTCTACGTGTCAATGCCACGGTATGGTTATGAGGCAAGCCGTATAGGGGAAGAATCCGGGTTAAGTTCGAGTAGCTGTATTTTTTTAAATGTGCACTTCGCTCAAAGCACACGGGTGTTCTTCGCATTTCGCTTCGAAAATGCGGCCGCCATGGCCGGGAATCGCACCTCGAGCTCAGCAGTGTGACATGTTACGTTCTAAGCCATCTCGTCCAAACAGTTGCGAGAGTTGCTTTTTTCGTTCTTTCTGGAGCTTCGTTCGACGAAGTTTGAGGATGGCAGTCTGCCTGTACACGAATTACAATTGTCCAAGCATGGAAGATTCGAATCTCCGCTCTTATTGAATCGCCCCGCCGCGGTGGTCTAGTGGCTAAGGTACTCGGCTGCTGACCCGCAGGTCGCGGGATCGAATCCCGGCTGCGGCAGCTGCATTTCCGATGGAGGTGGAAATGTTGTAGGCCCGTGCGCTCAGATTTGGGTGCACGTTAAAGAACCCTAGGTGGTCGAAATTTCCGGGGCCCTCCACTACGGCGTCTCTCACAATCATATCGTGGTTTTGGGACGTTAAACCCCACATATCAATCAAAATCTTATTGAATTTCAGTTGTACCGAAAGAAGACTGCGTGGGCGCGTTTCGTATTCTGAGACAGACATGCATTCATGCTGCGGACGTCTGAAGGTGCCAAGGAGCAGAACAGAAGCTGCAAAAAAATATGACATCAGACAAAAAAATGCAGTCAGTTCGAGCTCAAGCCACCTAGCTGTCCGCTCAGTTAACCAGAAAGGTACATTTATTATCGTAAATATTTCACTCGCGCCACTGTCCGCCTGCGCTTGTGTGAGCAATGCGACATTTCGCTCTGACTGTACTGGATTTTCTTAATATTTGCTCTTGTTACACTGCATCATTTCTTCGCGTCGCAAACTTCAATGGCCACAAAGGATGCCCATATGATACGACAGCATGTGATTCACGGGCTTCGCTTTCATTATAAGAAAGAAAAAAAAACAGCAGGAGCAATACAATTGATCGAGCATACGCCTCATACTCGAATTTCAACTTTCATGTAATTTTTTCAGACTGATCCGGGAAATTGAAAAAAATGTAATTCTTTTCAGCAGCGAGTCAACAGTGTTAAATCCTTGTGCTGAAGTCAGAGTTTCGTATACGCTTGTTATTATTACTTTTTTACACCAGTTATATTCGTGGTTTTGAAAATCCAGGGTGCGACGGCTGGTAGTGGCAGGCTGGCTTTTAAATAAGCCTCTCCATTATGCATGCATTATGAATATTCATAATTCGGCCAGTGCGTGATTCGCTCCGGAGCGACGCACGTCGCGCCGTCGTCGCACAAGGGGTCAGGCGTCGCTTCGCAAGCAAGCACCAGCAGCGGAGGAGCAGTATAAGCACGAACAGACGCGAACGGCGTATAATCCTCGGTACGGCCGACCCGTCGCGCGCACTTGTCCAGGCTCGAGCGATCAAATGATCTCGACCCACATAGACACGGCACGCAGCGACTCAACGATCGTGGCGCTTCGCCGGCACTCACGCTTTACCTGCAAGGGCAAGCCATACGTTCTAACGCGCGCACGGCAGCAACGTCTGATGTTTACGAACACTCCGTGTGGTGCGCACGCTCAGATGGCTGCAGGTCGGCGAACTTTTGCGGATTACGCGAGGTTTCCCGAATTGCGCCGGCCAGAAACAAGGGAAAGCTGCGATGCGTGTGAGAGGGAGGCGGACGCCTGCGTAATTCTAGACGTGCTGGGACGATAAATGTAGTGAGAAAAGAGAAAGCTATAGGAAACGTTCGATCAACCCGCGTCGCCGTGCAGCCACGGCCCCTGCTCGCCTTACGAAGGCGCTCGTTGTCAGTTTCCCTCTGCGCACTCGACGCCGCCGGCCGCTACTGCAACTGAGTACACCGTAAGTAACACAACAAATGTAGCTTTCAAATAAAGAATGTAACGGAGAGAACGTGGGCGAAAACCACGCAACGCCATACCAGACGGTGACACAGAAAGGCCTAAGCAACCGTGTTCGATGAGGAAAGAAAGAAAAGAGTAACTCAGGCACGTGCGAAACCAAGCGCACCATGACTTTTGGCTTGTTTGTGCGGTATGAACTGTACGAGCCATTCACCTGCTGCGGCCCCACGGTTGCCACCAGAGACGTGCTGGGACAGTTGTTACCCAGAGGGAGCAAGCTAAAGAGACTCAGGCGAGAGGCAGGGAAGAGAGAGAATGACGGCTCCCCAGGGAGCCTTGCAGCCATCGTATATACTGTCGCTAGCGGCCGGCGGACGTTACGGTCATCAACGGGACCTCGCGGCTCCAATGAATAGCCCGTTATCGCAGGCCTCAATTTAGCTCTCTCAACCTCGGGAAGGAAAAAAAAGAAAGAAAAGAAAACGAAGCAACATAAAGCTGTCTAGAATAACACCATTTCGTTCAAAGCTGAACTGCGTTCGGGAGCGCAGCACCTTTTGTTTCCCCGCGGTCAAAGACATTGCTAGTCGAGAAAAAACTTACAATGACTGAGGAGGACGCCACTCAATCCGTTGGCACGGATGTCAGTTGAGTCAGACCCAATAACGCCATCTGATGCTTACACGTGCAGTAACGAGAACTTCTAGTTTTAATCGAGCTGGTTTTCGTTCAGTCAGGCGCAGAGCGCAGACGACTGCACCAAGTGACGACGGATGAAACAGGTACGCGTACGTTGATTTGCAAATGATTCACTGTTAGCATCGTCGATAAATGCATTGAATTATGCGCATAACTCTGAATTAATATACGAAGCACGCTTTGTCTCCCAGTCTGCATTGTTAACGATCGACTGTTCGCCGTCGCTCCAGTAATCGCGACGACGTGCTGGTACGCTTTCTTTTGCGCAGCCTTCTCTTTGAAGCTTGCGACAGCGGCGGAAAAGGCAAGAGAGAGAGAGAAAGAAAAAAAAAAGAAGGGTCGTGTTTGTGAACAGACCTGTGTGTTTTTGGCATTGCCTTATTTGTGAAAAGCAGCAGCAGGTCGCGGGATCAAATCCCGGCTGCGGCGGCTGCATTTCCGATGGAGGCGGAAATGTTGTAGGCCCGTGTACTCAGATTTGGGTGCACGTTAAAGAACCCCAGGTGGTCAAAATTTCCGGAGCCCTCCACTACGGCGTCTCTCATAATCAAATAGTGGTTTTGGGACGTTAAACCCCACAAATCAATCAGAATATATATTTAGAATGACGTAACTCTGTGCTGGTTGAGCTCTGCGAAGATTTTGCCGAGTTGTATAACTTATCTGTTCAAAGGGAAAGAAAATAAAACTCGCTTGCACACTTAGAAGCGAATGGTATGCGGCTATAAACAACAACACACAACACTAAGCTCGAGCGTCCATTTCGTTCCCTTAACTTGATTACTGGGAACGGCACGTATGAGTTCACCGACTTTTCGATGCGCTCCGGGAATTCCACATGATCTCGAGATGGACCACCACCCGGTACTCGTGGGAAACATCGAGCGATCGTTTATGGTAACGCAAGAACTACTGGCGAGTTACGCTGCAAAAGCTTTCCCTCGACATAAGGAAACATACAGACTGCCCACACGCAGAAGCATGCAGTCCATACGCAGCTATCCACCAGCAGGAATTCCACAAGGTTGCCCTGAATTGGTTCGGCTTTATCTCTAGGTGATTTTTATTTTCACGCATTCATGCACACGAGGTCCTCGCTGAAATCGCCTACATCCCACAACATGAACTCCGGTGGAGTGAAGGAAGAGTGCAGAGCACGTGCGGGCACAACTTTGCAGGCACATCGGCTGGATCAACTTCGTTCACGCGCATCTGATGGGATGTTCGCGAGATGAGCTTCACAGAAAACGGTTCGCCAGCGCTCCAATGCAAGTGTTATCGTATCATCTGCTCAAGGAGACCCCGGAGTAGAGGTTGTAATTATTGCTTTCTAAACACTCGACCAATCGAACGATCTTGAACAGGGTATACTTTTTCTTTTGGACATTCACGTTGCCTATACGTCTGAAGTATGAAAAAATAAACGCAGTGACCTAGCGGTCCTAAAAAAAAAAACCGTTCCTCGCTCATGACTGCATGTCGTTCGCAATGAAAAAAAAAACACCTTGAAATGTTTGATTTTCCAACTGGTGCGCGAAACTGTTACGCATCATTTTCAGCGTTTGTCAATTTATCTTTTCTATTTCGATCAATTCGTAAAAATTGTCACCTTCGGTCGTGACTGCTTAGAAGGCCGCTTAAATAATTTATACAGGTCAGAGCCTCGATGACGAGCTGTATAAGCAACCCGCGGGACCGTTTGTGGGAAAAACGACCTTCGTGGCGGGAGCCATCTCGAGTATTGCCGGTCGTATACCGCTTCGAGACGTATTACCGGCGCTTCGGCCCATCGTGGTGGTTTTGGAGATCGCCGTGAAAGTCGATGTATGGAGAGGAACCAGCTTCGACCCATTTACGAGCGATCTCCGTCCAACTTGTCCGCGAGAGCTAGATATTAGCACGAAACGCAAGGACCTCTTCCAAGGCAATCATCTGCTGCCCACCGTGCAGTATTCATATATGAGCAGGATGCGCCGGTTTCCCACATCTTTACTTCGCGAAGAGATTACACCGGCCAGAGTTGCTCCGACGACTTACTTGAGCAGCGGGATGTCGAGAGACCTTCGGAAAGTGGACGCCGTTGCGTTGCGGACGGGCTGCCGGGGAAGCACGGAGGTCATTTACGGCTATCGGGGAAAGTGTATACCTTTGCATTGGCTATCTAGGCGATACGCGATGCATACGTGCGTGCGGAAACTAAGTTGCCAATGATTTACGCGATGTGTATCGTTATCACTAAGACGTACTTGACTACATCCAAGGCAAATGTAGCCTTTCCACCTCCGCGCACTTGACACTGTCGCACATTCCACGTATATAGTGTACACAAGCTGCCGTATAGAGCCATAAGTCTTGCCGAAAACAAGTCCCAATGTCAAAACGGTGGCTCCATTGTCATGTCCTGTTCGACAAGTGCCTGTGTATTTGTCTTGTTTACGATGCGGTCATTATCATTATTACGCATTCGTAATAATGCTGACGGTGATTACTTTGACGGCTATTATCTGATCGCGTTGGGATATTGGCGATAGTCTATGCACTCTTACATATGGAACTCTTGGCACGGAGTCAAATATCCAACTATAAAAAAAACCATGCGAGTGCAATTAGCTTTCCGAAATCCCGTCCATTTACTCGTCATCGCACGCTTCGCGCTCGATAGCCGGCCACTTCGCCTGCGCTGATCGAAAGAGAATCGACCGAGGCGGCGATCAGGGCAGGCCCCTGTAACGATTGCCGAAGGTCTCTTCCAATACACGGCTCTCTTGCCGGCGGTTCTTTTTCAGCGCAGCAGGGAGGGCTCTTTTACCGATCATACGCTGACGCTCCTCCAGACTGGTCGGTGTATAATACGCCGGCTACCGCCATCCAATTTTGCAGCGGGGACGTTGAGTGCCGCGCCGAGAGATGGGACGCTCCCTGGCCCAGTTCGTGCTCGGCAGTATACGCGCACGCGATCTTTTTTCTGCGAGCGCAGAGCAGCCACTTTGAGCAAATATGTATATACGTATCCCGGGAATTTCTTATGTAACTTTCCTTTGCTTTATTTTTTCTTACCAACCATTTCAATTGTGCCTGACCATTTCTTCATGTTTGATGCTGCGAACAGATGGGTGAGGGTCTGTGGAATGCGATAGACGAGTGCGATAGACGAGGGCAACAGAATGTGTACGCGACAATATGGCGTCATGCAATGCGCGCAGTGTGATACATCGAGAAGGTGAGCCAGGCGCACAGGTTGTTCCTATCGCTGTACACATACCAGCGCTTCGCTTCGATGTAACAGAAGAAAAAAAAACACAAGCAAGGTATCCCTAAAAACAAGACGAGAGAATGTCGGTATACTGGGACAGGAAAAAGAAGCCTCCTTGCGACCAGGTGCATATAGAGTGCAGGTGCCGCTAGCGCAAACGCAATCGACCGCTATAGGTCGGCGGCGTCGTTTCGTACACCTGCCAGCATCGCTGTTCTTCTCTGTCCTTCCCTTTCTTTTTGGTAAACGAATTCTAGTGAAAAGATCCGGCTTTCGGAGGAAGCATATGTGGATATTGACACGTGAGTAAGGGCCGGGGATATATATATATATATATATATATATATATATATATATATATATATATATATATATATATATATATATATATATATATATAATCTGTGTGTGAGAGAGAGATAGAGAGCGTGCGAAATTTTATGACGAAGTTCGCTATAACACTAAAATACATTCCTCACGGTCGAATAAGGATGATAGCGTTTCCGACAAGATACAGGTAAAATGACATTTACGGTAGCACCGGAAAGTTTCTATCAGGAGCACGAAAGCATTAATGAATGCATTATGTGAGTAGTATAAATGTTAGCTACAAATATTCGTTTATCAAAACTGAGCAATCTCTGCTGTCGAGGAGCTTGGTTAATAGATTAATGATCGAGCAACATACACAAAAAATGATTCCCCCCACCTCCTTTTTTTTTCTGCGCGTACACATAGACCAGCAGCTGTACCATGATGTACTGGGTCATTCAGTTTTTGTTCATTACATATAAATCGCACTTGTAGCTTTGACAATTTATATTTAGAGCATCGTTTTGATGGGGGCTGGTATGAAAAGGTAAAACTGGGGAGCTCTTGTTTTTTCCTCGCTCGAATCATTTCGCCGCATTTATCATTTTTTTTTCACGTTTGAATGGCATCACGTTTCATCATCATCATCATCATCATCATCATCAGCCTGACTACGTCCACTGCAGGACAAAGGCCTCTCCCATGTTCCGCCAGTTAACCCGGTCCTGTGCTTGCTGCTGCTAATTTATACCCGCAAACTTCTTAATCTCATCTGCCCACCTAACCTTCTGTCTCCCCCTAGCCCGCTTCCCTTCTCTGGGAATCCATCACGTTTAGTGCGACATATATCAACGAATCGAGAGGGTCCACCGGAACGTTAAAGAAAAAAAACGAAGTGAATGATGATGAGTGGCGCGAAGCGCTCGAGGGTTTCATCGCTAAACCGTGAACCATCCGCGAATATCACTCACTACATCACCAAAGACGGGACAGACACTGTATGTATTTATACAGGAAGTTTTATTATTCGTAAGTGATAGCTATACGTCACTTCCGTTCCCTCTTCATTATAACGGCTTTAGAGTCGGTGAAGTGGTTGATCGGTGATGGGGCATAGTGAGATGTTGGTAAGGACGAAGTAGTGGGCTGTTGGCAAAGGCCTCTAAAAGGATAGGAGAAAAAAAATTGGCCCCGTATCTGCATGTTACACTGCAAATATCGTCGAAAGACGATAGTCTTGCTAGAGAGAGTGAACAAAACGTTTATTTGATGTTCCGCGCAAGAAAATCGTTGAATGGTATTCTGGAGGCGCTGCGTTAGAGTGCCTCGAGCGTGCACCGGAGGCGAACGAGCGCAATAAGTCACGTCACACGTGAGGCATGAGCGCTATCTGGCAGTTATCTTGGAAAACGAAGCGCGCAGCGTGCGCGCCCGTCTCGGAGGTAATAAGGTGTAGAACGCAAGGCGACCGGTAGGTGCCACCACCGTGTCGTCTTAGCAAAGCGTTGGAAACACTTGCTTTTTCGTGCAAGCGTTGAATGGTCAGCGCAACGAGATGAGCGCTATGGTCCTTCGACTTATTTATGTATGCCTTTTCTAGTAAAAGACACACATACAGAATATTGACGTGTTGTTATGGTGCCTCCGGTATGCGTAATAATTGCTTTTTAATTGACAATCGCACGAGTGTGAACGCTGATCCTGGAGCAATATTGGTGGGTGCTGCGGATGGGGTCGGCCGTTTATGATATCGTCTGGTGCCTTTTAGAGTACCGTTAAGGGCGGACAAACAGACCAATGTACAGACAGGCTCAAATTTTTGCGTCGAAGGTTTCGCCAAGAAAGACTAACATAGTGAAACATATTTACATAAAGAGCGGACATTCCCGTAGGGCCCTGCGGCCTATAGTTAGCTATATACTGCACTGCTTTCAGCGCCACGTGTGGTTGGTCAGACCGGATAATGTCTTTAGGATAAATAAAATATTTTTTTTGTTTCCGGCGCTGGTATTTGAACCCATATTTTCCTAGAGCGATTGTCTTTACCACCTGGCCTCACACCCATGCTTCCACAAAGGCAATATATGTACAGTACATTTGACCACATGAGTGTGCCTCTTTGTGCCAAACAAAAGCAAAAAGACGACACTTTCTAGTCATACTTTACAGTTTTATGTTATTATGAGGCATTAAATGTCGTCGGAGAGACATGATGTAGAGCGGATATGGAAAATTGCACAAACTAATAAATTTTCTTCTTTGCAAAGGATTGATGTCAAACTTGGTAATTATCCTTTTGAGGAGGCTATTACATATCTTAATAAAGGAGTAAAAACGAGCATGGGTACGCCATCTAGCGGTTGGTCAGGCTCTTTTTTTGCTTGATTTGATAGATATGTGGGGTTTAACGTCCCAAAACCACCATATGATTATGAGAGACGCCGTAGTGGAGGGCTCCGGAGATTTCGACCACCTGGGGTTCTTTAACGTGCACCCAGGCTCTTTCTTGCTGGGCCGCGAAAAGGCTGCAGTGGCTACTCTTTATGTAGTATATTTCTCTACGAGACTGTCACCTTTAAAAAGAAGAACAAAAAGATGAGCAGGGAGATGTGGCCATGCTCTTCGTCCCATCTTTTATGCTGCTTTATAGTCTCTCGTAGCATAACCGGCGATCGGTGATAACTGGCGACCGTTGATTGATGAACCATGTAACCTCTGCATACAAGGCACTATTGAGCAGAGCGTGTTGCTGTTAGCGCGGAAACAACGTTTAACAGTTTTTAGCTGGCGTTAATTTGTTTTTCTCTACGAATACTTACATCGCATCTTGAGTGAAATGTGAAACAGCTGGGCTCAATTGACCAATGTATAAATTATTTTTGTTTGACTTTGTGTGTATGTTAAGTATGCGCAGCATACGTTTATAGTCTTAGATGCAAAGTAGGCACCAGGGGGAGCAGGCACGTCATGCTCGTCATGCGCGACGGGGTGCTGCCGTGTCCAAGGTTGCGCGCGCACTCTTCTGATATAGATACATATTGGGTATAGGTAAGGAAGAAGCAATAAGCTTGCAAACAATAGTAGTCAGCATGAAACGTATACAAAAGTATTTCAGTTGTAATCAGTTGTTCATATCGAATTATGATTCATAAGAAAGCAATTCAAACTGCATCCTTTCCGACATTTCAGCAGCTCACGGTATCTTTAATCTCATCATTGCTTTCGGACGTAAAAACCCAGCAATTATTATTAAAACCACATAATTTCTTTTTCTATAGAAAATGCAAAGTATGCATTGCGAAATAGCAACCACGCGAAAGTTTGGAAAAAATCAAGTACAATAATTGAAAAGGACAGAAACTATCAGACGTGAAGCACTATAGCTAGGAGATTAACTTGCATAAAGGAATTACTTGCGCGAAACCCAAGCTAATATGTTCTAAGAACCGCACTAAGCGTTTTTCATACATGTTGATCGTTGGGATAATTTTCTCCACGCGTAGCTCACGGCGATACGGGACGTCGAGGGCAAGCTGCAAGCATGGAACGAGTGGTTTCAGTATACATTCCGTGGCTAAACCAGGAGCTCTACTTAATTCGTGTAAATGGTACAATTTTATTATCGCTAAACTATCACAGAGTCGTTCGCTAAAGATGGTCATGGCGATTACTTAATTGCAAGCAAGATCTTAGCAAAGGACACAAAGGACATAATCATGAGCGGAAGCAAATTTTTCGTCTAGATGTTTAATGTTTCACACCGACACGCAAGTTACCGGCCGTTAATGACAGGAAGTGCTCCCAGCAATTTGCGAAAGGCCAACAGCTTGCGTCGCCGCGCTGCTATATAGCAGCCGGGAACGACGACGTTCCAACTATGGGGGACGAAGCAGATGTCGCTATGTTCGCTGGCGCAAGCGGTGCGTTTTTGGTCCAGCCGGGCGCCTCGGAGCAGGATGTCGTAAGTTAGGTACGCTCCCGCGCACTATGAAGCAGCAACCGGGCGTCCTATTACGGCCAGGTGAAAGATTCATATATATATATATATATATATATATATATATATATATATATATAGTATATATATATATATATATATATATATATATATATATATATATATATACCTGTCGTTTTTGCCGCACAGGGCTATCGCGCCAACAAAGAACGGGAGAGAGAAAGCAACGAAAGTTTCGGGCATTTTTCATCCCGTCCGGAAACGTTCCACCGGTCGTCGTGCAAACTGAGCGGGAGCGAGGAGCACGTTATGCTCGTGTCGTAGTGCACGACGAGGCAGCACTTCCGTGTCCAAGGATGCCCGCGCACTTTTCTGCACGTCCCAGCGGTGAGAGGAGCGTGTCCCTGGCCGAAAAGGAGGAGAGGTGGCCCCCAAGCAGGCTACGAGAAGCAAGCTCGGACCGCCGTGACTAGAATTCGCTGGCCGGCCCCCTCTGACCCGAAGCGGGAGCAAACTGTGTCGCCTTGGCCGCATGTGCGTCCACGTTAGCCGCGCCACGAGATAGGTCTCGCAGACCGCCTCGCTCTTAATAGGAAGGATAAATGGTTGCCTCTGCGCGCGCGCCATCAAGCTGTTTGCCGTAGGTTGCGACTCGCTCCTCAATCCTCTCTCCACTCGCATTTCTCCAGAGCCGTGCTACGTGCCACGAAATGATCGCATAGATGCCGTTACGAAGTGTGGCCGCTACGGCTGCGAACGAAAAAAAAAAGAAAAACGAGAGAAGAACGGTCGTTCGCTTGCCGACACAGTCGACAAACGAGATCGCGAAAAATGGTAGAATACGTCTTGTTAGCTTGAGAGAGAAAAATAGAGCGAATGACGTTTTTATACGCCTGTGCATAATGGTCAGTCTCTCTCTTTCCCATATGAGGTATTTCGGTAGAGCATGAAATCAATTTCCGTTACTGTATCATAATAACGATCAGTCACTGCTTCAACAAGACTTCAGGAACACATAAAATTGGCGTTTCCCACTAAACTAGCCGAAGCGTAAATATTACGGAAGTTTTACGTTTTCTATATCTATAACATATTCAGTGAATTCATTAAATATTTGTACTCCTTTGGTTACTAAGGCAGTAGAAGCAAGAAACGTATATCTCTGCGTGATTACACAATTGCGGCCGAGTGCACTCTCTCTTATCACAGTGACTTCAATAGGAAATATCTATCCAGAGCCTCTGATAATGATATTTGATGAAACCGAACTATTGTCTTCGCGAAATCAAATGATTGTCTCTGTGTTTTGTGTGGAAGACGGTTACGCAAAACTTCCTGTTAGGCCCTCTCGCAGTCACATGTAGTCAATACTTTTTATTCTTTGTTTTCTTAACTTTCTAGTTCTCCTTGCTGTACTGTAGGGTAGCAAACCTGCATTTCTGTTATTGTTAATTTCTCTTACTTAAATTTCACTCTTCAGTACGTGTTTTGAATGTGCATAAGTCAGCTTTCTGGAGGCTTCTTTTGATACGTTTAAGAAATATAATGAGGTCTATTCTTTAAAAGGAATTTGTACATCACGCACCCAGTTCCATCGCATCAGCGCTAGACAAAATGCATTATATGTCCCCTTTGTCTGTTGCTGTAGTAATGATTTCTACATATTCGCGATACACTTTTTGTGCTTCTGCATTGCAGATTCCGCCATATTTTAGCGATTATTTACGTCTGTAGCGTCTATACGTTTCAATAATTTCGTCGGGACATTTTTGGAAGCACATTGGACCGGTAGGCCAAGTTCAAAGGGTCATTTACAGACCAATATGAGCTCTCTGCGTAAACTGTGTAATATATTGCAACGCTTTAAAGCTGCGAATCGCTGCAGATCGCTGAGACTCGGTCAAAAGCGTTTTCAACCACCCATTCACAGAGCGACACGCTCTGCCTCATCGACGTCACCGTGGCTGCCGATCTGATTGACTGTGGAACGCGCGGCACAGGCTGCGTCACGTGAAGGCGGTGCTTAGCCCCGGCCAAGCGCTTGAAGGGAGAGTTGAGCTAGTTGAGGGTGGAGCGGAAGAGGGGGGTACGTATTCAATACTCGTAGCTCCGTTAATAGGGGTGTTTCGATTGAATTATGGAGCCAATGATTTGCTCCAGTAGTGAAGTAATATGTATAAAAAACGGATGTGAAAAAAAAACATGCCAGAGCTCTTTAATTCCTAAATGTACACTGAAAACTGTTGTCAGTTCGAAATACTTGTGTTTACAAACAGTTCGTAACGGCAACCTAACTAAATTAATAAATTTCCGACAATTCCCTGTACACTAAATGCCACCAAATAACTAATAACCACGCACGTTTCTCTTCGTTACAATTTTCCTGTTTTGGTCGTTTATTTGTATGATTTTTTCTATAGGTAGCTGTTTGTTCTCTTACGATGTCGTAATTTACATAGCCTGTTCTACGTCTAGTGACGCATTGTTGAGAAATACTGTTAGAGCTGAGCATATTGGCGGTACAATACACCTACTGTATTGCCCTGTTGTTACACAGGGTGTCCCAGCTAACTTGGACTAAAATTAAAAAAAAAAGCAAGGGTTCTACGAAACTTCTGCCTGTGGTGTACTATTGGCAGTAGTGTGCACTTACAGCTGTATTTTATTACGACTAAGCACTCAATAGATAATTAATTTATTTAGCGAATTTTTTTTATTCTTGCTCGAATCGGCAAAATATTGACATTATCCTGTAGCCCACCTCAAATGAGCCCAGAATTAAGCACTTTTTTGTCATAAATCTGCCTGGTTGTTTTGCCGAGAAAAAACAAAAGCGTGCCAAACACGCGAAATATGAAATAGACGGGCGCTCGTGCGCCGCTACTCGAGCGCCTTCAAGCGTTCTTAATTTGACACACTGCAACGTTCGTTCGTCCCTGCATTGTACAAGGCTCCACGCTCGAAGATAGGTGCGCCAGCAGCGTCTTTTGATGAGCGCCCATCAAATAGCATGATGCACGGTACAATAAATCAACGCAGCCTTGTGTCAACTAAAGGAAGTTTGGAAACGCTGGAGAGATAGAGAGAGAGAGAGAGTAAAAAGATTTATTAAAAAAAGAAGTGCCGCCATTTAGAGACTACATATTGTGGGTGGAGCCCTTATTCCGGGACCCCTTTAGTGACAGTAGTTTAGCCCTCCGGACCAGGGCCCTTTGAGCCTGAAGGTCCGAGCAGGATGGCCTCCCACTCGTCCCGGGTTAGGTTAGGATTAGGGAAAGAGATGAGTTGAGCTGGCAAGTCCAAACGATGTGGTAGGTGTCAGCCACCTGCCCACAGTATCGTCATTTGCCAGTGAAGAAAGAATCAAAATGTTGCAGGGTTGCCGGGCCCAATAAAGTATTAGTACCGGTTTCATATATCGCACATTTTGCAGGCTTTTGTTTTTTTTTTTCAAAAAAAAAAACTAGGCATATTACAGCCAAAAATATATGCTTGATTCTGCGGTTACTTGAGGCGAGCTACAACGTCATACCAATATTTTACAGATTCGAACAAGAATAAAAAAGGTGGTAAATAGATTAATCAATTAATTAGCACCTACTAATGTGACAAATGCAGTTTGAAAATAAACACGACTACCCCGAATATACAGCAGATAAAACTTTCGTAGAATTGATGTTGTTTTTCTAAATCTTGGTCCAAGTTAGCTGGGACATCCGGCATATAACATGCATGTAATGTCGTATCAAGCAATCTTTAAAAAATGATGATGATTACGCCCAATGTGTGGTCTGCCTAAAACTGCGTTCAGGTTCATACAATCATGCTTGCATATTGCCATATCGTGTACCCAGGAAGAGAAGTGCTATACACTTTTTGCCTCAGTCAAATAAGACAGAACTTGACTGCAAGGTGCTTTACGGGAGTTTTGCAAGAGGGAAGGTCGTGCTTTCATTTTCTTCCACCGTTCTCCGCACTCAGGAAAGTTTTCAAGCGAGCAGCGCTATTCTCTAACTAAGAACAACTCGTTTTTTTTTTTCACGTTCGCACTGTTCAAAGTGGGCAGCCGAAATTCTCGCGTTTCCTGTTTTTCAACAGACAGAGAGAGGGAGAGGGGAATGCTCACATCAATACTGCTTCGACTACAAGAGGCGCTGGCTAACACACCCTGTGTTACGGCTTTGTCACATTCACATGAACACACAACAAAGCGGACGGAGCTGCAGGCACCGCACGTCATATTGAGGTTTTGGTTGAATGTGTGGCATCAACATGTTGTTTCTTTAGCTTTTATTTCTTTATTCCGAAGCTCAGCCTTATAGACTAAAGGAGCAAAAAAACCGATTTTTCCTAATGGTTTTCTTCAGCTTCGTCTCCTGTTGGCGTCATAACAAAGAATGGAGTTCCTCGGTTCTCTTCATTGTTCCCGTGCAATGAAAGAGCCGACGGGGATAGCCAGGTAGCTCTTCGCGGAACAATAGCCGGATTTCTTCAGCAGAAGTGGTCGTCTGCTGTGGCTTTCTGACGATGTCTCGATGCACTAAGGAAATGAATAGCCTCAACAAGGCGCGCATTTTCATCTATTTCGAAAAAGCTCTTGTGGGAAACGTGAGAATCGCCTTTGTACATACATATCCGTGGTCTCACAGCCTAGTTTCGTGTTCTGCAATTAGCGCTCGGTCAATTAGCTCTCTTTTTATTGTTTCCCGAGGAGGGGTCATGCGACGACCACGTCTAGTGGGACGCCAGTGTTGGAGTACCTATACCGTTAAGCTTTGGTGGCTGCATTGGTGACCAATCACACGGATACACAATTAGGCTCTTCGAGGGCGAATGCTTGAACCGGGGATGAAGTTTAATAATAATATTTAGTGTTTTACGTCCCAAAACCACGATTTGGTTATCAGGGTCTCCATAGTGGAGGGTTCTGGTAATTTTTACCATCTGGTGTCCTTTAACGTGCACGTAAATCTAAGTACAGGGGCTTCTACAACATTCCGCCTCCATCGAACAGCGGCCGCCGTGGCCAGAGTTCGATGCCGCGACCTCCGTCCGGGTCAGCAGTTGAGTGCCGTAACCACTATAGATCACCACGGCGGGTCTCGGATGATGGTTTGCCATCCGATGGTCAAAGCAGTGATGCGGCACCAACGACACTGTACTTTAGTGTGTGCTCCGTTAAACGCACCTGCGCTGGCCGGTGCGATTTGCCGGGTCGTCAATGAGACAACGCAGAATCAATTTGACATATGCATTCTTCCCATCATAAGGGATTCTTTAGATTTGAGTGAATAACCTTAAAGGGACACTAAAGTGAAACACTGACTTGGTTTAGATTGGTAAACTGTACTCTGAGAGTTCTAATGTCACAAGTTTCATAGGTTCATCAAATGTCTCATCATAGGTTCATTATCAACAGATGAAATTAAAGTTGAAGTTTCACTTTTAAATTTCACTCAAAGCCTCCGTGCGTGACGTCACCAATTTTAAATTGTATTTTTCGTATTTTCGCGACATGAGCTAGATGAACCTTGCTGAACCTTAGGTCTATGGCACTCACAGATGACAATGCACTTCGTTTTAGCCAATTAGAAACTGCGCAGGACCCAGTAGACGCCGTTAAAGTCTATGACGTCACGGCGTTTGGCGCGGGAATCTCAAGGTGGCGTCTCCACCCGCATTTTCTTTGCACGCGTTCTCTCGCGTAACCAGCGTCTCCTCGTGGTGAGAGTGATGTTTTCGGGACTGTGAAATTGTACTTTACTAACGCGCGAAAAATTGTTTTTCTCTGTAGTGTAACTTTAAAACAACACTATCAGATTGAAAGTTCATTTCCGGCTTCGTAATCTCGTATGGTCAGAGAGAGAGAGAGAGAGAGGGATGCTCAATCTGAAACGTACTACACTCTCTGAGGGGATAATAAACCGCTGACTCACACAATGAAAGGACTGAGTCTTTACAACAGGAAAAATATAGTCCACGTTCTCTCTGAACCGCCGGTCTCCTTAACACCCGCTGTAATCCCTCAGTGAAGGATGGTCTCGGTCAGAGCGGCACTGTCGGGCAGAAATAAACAAATAAAACGAATCGTCTGACGGCGTGCGCGCGGCGGTCTGGGATTAGCCGTTCCGCGACGCAGCAGCAGTAGTAGTACATTGTTCTGGCAGTCCGCGCATGCGGGCTAAGCCGCTGATGGCTGCCACGCAGAGAAGCCGACTGGCGGCAACTGTACTACGCGCAGGCAACGCCGCGCAGATTCGTGCAACTCGAGACTATAGACGAGGCGCAGCTCTGCGACTTAGCTAGGCGGCTCTCGCTGACGCTGCACTTCGCTCAACGCATGCACACCGAACCAAGAGAGATCATCTATACTGGATGCGAAAGCGTGCAGGAGGCGCACGCACTCACATACTCGGGAGTTTGCGTTCATTCGCGTCAAGCGGCGGAATAACGAGTACGGGGACGGCCAAATAGGCGGTCAAGTTTCTCCGCGAGTGTCACTTTGTACCCTGCTCCGTTCGCGCGCGAAAACGAGTATTGATCAGATCCGTGTACTACCCATCATTCCCATTCTCGCTGAAGCGTCGTGCGCTGCAGCTCGCATAGACACTAGCGCCAGAGTTCCCTCTATAGTGTATATTTAGGAAACTCAATGATTACAGCTAGGCTGTGCCACAGGAATCCAAGCTGTAACATGGAATCGACAGACACTCTCCAAGATTTTTCGACAAGAAGCCCGACCAAGTGACAAATTGCAGTCAGCCGTTTTTTCACGTAGTTTACGTGTGGGGTCCAAGACAGGTCTCGGCCGATTATGACTCCCTAGAACCCGTCACTCCGGCTGCATGACAACAATCGCATGTTAATTGATATGCTGTAGGCGGACATTGGCTTTCTGGTGAACGACCCGACTGCACACTTTCCACTTGCGATTTCGAGCCTTTGTTTACGTAGATAGTGCGATGTCACTGATGCTGCCATCTAAAGTCGAGCGCTAAGTGGAAGTCGAGTTACACCTGACGTCCACACACAGATGTCATCAGAATAAACAAAGTCGTACGCTGCTGTACGCTGCTTGGTTGCTTGCAAACAAGTCCAATGAGTGTTAGGTTGAACAACATCGGGCTTAGCACACCACCTTGCGCAACTCCTCGGCTACCGTAATACTCGGGTGTCGAGCCATTCTCTGTCTGCACGTGAAATGATCTATTCTGTAAATAGCTGTGAACCCACATGTAGATCTTGCCACCGAGTCCTACTCCTTCTAATGCGCTGAGAATGGTTTCGTGGGTGACATTGTCCTAAGCCCGTTTAAAGTCAAGAAAAAGAGCAGCAGATAATTGTTGCTTACATGCCTTCTGATGTTCTATGTCACCAAGTGTAACTACATTGTAGATTGATGAGGTGCCTCGTCTGAACCCGGACATGGCACCCGGATATATTTTGCACAACACTTTAAGTACCATTCCAGACGCATTAAATCATTCTCTCCGTAACTTATCCCACACAGCTCGCGAGGGCGATCGGACAGTAGGAGGAAATGTCCAAAGGTGACTTGTCGGCTTTGAGAAGGGGAATCAAGCGACTTGCCCTTCATTCCTGTGGAACCGTGCCAGTTTGCCAGGAGTCGTTGTAAAGCAGCAAGAGTGCCTTCCGAGCTTGATCTCCTAGGTGACACACGGTGCGCGGTCGGTGATGCCGTCAAGTCCTAGGTGGCCCTGAAGAACGTCTACACAAAGCAAGCGCAGCGTTTAGTTCTTCCATTGAAAATGGACACTCCATTCGGGGATCAAGTCAGGATAAAGAACAGTCAGGCGTCCTCGTCCCACTTGAATTTGCCCCACAGGCAATCCTTCGGCAGAAAGATTCTGCGACGTCAATCTCTTCGCAGCGTAAGTGAAGTGTCAGAGTTTTAAATGGGTAGCGCTGACCAACCGTTGTACGAAGAATGCATACAGTTCTCGAGACAAAGATTGATTTGATATGTGGGGTTCAACGTTCCAAAATCAAAATTTCACCATGAGAGACGCCGTAGCGGAGGGCTCCGGAAATTTCGACCACCTGGGGTTCTTTAACGTGTTAGCGACAGTGGCTCTCTTGGATCCAAGGAGTCGCAAAAAGATAGCTATCGTCGCTCATCAAGTTTGTCCATGTGACGCCGTATTTTGTTTTGTGTGCGGCTGGCCAGTCTCAAATCATCAAAATACTTCGTGCGTTTATAACGTCGTCTTGCACGACGACGAATCACTCGAAGTTTCTTGAGTTCAATGTTCATATCGATGCGTAATGAGCTCACCGAAAGCGAACGTGTGTTGGACTGTAAGGCATTCTTTATTCCATCCTCTAGGTTGAAGGGTGAGCCGCCAGCACAGTCTTCCATTATTAACTTGTACTTTTGCCAATAAGGACACTAGACAGCTGTGGACGATTTGAGACTTGGAAAGCCGTCGATCTTCAGGTATGTTAAGATGTGGTCAGTATCCCTTGTTTCCAAATCCGAAAACCAGTGCGCTCTTCTGGCGAACGAGTGTGACACGAAAGTGAGGTCCAGGCAACTACTATACGGTGATCGACGCAGATAAGTAGGACTGCCGTCATCCACGTGGCTAAGTTCACATTCAAAAGCGAAAGACACCAACTGTTTACCTATAGTGCTGACCCTAGTGCTTGCCCACAAATAGTGGTGGACATTGAAGTCGCCATTTATCACCCGCGGCTGGAGAGTTGAATTCAGAATTCCGCGCAAACGCTCGAAGTCTAGACAACTTCCGTGTTCTCAGCGAGGAAACACGAAAGAGTATATCGACAGCGTGTGCGGGTTTTATTTGTATATGTAAACGTGAAAAAAAATTCTTGTTTGTAAACAGAGGTAGGCGTCGTCGATATAATGAGGCGCTTGTAGCGACATCTGGGTGCGCATGCTGCGCCCAGCCCAAAGCTCGCCACAACCATGAAGTAAAAAAAAAGCGATAACGAAAGGCAGCGTGATGTCACGCAGCCAGGTTTGGAAAGCCGTTCCCTTTGAAGTATGCATTATCGGCTCAACACGTGACCTTTTGCACGAGATTACGCCAGCAACAAGCCATGCCGATACTTCAGAGTATACGGCGCTCGGTAGCTTATAAACGAAACGTGCTTGTTCGGCGCAGACCGGCCGGCTCACGCAGGTGGTTCAAAGACGGAACACCACCGAGAGTACCACACGCTCTGACGTTTTGATCACGTGTTGGACCGACACGGTGGGCTTCACTTGTGTGACCTAATGCTCCCTTCCTTCTTTTTGTTCCTCCATGGCCATCGCTCTTCATAATCACGTGACAACTGACACAGCTGCCAAGCTCCCACGCACAATGCGTCTGGGGGCCTGCCGAAAGCTCTCCGATGGAGGCAGCTTTGCGGCTGCATGCCAGTTGTCACGTGATCGTTGCGGCCTCTGACGAGCTTTGGGCTGGGCGGAGCCTGCGCACCGCGACGTCGCTACAAACACCTAGGTATGTCGATAGCACTTACCTCTGTTTACAAACATGAAATAGGTCTATACGGCCAGTTACGTTGAAGGCAAGCATGCAGGGCCGTTTCATCAAAAGGGGGAGCTTTTAAATAAATTTACAAGTGTGTACCCTCGTTGCGCGAATGCTGAGATCCTGAAGACATCGTTGGTATTTTTCGCATGTGGCACGCGTGGAAACGTCACCTACGTGACTAAAAAAACAGAAAACTAATTTTATCACCTAATATATAGCTCTATCGATGCCGGGAAGTCGGACATTACAGAACGCCCGTCAACCAACAACATTCATGAATGATGTATATTCTGGCGTATTAGCGGTGGGAAATGCAATAATGACATATTCAGGTACGCAGCATCTCGCGCAGCGTTTGCAACCCATGGACAAAACTTGAGCAGGCGCATTTTGCAAGTTGTTTCTAATATTGGATTGATTGATATGGGGGGTTTAACGTCCCAAAACCACCATATGATTATGAGAGACGCCGTAGTGGAGGGCTCCGGAAATTTCGACCACCTGGGGTTCTTTAACGTGCACCCAAATCTGAGTACACGGGCCTACAACATTTCCGCCTCCATCGGAAATGCAGCCGCCGCAGCCGGGATTTGAACCCGCGACCTGCGGGTCAGCAGCCGAGTACCTTAGCCACTAGACCACCGCGGCGGGGCGTTTCTAATATTGGAGGCGGCGGAAATACTTGGCGTCTCATGTCTACATTGTCTTTTAGAGAGGAGCACTGCAGGCGTGTTTACAGTGAATACTGCCGTGAATTTTATTATTTGCTGCCCGTGAAAAAACACGGTGAAATCAGTTCTATTAGAGATATAAGGCAAAGATAATAGCATCATGGTTTGGGCAGGTAGAACCTCAGATTTTAATTTTTTTGTTAATTTAAATACCGCTATGAATGAGAGCATGCACGCTGTCACTGTACTTTGATGTTTCGTCACAGTCAAGACGTTTCCTCACTGTCACTGAGATTTCCGAACGTCATGCGTCCCTTAGAATCATTTTCCTTTCTTGGCATATGAACTGTACAGGCACGTTGTAAAAAAAACACTTAAAAATCTTGAAAAGTTGAGTCCTGTGTGAACTCCACGTGCATCGCGCTACGTCTGAGCTTGTTGCCGTAACGAATTGGCGTTATAAACCATGAAAAAAGTACGCCTCATGGTTCCTGTGTATACTTTTGTCAAAGGGCTTCCTCTCAAGGATAAGGGCCTGGTAATTTTGTTATAAAAGGCGAAACGAGCACACTTTGTGAGAAACACACTGCGCCGTCTGCGTCCTTACGGTCTACGTTTTCCATTTTCCACGCACAGTGTCTTCTTATAACCACAACCTGCACCACAGCATAGTTCTCTTTTGCGATAGAAACAAATTAAATGATTGAACTGCGTTGATTATAAAACTCATTGTTATAGTGGATGTGAAAATGAACAACGAAGTATATTAGCACGTTGTCAGTATCGCATCACTTCTCCCAGTCACCTGTCATTCAACTCAGACGAGCTTTTGATGCAGCATCAGTACAGATTGAGCATATGAGCGCTGGCGTTTCAACACTATACACACTGAGAAACAATGCACAGCTAGTGAATTATCAAAATCTTCACATGATTTGTAGCCTAGACAACAACGTGAAAATTGAGTTAAAATATTGAAGTTATTTTTGAAATCAACACACGTTCCCAGATTGAAGCGTTGTACATGCTTTAGACACAATAGATGTGCAATATGTATAATTTATTTGAACGTGGGCGCATATGCAACAACGATGATTTGCGATTTTTCTCGAGACGCGTGCACGGCGCGGCTGTAATTTCGGCGTTGCCGAAACAGCGCGTTTTCCCGCTGATTAACTTACAGCGATGAATAAATGACGTCGGCTCTTGTTTTATCATGTTTAGGCACAACAACATTGGGCAATCAATCAAGGTTCTTTGTCGCTGTTGTTGTTCGTACGTCGCAGGCAGCTATGTAGCGGTGCATAACGACAGGCTTTCTGCCGATATGTTGTCGACAGCTGGTCGCTCGTTTTTCACAAACTACGTTTTAACGACCCGCACGCCAATATTATACAAACACATGTGTGCACTGCCTTTACAATAACCAAATCAAGGCCGTGAACTCGGTGTTTACCCATTTGATTTCCCGGCTATAGGCCCTCTGCGCAGTCAGCACTCGCGTGAGTCTCTGTTGAGGGAGCAAATGAATAAAAATCGTTATAGAGCGGGCTCTCTCTTTCCATTTTTTTTTTCGATCAGTAATGGAGCGCTGCTTAAACTTCAGTTATACGGAACACATAGCGCACATTTCGAAGCTGTTGTTACGGTCTATTTCCTGTGCCGCCGTTTCCCATGTTGCATAAAAGAAAGAAGAACGCGTTAACAGGAAATTAAGGAACCGAGACGCATTGACGGTGTTTGCAAGGGTGCATGTTGTCTCTAAAAAAAAAACGACCTGGAATCGTGAAGATGGCCATCTACAGGTGATTTTAATGGTATGACTACGAAGCATGTAATCGTGAACGAGCGTAACGCATTTTTCCGCATATAGATATATATTTATAAAAATTACTGATGACACCAGTTATACGAAGCCGAGTACCTTAGCCACTAGACCACCGCCCCGCCGCGGTGGTCTAGTGGCTAAGGTACTCGGCTGCTGACCCGCAGGTCGCGGGAGCGAATCGCAGCTGTGGCGGCTGCATTGCCGATGGAGGCCGAAATGTTGTAGGCCCATGCGCTCAGATTTGGGTGCACGTTAAAGAACGCCAGGTGGTCTAAATTTCCGGAGCCCTCCACTACGGCGTCTCTCATAATCATATAGTGGTTTTGGGACGTTAAAACCCTCACATCAATCAATCAACCACCACCACCACCACCACCTTCTGTGTGTGACAATCGCTCGCGTTCCTAATATTATTTTGGTGCCGAACACCCCGTGCGGACACGTCTTACTCTCTTCGCACGCATTGAGGGGCTCTCTGCCGCTACTGGTGAGGAACGATAAACGCCGATGCCGAGATTGATTTCAGTGCTAGCCAGCCGCCATGATCGCACGTAACTTCGACGAATGGATCGACCGAAGACCAAGCGAGCGTGCCGGCGAGCGCATAATACCAAGGTCATTCAAGAAGCCAGATCTTTTCTGAACACGCTCGATGTTGACATTCCCAAGCTCACAGGTGTGCGTGATCGTCTTTCTTCGAGTAATGATAGACTATCGAAGGTAGATGCCGAGATCGAGGAAAACATATCGCAGAATGAATTAGAAGCCGAATACGCGACTGCCGCCACGTACAACGACGAGGCAATCGGCATGCTTGCCGAATGAACTCGTCGGTAAGAGGCACTTGAACGAGCTGAGAGAGATTGCAGTACTCCTTCGCAAACGCCACCTGTGCGACCTAACGTTACGGATCACACTTTTCTACCGCACAGTTCTTTGCAACCTAGTCTGCCCAAGTTCAAAATGCCAACGTTTAAGGGTGACATAAATCAGTGAACTGGATTCTGGGAACAGTTTGTACAGACAGTTCCCCTCAATAACGCCCTCTCGTCTACAACAAAGCCAAGTGTTTTTTGTTTTTGTTTTTCATCTGCGGCGCTATCTCACCGGATAAGCTGCAGTGGGCATGGCAGGACTTCCGACATCCGAGTTTCGTTACAACTATGCTATCGATATCTTCACGGAACGCTTTGGTGATAGGAACAGAATTGAGCAGCATCACCTAAGCGCTCCTTACTTTACCCAAGTTAAGCAAGGCACTGACGTTCGATATTTGGGACGTTTGTACGATGCTACGCAGCTGCAAATCCGTTGCCTGAATTCTCTTAACGTGCCTATACGCTAAGCTTCTCCGCCATGCTTATCGACCTACTGAAAAAAAAACTCTAGCGTACGACATTGTCCTTGCGTTTACGAAAGAGCAACGAGCTAAAGCACGGAGCGATTAATTAGACGGCACTCAAGCGTTATAAGAGTCAGCTTCAGCAACGGCTTCCGCTGATGCCACGCTGAAACAACTACTAGACTTCATTCGTGTCGAGTTGGAAAGTCGTAAACAAATCATGACGCCCAGCTGAAAACGTGGTGAATTACCTGAAACGACAGTAAGAGGTGCCACAGCTTCTGTTTTGCACAATTCATTTGTGAAGAAAACGAACTGCTCCTTCTGCCACTCGAAGAAGCATGGCAAGCATGCTTGTGACAGCGATCTGCTTTTGAAGGAGGAGCTCTTCAAAGACAGCCGATGTTTTTACTGCACATCCAGTGGTCACAAGACAAGAGTCTGTCAAGTTAAGCTAACGCGCTCATCTTGCCATGGAAAGCATGCAACAAGCATGTGTGATTCATCGTACTGCAACTCACGTGTTGGTGCAGAGTCATCAGAAAATTGCACAGCAGTATTCATTTCCCCAGAAATATCACTCAAATTCCACCGAGATATCGTGCAGTGGGCCGAGTGTACTGAACATGCATAACAAAGTATATCTGCAGACCTTTCGTGCTTTGATAATCTATAATAACAAGCACCACTGAGTCGGAGGCATTCTAGATGACGGAAGCCAGAAGTCCTTCATCAAAAAAAGAAGTAGGCGTGAAGATGAACCTAAAGATCGTAGGAGAGACAAGAATATCGTTAAACACGTTCGGTAGCACGTCTCCTTCTCGAACTGAACGCTCTAAAATAGTTGAGGTATCGTTAAGCAGTCAACAAGGTACGCAGCTCAATTTTGTACAAGCTATTTCGCTCCAGTGATATGCCACGACATTGCTGCGCCATCAGCTGACAGCCATTTTGTGCAACAGCTGCGTATGGAAAGCAAGTTCCTGGCTGATGACCGTATGCTCGTGCAAGTTGATGAAGAGCCAGCACTTAGTCTGCTCATCGGATCTAACTACCTGTGGAATATTGTGACCGGTGAAGTTATTCGCAGCACGGAAGTTTAAGGGCTTACGGCCGTCAACACTTGTTTCGGATGGACGCTGCAAGTACCAATTAGTCATAAAGGCATTCGCGACCGCAGCACTAACCTAATGGATTATGTTATGCGAGTCGACATCAGCGAAGATGAAGATCAAAAGAATTCGCAAATTTTACGATCTTTCTGGGAGCTCGAAACTATGGGCATTGACAACGTTTGTGAATCGCATACAAACAAGTCACTGGATCACTTCAGAAAGAGCAGCTGAAAGTTCAACGCCAGATACTATGTCGCTTTGCCATGGAAGGACGAATGCAAGCACCTCATCAGTGACAATCGCGACATTGCTGTCCACCAGCTTCCGTAGCCAGTGGACAGCGGACTATCCCGGAAAGGTTTGCTTGACCGCTACGATACAGTCATACGACAGTATATGTTGCATGGTCACGCAGAAGTTGTGCCTAAGGATGTCATCGATCACCATCCGGTTCATTACATGCCACACCGGGAAGTCGTCAAAGAAGAGTCACTGACCACCAAACTCAGGGTTGTGTCCGACACATCAAACAATGAACCAGACCTACTTTCACTCAACGACTGCTTGGAAAAGAAAGCTAACCTAAATCCAGAACTTCTGCGTGCGCTAGTTCGTTTCCGATGGTTTTTAATCACCCGGAACTCGGACATCGAAAAAGCGTTCCTGCCGGTCGAAATACAAGAGCCAGACAGAGTCTTTCTGTTTCTTTGGTTCGTCAAAGAGAAGAATAATAACGTTGTCGAGTGGCACATGACGCGTGTGCCTTTTGGATCAACGTCAAGTCCACCTCTGCTGGTGGCTACTATCCATAACCACCTAGACAACGCTAACGGTGAAGACGAGTACCTGGCGGGGAGTCCGAAAAAAGTCATTTTATGTTGATGACTTGCTCATTGAAGCAGATACATTAAAGAAACCTTGGAAGTTTACGAAGGAACGAAGACAGTCGGGAACGACGCAGGTATGAATCTTAGGAAATGGAACACGAATGACAATACACTACAAGAAGCTTTCATGACAAAGGAAAGTCGATAGATGGAGGCATTAACGACACTAAGGCCGTGTTGGGCATGTAGTGTAATACAAATTTCGACAGTTTTGAGTTTACTCCTAAACCAGTGATTGAATTCCTAATGTCCACAAAGGCAATTACAAAATGGCATCTACTGAAGATGGCATCCAGGATCTATCACCCTCTTGGAGTACTCTCGCCCTTCACAATGACATCTAAGCTTGTATTTCAGCAATTAAGGGTCCGGAACGTTGTGTGGGATGAATAGTCACCCGAAGAAATCAGCCCACCTCGAAAAAAAAAATGATGCACGGACGTCCTGCAGCTTAGATTGATTATAATTTCACGCTGCGTAGGAAGCGATCCCCAAGGAGTCACAGATACGGCGGAAGTTCACATTTTTGTGGATGCTAGCCAGAAATCATATGGTGCCAGTGCTTATCTGAAGCCAATCAACCTGAGAGGCGAGTTTACTACTACGCTCACAATTTAGAAATGTAGAGTTGCACCGATGAAATCACTCATATTACCGAAGTTGGGGTTAACAGGCGCAGTTATCGAAGCAAGGCTGCTGAAGTATATCCGATCCGCGTGGGATTTCCGGCAGTTTCTTTGTACTATGTGGACAGACTCTACTATTGTGCTCAGCTGGATCCAAGGAAGCGGGGACAAGCTGAGTTTGTCAAAAATAGAGTCAAGAAAATTTCAAGTGTAACAGTCGCAGAAAAATGGCGTTACTGTCCTGGGCAAGATTACGCGTGGCATGTCTGCAAAGGTTGTTTTGGAAAGCTACGTCTGATGGAGCGGTCCAGAAGGGCTCACACAAGTGAGTTACAAACGGCCTACAGAGCCCATCATGGTCTCAGGGGAAAATGAAAATGTTGACCTATCTCAGCCTACAGTGTTTAGTATTCTAATTCAGGCCAAACGGAAAAAGGACGCCTTCATCAATCTAATGAAATTCAGTGACTTATAGAGGTTACTACGCGTCACAGCGATCGTTTTGCGCTTTCTTGATAAGTTCCGACATGGCCAAAAGAACCGCTGAAGACAGAATTTCCGCAGCAGAAGGAGGAACGCCGAAAAAGGAACGCCGAAGAATTAGGGATCTTTCGAGTACTGAAAGAGGTGTTCAAAGAAGATATTTGCCAAATGTAATGCGGAAAAGCGTACGTCTAACAAGGATTCTGTGCTGAGAGATTTGCATCCATTCATTGGTCCCAAAGAATAACTTCGCATTGGCGGAAGACTTCAAGAGTCGGACGGCACTTACGAAGAGAAACATCCGGTCATTCTGCCATGTAAACATAAATTTCCGTGATTAATTGTGGCACACGCACACTGCTGTGTTTTACATGATAATGTGTCAAGCACAATTATGCAAGTGCGACGACGATTTTAAGTGATTCAAGCAAAACAAGAGGCCCAAAAATAATCAAATCCTGTTTTTTGTGCAAAAAATACAGTGCGAAATCTGCTGATGTAAAGTATGCGCCTATACCCGTATAGACAGAATGAGAATGTCTCGACTGTTCGAAGTGGTGGGCGTAGACTTTCCAGGCCCACTTTATGTCAAGCAAAGGAAGCCAGAGTCTGACTCCGCGAAGTATTTCGCATTGGTTTTCACTTGTGCGAGTACCAGAGCGGTACATCTTGATCTGACAAGTGGCATGACATCAGCGATTTTCCTCCGCGAGTTTCGCAGACTTATATCACGAAGAAGGGTTACTCTTATACTCTAACAACGCCCCGAAGTTCAAGAGGGCATCGCGAGACTTTCAAGACATCGAGCATCATGAATGGATTTCCCTTTGCCAATTTCCTTGCCTCTCATCGCGCCGAATGGAAGTTCATAGTATACCTAGTGCACCATGGTTGGGAGGATGGAGGGAGAGATTGATACGGCCAGTGATGTCAGCACTTGGCAAGACACTCAGAAAACACGCTCTATAGCGAACAGCTAACAACAATGCTGGTGGAAGTGAAGGCCGTGATTAATTCGAGGCCACCGGCTTACATGTATACGAACACAAGAGAACCTGCTCCGATCTGTTGAGCCAACTGTTTAGTCGGAAGATCTCTCTTGGCAGAACCAGCTGACAACAGCGAGGAATACCTGAACCGGATTTTGCAGACAAGCCAGGGAGACTTAACTAAAGGACTACAGCACAGGAGCAAGCTGCTCAAGCACCTCGTTGGAGGAAGGAATATCTCCTTGAGCCTCGTTCGCTTCATGACTAGCCAACAGCGACAGTGATCGTCGAAAAACTAAATACCTCTCGATGTGTTTGGCCACTCGGAAGAATAACAGATGCATATCTTGGACGCGACGGACTGGTACGAGCATGCCGACTTCAGACTCGATTCTTGAAGATTACCAGATTGGTGCAAAAACTACTCGCTAGAAACACCATCATTTTTGGCGCGCTGGGAGAGTGTCAAGAGGCCCATACTTCGATATATAAAGCGGCTCCCTTACACCTTTCATGCCCGTTCTCCATGCGAAGGCGATGAGTAAAATAAAATCAAATACAAGCTGCTGCACACTTCAGATAAGAAATCACGAAGCCGAGTTTGGCATCTGCGCGAAAGCAGTACACGCGAAACTGTCGAATTGAATCCGCGGCGTTTCAGTGCCGGTGTTTTCATACAGCACATCGTTTCTCCTAAAGAGTGCTGTATAACGCGTAGAGTGCATGCAGGTGTCCGACATAGCTCACCCACGAAGGCACTACGAGCCAACCCTGACTTCGCATTTGCATAGAGAGAAGTTGCAGTGTTGGCATCTGCGCGAAATGTCAAGTATTGGCTATTTAAATTTGTTTCACACCGGTAGGAAGCTACGTATAGTTAACAGAAAAATAAAAATGACGAAGAATTTGCATTGAACTGAGTGACTTTACAAGAAAAAAATGTTACCTTGCTGATACATTTTCCGCACGCAGGAATCCTGCAGCGCAGTTGCACTGGTCAACCGATTCCGCGATGCTGTCGTCCTTGGAGAACGCGAATCGTCGCGCGTTTCGTCCCTGTCCTGCATCGTTATCTTCCAGCTTGATGTTTCAAGCACGTCCGCGAGAAACGGGCCTTGCAAACAGTACACGATGACTGCATCAGGGTCCCGCACGTCGGCGCATGCGCTGTCAGAAGCCACTTATGCAGGATGCTCTCGTTACCCGACAGAACAAGGCTATTGCTGAGACGTCTCTTTCCTGATCCCATCTTTTTTTTCTGTTCTATCTTTCTTTCGTTCAAGTATTAGTCTAGTGTTTCCCCCTCCCCCTTCGCTTCCTCACCTGCGCTATAACGGGAATAAAAATGACGGTGCCCGCCTTGGTTATAACTTGGCTAACTGGTTATAAGGTGTGGCGCCACCAAGCAAGAGGGGAAACTGTCGGTAGATTGTTTACTTGCCCTTTTATTTCGCGCTTAGCGAGGGAGAGATGAGAAAGAGAGAAAGCTATGGAGTTAAACCACAATTGTAGGGTCCGGCTTGCTACCCTACACGAAGGGGGCGGGGAAGCAGGAAAGATAAATTGAAAGAAGAGCGCACCTACGCATGTACCAGCATGTCTGAGCAACCAAGCTAAAAAAAAAGATGGGGGGGAGGGGCTTTTAAAATTGCGGAAACTCCGGTCTACAAAGGCACTTGATAAAAATAGCTCACTGGTCGCCAATATCATTCGGGAGATCCCCAAACATCCTCATAATCATAGCGTGGTTCTTGGCACGTAAAATCACAGTCTTTGATGATATTATTTTCAAAACGAGAATGTATATGATCACCCATATATCAGGAAAAACACTTCGAGTATTCAGGCCAGTATGGCATCAGCATTACTTTAAAGCTCATCGTAGAATATTTGACAGCGCAACGTTTAGATAGGGACCGTGAAGAGACTCATCACATGTCTCCCTTCACTGTCCGTATCCCGTTGCGCTGTAATATATTCTACGATGAACATGCATCCACCTACTTGCCCAACTCGCGATTCTTCCCTTCAGTGAAGAAGTAAGCTTCATGGGTTCATAGGACGGCTAATAATAACGCCTATAAATTTGAGAATAACTGTCTGAAAACTTACGCTATACATCGGCTGCTCCGAGCTCTTGAATACTATAACAAGGCATTTCGCTGAATGTGCCCGACTCTGCATATGTATGCACGAAGGAGTTATACAGCAGACAAAGCGCTGTTGCCCTACAGATGTCCCACTGCGTCCGTGTCGCTGCTCTATTTATGTCGAGACGAGTCGGGCGGGTAACCGTTCCACTTGTCGGGTGCCTGTTTTGTTCCCGTAACAACCGTTTGAGAGTCATCGCCTCGTTTAGTGAGCGCTCTGCCGTCTCTCGTAAGCGTAGACGGCTCTCTAACTGGGAGAGAGAGAGAAAGAGAGAGAGAGGGCAACACGTAGTATATATAGGAGCGCGTATACGAACACAATTCATCACGGCAACGGGGAATATTAACGTGTCTCGGTCGGCACGGATAGTTAATTCTCAAACGCGCGCTCCAACAGACGCGAAGAGGAGAACGCTGCAGCACAGCCCAGCTACAGAGAAGGAGCGCATGTATACGCAAACCGTGAGCGGGGCCTGTTCGAGACGCTCCTTTTTTTTTTCATCGAAACAAGAGTGACCCTAATATGCACGGAATTACGTTATGTGTAATGGTTCTTCAGGGGGATTCGCGGACATACACACTTCCACTCCTAATGAATGCATTACAGAGTCGCTTTTCATCCGGTTTTCGGCCGCTGTACACTTATATATATATATATATATATATATATATATATATATATATATATATATATATATATATATATATATATATATATGTGTGTATATATATATATATGTGTGTATATATATATATATGTGTGTATACATGGTAGCTCGCATGAAACTCGAGCCTCCTCCTCCTCGGTAGCGTTTGTCTATAGTGCGACTAAGAAATTTGTTAAGCTGAATTTTCTTAGATGCGGGGAAGGCGTACACCATTGCGAAGATTTGCAAATTCTGTAGCCATGGGGTATATTTCACTCTGCAAATCGTTTCCCTGGTTTAGCGGAGAAAGTCTGCTTAATAACGGCGCACTGTATGCAATGGTTTATGTATGGATAAAACAGAACCGTTAAGTTAAAAAACTATTCAGGGTGGCACTGGATCTCATCGCTGCACCACGTACATAACGCACCACGTTGCAATAGTTTTAGTTTTTTACGTCATCAGTTTATTAGCTATGTCTTATTCGTGCTTCAACATACACATTCAAGCACGTTATATCAAAACTGATAGAAAAGAAAAGGTTATGCATTTTTCTTTATCAACAGAATATCATGTTGCCACGCAACTGGAGCACATTGCTTTACGCCGATACCATCGGTCCCGTCATTTTCCACAAGCACCGCAAAGAAACCAGGCGTGCTGCTCGTAACTCTTCACGTTTGCCAGCCTGTTTCCTCGTACTGCCACAATTTTTTTTCGCCATCGGTTGCCGGCGCCTTGGGTGAATGCATGCCTTTGTGTGGCGTACACTGCATACTGTGCAAAGACCCAAAGCGGAATGCAGTCCATAGCTCGCGCGCGGTTTCAGTAGACCACTGCGAGTAAATGCTTGCAGCACAGCGGTGCGACGAGTACACACCCAGGAGCCGCGGATCGAATGCTTGCGACTACAAAGGTGCCGACACAAAGGTGGACCCGGGGCCTTTTGTCGAGGCGCTTGCGAAAGCTGGGGCCGTCACCGCGCTGCGAACCGCATGGAGAGGGAGAGGCGCTCGGACCTCCTTCCAGCAGGACTGCGCTCCGGTTGGTCATAACAAGGGCTTGCCTAGTTTGCGGGCTCATTATCCATGGCTGGAGCAAATCGGCTTCTACAACTCATCGAGGTGCCCACCTTGTTTTCGATCGCACTATGTGTTTCCTCAATACTCCATAGGCGACCAGCATACCTACCGTCGCGTAACACGACTTTTATGATGCCTAAAACCCGCGTTATAAACGTTTATGGGGTTCTTTGCGTGCCTGTGCCCCGGCGGTTGTACTCAATGTATACTCCCCGTTGAGCAGAGTCACTGCTAAGGGTCTTCTCCGTTCATGGTGGGTAACACATATGGACAGCGTGTACTGGTCGTCAAAGCCACTTATGGGTAACCTCATATGTCACCCGGAATTCTTAACTTAATCGTCTTCAATAGCTTTTTCAGGAATTATCGAACTCAAGTACATGAACCCTCCTCCTCTGAGAAAGGAAAGGGAGGGGTCGGCAAGGACACACATAGATGAATCTTTATTTGTTTGAGTGCGCGTCTCGTGCGACACACGCACTCATATATCGATCACACGTACTGTAAAAGCAGTCTGTGATTAACACTGAAAATACATGCGTTTCTGTGCACATTTTTTTTTATTTATCGACGTCTGAGCCGGAGGCAGAGTTCATCAGCTAAAAAAAGGTGGCCGACTCTTCGAGGCAGTCTTACGACCGAATTCTTTTTCTTCTTTTGGTCTCTACATCTGTCACATATATACACTAGCGAAAGCGCGTTTTCTTTAGTAGGACGAGCTTGCCTGTTGTCTGCGCTGTTACAGAGATGTATAGACCGCCGAGCCCCGAAGCTGCTATCCCACGTGTACTCTCGTATTACAATTAAATCCAGTCACTCTTACAGCAAGTAACACACACGGGAATGCCGGCAAACACACTTACGCCGAGCGAGCTCCGCAGGAAAGCCATCGGCCAGGCTTATGGCTGTGCGATGCCACCCGCTACACGTGCACAGAACGGCACGACGTGTTCAGCGAGCTAATCATCGAAAACTGCTAAGACGCTGTAGTTGCAGAATAAATTATCCGAACGTCCCTGGTGCTGACCAACCTGCACCTACACCCTTCACCGAGCTTCCCCCCACCATCGTACTCGCGTGCACAAGGATTCCGCACAAAATCCATCTCGGTCGTAATGAGATGAACCAGAAACCTCCCGGTGGGACCAGTGAGAAATTGCTGCCGCAGGTTTGGCTGGACACCGGGGCGCCAACTGGCCGCCGATCGAAAACGGCGCCGTTTGTAGGTAACGGGATCCATAATCAATGCATGCGTGCTCCGTGCCCTCAGCCTCCATAGAACGCATGCTGGCGCTCATATCAGATTCAGTGTTTTGTCCGGCAAAGTCTATGTGAGTGCGAGAATAATCTCTGATGGCGGGTGCTTATTTAGTGCGTTCATTGTCGCTCGCATGCTTAGAAGCATATATCTAAATTTATTGGTAAACTGATAACGATGGTAATCCTGTGTTATACTGGGTGTCTTTCTTAGGATCGAGACGTAAATATGTGAAGCTTCACGCTGAAGAAATGTTAATGGTAACAATGTCGCAAGTGCAAACAATGGTAATTTGTTTAGCACTTACTGCTGAGCTCGAGGATGCAAGTTTGATTCCTATGTCACGGCGGTCACATTTCTATGAGGTCGGAATGGATGAACACCCGACTTATTAAACCGAGGTGCATGCCAAGAAAAAAAAAAAGAAGCTCCGGGTAGTTAAAACTCAACTGTACCCCCTCATAATAATATATGCATAAATAGCGTGCCTCATAATAATATATGGTTGTAATGGTTTTGTCACGCTAATTTCCAGAACTGAAAGGACCTCATGGCTGTACTTACTTCTTTTCAGCAACAAATATGCCAGAAATTTCTAGAATCATAAATTGGTTTTACATCCCACAACCAGGATATGATTGTGAGGGACAACATGGTGGAGGGCTCTGGAAATGTCGATCACGTGCTCTTCAACGGACACTAAATTGAAGTGTACAATAAGCCTTTAGCATTTTGTCTCCACCGAGATGTGGCCTCTAAAGCCGGCATATGATTACGCGACCTGCGTAATCAAGTACCAAGACCACTAGACCACCACGGAATATGCTAGAAATTGCTCTGTAACAACGTCCACAGTATTTTTTTTTCTGAAGACTGTGACCATAGGCTAGATTTAGTATTCTTTGGCCCCGCCGCGGTGGTGTAGTGGCTAAGGTACTCGGCTGCTGACCCGCAGGTCGCGGGTTAGAATCCCGGCTGCGGCGGCTGCATTTCCGGTGGAGGTGGAAATGTTGTAGGCCCGTGTGCTCAGATTTCGGCGCACGTTAAAGAAACCCAGGTGGTCGAAATTTCCGGAGCCCTCCACTACGGCGTCTCTCATAATCATATGGTGGTTTTGGGACGTTAAACCACACATATCAATCAATCAATCAATCAATCAATCAGATTTAGTATTCTTTGCGCTGGTAATCGATTACCACGACGGCAGCAGTGTCGCTGCGAACTCGGGTTGTGCACGTTGCTGTGACGTATACGATGTGTGCGCGGTGAGCCGGCTGCAATGAGGAAAAGACGAGAAAAGTGCGGCGGTGAAGTTGCGATGACTTGCCTGTCGAAGTCGCGCTATCATTTCGCGTCTCGCCATGGAAGCTTTCGACGTATACATGTGGCGCGCACGCGAAGGTGAAAAAAATAACAAAGGGGACTTCTACATAGTATAGGTGTACATACTGACTCCCACGAAACGGCAAGGACAGCGCAGCTCACTACATTTCGCTTTAAGTTTGGGGACAACTTGATGTGCTGTATAGCGACCCTATCACACGGCATAACGAAGGTGCTGCAAGCCACCTGCATCGACTTACTCAACAGACAGTGCAAACAGCAGGTTACGGGAAGGCAGGCGCTTACTATGAAGTACTCTTTTTTACTGGGACGGCGACAATACATACATACATACATACATACATACATACATACATACATACATACATACATACATACATACATACATACATACATACATACATACATACATACATACATACATACATACATACATACATACATACATACATACATACATACACACACACAGATATGTGGAGTTTAACGTCCCAAAACCCCCATATGGCCATGAGAGACGCCATAGTGGAGGGCTCCGGAAAATTTGGCCACCTGGGGATATTTAACGTGCACCCCATTCTGAGCATACGGGCCGACAGCATTTTCGCTTCCATCGAAAATGCAGCCACCGCAGCCGGGATTCGATCCCGCGGCCTGCGGGTCAGCAGCCGAGTACCTTAGCCACTAGACTACCGCAGTGGGGCCGTACATATACGTACATACAAGACAGAAACGATGAAAGATTAGTAACATGGGCACACGCACATTGAAGCTGTGAGCAGACCCCAAAACAGGCAAGAACAGTAGCACTTATGACAAACAAACTGAAGGCACTTCAAAGCGAGAAACTAAAATAAAAAAAGCAGCAACAACGAAGGTCTTCACACGAGTAAGAACAACAAACGTAAGTAGAAAACTAAAGAAAAGACGCTAGAAAAAAGTATTCCAAGCAAAAACAATACTAGTGACAATGGTTAAATTGAAAGTGTTATACACTGGTAAAAATAGTGTAAAAATTACACGAAAACCATAATTTTCGAGCTATGGAATGTAGTAGTGATTCGGTATGTAACAAACGGCTTATACGTGCATATGTAACAAAGCGGAATTCTAAAGGCGAAGCTCTATAGGACCTCGCAATGTCTTCCTATGTGGTTTCGGTATAAAGTCATTGCCATCGCTATAGTCGAAACGTATTTGACACACAGAAACAAAAACACAAAAAACGGTTTTATAATAGACTTCAACGTATATAGACATAGGCTGAATGTTAGGTAAGACATAAGTTCCCGGTTAAAATAGTCTATAGAAAAAAGTATTGATGAGGTGAATTCTACTAAAACGTGCCTAGATTTCGACGCTTTTCAAGGAAACCTGTAACACACGTCATGCACTGTATGTCCCAACAAATTAAACTTATTATAATGATATCTTGTGAACGAAAAGATGGCGGGTTCTTGGATTCACTTGCGAGGCATGTCCTCCAGTCCAGCAATTTTCTACATCCTCCTTGAATTGCCTTAGACGATCCTAGAAGGTGAGATATTACATTTTGATATGCATTTTGGCACTAATTTTACAATATATAGGGCAAAGTTCTGGTAATGTATGGTCACTTACCGGTACAATACCCAGAGGCTCGCCCACTCGTCATCACTTAGTTCATGGAGATGCGTGCAATGTTTTCTTCTTTTGTACAACACGTACTCCTTAAAGGAGGAATAAAAAGGCTCCGGCTTTTTCTTTTTTACATCTCCCTAACAAGCTCGCGCATTTTTCCTATGCCTGACCAATGCTCCTTGCACGCGCAGTGACGTCAACTCGGCGAGCGTAGACGTTGACTTCACTACAGTTTATTGAGACCTGGTTTAGACCAATCGACGAGCTGCGTAATGCGTCACGTCGCCGATCACCGAATTCCCGTCACTGAGCGTGAAAGGAGCATTGGTCAGGCGTAGGAAAGATGTGCGAGATTGTTTGAGAGATGTAAAAAAACAAAAAGTCGGAGCCTGCTGACTGGCCCTCTAAATTTTGCGAACTCTCTATTCGCAAAGTTTGTCGGTGAATTGTGAAGGTCCTATATCAACAAGATATGAACACCTGCACATGTTGCAATACATGACCAAACTGATACTTGTTTTCCTCTTTGCAAAGTCAGCGTTGCTGGCACGGTGGCTCAGCAAGCATTTTGATATGGTGCAGAAGCCGGGTCCACAGAAAAACAGTATAAGCTGTTGTCAGCGCGCCCGGAAATGTGGACGTTCGATTGCACAAAGCTTGAGCCGCGTAATTGCTGCTGAAAGCTAGAATGCTCGTTTTGAGAAAGCGTGGCCTGTGATTCGGTACCACGTATGCGTTTCAGGAACGGACGAACGAAATCGGCCGATTCCTTGCCTCTATACTGACGATCGCAAATGCTAGCGCATGCAAGTACTAGGCTGATGAGCCTATCGCGAGAAACAAAAAGAGATAGAGGGGGGAAAATGAGAAGCTGAAGAATAAAAAAACAAAACAATACACTCGTCCACGTGCGCGTCGTTCCGTTCGATCGACATCGGTAGTATTATAACGCCACACGGCCGGCGCCTGGTCACTTTTATTGTTGGAAAGCCCACATCTATCGAGACGCACCGCGTATATAGTGCTACAGCCTTGCCCGAGAAATGTCTTACTTCCTCCATCTCCGAAATAGTGCCTCCTTCATTCACTATCTCTCCGAGAACGAAGAGAGAGAGAAAGGAAAAACAAAGAAAACATTGTGAAGCCGACACTCGAAACGTTGTGAGGCCGCGCCGACGTTAAGCTGAGGAAAACTAGCAGTCTCTCAGTTTGCTAAGCTCCGCGTCATACGTTTGCGTTAGCCCCGAAAGGCACAAAAGGCGCGACGCGTAAACGCCCTAACACCCATTCTTCTTCTTCTTCTTCTTCTTCTTTTTTCGCTCTAACTTTTACTGTTTTTTAGATGCAACGTTGGCCCGCGCAAACAAATGTCATACGCTGTCTGGCGTGTATATGGACGAGTTTACCTTTGAGGTAAATGCTTAGCCGCTTTTTTAAGGTTTTTCTTCTTTTTTTGTAGTCTAGCAAGGAAAGAAAAAAAAGTATCCATGCAGAATCTCTTTTGGGAGTAGTCTAAGTCATGCGTAAGCGCAGAGATTCATTGTAAGTTGCTGCCCTTCTGTTCTTGGGCGGCATCGACGTGGTGTGTTTCAGCTTCAGAGTGTTCTTCGCTGTCTGGAACGGTCCCCACAGAGGGCGCGTCCCGCGTCCTCTGAAACGAGGGTCTGGCTTCAAATTTTTCCAAAGTGTAAAGTCTGCTGACGTGTATAACATCCTCCATGCCGGCTTCTCATGTTAACTCGAGAGGGTTTATTGTACTACCTGTGAATTCAACGAAGCCTTCGTAGGAATTGTTCTATATTTACATTTGTTTCGCATCGCGGGTCTAACGCTAACTGATGTGTGGGGTTTAACGTCCCAAAACCACCATATGATTATGAGAGACGCCGTAGTGGAGGAATCAGGTAACTTTGACCACCCATGGCGTTCTGTAACGTGTACCCAAATCTGAGTACACGGGCCTACAGCATTTTCGCCTCCACCGAAAATGCAGCCGCCGCAGCCGAGATTCAATCCTGCGACCAGCTGGTCTAATGCAATAATATGGTTCAGATATGTTCACTTTCTGCAAAAATGGGTAGCCTAATGATTAAAACATTCGTTTTTGGAGTCTGCGGACCTAGGTTCAAACCCAGACTCGTCAACAAAATTTGTTTCGTTATATTCACTTATTTCTTTACGATAGTAATTGTGTTACGAGACATAGGGACAAACAGCGTTCTCGCTGATATGGCATATAGAGACGCTTACCCATCTAAAAGAAAAAAAAAATACCGTGCACATCACGGTGGAGCGCTTTCAGATCAAGCACAGTCCGTCCAGAGGCCGACGTTACGGCGGTATAAGGTTAAACTTTACTATCAGCCACCTGCAGCAACCTAAAAGTTGATCTGCAGGCTATGAATAAAGGTTATACTATGCCATACCGCTGCTCGCTGAATAAAATAATCTAAATATAGTTCTCGGCCCTTGCGTTCTCCCATTGAAATCTTACTTTATGCTCCACAGTTTCAACTTAGACGTAGCGGTGTGAATTAAGTGAAGTTCAAAGCTCATTACTCTGATCCACCAAACGTCATAAACAAGGGTGAGTTCATACCTCGCGGTATCACCCTAACATCCTAAACTCAGTTGCATTTTTTCCAGAAGTGGATAAACTGTGATAGATATATTCAAATCGGGCTCCGTCAGAAGCAATCCTACACTCTAAGCCAAAAATGGCCGAAATGGGAGCAACGGCTGTTTTTACTCCTTCAGACCGACTGTTACTCTCCGAAAAGACCAAGCGGAACAAGATGGCCGACTTGTTCGAGATAGGGGGAGCAGCTGTATTCATCTTAAGTTTGTAAGGGAGCAACGGAAGGAGAAACCGCTGTAAATGCTCTCGTCACGCAACGGTTACTCCCCGGCAGGACACCGCACACAAATATGCGTGCCGCCCACATTGATATTCATGGGCCAGATTATTGTTTGTTCTGTGTGCCAAACTTCACCAAACCAAAACAGTGATTTATTTTAGCATCCGTAGATAATAAGATAGCAGCGCTGGCTGAACACAGAAGGCCTGAGAATACAGTACGGCAAATACCTAACACACGCAGCAGCAGAATGGAGAGTTGGCACGTCAAAGCGGACCGAACGCCGAAACACGTGCAAAACAACTATAAAAAAGCCTAGACACGCCGTTCGTCCGCGAAGTAAGGGCGTCAAAGTCGATCAAGCACCGAAACACGTGCATAAGGAGCCCCCCCCCCCCCCCCCGCCCAGATATATCGGAGAAGGAAAAAAAAAAGCGGACCCAGACGCGCTTCTCATCAGCCATTCACTTAGTAGCACGCTTCACCGTGTAGTTTGAGGGCAGAATGACAAATCTGCGCCATCTGCGCCCGCACGACAAGTGTGGCGCTAGCGTAGCAAACGATGTAAGTTACAAAGTAATTTTTATTTAGTGTTTATGTTGACTAGCACTAAATAAAAATTACACTCAACTTTTTATATTTATTTATGAGTTTTAGTGTACCTCAGTTTTTTTTTATAATTGTATTAGGAGAACACACTGAAATCATTGCGCTGACGCCTGTGCTGCCACTGCTCGACGTTTTTTTTTTTTTTTTTTTTTCGGCGCAACTAGGTTCGCGTTCGCACTACTTACTCATTTTCATATGGTCTGTGGTCGGCGAGCACATGGACGTGCGAGCTTGTGAGCTATGTTTTGATCGTGTGTGTGTGTCGCAGATTTGCGTTTCTACTTATTCGTGATGAAGGTTAGTGTATATTTATCTTTATGGAGCGCGAAGTAGTTGTGGATTTTGCTGCTGGGTGGAACAAACACATCGTAAACACGTCTTCAGCTATCTGCAAGCCTGTTCGCTCGTCGGACAAAGGACTGTGCATGCATCAGCGTGCAGGTGAGTGGCATTTCCAGCAACATTTAGTGCTCTTACAATACATTGTTGAGTGGTTGCGCTATTGAAAGAGAAACGATTTGCTCTTATTCACCGTATCCATTGCTAGCCGTATCGGACTAAATTACCTCTATTACCGCCTGCATACCCTATTGCTTCCCCTGTCACCACTGCAGTGCCAGTGTATTTTTGCAGCTAAAAGTTCATTTCCGCAACACTACCTCGCTTGAAAAAACATTGGGGCGGGGTTGTAGCTGCATTCATACTAGCACTTTTCTACCATTGGCTTTATGTAATGTTAACGGCTGAGTGTTGGGGCCTTGGGCCGCATTTTTTAGAGATGTAAAGTGTATGTAAATTAGTAAGTGAACAAATCATTGTCGCATCACTTCACTGGCATAGCCAGGCGGTTGCGCACAGAATTTTTTTAGGCCGCGCGTAGGGATCCCAAATTGACGACCATATTCGCTTGCGCGGCCTATTCAGATAAGCGGACCCCCCCCCCCTCCCCGCACGCCTAAAAAAAAAAAAATCTGCCCACATCACTGCGTCACTTGCTTCACCTCTGCGCTGAACGTACTATTTTATAAGCGCACCATCAAGCGAGCAGTTTACATATTGACAGAACAATTGGAGGAGGAATGACCCAAATCTTTCAGATTTCTTTAGTGATGCAAAACCTTAGCAAAACTGAATATTGTAAAAGACAATGATAAATGCTGTATGTTCTCGTTAGCGCTGTCATTATTCTGCATCATGAAATCTTTATGCGCTGTGAAAACTTGGCATGCCGTTGAAGTCACATATCGACGTTAATACCAGTCGACGAAAATTTCGACAACCTCAATAACGCCGTTTGGGATTTGCCGCATGCACATAATTAGGCTGATTCCCACTTGGCTGTTCTTAACCTGACTTCTCTGCTACCAAATGAAACAATATTTGATGCATGTCTTTTACTTTTTTTTCAGGGATATGACACAAATTTGGTTATACTGCAGATAAAGATGCTCCCAACGATGCTAAAGTACAGAAAGCAAGTGAATTTTGGTAAGTGCAGACTTTTTGTACTACGTATATGAAAACATTGCTTTTTAGGGGCAAACTGTGCATGTGTTGGCCAGAGAATAGTTCATTATGCCACATGGTTACACTGGCACTGACAATTCGACATGGCTCCGCTGGCCCGTGTGTGTGCTCACACTGTTACCGTTAAGATAAAATGTTTATGTTTTCATTGCAGGGATTGCTGTTTGTACTAAAAAGCCAACTGCCAAGATTTGTTTACGCTGGTACTCCTAAAAGTATGCTTTCCCTATTTACATGAATTTTGGCTTGCACAAAGCATAACACTTGGGCCTAGATTCACAAAGCTGTCCATGCGCAGGCCTTCATAACAGCGTTTCTTGACTTGCCTTTACCCTGTTTTCTGCAGATGTTTCGTGGGTTTAAAAGTGCCACAGCATGTTGACCTCCCCCACTCTGAAATATTCGCATTCAAAGTTCCGCAAGAGTGGGCTTAACTTTCTTGTGCACCTCTTTGCTAGTCCAAGATACTGAAGTGTTATGCTCTTACTAGAGGTGGAAGTGTTTCTAATGTTTGTATTTCCATCACATTGACCAAGTATGCAATCTTGGCTTGACTGGTAGCACATCCTCAACAAATGTCTTTGTGACACATGTAGAAGGCAGTACAAAATAAATAGGCAGACATTCACACCGGGAGCTAACTTCTAGTAATGCTTTTTTTTTTTTGGAAACCATGGTGTGCTTATTCCAATTTGTCTAACAAGCAGTAACCTGTTTGGCTGTGAACCAACAAGACGTTGAACTAATAAAAGCTTCACATCTTGTTGCTCTCAAATATATATGTATTGGCAAGCTATCTGTGACACTGTCAAACAAAGAATCAGAATATCTGTGCATGCCTTAAGATATATTGCTTCGTTTACATATCTCGTGGCTGTGACTCGTCAACCGAGTGAACAAATGCACCCTAGTTTTCTAAATTTAAAGCATTTTTTGAAGGTAGCACGGTCTACATTTATTTGTCTATAGTTTTGTCCAGCCGTTTGCGTCAGGTACAAAGAAATATACTGAAGATTATCATGTAGCCTCTGCAAATGGTTGCTTTCAAGCAGGCTTTGCATGCTTGGCTTGTGCCTACAGGTATTGTACAATTCAAGACGCAGCAGCGTATGATAGAACAGTAGAATCGAGAACAACTATGTGCACGAGCTAAATAAGTATTTTAACATGAGCGGACAGTACGTGTTATTTGCCACACACATGACCTCATTTAGAATGCCCATCGGTGAATGGGCTCATAGAAATGTCACTCAGCTGTGTATAGGAAACAAGTTAACTGAACCTAAGGGTATCTTTAACTGCTACAAATATGCCTTGTTGAGGTGCTGCACATTTTCTTCCAGAATATTGCTGTCTGAGACATCATGTGAAGAGCGTCTACCACATCAGCATTTATATGGCTTGCCAAGTAACGTTTGGCCGAACCTTCCTTTTTTTCACATTTCGTTTTGCAGTAGACATCCTAGAATGTAAGCGCTGCTGCAGTGTGTGTGACTCATTGTTATGAATTGATTCTGGCATGTTTAACCTCACATTTCTATTTTTTTTTCTTGCAGCAATGAGATGCTTCACATATGCCTGCGGTGACGTTCCGCTGCGCTAGCCTTATGGAAGCACCAGCTGCGAAACTTGAGTTCTTCAGAATTGGAGAAGTTGCCCTTCTCTCACCAATGATGACACAGACTGCCCTATGCTAGAAATTCAAGATTGTTTTTCCACGGATGACGCAGAAAACCTTTGATGTATTATGGTGTTTGTTTAGTGCTGGCTGTGGTGTGGCGAAGTCTACTTTTACGTGTGGTCACACGTCGCCTCATAAAAAGAACAATAAAGCATTTATTTTCCTTTCAATATTGTTCACTTTTTGTGTTAGAAGCACCCAAGCAGTGCTCTTCCAAGGAGCTCTCGCCATGTGTTAAGCGTGTGACAAGCATACTCGAGATAAATACTCATTTCACCAAGGAGTAACTGGACGCATGTGCAGTTGGTTTTCAGAGAGTAACTGCGAACACGTGGGAGGAACGGTAAAGAGTAACTGTTGCTCTTAGAAGAGCAACTGGTGGGAGTAATGGTTGGTCGGCAGCGAGCAACTGGTAGGAGTAAATGTTGGTCTGCAGGGAGGAACTGGAGGGAGTAACTGTTCATTCCCCGAAGGAGGAACTGAAAGGAGAGCAACGGTTCCTCCCTCTGCAGTTACTCCTTTTAGGAGAGTAATGGGAGTGGCAATGCAATTGCTCCCTGAAAGGAGCAACCCCTATACCCCTGTTGCTCCGTTTTGGCTTAGAGTGTAAATATGTTTAAAATAGTTGGTCAAGCAACCAAAGCTGAGTTTTTACGAGCACAGTATTGGTGCACAGTATTGGAGGCCGGCTCCAGAAATTCCATCCGGCCGGAGTCCTTTAACGTGCGACGCCCCGCCGCGGTGGTCTAGTGACTAAGGTACTCGGCTGCTGACCCGCAGGTCGCGGGCTCGAATCCCGGCTGCGGCGGCTGCATTTCCGATGGAGGCGGAAATGTTGTAGGCCCGTGTACTCAGATTTGGGTGCACGTTAAAGAACCCCAGGTGGTCAAAATTTCCGGAGCCTTCCACTACGGCGTCTCTCATAATCATATGGTGGTTTTGGGACGTTAAACCACACAAATCAATCAATCAATCAATCAATCAATCTTTAACGTGCGACGGGCAGCACATTCCAGCCCCATCGAAATGCGACCTCCGCGGTCTATACTGTGACCTTAGGGTCAGCAGCCGAGCACTGTAACCCTTGCACCAGCGTGGCTCTACAAGATATTTCTCGGATGTTTTGGTTACTCCAAGACACATAGCTCAAAGATATTATAGCGATGTTGCCACCCGACCGTGAACGATAAGGATTGCTTTGTTGGCCATCACAACATTTGTTGCGATGAACCGAGCAGCCAGTAGTGGTTATTCAATAGCGGCTGTCGCCATGCTTCCTCTCTCTTTTTTTTAGCTTTGGTTGTAGTTTGTTTCTCATAAGAATCGATGCAAATATCGTCGCGATTCATTCATCAGGACACAGAAGATCCATGTTGCTACAGTATAGAATGTCAAACATAATAGAAAGCAAAGCCAAAATGTTCACTTTTATTAAACTTCTTCATGACGCACGCCCTCGCTCCAGCTGGCATTGCAGCCGTCGGCGCCCGCCGGGAGGCCTGCGTCTGAGCGCCCACTTTCGGCTGACGTCGCTGGGCGGCACAGTTTCGATCCAGCGAGCGATGCATGCTCCGAGCGTGGCCCGGCAACGCTCGCGCAGCCAACGCCACCTTCCATATCCTCCCCCCGTAATGTCCATCGAAGGGGGATGACCTTACGCTGGAATGCGGGGCCGCTTTTCAGGCAGCACGGACTGACCGCGCCAGCCTCTTTCTGCCCTCGGTTTCCCATTTCGCGTCGGCGTCAACGATCATGGTCTCTTGCTGCTTTGCCGGTACATGCCTGCCGCTTCTGATTCTCCAGCTGTACCGTTTAAATCCGCGCAGCGCCGGTTTCGCCGATTTGCGTGTGTTAGATTGGGCTAGGTGCTGTATTGTTTTCAGGAGGCACCAGCCGTGGCTTTGAACGTTTTCCCTTTGATGCAGGTCGGAGATCGCACGGATATGTTGGCAGCATACACTTCCTCGTTACTCCTGTCCTCTTCACAACGTGAATACTTAACACTATCAAATAATCAATGCGTAAGTGTGCGTAATTAACGCATGCTCAGATTTAAAAAGAGCGCCAGCCCCGGTGTAGCCGTCTGGAGGCACCGTCTCCAGTTTACCTCATGTAATTAAGCTAGAGGCGCCTTCGTACAAAGCTACTGGGCGAAAAGGTTTCCATAAATTTAAATTATGGCGTTTCGCGCGCGATACGTCACCCTTGCACGATCTTTTAAAATATGAAACAATGGCCGTTTAGGAGCATTATTCAACCTTTCAAAACCCGAGTTCTCGCATACCTTCTGTTTAGAGCACCCGTTTACTGTGCATTTTCTGTACGAGGGCATATAGTAGGCTTATAGCTTGCTAAACTGCGCTCTTGCACCAGCTTCGCACCGGCCATTTTCTGTGTGGTACTGTAGTCTATATATAGCGTGAGGCGTATAATTTGTTACATTTCTTCAAGTCTAGCGATCTCATCGCTAAAGATGAGGTGTATCTGGGGTCAGCGGAGGCATTTTAGATATACATATTGTTGCCACGACACCGAAATGGTCGCGTCAAGCACAATGAGAACTTCCACACGTTGTCACGGCTGACTGCAGACGTGACAACGTATAATATCAGCATCATGCAGGTGCAAAGAACTGCTATCGACTCGCGAAGATAAATATGATACATATATTTATTACACAGGTAGAATCCACTTCCTGCAGCTCTCTAATGTCTTATGTCACCGTTTTGCTGTGGACGTAAATAACGGAGAATTAGTTGCTGGTATAAGACTTTTTAACCACTATGCAATCGAGAGAAAAATGAAAAAGAAAAACGCCACATGGTGTATCAGTGGATACCAGGTCATTGTGGTATATACGGTACCAATCGTGCCGATGAGGCCGCCCGATTTGCACATGATGATGTCAACTTTGCAACTATACCGTTCTCTAGAACGGACGCAGCTGCAAGGCTTCGTTCGCTGTCACGTGAAGCTCGGCTAAATTCGCCGACGCTCGTCTACCCAGTTCAAATCCAGCTCCATTTTTCGTCAAGTTCTCCGCATGTAGGACTTCAAGTTCGCCCATTTTACATACCCGCATAACTTCGCTAATTAAGATAATAACTTGTCTTTCTCAATTACTGTCCTAAATACTGTTTTCAGTCACCTTAAGATGCCTGCATTTTTACAAAAAGTAATTTTAAAAGCATCGAACAATTATCGCATTTTCCTGATTTTTGAGAATCTTGGACACATTTTGTGCAACACCCGATATAGAGCCGGCAATACTCCATTTTACAGATAGCAGGATTAAATGTAATAGCCATAAAAATAACACCTATGAGATAGCTTGTTCAGTCACTTTATAGCCATTCCTATAAACACGAATTCCGTTTTTCATTGACATAGTAACGCTAAATACTGCAAAAATACAGTCCAGGTGTATACATAACAGAAACGTTTACATAATGCACATTTACTGACGTCCCTCTGTTTTATTATCTGGCAGCAACCAGCTAGTTTTAATTATTATTATTATTATTATTATTATTATTATTATTATTATTGTTATTATTATTATTATAGGAAAGCGCCAATGTGCAAAGGACAATGAGGGAAATATGAAGGGAGCAGGCTGGCTGAGATTCAATGCTACAAGGAAGTTGGGGTGGGTAGGTAGGGGGGCGCAGGCATAACATTTGGCTATATTGCCCATTAGATTAAGAAGGGGTTTCGCTTCTAAATCGAAACAGCGGAACGCATAAAACCACATCTGCAAACATGAACATGGGTATACGAGCCTTGCAGTTGAGAAGGAAGAGACAAACTTAGGTCATTGTCATCGAGATATCAGTTCTGCTGTAGAAATATTCCTAATCAAATTAAGGCGGTTTTAATTGCTAATTTTTCAATTAGTAAATCTGAATTCCTTCTAACCATTTCATAATGAATTAGACTTACGAGTTATAAGTGACCCCCTTTATCTAATCATTTGTTTCTTGGCTAATCTGCCAAAGTGGGTGTGGGCCACGCATTTAGGCCATCATCATCATCATCATCATTATCATCATCACCATCGTTGTTGTCGTCGTCGGAAGCGGAAATACAGGCAATTTCAAAGTTGGACGCCGCGATTCTGCTTACTCGACACTGAAATACGTAACTAAATGAAAGAGATGAAGGGCACGGGCTTACAATATTTTGTTCCTAACATTTCTGTCCCCATTTCTATTGCTTCTAGTATTGTCGACATGTCGTCACGGTGCACCGGCAGACACGCAATATTCTGTTGCATGCTTCTTGTGGCAGTGGGACGTGACTTCTAACAGTAACGAAAGCTGAAACGCGAAGCCCAATGGCTGCTAAATATCACACCCCCATTCCATCAAAGGTGGCAGGTACTAATTGTTTCACGTGTGACGTACCTGAAAAGTATCGCCAACCGATTGCTAATGTTCCCGTCTCGCCCTTTATCTCCGGGCATCTGTCACGATACATTATACGCAACACACGCATGCGGGTCGTGTCGGCGCTTCGCTCGTTCCAGACCTGCTTCTTATGGGACATCACGCGGATATCATTGAACCGGACCGCGCACTAGAATGGAAGCCACATTAGGCTCTCCTTGGGGGCGCGCAGCCCCCAAGGCCTTCTGTTGGCCAGCACCGAAGTCGCGACTTGGTCCAAGAAAGAGGATGGGGCCTTGGTTGGTCTGCTTGCCGGTTGACTGCCGCCGCTTCCGCCAACGTGTCACCGCCGAATGCAGCGACGACAGCGTCGCCTCTTCCGACAGACAGCAAGCGTGGAGGCGAGGCACCAAGTCAATGAGAGACACCACGTCAAGCCTTGACCCAGAACAAGTCATCTGCGTCCGCAACTCCAAGCACGTAGTGGCAAACCAAAAAGTGTATGAAAAAAAAAAAGACGTCCAAAGGCACGCGAAAAGCCACCGAAGGAGGTGGTCGACTGTGACTCTTCTCAAGCGTACGACTACGGAACGGACTGACAAAGGGGCGCGTGCGACCGTGGAGTCCGGGCCGCGCCACAGAAAGCGGTCGCCATCGTAGTGCTGTCCTCTATTGGGCGCAAACGAGGCCTCAGCTTGCGTGGCTTTTCGAGCTGCGCTCGTGTGGTCACCAGTAGACTGCGGTAAAAAGAGTGCGTGAACCGTTCTCTTGCCTTTTTACGCCTTTCCAATAGCCGGTTTCGCGGCCCTCTTGTAGGCCGGAGTGACGTAAGCCCGGCCGACCGTGTGGTCTAACTGAACTATGTCGAAGCAGCTATGCCACTGCTTGCCGACGAAAAGAGATCTGTGCGAAAGCTGTCGTACTGCAGTTTTATCAGACCACATTTTTCTACAGCTGACTGCTTCCAAAATCGCACCATCACAGTCGTACACCCTTGCTCGGGTAATAACATAAAGATGGAGAACGCTCCAGGATACACACGGTTCCCGCGCTAGCCAACTGAAGAGTGTCGGACTTGTAGAAGCGCGAGCACTCATCTGCCGTTCGCAGGATCGATTTAGCGAGTGAACGTCTGAGGCACAGGAAAACGCCTGCGCAAGCAACAAAAGCGAAGCAGCCAACAGAGAAACTATACGGCGACCTGCAGATGGCTTCCTGCCGAGTTCACGGCGCGTCACGCTTCTGCGTTTGCCCGCCCTGCGGACGGGAAAGAGCCCATGCATGCCCAAGCATGTAGTCACGGAGCTACGCGCGAGACACTTTCCAAAACCTATGCAGTGTTTCTGCCGCTATTGCTCGGCCCAGCGCAGGTCTCTGCGTTCTTTGTTTTCCTCTGATCTTTGTTTTTTTTCTCATACGAGGTATGAACGCATCGTTCGCCGGCCAAGACAGCGGAAGTTCTCAGAAGGGGACCCCCTTCAGCGGCCGTGGGATCGTCGTGCAAAGGGCCATGTACTGAGCCGCTGCAGAAAGGAGGTCTTAATAATCGGGGAGCAGAGGCCCACGTAGCGAACCGCGCTAGTTGCATAAAGGGCAAGAACAACCGCCACGACAAGAAAAAAAAGAGTAACAGGATGGAAAGAGAGGTGTAACAGCAAGCGTGAAGGAAGGGAGAAAAGAGCACGAATATTGCGCTGCTCGCCTGGAGTGAGAGCAGAAACCGGTCAGGTCACTCCCGGAGCTCTCCCAGGCCAGGAGAGCAACCTGGAGCGCGCCGTCATGCCGCGCGTTGTACGCCGTCCCAGCGGCAACGCGTTTGTTCTCGAAGGTTCAATGCAATGGCCCCCCTCTTTATTCTTTTCTTCATTGTTTCTTGAATTTATCGAACCTCATTCGAGTCTTAGGCATTGTTATGCGCCGGGGCTGCCGCGGGGAAAATGTCGTTTTTCTTTGCTCGGCATTTTGGTGGTGCCCGTACCCCGCAGCCCTATCACCTCAGCGAAACTCTGTATTGAGCGGCGGATCGCGCGGGGGGGGGGGGGGGGGGGGGGGCGTTACACTGGTTTCCCTTTGTATGTCTCACTTCAGCGTTTTCGGTTAATTTCACGGGACTATTGGGCAAGCGGATGAAGAACGACGGTGCAATTAATAAGGGAGTTGTTTTTAGGGTTTATGTGCTTTTCACTGGTAGAGGGGCCTCCCAGGGCATCCAGTGGCGTCACTTGCACGCACTGGCAACTAATGAAAGAAAGAGAAGGAGGACGCTTGAGGACCGTGAAACGGTCGTTAACCTTCAGTCAGCGCGAATCACTTTGAGGGCCTCTGACGAACCTTGAGGCGAAGGAGACGTCTTGCAAGCTTTAACTAGAAACATGTGTTCAATCACTTCATTTTCTTTGCTCCTTTACAGACAGACCTCTACTGGAGATGATATTTCATTTACCGACGCTTCTTTGAGTTAACTGCGCCTGTAACCTGGGGCAAGTTTTACAACAAAGCGTCTGCACTTTGTGGCATGCTATGAAGCGGTACATCGTCTTGTATTCATTTGATACGACAGTATGACAACAAATACGTGTTGATTGTTTGCCCTTCGACACATCATATACGAAGCGTCCAGAACAAAAACTGTGGACGCCAGGCGCTCAGTAGATTCTGTAACACACTGAAGAGTTGCAGACATATATCACTGCCCTGCAGTACAGTGCTAGCCATGTTTAAGAAGGCCCTAGCTTCACAACTGTGCTTTCGTCGTTTGTTACGACTGAGTTGAGCAATCAAATCTATTTATGTATTACTGGCGCGCGTGCCTCTTTGATGATGGTGATGATGATGTTCGTCTCTCACTGATGGCGCTCACTCACAAAGGAGGATCGGCCAAGAACCGGGCGGCAGGATCTTTATGTTAGACGACTATGGATTTCTAAACATCCAATGGGAATTCAGGTCCTTTACTTCGCCTTCCTTCATGCCCCCCCCCCCTTTTTTTTTTCTCGTACATTTTCCATCCACCATTTTTTCTTCCACTCCTTCATATTTTCTTCATAGTAGCGGTACTCGTGGTTGTTAATACTAAGAATATTATAAGTACTTTCTTTTCCAGACTTGTGCCCCGACATGTCCTCCAACCTCCGCGAAGGGAGCGCGCTTCGCGTCAGAGTACACACGTATATACTGCAATTGCTGGGAATTTAAGTGCTCAGCCCAAACACTTCGCTAAGCATAACAAGGCGCATATTGTTGCGACCGGGGTTTCCAGACACCGGGGGTCCGGGATGAAGTTGTCGAGGCAGGAGGAAGAGAGACTTGAAGAGGGTTATTTACAATATATACATTGCGAACTCCCTACACGGTGAGCCCTCAAACGTGGCAGGCCTCTACATGACTCCTAACATAGCGCTCCATGGTGCTTGGTTCTACATGGTTCTGCTCGGTTCTGCTCTGTTCTGCCTGGTTCTCTTCTCGAAAAAAAAAGCACACCGAATGAGCCGTGGGGGCTCATTATAAAGGGTCTGTCCTCCCCAGATCCCTAGATCGGGGACCGCGTACAGAGGGCACCGTCCAACCACGGATCACACATTACCCGCGAGGGTGACGAGCACGCACGGTCCACGTGAACGTTCAAAATTGAAGCGTGGTCACTGCACGGCCATGTGGCACGAACGTGGCTCCTCCTCGTCAAGGGGTGTCGCTGGGCGAGGGGTCTGAAGTTGATGACTGCATCCATCGAAAGGGCCGCCGTAAACAAGCTTCAAATGGTCGCCGAACGACTCGTTCAATTAGCGGGACGATTTCCGGCCGCCGCCGCCGCCGTCATCTTCCAAAGAAGAAGCTGCACTTGTGGTCTCCCGAACTGCTCACGGTGTCGTGGCGGCAAGACGCCGCACCCTCCGGCCAGGGGGGAACAATACATGGCGGACACAGGCCGCCAACCCGTTTGGCGACTAAAAAGGAACATCAAAAGGAACGCCGATCCATTGTCAGACCTGGCGCCGGTCCTAACAGTAGGCAGCCGGTCGTTCGGTTTGGTTTGAAGATTAAAGGAGCGCCGCTCCCTCTTCAGCTCCGGCGCCGGTCACAACAGCTCGTCCGCCGGCGGGAGAAGCGACCTGAGGGTGACCAGCTGCACAGGTTGCTCGAAGTGTCGCTGTGTAGTGCTGTCTTCCAGGCCACTGCTGATGACGCTCAGCCAAGGACTCTTTCCCTCTCGTTCCTTGTGGCTCCCCTCTGGGAAAAGCATTCATACACACCACCACAGGCACGGGAGAGCACCCTGCCCGCACTGAGACACGTCGAGTCCGACAAATTATCCAAAAGCAACCTTACTTAAGCAGTATTACCAAACACAAAGCAGCAATCGGGACGTTTCTCTGAGGTTTCACCAAAACTCCTAATCCCGATCCGATAATAATCTTCCCATCAAACTGCTTTCAAGAAAACTAATTGTCAAGTGATGCGCTCACCGTGGCATACCCGAGTGCCTGCGTGAGTAATCCGCCCGTAACCCACCAGGTATCATACTCATAAAATGAAGCATTTTACTTCACGCTATCTTTTAGTTCCCGAAATTTAGTGCCGCCAAAGCCAGTCGTCAATTCCTCTTGAGAAGACGAAAGCATAACTGCCGTGCTGCACCTGCATTAGGAACCTCTTTATTATACATCCGCAAACGCACATCACAGTGCGCCTGCCTGGAGGAGATACCACCTAACCGTTCCCTTGCTGTTGCCACTTTCACAAAGCATACATATAAACTCACGAGCTAGCTTTTCTTACACACCGGACACATGCGAACAAAACATTAAATGAACAACAAAAAAAGTTTCGCATGAATCCTGAAAAATCTCGCAAGCAATAACTTTGCGTCTCTACGCTCAGTCATAATTAGTTCATAACGTTGCTCCTGCTCATTTACACGTATCTACCATGACGCAGGCTCCTATGCGTGTCGTTTATGCAATCGCACAACGCTTACCTTAGCTAAACGTACAACGCCCAAGAAATGAACAAAACCAAAAAATGTGTTACCTAAACACTATTTGGTAGACGAGATTCTTAAAAAACACATTAAAATCCAAAACAACTTAAACAGTCAAAAGCAAATTTCAAAACAAAATAAATCCACTAATGACCATCGTCAAAAGCTCACGGATGTCTACTCCTTTTTGGGACTAACGCGCGGTGTCGCGTCCTGTGGGTCTTTTTAGGCGAACGGGAAATGGAACAATGGCAAAACCCATTCGCTTCGCCTCCGACCCCCGCAAAGCTCTGCGCTGACAACCTGCGTTCTTACTCTCGCTGAGTACCTCGCACTCCCGCAGTCCATCAAACATGCCGTCGATAGAGCGACGAAAGGGTCTGCCTTTCTACCCAACGTGCTTTTTTTTTTTTTTTCGTTTTGTCCGGCGGCTCGGACGCATACAAACCAACTCCGGTGCCGATGACAAACGCCTAATTCTGTACGCTCTAATGCGTGTCACTATCCTTCCAATAGATCTATACAACGCATATAGGCTACCAAAATGATAGAGCGCTAACGAAAACAAAGTACAAACGAGTTATTTACAAAATCACAAAAACAAACAAAATGTTCCTTTCAACAGTCCCGAGTCGACGTTTTCCGAGAGGCTAACAGCTGTTCGCAACAACTCTGAGTCGAACTCGCGGTGGTCGCGCCCGGAACGATTTTCTCGAGAAGCGGGGTCTACAACACGCGTCAATCGCCCTGCTACCGAACCCCGCGACGTTCCTCGAAGCCGACTTGCTGTCGCTTCCTGCCCCTCGAAAACCACCGACTCTTTTGCCCCGCACCCCGTCCAATGCACCGCGAGAACAACGGAAGGGTCTCTTGCCCCTCGACCACTTACGCACACAATGCGCTTCTCTTTTCTTTGTTCTCTGGCCGCTTGGACGCTTGCGATACGGCAACTTTCTTGAAATTTCGCTCCGCCATTTGAATACATTCCTCAAACGCGTCGCGATTTTTGCCTGCCTGTTTTTTACGGCGCTTTCTCCGTTTTGCACGTCTCTTGGTGCCGTCTACGGAGCCTTTCGCCCATCTCTGATGCTCACCAGCACCCACATGCTCATCTGATTTTTCGCGCGGACTGTCTGGATAATTGCCTAGCAATCTATCCTTCAAACACTGCCGCGTACGATGCGCTTTTCTTTTCCGGCGGTTCGGACGCATACGATACAGACCCGTCAGAGATGACAACGGCACTTTTCTCGCGATTTTACCACGCCGTTTGAAACCCTTACTCAAACGCGTTGTGCTCATCTCGAGCTTTGCCTTTTTGTTGCCCCTTCGGACGCTTTCTCCCCTGTGCACGCTTCTTTGTGCGGACCTGGGAGCCTTTCGTCCTACTCTGACGTTCTTCATCACCGATATGCTCCTCCGCCATCTCGCGCGCCCAGTCCTGATGATTGCCTATCAGTTCATCGTTAGACCGCGGCCGCGTAGATTGCGCACTTCTGTTCCTTACTCTCCGGCCGCTCAGACGCATGCGATTTAAGCCAGTCAGAGAAGACAACGGGCCTTTTCTCGCAAATCCGCCACGCCGTTTGAAGGTCCTCGTCAAACGCGCCGCGCTGATCGCGAGCCTTGCCGCGCTTCTGTTTTTCGGACGCTTTCTCCGTTTGGCACATTCCTTGGTGCCAAACCTGGAGCCTTTCGTCCGCCTCTGACGCTCATCAACATGGTCTACAGGGCTGCAAGGTTCGATGGAACACTCTGTTAATCTTAACTTCGTTTCCACCACCACGGAACCCTCACACCCTGCTGTGACCGCGAGCTCTTTTCCCTCAGAATGGGTTAAAACCTGTTCCATTCCCTTACAGGCACTAGCCTTCTCTTTGGCCTCAAACGGCACCGCCGCTATATCTACAGATATCAGACCCGCAGCACTCTCTTCGGCCCTAAACGGCACCGCTGCTGAAACGCACCGTTCGTGCGGTACATCTGCAAATTTCTGACCTGTAGCCCTCTCTTCGGCCTTAATCGGCACCGCCGCTACGTCGCACCGTTCGTGCACTTCATCTACAGATGTCTGACCTGTAGCCTTCGCTTCGGTCTCAAATGGCACCGCCGCTACATCGCACCGTTCGTGCGCTACATCTATGGATTGACCACTCTGCTGCAATGCCACCAATTCACAATTAAGCCTTTCTATCTCTTCATCTAATTCCTGCATCCTTTTTATATGTTCTTCATGCCTGCGCTCAGCTTCCAATTCCTCCTGGCGCCATCTTTCCTTTCTTTGCGCCCTTTGTACTTCCTCCTCCTGGTCCAATAAGTACATATTCCCGAAGTGCTCGATTTCCTCATTGTCACTATTGCTTTCGAGAATCACTTCGCGGAGTTTAGAAGCAGGCATATCATCATTAAAATCTAGCTCCAGATCCCAACACAGGTTCAGCAGGTCCTCTCTTGTCAATCTCGTAAGATCCATGGCGACTACTTTGCTTTGGCTCAGCTGTGACAAAACACAAACCCACCAGCGTTTCAATTCTGGGTCTAGAGAAATTGAAGCCTGGCAAATCTCACAGCGGAGACCACAAGCTTAAGCACCCAAGTAGCACTACGTGGCCAACATCCCTCTCTACTTTTTCTTGTTAATTTTTCACTCCTGCTTTTTACAACATCCTAAAATTTAACCCGCAACGTACCCTTAGAAATTTTGAAACATTACCACTTGTTCCTATTGAATCATCTAAGCTTTCCTGCTTTAGCGTACTTGCTCAGATAATCATCCAGTGCTGCCTTGTGCTGAGATAACAACCACAGTGGCCAGGCAGTTGTTGGTTATATCTATCTTTTAACGAATCTAGGCTAAAAGACTCGATATATCTCAAGCACAAAGCCAGGCACTCACCCCATTACGTGCGGTGGTGGTACGCTGCTTCGATCCCGCCGAGTTCCAGGGCTTTCGGCTGGCCTCCGGTACATGTCGCTCTCTGTCGCAGACTCGTATCCCACCGCTGCCAACCATCTGTTGCGACCGGGGTTTCCAGACACCGGGGGTCCGGGATGAAGTTGTCGAGGCAGGAGGAAGAGAGACTTGAAGAGGGTTTATTTACAATATATACATTGCGAACTCCCTACACGGTGAGCCCTCAAACGTGGCAGGCCTCTACATGACTCCTAACATAGCGCTCCATGGTGCTTGGTTCTACATGGTTCTGCTCGGTTCTGCTCTGTTCTGCCTGGTTCTCTTCTCGAAAAAAAAAAGCACACCGAATGAGCCGTGGGGGCTCATTATAAAGGGTCTGTCCTCCCCAGATCCCTAGATCGGGGACCGCGTACAGAGGGCACCGTCCAACCACGGATCACACATTACCCGCGAGGGTGACGAGCACGCACGGTCCACGTGAACGTTCAAAATTGAAGCGTGGTCACTGCACGGCCATGTGGCACGAACGTGGCTCCTCCTCGTCAAGGGGTGTCGCTGGGCGAGGGGTCTGAAGTTGATGACTGCATCCATCGAAAGGGCCGCCGTAAACAAGCTTCAAATGGTCGCCGAACGACTCGTTCAATTAGCGGGACGATTTCCGGCCGCCGCCGCCGCCGTCATCTTCCAAAGAAGAAGCTGCACTTGTGGTCTCCCGAACTGCTCACGGTGTCGTGGCGGCAAGACGCCGCACCCTCCGGCCAGGGGGGAACAATACATGGCGGACACAGGCCGCCAACCCGTTTGGCGACTAAAAAGGAACATCAAAAGGAACGCCGATCCATTGTCAGACCTGGCGCCGGTCCTAACAGTAGGCAGCCGGTCGTTCGGTTTGGTTTGAAGATTAAAGGAGCGCCGCTCCCTCTTCAGCTCCGGCGCCGGTCACAACAATATTTAGTTTTTTACGCGTTTACTATGGTGCTAACTTTCGTCTACTGTGAACGGCTGTGCATGATACTGTGCGGGTATATACGTGTTCTCCTTTATTTCACCGCTCTTCGGTGTACATCGGGCTGTAAACGGCATTTTCTTTCCCCAATACATGCCTTTATCTTTCATACGCACATTGTTCGTAAGTCTGATCACGGCTGTAGAAAAGCGTGGAAATTCCCTATGATCCGCCGTAAACAGAACAATAAACTGCCAGGGGCGTTTACTGCAGAGGGTGCTTCGCCTCTTCGGTCCATCTTCACGGCTTCTTGTAGGTGTAGCGATGGTCAGTGCCTTATGTTAGGAATTTATCAAGCACTCGAGCATCGCCTCCGGTTTCTCCGGCTCCTCACATGGTTCCTTCTTTGCGTAAGTACAGCGATCGCCAACGCAGCCAATGCCCATGCAGCTTGGATGAGAGCTAAATTAGGGCAGCGACTGCTTGACCGGCTGGAATGTGCACATCATGGCTCACGCCACGCCTCGGGCCTCGCCTGCACCGCGGCGCTGTCAGCACGTGCTTTTCATCGGCTGGTCGCCACGACAACGCCAATCAAGCGTAGCACCTCTGTGACGTCATCGCGGCGTTTCTGCGTCAGTAGCTTGCCGTGAAAGCGTAATCGAACTTTACTCGTGGGCACACTGCCCGGCGTGCATTATCTGCGCTGCTGGAGGGGTTACCAGATCGCTCGAAATGAAAGCAATATATAGACTTCTTGCCACTCGATATTGGCGTACAGTTCACTCGTCTCACGGAGTCGGACCACCCGATACCGCCATGACGATGGCGGTGTTGAGCTAACTAAAAATATTTTCTCCGGGAAAAGCAGAGTTATTTTTGCGAAAACCTCTCTCTGAATTTGATTCGTGTGTTCTTTATGCTGCTCGGTTTCGCAGGCGTATTCGGGCATTGTATGACATTGCGTGAAGCAGGCTGCGGAGGAAGTATAGAAACATAAATACACTGCACCCGCGTGATGCCCCCACTACGTGCATTGGCCGTGCGATTGGTCTTGCCTTTGTCGGCAGCTACGCGAGTGCTGTCGGAAAGGGCGCAGAATTGTGTGCAGCATGCAGACGCTGTGCCCCCCGCTCCGTCCACTGCGACGCTCGAGTCATGACACAAGAGGCGTAAACATTTGGGGCGTGCCGGTGTTGTCTTCTCCTTCCTGAAGCGTGCAAAACAGCTAACGAGTGGAATTAGCCATGCGCACGGCGTGCCGCAATTACGTTGCGACGTGCGTGCATGCACAAAGCCAGACGCGCAGCGACGGTGGCGCCTTGTGAGAATCGAGGATCAGTAAACACAGCACAGGAAGAGGAGGAGTGTATGTACTATTTCTTAAAGGAGGTGTTTGCACATCTTAGAGGCGCATTCGAAGCAGCTTCTTCGGAAAGTACGTGCACGCGTGACGCCGCACGTTACACCCGTCAGATGCGTCTTTGTGCGTGAGCGTGGGCGGAATGCTTCCCGTCTGCATTGTGCGCTAACCATTCAGTGGAGCTATTTTCATCCCAGGAGGCGCGGCATTTCGACGCAGGAGAGCTATCAAAAGAAGTGGTTGCTTTCCAGAGGCGCGCGGGAGGCTTATACATCCCATCTTAGTGCGAACAGCGCTCCGAATTCTCCTGCTCTTTATATGCTCGTCCCGCTCCTGAGACATTAAAGTCTCTTCAGATTGGGCGCGTCGGCATGACTCCCTTTTTTTCGCACACTCGCCGCGCACTTCCTTAGCCCGATGCACGTGAACCGGCCTTTGTTGACCTGCATTCGCGGCGACATCGAGCATTCTGACGAGCCAATCTCCACCCCTTGTAAGTGAGGGCTATAACGGGAGCATTGTGGGCAGACGGGCACGGCTGCATCTTCTCGCTTATGGGTCGCGAGCACAGGACAGTGTTTCTTGTATACACAGCGTCGAATGTCTACGTATTGCAGCGGACGCGTGCTGCAAAACAGATAAAGCGCGCTGTGAATTCTGACGGAGAAGTAAGCATTGTAATGTACGTGTGCAGTGCAAAACATCATTTCGCCATGCGTTTGCGCTGTACTCCAGTTTGGCGTGACGAGCAAGATGCAAGTTAAGAGAGAGAGAGAAAGATGTCGGTCCCAAGAGAAAAAAAAAAGCCCACACTTTGCCTCCAATTGAACCTAACTATACTATATATGTGTGTATACGCGTGCTAATGTAAGAAGCGGCTCTGTTGTAACAACTCTGTCGCTGCAGCGCTGAGCCGCCACGCGCGCGTGCCTCGCCCTGCGCAATCTTCGGTCGTCATCGGTGCAAGCAAAGGGAGAGGAATGGAGCGCTCGTCTCCGCTGTCTTTGTCGTTCGGCCGTGACCGCCACCGAGGGGCCGGCCGATAAGCCTCCGCAGAGAGAATCTGCAGCGCGTCGCTCGAGCGCTCTTTCGTTTACAGCGCGCGCCTCGATCCAAGTTGCGCTCGCTGCTACTTCCATGAGCGGCAGCGTGGCCCGCCTTCTGCAGCCATGATGGTTGGGATTAAGCGACACGTTCGCGCAAGCAGGAAAGCCTGCGCTGAGCGACTCCTGCCACGGGAGCCTGCAGCAGTCGACGGCTGCCTCGTACGATCTCTTCTGCCGCGTTTACTGCGTTTCGCGCAGACCAGCAGCATTGAAGGGCTCCGTGTGGACAAAGAAGGCGCAAGAGGCGGACAGAGAAAGAAGGCGAAAATGTGCCGCGGGGCGTGGACAAATACCAGAGTCCCCTCAACCCCTGGGAACGACAGGCGCGAGCGGAAGGATGCGGCCGAGTCTGGATAATTGCAAAGCCTAATTAACTTCCGCCTCCAGTAGCTGTGTCAGTAGCCTCCCTGTCCGAAGCGAAAATGAGAAGCACCAAAAGCGTTCGTCTCCATACGGCTGTCACTTCAGATACGAGTGAAAATCTAAAAGGCAGAGAGCGATCGACTGGGGCGTAAACTCCTGCTGCTTTCCATTTGCCCGTTAATTGTGCGACGTCTAAATAAAGAAATTCGCAGTACCTCACCATGTTTTAATATATCGCAACGGAAGCAACCGAAACGAGGTGAAATAAGTGCCTGAAGTGACGAAGACTGAAGTGAACAGGTGGTTTTGTTTTGGAGTGTGCTTCTAGATTTTCGCTAGCTGCATGCAAGGTCACCTTTTTTTTTGTTAACTATACAAACTGTAAGAGGACGTTCGTTCTTTTGTGAGCCATTGTTATGATTCTGAACTTCAACTTATAAAATGAGTTGCTCATTAGCACTCGAATGCGTCGTTCGAAAGATTTATTTTGGTACCTCAAAACTTACGGTATTTATACTGAATATTGCCGGCGACAATTTCGCCCGAATACGTTTCTCGTCACAACACAAAGAATACCTTTCCTTCGTCGCTTATCGTGTAGATCCTTTCACTGTTTGTAAACACAACCCTATGATGACATCCAGTTTCGTCCACTGATGTGCGAAAATAGCATCGGTGGGTAACAAGATCTTTTGAAAATAGCCCGCTGATTTTCTACACTCTTTCCCTTATTTAAAAAATATATTCAAATAAATGTTCTTTTGAGCTCCATAAAAATGATAAAACATTCCCTTGTACTTTACGCACGTTTCTGTTATCTGAAGAAGTAAAGAGAGACATTTCTTACATTTAAAAAGAACTTGAAAACGTGCTTTCAGTTTCGACGTTAGAAACTGGTGAGTGAGGTGACCGGAAGTTTTCTGCGGTACAACGGTTGTGACCTCGAAACCGTCTATATAGCTCAGCACGCGGGTTTCTTGACGAAATAACTTTTTCGGAGAACTTTTCCACCCTCATTTCTCGAGCGCTGCTCTTGATGCCTCCTTCGTGCACACATCCTGGAAACCCCTTTCGGTTATTTTTTTTAGCATAAAAATAGAAAACGCTTGCGTAACCACCGCCCGCAGTCGGAGCGGCCGGAACAACGACTCTCCTTTGAGTTCGCTAGAGTCGGAGCGCGCGAGCGAGTCGGGCTGTGCCGCACTGCGCATGATCCGCGCGTTCGCCCCCCTCTTGCTTGGGACGCTTGGTTTGTTCCAGCGAGCGTGCCGAAAAACGATAAATCTTCGTTTGCCGACGCGAGGGCCGACAGTCACGCGAACGCAATCTTATGCAAAATGCATCGCACAGATATCGGGAGCCGCGTGGTTCTCGCAGTGGGCGACGGCAACACGACGGAGGCGACGCTTATTATAATAAGCGTCGACTCCATCCCAACGCAGGCCCGAAGTCGCTCCTTTGAGAGGCGCGACTTCGGGCCCGTGTTGGTGATGAGCTTCACTGGAGTCCGTCCACTGATTGCGGCCGCCGAGAAAACGACGACGCGCCTCAAAGCGCACCACACACACACACACGCACAATTTGAAACCATGCCAGCGCTTCTTTGTTGCTGAGCAAAGCCTGTGAAGAGGCGCCGTAATATTTGAAAAAGTGCCGTCATATATAGCATAGCGCTTATCCATACGTTTAGTTTGTATTGGCTCAGTATATCCGGATGCATTTCCTTTGCCTCATTGCCGTTCCGTGAGATCAGTTCGTGCCGGTGTTGGGTCTAAGAGACACTCACCACGCGGACGAATACACGGAAATCATTTTCCCGCTATCGGGAAATAGGAATTAAAAAAAACACGATAAGCAAACAAAATGTATATATCAGAGTTGGTCGCAAGGATACGCTTTCTAACGAAACCATAACAAAAGCTAAGGACGTGCAGAAATGATTGCAATCACTTAGAGCGTTTATTTTGAAGTTTTGACAAAGACAGGCACATCAGGGCTTGGTTCTTTTTCTATATTTGCTTCGCGACTGTTGAGTTTCGCATGATTGCAAACGACAGGCGTACTTTTCTTTCTAGCTTGCACGGGTAATAATAGTTCTTTCATGTCGTTCACAATTCTCCAAAGTTGAATAACGTTGGTTCAATAAAAGGAAACACACAATATGCAAAGTCTGAGATTTGCCAGTAATTCCGGCACTGAGCTTGACCAAAGTGCACTGGAGAGAGAGAGAAAGACGGAGGAGGAGGTTTATTCAGATTGAAGTTTTCGGTTCGCTGTTCTTATCTGGTGTAAAAGAAATAGGCTTTCTCTATTGATTCTGTACGCGACGGCTGCGGCATGAAACAGTAATGTGCAGTGACATCCTCGAGCGCGAAATAAGACAATCTGCAAGCCAAGAACACATAATTTCAACCCACGATTTCCCTTTTTTTTAAGTTTTAGACTGAATTTCCCATATTTTTGACGGATATGAGAGGCATTCATGCTGAAACTGTGTTTTGATAATTGCTTTTTACCCCTTGTATATCTATCTGTCGAGAATTGCCGCACAGCTTGAAGCTTTTCCACGATACTATTAGCATGGAAATTACGGAAACTGCAGCAAGGAAAACGGATGCCACTCCAAGACACCGTGACTGTGAAAGCGTTTCATTTTCAGTCATGCTGAAATGGTCTTCCATCTTCTACGGCTCTCAGAAACAGCTGTTCCTGCGACGATTTCCGGAAGCAATACATATTCGGCGTCGCACTTCGGCTATTGCCGTCTCCAACTGTGAATAAAAGAGGGGTAGAACTTGCTGATGCGGGAGAAATTTCTTTGTTTTCTTCTTCTCGTCCCAGTTCGAAAGGACTTCCGACTGGGCGTTGCTGCTGCCGTTTTCGTGGGCTACCGATACCGGCGTCTTTGTTACGATTCCTCCAAAGACAGGGCCATTCAGCGTGCTGGACAAATGCCAGATTGCACGTCTCGCTTTGTTGTCGTCGCCGCAGTCGTCCCCAGCACACGTACCACCAGCACAGACGTGCTGGCGGAGGATGCGGAGAAAGGAACGTGAAGGCTATTCGATGCAGAACGCGCCGCCACGAATACAGTGCGAGGCGCGATGGAACCGCTTCTTTCCCTCTGGGAGACACGATCCTTGCATACCAACTTAAGTGCGTGCTGTAGCCCTGGACGTCCGGGCTTTCTTGTGTATGTGTAGCTGTAGGATCCACTGCCACTTCAAAGGTGCTGACGCGGAACTTGCTGAAACGACATCCGAAGGTGCCGTTTGCTGGCTTCGTTTTCGTTGACCTGTCTTACTGCAGTGCTATTGACTTTATGAGAAGCATGCAGCAGCTGCGGCAAATGCGACTACTGACGGCGCGTGGTGATATGTGCGTGGTCATTCTCAGAAAAATGTTTGCTGGAGCACCCAGACGAACGATACGGAACACCCCTGTGACTTATATCACGGTTGCATAATAATACATAGATATTGCCAGCTACGCTTAATACACTCCAACGAAAAAATTCAGCTTGGTATTCTATGTTATGCGTAGCATGCGGAGGGGAGGTGACTGTGTGATTTTTATTGAGCGAAACATAAGAAAAAAAATAACGCTTATGATATGTACGTACAAATGTTGTACGCACATACTTACGTCGCATATGTTTTTTTACGTATGTAACCAATAGTTTACGGTTGCGTAACGAAGCCAACAGCAACATGGGTATTGCCAACACCAGAAGCGGTAAGCTGAAATGTGGCGCTTGTGCCTGCGAGGATGCATGGAACACGGAAAGCAGCTTCATTCGACGACGCTTATACATACAATTAACGTTAACCCGGCGGTACGCCCGCATCATAGGAATACAAACGTAATGTTTATAAAATTAGATCGCCAGCACTGCAACCACAGGTGACATTTCACGAACATTGCGCCTGCATGGGGCTTTATTCAAAAATAATTTCGAGACCAGTCGTGTCTGTCTGGTAAAATAATTGATTGCCACGCAGAATTCTCGGGTTCGATTCCTGGTGGCACCCTGATCTTCTTCGCATTCGTCGAGTCAAAGCGGCCTATGTTAGTTTTCTTTCTTAACGCTGTCGCATTTAAGTTACCAATGGTTGTTTTCGCCGTTCCCGGGTGTATATAAACTGTCAATCACTTATGGCTTATATAAGCAGACCACGGCCCATGGTTTACGGGTCTGGACGAAAGCGTTTGAGGATGTGCGCGCCGCGAATATCATGTCATTCACGTCATGACCAGTCACACATATTTGTGTGACTGGACAGACAGACAGACAGACAGACGGACGGACGGACGGACAGACGGACGGACGGACGGACGGACACGCTCAAAGAGCCTGTAGTGCGCTAAGCAATGCATCGCACTTAAAATGATCTCGTACAACTGTCGCTTAGAATCTCGCTAGGCAATATACCGCCTCAAGCAGTATATACATAGCACGTACCGCTTTTTTAAAGCACGCACATGGGATTAAGAAGACTGATTCATCCTTCACGATTCCGCGGGTCATATAGGGAAAGTTGAAACGTGGGAGGCAGTCTTGAAGCACTAACAAAGCATTTTTTAACACACGCACTGCTTGTGCGCACTGCGCCGACGGCACGTCACGCTGATAGTCAAGGGTTTCGCGAAAAACCGTCTGGCGAGGACACTTAACAGCGCAAAAACCTAATCCCTTATACGGTTACATTGATTACATCTTCATTCTAATCAATGGGTCCGTATCAGGCCCGAAGCATTATCATTAGTTTTCTCTTATCCTAGGCGAGCTTTTCTTTTTCTTGCATCACTTCACGTTTGTGACGACGCAGTACAAATGGTGGCATAACTATAGATAATCTGCTGGCAGGTGCAAAATAAGCTCAATACACCAAAGATTGCTAAAGCTTTCACTTCGCTTCATGGTATTGGCTATCATGCATCGGCATGCATTATATTGAGAGGCACGGTTAAAAAATGCTGGAGTGGAAGCTCTCGCAATGCTTTGTCAGCAATAGTGAAGCCAGCTTTTGCCCTTCAAAGATCTCAGAAATATGCTATATTCTGGTTGTGCCCACTGAAACATCAAGTGCTTAGATTTCTTAGTTTAAAGGCTACGTTAACTATAAATTAAAAGATAGCTATTTGAGACGAAATAACCCATAGAGACGAATATTGGTGACTTAATATTCAATAAAATGTTCCTTGAATTCGAGGCTTACTAAAGAAAACTAGTAACACAAGGATACACATTAAGTACTATCTGACCCGAAACGGGTTGCCACGTTATACCCGTTGGGCGTGCGAGGAAAATGCTTCTTCTCAATTACCGAGTGCCAACAACTCATCATGCCCCTAGGCTGCCGCAGCCGCCATCTTACGGTGGGTGCGGCATTACTCCTGGGCAATAATTTCCACTCCAGCAATTTTTACATAAGAAGCGGCTCTTTGACTAGCCTGTGTAACGCTGTCCCTCCGTCCACAGGAGTTGGAGCGGTGCCAAGTAGGTCACGCCTTCCCTCGCAGTGCGCGCGCGTTGACGTCACTCTCTCCCTAGCCTGTCGCCGCGTGTCATCTCTCTCTTCACCCTGTCCCCCACTCGCAATGTTTGAGCGCACATCAAGCGAACAGCCTTTATGTGCCATGAAACTTACACGAAACGTAAACAGCCTCGCGTGTTTTTGCTTTTAGAACAAACGTTTACCGAGTTTCGCTTCAAATTGTTTTTCCAGAACCCGCGTCGACCCCCGTTTCAACCGGGTCAACGCTGTGCGCACCGCTGCTGCTTCGCATCCCATTGGGATTCCCTTCGTGGAGATGGTCCACATTTTCTTAAAGCTCCTTGGAGGACAGGAACAACAATTGTGTCAATTAAGTAACAACTATGCGTATAGCCATACTCGGTTGAACAACTAGCCGATGATATACACACAGCAGCCCTCACTATCGACAATCAGCAGTGTATGCCACGTTATTTTGGCTAATATCTTTTTTTCTTCCAAAAACTTGCACGTAATACACGTGCTTCCTCCAATTTTATCGCATCAGGACTTCATCACTAGCGCCCCACATAACCCCATCCACCTATATACGCTTACAGCACTTGTACCGTCTTCGTCCCTTCCGTAGCTTGTGCCAGAACGCCAACTCGACTGCAACGCACGCACACTGCCGTTCTTGTACACCTATAATATATATATATATATATATATATATATATATATATATATATATATATATGTGTCAGAGTCATCACGATACTGAGGAATAGTATCCTTCCTCGCGCGGACAATGGTCGTCCGTGAGTGCACGTGCGAGCGGCCGGTGACAGAGGCGCAAGAAGGATCGTCCGCGTGGCTGGACGCTCCTCATTTGGTCATCTCACTGCCGGTCGTTGCAGCGAGGTCGGACGGTGAATGCTGCTTCGCGGCCGCCAATCGAAAGCGATATGCCGGCCGCGAGCAGCGCGGTATGGCGATTTATCGCCGCTAACCCACTTTGCTGGCCTTCCTGCTCTATTCTCCGGGAACATCTGTCTTCTTTCCGTGCCCGCGTCGCCAGGCGGGAGCCCATATTTCTCTTCTTTCACGATTGTCCTTTGCAGTGCCGTGGCACGTACAACCCGCCGGCGTGCGTATTATATTTATACGCACGCGATTAGCGCTCGCGTGCCGTGTGCTTTCGAAAAGCAGGAGCCTTTCCGTTGCCCCGTGTGGCCGGACCTGCGGGGGACCCGAATACTCTCGTTTTCCCGCCTCGTATATGCGTACTCACTTCCTTTTCCCGCGGCCCCCTCGAAGAACACCGGCGTCATTAATGACACGGAATCGTCGTCCTCCGACATCTTACCTCCTTACTTTCGCGGCCTTCTGCCGCAAACTTCGGGCGGCCCCTGGACCAGCCGGCGTGCTTGCCGACCATCTCCACCGCGAGAGGTAATGGGCTGCGGACCAGCAGCGCGCATTAGCCCGTAGGAAGAAGCGTGCAGAGCCTGGCTAGACCCTTGCCCAGACCTTCTTTGTTGCGCTCTTGCGCGTTATTTACAGACCCCCCCCCCCCGCCCCCCTTCTGCCTCTCACTTTTATACCGCTGACCGGCAAGATACGCCACAGCGCTGCAGTCGTCACGGTTGCCGCAAGTGTCGGCACACACGCACGCACGCGTGAGCAGCAAAATAAGGCTTAATGCTCCCCTAACTTTTAGGTAAGAGCCTGAAAGCTTGACTCTAAAGTCATCCTAAAGTTTCCATTCTTCGAAGAGGACACTCTACCCTTGTTCGCTTTACGCGTTTTCGCAACATTTTTTTTTTATTCCACCGCCTCTATTCCATTAGCGAGGGAACTTGCGAACCGGCTGGCTTGAATTGGCGTAAGGACACACAATTACAGTTGCGCCGTAAACTTGAATTGCCTTTTAGTTGCGAACGAACACATCAGCGTTTCGAGATAGGCGCTACAGAATACGGTGAATGCAAACAGAATGTAGAAAACGAAACATTTGAAATAACCAAAAGACGACGTTTATGATGAACTATGTCAGGCACCATGTTGGTGCATCTAACAAACTTCTCCAAGTAGCATAACCTATCAGAATGTTAGCTCCATTGAGATTATACCTTGCTGTGTTTTCAGGTGCCAACTGAACTCGGCCAAAGAAAGGCCACCCTGCTTTGCCGGTTATCTAGCGGTAGCTTTAATTAATTAATTTTTCTTTCCCGTTGGGATGGTTCGCCACCATTGGGACGGTGGCGAAGAAACATTGCAACAGCTCTCCTGCGACTGTCTTAGCTACGCTGTGCCGAGACATCTAGAATCACTTGTAATTGTTCTGTAAACACAGACCGGTACCGGTAGCAACCATTTTAGAGCAACCATTCTGAAAAATCACCGTAAATTTAGGCGACGAAAACACTAAAAAAATACAGACTCGGACAAGCTGCTACACTTATACTGATGTCGCATAGTACGCAAGACTTGCAGACAGTGATGTTTTATGTACGAGGTATTTATTGTTGTAATTACGTATACAACTAACTTGCGACTCTGCATAACACTGACAAGAGTTGCCTGTGTTCAGTAGTTATTCTGGGCTCGCTATCTGCTTCTCACACTATTTCTCTGTATAGTTCCACCTAGTGCATGCAGTCTCACGCCCTCTGTTGTAGAGCATACCAAATCGTATTTTTGCTCCGATTACTGCTATGCATTCACCAGGAACTCGTACGTGACCAGACCTCCGAATATATTCGCCCCCCAAAATTTACCACAATACACACGGTGTTTTGAGTATAGTTTTGCCTTGCACTGCGTACGGAACGTATACGGGGAAAAGATCACGTAGAACCCCATTCTAACCAAGCTTTTGAAGCCTCGTGTTCTGAACGCGCTTTAAGAGAGGGGCTTACTTTGTTTTATATTTGCACGCATTCGACGCACCTGACTACTTCCGATACGAGGCCTGTTCCAAAAGATCACGCCATAAGTTTGTAAAAATTTGAAAACGGTACAACTGCACCTCTTTCTTCAATTGAAAAAAAAAAAACTCGTTTGAGCTGCCTATATTTAAAAAAAAGAGAGAACAAAAGAGGAAACTAGACCATTTGAAGCCCGCGAGCCTGCATCATTATTTGAAGTAGAAGAGTGGCTATTACGATATACATATCTGCATCGTGGTTAGGATGAGCAAACACGCGTATAATACTTCTAATGGTAACTATATGAGGCAACACCGATACATACTGGCAAAAAAAGCATCTGCTGAAATTGTCACCTGAAATATTGTTTTAAATAAGCTTTTGCTAATTACGGCACACGTCTTGAGATCCACTGTGGTGAACGCACCTTGCTGAATGCGAACAACCTATTCATATGAACTTTAGCGTTTGTACAAATGATTACTTAAATGTCCTCAGTATAAAATGCCCTGTATGCGTAGTAGTTGAGCATTCCGCTTCACCGTTACAGCATTGAGCTCCTTCGCATCCACTCAAATCAGCCAACTTTGGGAAGCTTAAGCGCACGTCTTTGGCTGGATCACCTGCACCTTATGAAGCAGCCGTCATCGGCACCGCGCCGGCGCTAGCTGACCAAGCCCTCTGCGCGGAGATTAAGGGTGGTTGCACGCCAGAGCGCGCTCAAGAAGCTGGCCGGCTCCCCAGTGCAAACACCGAGAAACCGAGGCAAAGAGGGAACCGCGATTGATATACCGTCCCGCTTCAGCGCAAGAAATCATGCTAACAACCGGGCTCTGCACTTCGCCAAAGGACTCCGCGTGCAGCCCTTGCCGACTCGATCAGCTATAGGTAATGTATTCCCCACGCGCACATTTAGCCACCCCACGTTTCGGGCCCATTTGGGAGGGCGAGGTTCCAGCTTAACAGGAACACAGGCCGCGGCGCGCTTGTGGAGAAACTCTGTAACCGCGCGCAAGTTCGCCCGCTCGAGAAAAAGGGCCCGGGGCCGAAACACTCCCCCGCAACTTCGTTCCGCCTGTTGAGATGGAAAGACGCTGCCGAAGGCTGGCTCAAAGTAACGCGAAAAGTAAATAAAAATGTGTTCAAGGGGATGAAAGCAGGTTCACCATTGTAAGTTTTTCGTGCCGAGTCCCGCGTGAGGAAAATGCAAACAAAGTGGATTCGGTAATGCACGCGTTCGGGCCTAGTGTCCGCAGAAAGAAACAATGAATAAAAAAAAGTACACAGCAAGGCAAAAAGAAAAACTAACTGAAACGCCCGTGCATTGGTTCCAGCTCTTGGTGCTCTAAAAACAAAGGAATTAAAGGGCATCACCCCATTTCGCGGAGTGCTTTGGGCTGCGCCATTGAGGCTGGTGCTACATACAGGCTTTGCAGGGAAAATTCGTGCGCACTGTGTTCCAAATCTTGTTACCTGGCCCTGGGCTGCTCTGAAACTGGGCCTCGCTGATTCAATTAAATCAGCTGGTACCTTCATTAGCGTTATACCCCTTCTTTTCGAAGTATGCAAGCTGACGACCGTCAAGTGCGTTGGCTAAGTATATACCATAGAAAATCAACCTCCTCTTGTCGGCTTTACTCGCATAGTGAAACAGTAATCTTTTCGGCTTACGCTGGTGTCAGCGATTGCGGAAACGTAGTCAGTATTTCGGAAGTCCACTGATGCTCATTTATCGTACAGGAACGCAAGTGGCGAGTTTTTCCGTCAGGCAGTACGCTGAAAAACGAAAGTGAATACTGCAGGTTTCCGTCATCCAGATACTGAGACACACAGCAGGGGTTTCAGTGTTCTAGTAATTCTCGTATACGGACACCATCCGATTCAGTTACGTAAATTTTGTTTAGGTCTCCGAGGTTTTCATCTATTTGATGGCTGTTAGTGTGACATCATCATCCTCGCAATCGGAACGTGTCGGAATCAAGATCGAGGTCAGTAGATGTAGGACGTTGTTCAACGCATATTCAATTTAAACACGCCTGACTAATACCAACTGCATGGTTCGTGAATGCGCACATACCATATAATTATAGAGCATCACTGGTTCTATTATGTTATATTGCATACACTGTCGACAGCACCTGTATATAACATGGTATTATGTAAGTTCATCGCAGAAGACCGTGCACGGTACGATGTCCGTGAATGTTAAGGAGAGGGAGAAAATTTTAGTTGCCCTCCAGTGCGGCGCTAATCACATCGTGTTTTCAGCTCGTACAACCCCATATATAATTATGAATGTTTCTCAAATTGCAAACCTATAGTCCGTAGCAAGATTTGATCTAATGCGGTTTGGGTCTGCTAACATCTGACAAAGGAGGTATGGGGCACATATGAATAGCCTATACACTTTGTATGAGCACTCTTACTGGAAGTGTACAGCTGTAGCAATACATACGTTCATACGTTATAATTGCGCGACTACAGAGTAACAGTAGACGCAGGTAAAACATTTAAATGTGATTTTATTGTCGATTTTCAGAACGCGGGAAATGTACCTTGGTAAAACCCCACACCGTGGTTGCAGCGTTTACTCATAAATAAATTACTTGCACAATAGCATATACCTACACAGTCGGAATGCGACTATTAAAGTTTAGCTTAAGTAAAAAATTTGTCCGTGAAACGCGTTAGCATGGATCCGTTACTGGAGGTATAAAGCTCCAGAGATATAAGGCCATTCGCAAATTTCACTTGCGAATACGGTCTTATGTCACTGCATCATGTATAAGGCTGCCAACGGTAGCGTGAAGTCAAAACGAGGGGATCTGGAAAAAAGAGAAGTGCCTATGTACGCTATATGGTACATATACTATGTTTGCTGCCAGACGTGACCTCTTTGGCACAGTAGAAAGCGGTAAACTGGATCAGCGTTCCAGTCACAAAGGCGCGGGCAAAACGCCCGCCATGAGCGCTGCAGGAGGTCGGGAAGAGGGAATTTAATTCTCGCCTCCAAAGCAAACCACCCAGCTTTTCAAGTATGTTTTCACTGAAACAAAGAGGACGTTAGGGAGCTAGTTGTGTTTCGGTCGAAAAGACTTCGGTATAGGAGGAAAATGACTTTTGCTTCTCTGCATCCACGGCAGTCGAGCGCGGGGTTGGAGGCACTGGCGCGCGCCTGATGGCTGCAGCAGTCGGTTTGTTTTGGAAGCCATTTCAGAAACGCACAGCCAGCACTTATACGCCATTTTCAGCCTTCCGTTGCAACTTTTCCAATGCTGTCTCGACGGAACAACTTTAAAAGATGATAAATTGAACGACAAAGGAAAAAAGAGGCAGAACAAAAAATGTAATCGAGGGCGCGTAGTGCTGTCGCGGTAAACCGTATTAGAACGATGCCGCAAGAGCGGTGGCGCTGTAGGCGATTTTCGAATCATGCGGACTTGTCGCTTACGGGGCTCCACTCTGCGGTTTTGTATATATGAGGGGCTGAATTCGCACTGATCTTTCTCGATAAATGCACTGCCATTGGTCAATCGTCTGCGATAATGATGTGACCAGCACCACGATTGGCTGAAGTTTATTTGTTTCGAATAATTCTATAGCGAATACGACTTTTTCACGCATACGGGTCAACCTTTCATTCTTTGAGTCATTCATTCTTTGACTCATTTAGAGCGCACGGCCACTTCGGAAAAGTGAACGCTACAATGGGGACGCCCTGATAATAACAAGAACGGGCGGAGCATACCGCGCCAGGCTGCGAAAGATCGGCCTTGCGCACCGGCTGATGGGCGGGCAGCGCGGCGTGCATTTGGATATCGCTTCTCCGCCAGGACGATCGCGAATTCAGCTTAGCCATTGTGTGGTTTCACTCCACAGATTAGAATGACGGACAGCCGGATTTTCGGGCAAGCAATCACCGACGGACCCACTGGCGCAACAGACGCGCTTCCGAAGCAATCTTGATTGATGGGCCTCTTTAGTGAAAGCGCACGCTGGTGGCGCGCGAGCTGCTCTGGGTTTATTCACCAGCACGACCGACGAGATGCGCCTGCGCCGAAAGGGTGCGCGATGAGCGGATGGGCGCCCAAAGAAAGCGGGGAAACGCGCGGCTGCGTAGTCGAGTCGTGGGACCATGGCATTCATTCAACGCCAAGTTAGCCGCGGTTGCACGCATGTCACGCATGATAGTTATTGCTAAACCGTTATTTCGCCAGCCACTACTTCGTCGCTTCCTCACCTTTCTCTCTCTCCCCCCACTTTTTTTTTGTTGCACGAGTGAACTATACACGTGTTCATGTAGGAGCGTATACATGTAATAGTTGATTATTTGGTATGTGGGGTTTAACGTCCCAAAACCACCGTATGACTATGAGAGACGCAATATATTGAAGGGCTCCGGAAATTTGACCACCTGGGGTTCTTTAACGTGCACCCAAGTCTGAGCACACGGGCCTACACAACATTTTCACCCCCATCGAAAATTCAGCCGCCGCATCGTTCATGTAATAGTGAGCTTAAATCCAAGTCTCTTGACTTAAATTTGGCGCAGGCTTTAATTTCAGTGACGGAATTGAAAAAATTTTCAGTACGTCAGTGTTTTCGTGATTGGTCAAATGACTGCGCTATTGGTATGTCGAACATCTAGATTCGTTTAAACATTCCCTTGCGAGTTGTTCTATTGTAAGATGTCTCCATGAATAAAGGCCCAGTTACTCACTGCAGTCAGAGCTTCTCGTCTAAGATTACATGCTTATACTATATACTTGTGTGTTTCTCCTTCATATAAATCAGAATTTCACGATTGTTTGAAAAACTAAACTAGTCCCCATGGCAACACTAATGCCGACCGGTCAAGAAAATTTCGCTATCATACGGAATCGCGTGCTCCAAGTTGACGCAATACTGGAGCCAACGTGAAACAAATTACAGAAATTAGAAAATGCACCGTTGGGTGAATTCGCATATGCTGTACAGAGGATTACTTCGCAGTCTCGACTTGTAAGCCGTTTTGAAAAGAAAATAATAAAGCATACATCAACCACCACAATACCGTGCTCGCACGGCTGCACCAGGACGACTACGCCTCACAAAATTTCGCCTGTTACGAGTCTCATATTTTCTCCGTATAAGCTGCTCCCATTTACTCAAATGTGGGACGCGCTGTGTCATCGCAGCAGGTGTGGCGAAATAGGAGACTCGGCAAATACAACCAATTAGGAGGAGAAAACAATTACAGTTGTTGCATGCGCGTTCCGCGGCACGTGTAACGCCCCTCGTGCCGCATGGAGAACAAAAAAAAAGTATCACAGTACGCGCACCCCCTATTATTCTCTACGTAATGCATTAACAAAGTTTCTCGCGCTAAAAGAAACTCCCGCGCCGTACTTCCGCTGCAGGTATTCTCTTTATTGTCACCCACTGTCGAGGTTTGGGTGGCATCGTTTTTTTTTTTTTTTGCTCGGGATCATTTCGGTGCAAGTTTGTTAATCTTCCTGCGAAAATAAGAAAACAGAGACAAAGCACTCCTCCCAGAAATGAAGCGGGCTGTAGCGTTTGTGAAGGTGCACAAGGTGCGAAGTTCTTCGTCTTTCAGGGTATCGAGCTGCCGACGACGGCTCAGCAAGCAAGGGGCGCGCCAGTTCGGCAACTATTGAAGCGTGCCGCCGACAACTGTGTAACTCGGTTGCGTTGTCGCCCGCTTAGATCGTAGGCGTGTCAGAAAGCACCCCCCCCCCCCCAAATAAAGCCCTAAAAAGGATGGAGACATGCATCTCAGTTCGCCAATGCCAGCAGTGAGAACTGCTAGATATTTTTTTGGGAGGAGGGCAACGCCTGACGCACGCAATGACAATCGCTGCGACCAGATGGAGATTCATTTCTCCGCAGTGTGCACATCTCTTCGGTCCGTTCAGAGGCTTTTTTTTCATTACGGAGTGTTATGACGTTCCTTGCTTCTTTTTTTTTTCTGCTATGAATTTTGGCCTTCACGCAAGACACGCCCCCTTTGCGAGAATGCTCGACAGCAAGATGCGACAGGAGGATGCGATTTCGTGGAAACAGGCGCAATACTGACCCTTCATCATGATCACCGATCGAACAGATTTTTCGGCTAAAAGATATACATACGGCTTCAGACGAGCGAGCTTAGAGCGGCTATGTGCTCCGCTGCTGTGAGCACGAAATCGAAGGCAAGCTTTATGGTTGCTATGGCATGCGTCCTTAAATGGGGCTTATATACTGGGACGATTGCCACGAGCTGTAGTTTTGGAGCGCATTAAAAAAACCTGCAGGTTGTCTTCTCAGCCCCACAACAGATGCGTTGTTTAGATGACTTCGCTAATCTTTTTGGCAACCGTTTAGCCACGGTACAAATAACAGTACAAAAAATCACGAACAGCTGACTTGCAGCTAATAATAGGTTTATCGCTTTATTTATTTCTCAATAGTAAATATCAATTTTTCTCTTGATCAAACCAAGGCATCGAAATAACTGGACGCACAAATTGTCTTCATAAATAACGGTTCTCCACAGTGCAAAGCTCCGGCAAGCGCGCTTGAGGTTGCCCGTGAATGTTCTCGTATTCTGAGTGTGAGGTCAGTCCTCTTTGAACACATTAGTTCAAAGAGGGCTGACTGTGACCTCTCACTGTGTCGTCACAAGGATAAATATTCGGTCACGCTGAGCTAGGCCAAGACAGAGCTGTTCACCCGCCGTAGGTGTGCAGAGACATTCGCGTTCCTAATCCTATCCGGCGCCAGGAAGCCATCCTCAACAGGTGCATTTTCTTTCTTGTCTTTCTTTTTTTTTCTTTTTAAGCTGGACTCGCAGTAACGAAATGGCGCTTTGCAATGCACCGCGCGTCGCATGAGTGGGCTGGTGCTCTATACAGGAAGCCACCGCCGAATCTTACCGGTCGCGGTTCAGGAAGCCGATGAGGAAAAGCCACGGCCTCTACCGGCGTTGCTCACAAAGCGCAAAGCCCTTCCGCGGCGAGCCTGAGCAGACCACTGCGTGCCCTCGCCACGGTCAGCGGCTTATCACCGCCTTATCAGGAAAGCGCGCCAGGGCAACGAACCGTCCTTCGCCTTAATTACCCTTGATTCGGCCTACGCGTACTAAAGGCGCGACAAAGCAACAAGCCTTGAACGGGTCACGCGTGCCCAGTGGCTTTCCACCCCCAAGTTCTCGCTGTCTATCCGTGCTGTAGCAGTACACGACGCTTGGACCTTTACAGATCAGTGCCAGGAATCACAGCAAGGCGGCAGCAGCGATTCGCTATATCGAGCATCCCGTACACACATTGACAAACGAAACAATGATGTCGATAGTTAACGTACTTAGCACATACGTGCTTGGCTTCATTGATTGATTGATTGATTAGATTGATTGATATGTAGAGTTTAAGGTCACAAACCATCTTATTATGAGAGACGCCATTGTGAAGGGCTCCGGAAATTTCGACCCCCTGGAGTTCTTTAACGCGCACCCAAATCTGAGCGCACGAGCCTATACAGCATTTTCTCCTCCATCGAAAATGCAGCCGCCGCAGTCGAGATTTGATCCCGCGACCTGCGGGTCAGCAGCCGAGCACCTTAGACCACCGCGGCGGGGCAATAAACATTTTACAGTCACATTGTTTATTCGGCGTTTGATTACTTATTGGGAGAGAGCTAACCAAGCCAAACCTGAGTAGCATCCGAAGCATAGCCAACCGCCGTTTAATCAATCGACGGACCTCATCGTATACCGCAAATATGGTCCCCGAGCTATGCTGACTGAACCAGGAAAGAGACCATGAGTTGTTCTATACAGTAGCGCTGACTTTGACCTCCACTTTGTCGCCTCACATAGGTGGTCAAAATTTCCGGAGCCCTCCACTACGGCGTCTCTCATAATCAGAAGTGGTTTTGGGACGTTAAACCCCACAAATCAATCAACTTTGTCGCCTCACACTGTCATCCATCTTCCAGCGTTTCGCTCTTTGTAAATGATGGAGCGAATACATGGTGAAATTATCTCGGAGATATCATTGATTAGATGAACAGTAGTATGCGCTGCTCTAGAGACGCATTCTTAATCACTATGAAGACCGCCATTATCCCGGAACTATTAGGTAGAAGTATACAATTAAGGAAATCGACATGTTTGTAACATATAGTCTAATTCGCTCTGGTCAATACGACACACCGCGGTGGTATGCGATCGAAGCGAATGAGGCGTAAAGTTGCTCACACTCTTTTGTATGATTTAAAAAAAATTGTTCGCAAGAACAGTTAAAGAAATGTGATTTTTCTAAGTGGCCGATAACTAATTTCTGTGAACAAGACATCAAGGGCTGCTTGCCTTACATTAATGAGAACTAACAGAGAATGCATCATTGTTAGGTCCCATTAAAACATCGGGGAACCAAACTTGGCTTTGAAGAGTTGAACGCGATAGCAATATCGTGCCCCTAGTGCGTACTTCAAACACTTAGTGCATGGAATTCTTTTCGAACTTACTATGCATACGTGACCCCTAGAGAGTGGCCGCAGCAACGTGTGTGCCTTGTGTAGTGGGTGACCGGATTTAAACCATGAAGTCATTACAATAATAGCACGTTTTGACTCCCGATGGCAATGTACCACGGTGTAATCATGCAATGTACGTTTGTATTACGCATTATCACCGCAATATATCATGTTGTATTGTGAAGCATGTATACAGGACACATGTGTTTGGTAAAGCATGAAAGTTACTTTCACTGCATTTCAAAGCAGATGACGTTACTTTAACTGCGCTCGCAAGCAGACGCTTGTGTGGATATAACACCCGCTTGCCACGGAAACGACCCGGGTTAGACCTTCACTGTGGCTTAAATTGTTATTTACTTTATTTGCATCTTTCTCAATTTTTCAGTGATGCACAAAATGTTTTTTAGCTCACAACCAACGACACCGACGCTAGAACAGTTGTGAAACGAGCTCTTTAACGCTATTGCGTCAATATTACGCATAAGAACGAAAAAAAATACGATCCCTTAAATTTACCCTTTTTTCTTTCTCCTTGGGTAAGCACTCTTAATGGTCAGTCTATAGTTCTATCCTACGGGAAATCATATGCATATAACATGAAAGCTTTTTAAGACTGCGGGTCTGTATGGGAAAATATATTACTTTTGAAATTTTGGGAAGAGCGCGTGCCGAGGACGACGCAAACCATCGACCGACGAGTCACTCGCCGACGAAGTCGCCAGACCCCATGGTCACACTAGACGGACGACGACGCCTAAAAAGGCAGTATTTAATTTTAGTGTAACATGATGAGAGACCGGAAACTCCAGCAAAACGCATCGATAGACCTGTCGTCAGCGTGTCTTCCGGAGATCAGCGGCCAAACGAAAATTCGCCCCATGTCTTAGCTTCAAACGACCACGAAGGGGGCAATCTTGGGCAAGTTAACAATGCCTTCTCTGAGACTTCCACTGCATTTGAATAGGCAGCTCGAGCACCCAACGGAAGTATTTTCTTGGCTACCCTATTGTGTATCCCTTACCCCGTCCCTAGTTACTAAGGTTGCACGGCGGGCTAGTTACCATGGATTTTGTCGGAGGCTGCGCCGCTTATTCGGATAGGGACAATAGCAGATCAGGGAGCGTGGCTGAAAATGAGGTGCAGGTGTGCAAGTTTAGTCGGTGTCGCTGCGTGTGCCTCCAATGTGACTGCAGAATGGGCCAACAAAAGACTGTGAGCACGACAAAACACAGGCGGGGTCTTCACGAGACCACTCTCGGACTGTTTGTGTCTTTGCAGTGTACCTAGGCCAACGACAAGAGAAAAGACACTTCTAAAGACAGCCCACAGACCAAAATCGGTGTCTTGTCTCTCTATAGTGTAAACGCGCCTTTACGAATGCGAACCTTTGTGAATTCGGTCTCTATGCAAAAGCGAATTCGCAAGGCCATTTCTACTCTGGCAGCTTACGCAACCTGAAAGAAGCAATAGCTTTACTAAAAACAATTCTTTCGAACATAAAGCTTTGTATACGCTATGCCTATAGGTCGTCTCTGTCTCTCAAATGTCTCCCGTTCATTGTGACACGCGAAGCGAAAATCCCAGCGGCAGCGCTTTTAGGCGGTTCTAACGGACTCGCAATTTACTAAGTGTCGTTCCGCACCCGTTCATTTAGGACGCAAATTATTTACAGCACTGACGATTTGTCCTTTTTTTGCCGAGTTCCGTCGCGAGGGTGAAGGTGGGAGCGTGGTAGGCACGTGTGACACGGATGCATCGTGCTGTGGGTTTCTACGTGCGTTTATTTCCCGCTAACAAGGAGTCGTTATAGTGCCACCATTGGCTAATCGGCAGCCTAGTGAGCACGTGCCCGGTCACGAGGCGCGCCTCGTCAGCGTCGCATATTAGCGGGTGCGGTGATGAGCACGGACATTTCGTGCGCCGCCGGGAAATTCCCTCTCATCAGTGGTCCGCACGTTGGCAGCGCCGCTGGACACCGTCCACGCGCATTTGTTTTTATGCGGTAGTCGCACTCGCCATACGCGCGGGCAGTAGAAGTGTACACAGTCCGTATCACCGGTGAGGAATTTGCCTTAATTTCTGCGGGTCTGCTTAAAAAGCCGGGCGAGCTTGCTGCACGCGTGCGATAAAACTATATAGCGCGAAGTTATGCTCGTACATTGTGGCGCTGTTCGTTTTCGTTTTGCGGGGGGAACACGCATTTGACGGAAGGTGGAATGGCCGCCACACGAGGGCCGAACCACCCTGGAGGAATGTGTTAGCCGCTGAGGTCGATACTTGGTGGGATTAGCTCGGGGGGCTCGGCGCGCCCTGTAAACTAACCACCCCTCCCCCCATTTTTTTCCCCTGCTTACTTTCGTTTGTCCCAGAGCAGACAGCTGTTTTAAAACGTGCAGAGGCCGGACAACATCGACGGACGCAGGCCGCACGGCTGAGAGCTTAGACATCACTCTCTCCGCCGGATCGCTCTTAATTAGAGTGGCACCGTGTGCAGCGTTATTTCCGGCTAGGCGGGAAACGCCCGACGATTGAACATGGCCGGTCGTTTCCAGGGGGCGAAATAACTTGGGAATGAGGGACTGCCAAGAAATTAGGCGCGGTCGACCACTCGGACGCACGTATATTTGGTGCGGTGACGCATGCTGGTCCTACCGAGAAAAACTCAGCTGAGCAATCTCGCAAAATGACACTCATTTTTTTATTTTTAAATCCTATCCAAAACCCACTGGGCTTAGTTAGCAGGTGGGAAGTGTCTTGAGAATAACTTGCAAATTTCCATTAGAATATAATGTCATTGAGGTGAAGTGATTTAAACATGGAAGATGAAGTTTTTTCGCGGTTCAGCGTGCCACTAAAGAAAATCAGCATTTAGGGTAAATATGTCGGCCGATACTGTTCTTTTGGTCAATGTTCAATAAAAGGATAGAGCCAGCTTGTGTTATGGAGAAGTGTGTAGAGATATGCTCTTGGTATAACACATAGATTTCCATGAGTTGTAGAGTTGCAGAAGTTCATGATGAGCATTGAAAACAGTCTTGAAGGTAGGGTTGCTAAAAAGATAAGCTCTCAGTTTTGCACCCTATAGGTGAAGATAGATGTCTGGTTACTCCGCTTTATACACATGTGTCTGCAAATCCTATGAGGAGCGGTTTCATCAAAGCTATGGAGAGAGTGCGTGCTGAGTTGTTCTTATTAGTTTCCTTTACCTTTGTTACTACTTGTCGGCAATGAGATATTCCAGTCGCGATCCAATGTTACCGCACGAACGAGTCTTTCTGGCCTGTCTGAACCTGCTTACTAACGCGATAGCGTTAGAACAGCATTCAGATTAGAACGAGACTCAGATTAGAACAAGATTCAGATAGGCTCGTTTCGCAGAAATTCCGGTGTCGGCGTTCTTGGTTGCGAGCTAAAAATCAGCGTTGCCTCTGAAACCTAAACGCAAGAGCAAATCGCGTTTCATCCTTCACGATTACGGCCGTTTATCAAGCGTAACGCGAATGAAAGCAACTCTATCTCTTGAACCACTCGCACTGCGCAGGAAGATATTGCGCATGTGCCTTTTCTTTAAAATCTATAAATTGAACGCCACCCTTAAAACTGCTCTTATCTTACCCCCTGCTCATGTTTCATTGCGCATAGATCATTCTTGCAAAGTTGGTATTCCGAAATGTCGCACTGTATCATATTCAAATTCGTTTATTCCTAGAACTACATCAGAGTGGAATCGCCTGCCACCATCCCTAGTGCTTACTAACAATATTGACCAGTTTAGGAAAAAAGTGTCTGATTACTTCACTTCTGTGTAGCTTGAACTTTTTTTCACAGTGTTTATTTACCTTGTAATGTGTCATATGCATGCAGTTGTCAATGTTAGTTTTGTTATCTTTTCATGCTAGAGGCAATACCTGTGTAGATTTGTGTAAACTTTTGGATACTTGTCTGTTCAGTGCTTTTGTATATTTGCTCATATGTGTGCAATGTTTGTACAATTCAAACACCTTTCAACATCCTGATCCTGTACCACTCCCCTCAACAATGCCCTCTGGGCCATGAGGGTACCTGAAATAAATAAATAAATAAATAAATAAATAAATAAATAAATAAATAAATAAATGAAGAAGTCATGAAAATATTTCTTTCAAATTGCAACCGAGCCCAGGATTCTGCATGGCGAGCGCGTGTGATACCCTTCAGTATCGTCTGCACTAGACATTACTTTCTAAAACACACACATACAAACACACAAACACACACGACAAGGCGTGAGTGGGGTCTTCGGGAGACCACCCGTGGACTGTTTGTGTCTTAGCAGTGTACATAGGCCGACGACAAAAGAAAAGACTCTTAAAGGCAGCCCGCAGACCAAAATCAGTGTCGTGTCTCTCTAGTGTAAATGCGCCTTCACCGGTGCGTAGTGGGTACCTCGACCAACTCGCAAAAAAAAAAATTGCAGAACTAAGTCGTACTGGGCACTTCGCAACTGTACTTGCACTAGGCAGAGAGAGAGAGAGATGTTGAGGAAAGGAAAACACTCACACTAGGCATTTTAGGAAAGCTCTAAATGGCCAATTAGGACGCGTACAGGCGTTTCCTTCCTTGCGTCTCGGTCAGGGGCGTAGACATAACTTTTTCGGGGGGTGGAGAGAGAGAAACATTTATTGTGGCAGAAAAGCTGAGAGGTCAGCCTGAATACATTTTCTGGCCTGCTATTCAACGTTAGGAATGGGGAGGGGAATGGAAAAGAAAGGAAAGAGATGTTTCTGGGATTCAACCATACTTTGTGCATGTTCGTGCGTGCGTTTGTATGTGTGCGTGCATATATTCACAAAATTGGGGGGAGGGGGGCTTCCACTTTCTTTTTCATTTTTTTTAACTTCGGTACAAGCACCTCTACACAGTACTTTGCAATAGTTTTAAACGTTGTTCATACCATATATGCACTGACTAGTGCTTGTCCTATGGAAAACTTGAGAAGTCTAGAAGTTGAAAGTTCATAACGAGCTGCCATAACATGCCACCTTGCATTGGGCGCCGACAAGCACACAAAACAGTTAAAGATGGTCTTCCGCCGGGCTCATCTCGCGCAGTGCATACAATAACATTGAGCGCCACGCAAAGCTTTACGTGCTGTCAGCTGCATTCGCACGTAAAAAAAAAAGGGGGGGGGGAGGGGGCAAAAGTAGAGCACGAAAAGAACAGATAGCATGCGGAAATGGAAGTCATAAAAAAACAAATCGTGAATGTTTCGCCAACAGGGAACCTGACCTACTTTATTGGCCAATGTACGTACGGCATTACGAAAATTGCGTATGGGCAGCGTATTCCATACGAGGTGGCTTCTCGCAAAACCACTTGGGAGCCTCTAAAGGTGTCAAATTGTTTTTGGCGCAGTTATTTGAATTCTCGGATTTGTAAGTCGCCGGCCAATAATTACTCTTCCCGAGGTGCTTCGCCCTCTCTAAGCATATACTATATAGGTAATAAGACAGCCCCAGATTAAAGTCTGCATCTGCCTTTTACAAAAGCTATAGCTCTCGCAAACGAAAACGATGCCATTTGTTCCGTATCCCCCGTCGGGAAACAAGGCACAACTTCTTCGGCATCTTCAAATGAACGTCGCGAAAACCTCGCCGGCTCTTTCACAATAATTAATCCGGACGTAAACGACCGAGCCAGGCCTGCTACTCCATCACAAAATAATTAAATAGAAAGCATTCTGAGAAGTGACGTGCGGATGCATTATTCGCTGCGGGAAGTCTGATACTCTTAAGCGCGAAACCATGCTATACTGCCAAAAAGTCGGAACGCCAAGGTTGCCAAGCGACGGGAACAGAACGTCGAAAACGCGAAACCACAACTAGTGGCGTCGAAACAAAAATGAAACTGTGCGGGCCGTACTGAAGCGCCAGCGCCTTGCCACAACGCCCCCTTTGCTTTATTCTTGGTTCTTTCAAGTTCGCTTAGTTGTCGGAAGACTTGAATCGCTTCTGTATACGCACTCTGATCCGGCCCCTGCTATCGCTCTATACCGGCGAGGAGATTTCGCGGCGCAGCTCAGTTCTCACGCAGTATTCTGGCGCCATTGTGCAAAAGTCGTGTCACAGCGGAAAGTACGTAGTGTATAAAATGCGGAAAAAAATAAAAAAAGCCGCACAAGCAGATTAACACAGCGTGTTATATAAGGCAAGCTCGCCTGTTGGCCTCTTTACAACGGAAAGGCGTTATAGGAGCATACTTGGCATAGTTTAGCTTTCGTTGTTCGTCCATCGATCAGGCCGCTCTGCTGCAATTCTGCTGGTGGACTCATGTTCTGTTTTTTTTTGTCTTTACCAACGAACTTCGGTCTGACGTGTTCCATCATACTGTCACTAAGTGCTTCTGTTCTCTTCTGTAGGCCTGTGCCAAACCATGTGCGCGAAAAACACATGCTAACGGATTTTTCGCTTGGGTGCCGTCTCACGTATACATACACTCATACATAAAACCACAGGCTGACTCCTTAGCCAGCGCGCGCGCGCTGTGTGTGTGTGTGTGTGTGTGTGTGTGTGTGTGTGTGTGTGTGTGTGTGTGTACAACACAAGATCTCCCAGCTGCTATCGTGCACCAATGTTCGCGTTATTCACAAAAAAAAAAAAAAGCTGTCACTCTGCACCTTTTTTTTTTTTGCACTGCATATACAGTTCATGGGATCGTTAGCAAATGCACTGAACAATTTGCTGTAACGCGCGAAGGGAAGAAAACTTAAACGCTCATGGCCGTTCGGCGGCGGGACGGCACGCGAAGGAAAATATAACAGCGAAAGCGCGAGCTGAGTGCACGAAGTTTGCCCGTGTCGCTTCACCCGACAGCGACCAACAACGCTTCGGTGTCGTGCATGCGTGTGTGCAAGTACTAAGTACTGACGTCGCTGTCATATATACTTATTTGCTCTCTACACGAGCGGAAAGTGTACACATGCATGGCTCCCATACTGCACTTTACAAGTGTGAGGTACTGGCAAACGAGTACAGTTTATCCAAAGAAAAAAACAAAGGGGGGGGGGGGGGTGACAGAAAGACATCCAGCGCTAGGCACGAGAGAAGAGCGTCGAGATGAAGAATACGAATGGCCATAATGGTGCGTTATGAGTCGAGACCGCATTCATCATGTCGCGTGCCAGTCTACTCTATCACTTCCCTCGTTCATCGCAAGTTCTCCCTGCACCTTTCTTTGCCCGCTTCGCCCTCTCCCAGTGTAGGGTAGCAAACCAATTCCAAATCATTATCTTCCACAACTTCTTTCTGTCTCTCTCCTTCTACTCTCAGTTTTGTTATTTACTTTCTACGAAAAAAAAATAAAACGATTACACTGTCGTCGGCAACGCCTCGCGTACGCTTCTAATCTACCGCATTTGATGAATAGTATAGCGCTATACTTCACCACCTGCACCACTTTTCCGTTTTATCTTTATCTTTATTAAAACGGGGAAAAAACGCATATAGAAAGCTTTGGTATTGAAGAGGGCACGCTAGATAATTTGTACGCTCCCGTGGCTGCGGCACAGATGAGGAGAAAACGTAATTATGCTAATTATGCTTTCTACTGAAGCATGAAATTTGATATTTGTGGAATATACGCGTCTGAGATTTCACGAGTAAAAAAAAAGGTCTCCCCCCCCCCCCCCCGCCCCCGTGTTGCACAAGTTAAGAGAAAAACCATAAATGTGTGTTACTTGCAACGCGTCCTTCGCGTACACTTTCTTGGGATCTCAGAAATTACAACGACGTCAAGGGTTATTACCAACCGACGATTTTCGGGCGCTTTGAAGAATAAGTCAGCCCAAATGTTGACTAAAATGTAGTATATGTAGCGGAACACCAAAAAAAGATTATTATTGTTTGCACTCTCCTGCAGCGTGCTATGTATATACGTGCAGTTTTCAATTGTGTACTATACCGATGTTGTGTACTATACCGATATGGCGCCGTCGAACTTCACAGTAAATTAGATGGCAGCTGTCACACACTGATTTCAAACGTGGCGAGGCCCCGGCAGCAACAGGACGAGTGGAATTTCGCGCGTTCGTCCACCCTCTCGACACGCAGCGCCGCTTGTGGCATCTGAATGCAGTTATCACATGCGCGGCCACCCTCTTTCGTATGGAATGCGCGCGCTCGGCAGTATGTTTCTAGACACTGTACTGGTAGGTGTTCTGTGGGTACGCCATCTCGCAATTGGTCGGAGCGTTTCTTCGTCGCCGCGAGGAGCCTTGTCGCGGCGGCGAAAAAACGCGCTGACCATTTGCTAAATGACGCACCTATCATCGTTTTTCACTTCTTCTTTTAAGTCTTGCAGTAGCCTCGTTAGGAGGACAAGGAATAGACAAGTTCGACATCAATTTTTTGCAAAGGACAAATTTTAATATTAACTGCAATTTTTTATATCCACTCTGCATCATGTTCCGCTAAGGACCTTTAATGCCTTACAAAAGAAAACAGTAGAATATGTTTTGAAAATGTCGTCTTTCTGCATTTTTTTTTGCACAAAGATCTACATACATGTGGCTTAGATGTGCTCTACATGTATTCACGTCGTGGAAGCATGGGTGTTTGGCCTAGTTGTCAGGACACTCGCTTTCGGAGCATGACGTTGCGGGGTCAAATCTCAGCGTCTGAGAGAAAAAAGTTTTGTCATTTCTTTTACGCTGAAGACATTATCGGGTCTGACCAACCACTCATGGCACTGAAAGCAGCGCAGTAGCTGGGCCGCAGGGCCCTACGGGAGTGTCCGCTCTTCATGTATGTTTCTCTATGCGATGTCAGTGCACGTTAAAGAACACTAGATAGTCAAAATTTCGAAGCCCTCCACTACGGCGTCTCTCGTGGTAGAATACTCAGTAGTAGAATACTACACACTAAACGAAAATGACCTGAAATAACCTCAAAAACTGGGTAAATCATTTGTCCTCTAGCGCACTACCTTTCCTGGTTGTTTTTTTTTTTTACCGCCTACTATCGAGGTAAAAATTTACTCTCGTGCTAACTGAGTTTTTGAACGTAGGGAGAGTAGTAATTATTTACCCCAATGAGGTTTTGAGCGAGTATAGAGAGAGTAAATTTTTACTGCCTTCACAAGGCTTTTGAGGTGATTTCTGGGAGTTATTTACGGTGGTAAAAAAATAAAAATTAACGGGTGCATTCGCCCAGAGTCGACAAATGTATTAAATAGCAGAATTGAATGAATTTATCAAACGGCAGAATTGGTGACACATTGGTACACATACAGACACACACGCACACACAACAAATGCTGAATAATACACTACTCGAACAGACTGCACGCGTTCTCAACTACACTTTGACAATCCGGTATATATAGGCACCACTTTTTGACCGTCCCTGTAGTACCGGTAGGAGAGCTCTTTTTTTTTTGCATCGATTAACAACAACGGTTGAAGGTACAAGCGTAAACTTTAGGTGGGCTGCAGGGCACTAAATGTCACACCGACCTTTTATAGTAAATCTACCCGATCTCACCTTTTTGAGTATCCAATAATTATTTGGCACACCGGGTTCATGGCCCTACGCATGTTAGCACTGTTGATGCCCAAGTCCATAAAATATACCTAAGTACGCACAAACCATGGTAGCTCAATGATTTTCATTGAGCGACGGTGCACAAACACAGTAGCAGCACGTATTCATCACAACGGGCGTAGAGGAGCGGTGCACGCCTGCACACAAGCTTCTTACCGACGGCGCACTAGGCCTTTTTGAGGAGCACGGCTATCCGATGAAACACAGCTGGCGATCAAAGAACACATATCCTGTGCGAATTTCATCGTCATTTCAGACACAAATGAACACGTGACCGCTATTTTACGGGGACGGGGCGGTGTATGCGTATACTTCCAACGAAAGACCACCGTCCGAGTTTTCTTCGTGCTCACCGGCAGCCGCTTGTTGGTTCCGTCTGCCTCGTATAGGCTTTGCGCTACATGTTTGAGAACAGTTGGAGCATGAGGTGGGCAATTCGGGCAGCACTTTACTCGTGCAGACGTCGCCTACTGTGGAAAAAAATATATGCGATGCTTCTTTCACCTGCCCCGGCGACACACTCCCACTGGTCACTGGCGGCCGCGGCTCAGTGCCGACGACATAGTGTAGCATTTTGCATATTGTTTCTCCAGTAGGCAAGCGCGGACGATGACACCAGATTGATTTTGTTACCACTGGCAGATCTTCGCGATTCGGCTCGGAAGCGAGATATCCGCGACGTGCAGGCTCGGAGGCACTCGGAAGCGCACGGTCGCTCGATGGTGTAGGAAACACGTGAGATCCATCAGCCCAACCAGACACACAGATACCGAGCTTCTTGCACCGTCTGTCTCCAAGGCCAACGCCGAGCAAAAGCCAACAATTTGCGAAAATATGCAGGACAAATTTCCTGAGCAGGTTTTCTTTCTTTTTTTTTCTTCTTTTGAGATCCCCCCCCCCCCGTCTTTTTTTTCTTTTTCGTTCACAGAATGCTGTTCTCGCTTGTTGTGCTTATGCTTCCCCTAGTTCCAGTGAAAGTGCGTTGACTCGAAGTCAGTCCCGAGGCACGGCAATGCAAAAAAAAAAAAAAAACTGTGGTCCTCGCGTACCTTCAGGAGAGCGTCACAATTGGGGGTGTGGCAAAAGCCACCGAAGCAGCTGCACCTTGCAGTCACGTGGTAATAAACTCTGAAACGCAGGTTAAAAATCACGTGATAGAAAACTCCCTAAGCGGTAAAACTGGATTTTGACATCCTTTTACTACTTGCCTGAGAGGTGGTGGTAAAACTATGTCATGTACCATCTTTTACTCCTATACGAGGTAGTAATTTTAAACGCAAGAGAGTTTTCAGAGGTCATGAGCCGCAAAAACCCCAAACTCGGATAGTTTTTGCTTACAGTGTAGACACTCAACTATGCTACAAGGGGCAAATTTTACAACTCCCCGTGGTGTGTGCAATATTGGGGCAACCTCGACAAGCTGTGATGCTGAATTTTTCATTATTAAATTAGACGAAATCCGGCTCCTGGATGCACGAGATAGAGTGAGCCTTTAGCGGAGCATTCATTGCCTCGGTGACACCGCGCAACAGAATGCCTGTGAAGTGGCATGTAAACATATACAACGGCGTCGTCATACCGAAGAATGGCCTGTCAGTTCGTGCGTGCCTGAGCGACCTCTCGCCCGCATAAAACGCGCGGCGGGTACCTCAAGCGTCCGCCTATATCTAAGCCCGTTCGCGCCAGGAGTATTTACGGCGTGTTCATCCGTGAAAGAGAGTTTCGCCGACACCACAGCACGCGCCCGCTGTACAGACATCGCGCGTACAGTGAGGCGCACACTGATACTGCACGATAGGGACAACAGCGCTTGACATTTACGATGGACAGAGAAGGGACTTGCCACGCAACGCGGAGACGTTCTGGTGCACTTGGGGGAAAAGTAAGTGCGTTCGAGCCTCCCATACCGGTTCATTCAACTTGTGCATGGCGCAAGCAGCATTCACTGCGGCCGGCTCACGCTGTTATTGCTCCCCGTCAGAAGAAAGGTCAATTCCGTTTCGCTGTTGGACTTACCCATGGGGCGCAATACACAGCGGCGAAAGTTTTTTTTGTTTGTTTTCGCCTCTCGGCGTTTATAGCAAAGAAGGTCCATCCAAGAACTTCTTCCCTTCTCTTCCTCATGCCCCCACGCACGTCCCCCGGTCGCATGACATTCGTTAGAGTGCATTGAGCTGGAATCGGCGTGAAAAAAGAAATGCTCTGCGTGTTTTTTTTTTCTTGAGCTAAACATGAGTGATTTCTAAGCAAAGTTTTTCTATTGGCACTATATGCCTGTTCACAATGCATCTAGTTTGTTTTACAGAGCAGGCAGGCAGAAGGGACGCTCAGAAAGACGCATTACACAACACGCCGCGCTACACGCGTTACATAAAGTGCCTCTCCGAGCGTTCGTTGTTTCTGCTAACATTTAAACAGCATAAGCTGTCTGTGTCTGTGAGGAGAAAGTTTTCAGACGAACGAAAATTGTTTCGATCGCACATGCATGTCCTCTTTCTGTGTCACGTCCAGATACGGGAGGATGACCTATCATAGATGAGCGAGCAAATTCACGTATGTGACACTTTAATTAGGACCTGGAGCGAGTAGAGTCGAGGAAAGGAATATATGATGGCGCAAACTTGGAAAAGAAGGATTCGCGAAAAGGAGTGGGAGGGAGCAGAAAGGTCGCACGCCCGCCCTCCTTGCTCCCTCCTTCTTATTTTCTCGAATTTTCTTTTTTTTCTAAGTTTGCGTAATTATGTACCTTTTCCATGGTGACCAACTAGCCCAACAACAAGTCCTATTACAGACGAGTAGCTTATGTAAAGCACATAAAAAATGACATTTTAGGATTCTATGTGTCGTAATATCAATCTGATTTCGAGAAACACCGTAATGAGCGACTTGGGATTAATTTAGTTTGCCTTACTTTACTGTTTAGCCTAATCCATAGCCATGGGAACTACGGCCACCACGTTCGGTATCTTATAACCTCGCGTTCCCGCATGCACGAAAACGTCCTGTGCGAGAATTGTTGGTAAGACGAAAATTTAAGCAACGTCGGGATAGTATGAATGGCGAGGAGCACTTAAGCTTTACGAATTCGGCGCCAGATTCGCGCCACCATATGCACTGAGCTGCCACGAATACATAATTCTACTGATTAGTGTGTGCGAGCCAAGATGCACAGGAAACTCAATCGAAGTCGGCAAAGAATCAGTGAGATAAGGAAATTTGCAGGCGCATATGTAGTCGACTGACACAGGGTATAGGGCGAGAAGATCGTCGTCCGGCAGTGGGCACAAAATCAGCGGATTATGACAGTTAATGCTGGACGTTGTATATAGCGTGAGCTGCAATGTTTTGCTTCTTCTGCGAACGTCAGTGATTTTCTGACCAATCATTGTTACCCGCCGGCTCCTTCAGCACGCGTCACGGAACCGATGACTTTATGGCAACTCGCGAAGCGTGTCGGGCATCTATTTTTGCGCTTGGGCGGGCTTGCACAAAAAGCGATAAGTGGTTGTACTACAACGCATATTTACCGTCGCCAGCTCGTTAACTTCTTTGTTCTTCAAAGACGTGACACAGCATAGCATAAGTGTGCACTGTCGCGTAACGCCGTGCAATATCAACATCCGCGCTTGTTGGGGCCTTATTGGGTTAAACAATATTCATATGCCGCGCGACGCGACGGGGGGAACCGTGGCAAAATAAAAACGCGCAGGAAAAGCAACTTCTCTTCTGCAAAAGCGTATACCGCCCCCGCTTGCAGCGCTCGTCGATCATCTCTTCCATTTTCGCAAAATAAGACAACCGAGCCGAACGAGCGGCGGCTCATGCGTTGCTCGGGCGAACGTGCTGGCATTTTCGTTGGGCGCAGCGACCAATCACAACCGACTGGCACACGGTAGCCTACATTCGGACCCCGCCGGCGAACCATCACCGACGTCAGCGCGCAGGAAATTGCGTTTCGGTACAAGCGTAATAGACGTTCTGCCGCTGTTGCCGAAGGCTCTCGTTGCGAACCGCGATTTCGTTTCATCGAACGGAAATCGAGGGCGTTATTGCTTCAAGGATATTCTAATATTGATCAGTGCTTGAACTCTGAAAAGGTCTAAGCTCTACACTCGGGCTTACGCCCATAGAAAGGGGAAATCTTGACGAGTGCGTCGCAGTTCATGTAACTCGTACGCCTGCATTATACAATACTCCTACGGAAGAAGACGGCAGTGCCGCCAAGGCCGATTAGTTTAGGACAAAGATGAGGAATGGTGGCGTTCGTATTAGAAGGGACCGGGATTATTACGACCTTGTCTCGGTGCTTGCTTTTATTATACATGATGAGCGACAGCACTTCTATTCCGTTCTGTTTCCAGTTATTGATTGAACAACTCTTTCTCCCCTTATACACCCCGTTCTTGTCTCTCACTATCATCAGGTTTGAAGGTATTTCACATGGTATTTCACTAAATAGCACCAAGCATTTAACGAAAAAGAAACAAAAAAGCTCATAGGCGCTATGCGTTTCGAGTTGGCGCAGTATTTTTGTGAGCCATACAGAGCATGTCACAATATTTTCTTCCAACCCACCTAGGTTTGTCATTAAAAAGATTGGTTAATAAACTTTCTAAATAGTAACTGGAGCAAACATCTTCAATACAAAATATGCAGCGCTTGTTTACAAACATAGTAGCGAGATCACCGGATTCATTCATTTTAAGCCGTTCTTTTGAGCGCACGAATTAAAAAAAAAAGATACCACGTGACTGCCACCTCGAAGTTGAACAAACGATCAATGGTTGCTCCACGCATAGAAGTCCACTGAGCAAGCTATCGGCGATTCTGGCATGGACATTAAGTGACAAAAGTGGCGTACGTTTTAAAAAAATTCTTTTTCTGTATGAATACTACAATCCCTAGTCGGGACTTCGGTAGCACATGGTGCTACCATGTGCTTTGTAGCAAAGTCTCGACAAGTGGTGCACAAACGAAAAATCAGCACCAACGGGCAAATGCCATTTAAAACCTTAGGCAGCATTTCATGCAGCGCAGGCAATTGCAATTGTTTTTTTTCTTTTCGCACCACTAAAAAAAAAACACGAAGAGGGGGTGGCGGGGGGGGGGGGGCGAGAGCTACCGTGTGATGAAGGACGGAGATAAAATATTCACTCGCTGTCTGTTCGCCCTCCAAGATTGTTGTTTTCTTTTTTTACTTTGAAGTCTTTAATACCACATTTTCCTGTTAGTTATAAATATTGTCTAATGATATGGTGGTTTTGGGACGTTAAAACACAGATATTATTAATGTGCATGCCAGTTTGAGCATCTCAATAGCTAAACCATCACGTCTATAGTTTTAGTCAAAGCTAGTGGTTGTCCTCGTGAACGGTTTATTAAATGGCATAGAACAATCGATAAATATCGTGCAGAATATATGAAACGAGAAAAAACCACTGTGGCTAACGAGGTGGATTCTCATCGATTGCGTTAATGTTCAGAAACAAGGACATTACCTTTAACGAGGAGTTAGTTTTCGTGGAGCATTTTATTACGATCGAATGCTCTCAATTTTTTTCACATGAACTATGATGAAAAAAAAGGAAGGCGATATTTTAATTGATGTTTGTGAGCGGTGTCTTCCCTTGTTCCCTTACATGCAAGTGCACCAGCGGCGAGAATTGTGGGCATTGCTCTACTTCTGTGGCCCATTTCTGCGGCGAGGGCTTTTTGCTGACACATACATATACCTATACATATACTAACACATACATATACATATACCTGTATACAGCGCTGCTCTAAAAGGCACCGTAACATATGTCGTTGGCTATCCTAAACCGGCTATGGGTGCATGCCTCTCAATCTGCAGCTCCTAGTTTGCGCGGTGAATTAACCCTGAATAACTGCTTTTAAGCCTTCCGTATATTCGCAATATACAGCTATGTACCTCGATTGGGGGTTATGTTGTGCATGGAAGAGATGCGGACGCTACTGCTCCAGAAATAGAAAGATCACTGATCCATAAATAAGGATGCGACAGAGGTACGGGAAGCTTATCCATTGCCTTCTGGCAGAAGGATATTGAAAACGAAGAAAACGAGGCGTGATCATAAGTACGTGGCTGAAGACGAATCGCACTCATTTGCACCTACGCCATCTCGCCATGGCTAATAATTTCGGCTCTCCGTGCTAAATGCGCGTACCCCAATAAATATCCAACAACAAACAATCAACACAGATGACGATTGCGAGGACAACAGAACAATTTAACCTTGGCATACAAATTGAATAGTATATATAGCTTTCGCATCTCGTAAACAGTGCAATTTCCGACTCTTCAAGCTTACCACTTTTCTCGGAACGAGTCCCGTTGTTTGCCCGTATGCTTGCAAAATGAAGACGAAACGTAGTCTGCCAATCGAGCAGGCTTATTGCTTCTGTAGATCGGCGATGTCCGAGCGGGCAATTATTGAAACTCGCGTTGGTGTTTGGTTTTACCGAATGACAACGCGAGTTCTCCGACTACAGTTTAAGTATACATTCATATTACTTGCCGGAACCAAAAAAAAAGAAAGAAAAGAAAACGCGGTGCAGTGCACAAAGACAGTGCAAGGCGCACAAATACGTGGCGTAATTTAGCGATTCACGATTTTCGCAGCATTCGAGCGGCTATATATACTTTATGCCGAGATGCACCGCACGAGTCAATTTAGAGACCGAATTTATTCGCGAAACTTTCAGTTCGTTACTCGGACATTCGTCAGCTAACACGTGCCTAGCTTCAGAATTTCTGTGAATAGGAGCCGGTCCAGAACTTTGTCGATACGGTAAACAAAGAAAACGGCTTCAGGCAGGACGCGTAAAGGTCTATAGGAAGATTACAAAAAAAAATAAAAACAGAGCACTGTGTACATTTGAGGTGCCCTCTTAGCCGTGACTAATCGACGTCGATTGGGTGGCTTTGACCTGCAGCTAGCATCCCGGCAGCGGTTTCGGCTGAGCGACTCGCTTATTGTTCTGCTTCAATGCCCAAAGTCTACAGCGCAGTCGGGTCAGTGACATAGACTCGAAGAAGTCTAGTATGACGTTGCGCCTCAGGCCATTCAAACTACGCGCGCGCTAACGAGGGTGTCAAAATTATCTTGCACATCATAGTGCATAGTGCGAACACTGGAGTAAATAACTGAACGTAATGCATTGCACCGCATCAACAGAAAGTTGTCAACCTCCTCTGCTGCTACTGCATGAAATAAGGTACTACACATCGACAGAATACGTATGTGACTTATGTAGAAGCGCGACATTTGTGTATTTTAAGATCGCGTCATCACACATGCGAACTCGGATTTCTATTTTGCAAGATTCGCACGGAAATATACAAACACACAAAAAAGAATTTCAATAAAATCTAAAAAAGGGGTGCTAGTGGCTTCGCTGCAGGAGCACCAACTGGAAATACCTCATAAATAGGAGTTGGGTGTTTAACTGAATTCGTTGGCATCTATCGACTTTATATGCCGTCACTTGGTCCTCTGTTTCTTCCAACATACCACCTTTTTTTCTTTTACATTAACTGTCGAACCCCCAATAACAGGGATACTGACAGGGTCTAAAAACACTCGATAACTAAGTGCAGTATCTTCTACTTCCAATCTTCGTCGCTGTCTTCTGGGCCCTCCTCTATTGTCCCTCGTATAGCATTGTACCTGAATGTTAAACCCGAGTTACCCGACATAACCTTACTCCAGCGGTATTACTGACAAGCTACAGAATATCTAGTAATGTCCGACCACTTCCGCAATGGAGTCAGAAAGGACAACATGGGAGCGATTCCTTGCAATTTCGTACGTATAGCTTGCGTCTGCGCCTTGCAGTCTTTTTGAAGCAACTAGCTTGAAGCTTAGCTGAACCGTACGGCTAGACGAATTGTTTACGTCTATAATCAGTCATTTATTACAGCTTGCGTACAACTTAGCTATTCAAGTAGCCTTTAGATTAGAAGTAACTTAATTAAGCCACAAATGCTTCCTAAGTGGCTTTAGTTGACTTAGTGAAGACCGCACAAAGGCTCCTTGATGAAGGCGCTGGTGATATCTATATAGGCTATTCTCCATAAGAAATATGGGCGCCGCCATGTTGGGCTGTTTCCAATGTTTTCTTGCTTTTGTATATCGTGACGTGAACTTATTAATAAGGCCATGAAACATCGTATACAACGACCCAACCATTTGCATGCGTATGCGTTCACGGTAGCGCATTTGTTTAGTTGTTAAACATACAAAACGCAAAGGTTAACGTATTAGTCCTATAGGGGGGCATGGAAACCAACTCGTAAAATACGCTATACGGGTGTTTCGAAAGTCTTCAAAAATACGGGAAATAGAGTGTTTACTTGCTGCCTTCCCTGTAACTTTTCCTGTAGGGCCAGACATGTTAAGATGGCTATTGACACAAATTAGGCAGCAAATTAACGAATTTAATTTTCAATTAGTGCATACGTAACGCCTGTTCGAGGCACAAATATAAACATTAGTTTCTCCTAAACGGTGGGTTGCGATTGACTTTGAGCACTGGTACCTTATACTATATTAAGAAATCAGAAGGCGACGAAAGCTCTCTTGAAATTCCTACGCGACACCGACTTGAACAAGCGACTGTAACAGCAATGTCACACACCGCGAAAGACAAGACTGGACTATGACTGAGTGTGCGCGCATGTGCTGCCAAATGTGCTGTTTCTATCTTCCCTCTCTGCTCTCTTTCATCTCCCCCATCCCTCTCCCATGCGCAGGGTAGGAAACCGGCTGCCTATAGGCTGGTTAACCTCCTTGCCTTTCTTTTCCCTCTATTTTCCTTCCTTCCTTCCTTCCTTCCTTCCTTCCTTCCTTAAGAAATCAGCGTACCCATACAGATCCACCTCTATTTGACATGAATAGGCTCAAACTTCTTCTCTTGTTTCGCACGGTGCAGTTCACTATCAACCACGGACTGCATCTGTCACAGTATTTCGTGTCAAACAATGCTTAAAAGTTTTAATAGCGTCCTCACCTCATACTTAGCGCCGCACAAACTTTTTGAAGCACTTTTTTGTTCAGCGAACGATAAGGTGATCATGCATAGAACGAGGCATTTGAAAACAGTAGATACTGTCGGGGTTTTACCTTTCCAAACCATGATACGATGATGAGGGACGCCGTAGTGGAGGTCCCTGAAGATTGCGACCACCTGAGGTCCTTTAACGTGCACCAAAATGTAAGCACACTGGCCTCAAGCATTTTCACCTCCACCGAAAATGCGGCCGCCGCGGTTGGGGTTCAATACCGCGACCTCCAGTTTCGGCAGAACACCCATTTTCAAATGCTACTTTTTCGCTCTGTATTCCTTGGCGAAAAAAATTAATAAAAAGATTTGTGCGGGGGGTGGGGGGCTCGGGCTTGGTGTGTCGCACCCTGTCTACGCTACTGGCAGGTAATAGAGCACCACAATCTCTACAGACCACCATAATATAAAAAGAGAGAGAAATATTTATAAATTGCGTATAAGATTTAATTGCGGACAACGCCGTACTTTAGTGTGCACTTTGACATGTCTTAAAGCTTGCACTTTGTGCTGCTGTTACTTAGTGTGCAATAGGCTGATTTCACAAAGTGTGTACAAAGAATGACCCTGGCTGCGGCATTGCACGCACGCATCCGCTTCAGCTACACGGGAGGTACCGGGTTCGTTCCTGAGTGCCGGCTGGCCACTCACCGATTTAAAAATAGGTTACCGGCGGGCTTTGGGGCGATGACGCAGCGCCTCGTGGTGAAGCTTACCCTGCCTGGATGACTCCCAAGCCGTAACGCGGGACCCGGTGTACAATATATATTGTGCTAGAAAAACTAGCCACTCTATTTACGAGGTGTCTCCTGACGGGAAAAGTACCAGAGTCTTGGAAGAACGCTAACATCATCTTAATACATAAGAAATGAGATGAAAAGGACTTGAAGAATTACAGGCCGATCAGCTTGCTCTCTGTAGTATACAAGCTATTTACAAAGGTAATTGCTAGCAGAGTAAAGAAAACATTAGAATTCAATCAACCAAAGGAACAAGCAGGATTTAGAACAGGCTACTCAACAATTGACCACATTCATACTATCAATCAGGTAATAGAGAAATGCTCAGAGTATAACCAACCACTATACATAGCCTTCATAGATTACGAGAAGGCGTTTGATTCAGTAGAAATATCAGCCGTCATGCAGACACTGCAGAATCAGGGCGTAGATGAAGTATATATAAACATTCTGAAAGAAATCTACAGGGGATCAACTGCTACCATAGTGCTTCATAAAGAAAGCAAGAGAATACCTATCAAGAAGGGTGTAAGGCAGGGGGACACTATCTCCCCAATGCTATTTACCGCGTGCTTACAGGAGGTTTTCAGAAGCCTAGAATGGGAGCAGTTAGGGATAAGAGTTAATGGAGAGTACCTCAGTAACCTGCGTTTCGCCGATGACATTGCATTGCTGAGTAACACAGGGGACGAATTGCAACTCATGATTACGGAGTTAGACAAGGAGAGCAGAAAGGTGGGTCTTAAAATTAATCTGCAGAAAACGAAAGTAATGTACAACAACGTCGGAAAGGAGCAGCGCTTTGCGATAGGTAATAGTGCACTTGAAGTTGTAAAAGACTATGTCTACTTAGGGCAGGTAATAACCGCAGAGCCTAACCACGAGATTGAAGTAACTAGAAGAATAAGAATGGGGTGGAGCACATTCGGCAGGCACTCTCAAATTATGACAAGTAGATTGCCACTGTCCCTCAAGAGGAAGGTATATAACAGCTGTATCTTGCCGGTACTTAGCTACGGAGCAGAAACCTGGAGACTCACAAAGAGGGTTCAACTTAAATTAAGGACGACGCAGCGAGCAATGGAAAGAAAAATGGTAGGTGTAACCTTAAGAGACAAGAAGAGAGCAGAGTGGATTAGGGGACAAACGGGAGTTAAGGATATCATAGCTGCAATAAAGAAGAGGAAATGGACATGGGCCGGGCATGTAGCACGTAGACAGGATAACCGTTGGTCATTAAGTGTCACCAACTGGATTCCCAGAGAAGGGAAGCGGGGTAGGGGGAGACAGAAGGTTAGGTGGGCAGATGAGATTAAGAAGTTTGCGGGTAAAATTGGCAACAGCAAGCACAGGACCGGGTTAACTGGCGGAACATGGGAGAAGCCTTTGTCCTGCAGGGGACGTAAACAGGCTGATGATGATGATGATATATATATATATATATATATATATATATATATATATATATATATATATATATATATATATATATATACCGTTTTTGCCTATAATTACTATTTCTTTTATTAAGGGTCCATTCTTTGTGTCCTGAAGTGACGGAACTTGCGACAGGCCCTATCGACGAAATAGGCGGGTAACTGTGGGATAACTGCGGTATGGGGGGAGGAGGGAGGCTGTACCTGCCGACGTCATCATGATAATTCTACTCTCCGATAACAACGGGTAGGACTGGCGTTCTCCGGGTCCAATTGTTCGCCTCCCTTTTATAAACGACAGCCTCGTCCTAGGACTCTTGGCGACAAAGGCTACTAAAACTTTGCGGTTCTTTTTGAATGGCTCCCGGCCCGACGGCAGGCGGCCGTTGATTGCCGGTAACGGGCTTAAAAAAAAAAATATATATATATATATATATATATATATATATATATAGAGAGAGAGAGAGAGAGAGAGAGAGAAAGAGTGGGAGCGGTCGTTCGAATTGGGTCCTTCTTTCAATGTTGCTTTCTTTCGCGTTCCGTTCTCTTTTATTTGCCACAGCAGTGACCGGTCCGCGGCAGTAAAACGGGCCAGGCGCTCTTTCCTTTTTCATCACAATGGCCCCGCTGCTGGGCTCGGTAAAGCACACACAGAAGCGCCCAGCAACAAAAGAACTGCCGCCGTTTTTGTGGAATTGTTGCGAATATATACAACTCGAACGTCCGTCGGTAAACCCCTCGTTCGGGGCAGTTTACACCCGATGCTGTGGACAGCGCTGCCGGATTGTGCGCGGCAATGAGTTTATTGGCGGTATGCAACAAACGCCATTTTTGTTTTTTATCGCTACATTTTGTTTTTATATATACACATATATATTACAGCAATTAGAGTGAAATAACAGCGTAGCGGCGTCGGTTGTGAAGTAAACAGCAAGCAATAAACTGAAGCAATGCATGCTGTTGGGCTAGTTGGTCAATCGATTTTGAAGACATTTAAACTTCGCGAAAAAGACAGCATAGGACACGCAAACACCCACCCTTCGTGTGTGTGTGTGTTTAATGTGCCTAACGTGTAGCATTCACCGCGCAGTTTAAATATATCTTCAAACAAGCAATAAACGTGAAATGTCTCGATGACGTCGTACTTCTAAATTGCGTGATTTCCCCGACACGCGCACGAGCATCGTTACAGTGACGCAAGCTCGAGGAAACCTCATATCAGCTGTGTACTCGATTGCGCGGAGCTACGCGAGCCCTTCAGCAGTTCTTGAAGGCTACGTCACTGCACGGTCACCTGTGAAGCCCTGTACTATGTGCATGATGTGCAATGTGTCTCTCCTTCTGTCTCTCTTTTACTGGAAGCATAGTTACCCCCCTCCTTTCTTACGCTCCTTCTCTTTGTCTCGATTGCGGTATATTTTAGAGAAACGATAGGGTAAAGTCCATCGGGTAAGTCCATCGCGCTCGAAAGTGCGCGCGCAGGGTTGAGCCGCTTGGCGACTCGTGTAAGCGCGCCAAGTATGAATTATTCGACAAAACGGAGCTCGGTAAGCAGTCAACGAGGCTTTTTTCACCTCAAGCGCTGCGGCTCCGTTTATACTTATGCAGGCACCCGCGAGCGGCAAGACGAGTGGAGTACAGCGCGTAATCGCGAGCTGCCGGGGTAACGGCTTTGGCGCGCTGTTCGGTGCGTTGAACGGAAGACGGCACCACCGCATAGCACTTCCCCCCGCTAACAATGCACAATGCGAAACGGGCGCAGGAAGAAGAGAAAGAACATCAGAAAAGCCTGCACGGAGTTCTTTCTGTAGCCCTGTGTAAAACCGGTTCTTGTCACACAGCAATGAAACAAAACAAGAAACCGCAACTCAGCAGTTTGTATTTCTCATACTGTAGAGAATGACATACAGGTAACGTCAGTTCTGACTCTAAAAGAACCAACGATTAAGAAAACGAGGGAAGCCAAGAAGATAATGTAGAACTGCAGTGCAGCGTTAACTTAAAAAACCGAGGTTAGTAGACGCGCAGAAAAAGAGGGGTGAACGAATTCAACAGATAAAAAATAAATATAGGTAATTTCATGAGTTTTAATAAATCATTTGTTTGTTTTTGGCAAGCTGTCCGAGGAGGGAGAGTCGCTTGGGTTGTGAACAACCTTTGAGCCTTTTCCTCCTCGTACTTGTGCAATGCGGAGTAGCTCATCTTACCTTTCCAATAATCTCGGCGATGCTTGCGATGTCGTCGCTTGGCGTTGAGAGAGAATGTCACTACTGCGCGACGAAGTCGTGATCCCGATTCGGACTAGTCACCAACACTGAGGCGCTGTCCTCGTCTGTCGAGCGTCACCGACGAGTACAATGTCACTGTCTGACGCACGTTGGACGTGGTGGTCCGAGTTGTCTCTTTACGTCCGTCTTCCGAGTGGTCGAGAAGCTGCGGTCAATGGAGTGCACACACGAAGTATCCGCGCGCCTCTGCAGGAAGAGTGGGCCGCTCCCGCGAACACCACCGTCACGCTTGGAGTTGGGAGCAATGGCAAAAAACACGCCGACCGTGCGAGCGAAACGAGCGAAACTCGACTTCGGCCGCACTGGCGCTGGTCGAAGCAAGAACTGAGCGGCGCGGGGAAAACGGCATTCGCTCGGCGCGCGCGCTCTCGCAGCGCTGCGAGTGGGGGAAAGCGAGCCGACTGGAAGCGACAGAAGGAAGGAGGTTCGCGGACGAAAGAAAGGCCGCCGCCAACCGTTGGCTGCGCGCAGCGCTCCCTTCTCCGTGCGTCACGATGCGGGGAGAGCAATAAAGGATGAAGAAAAGAGCGGTTCCGTTCGTTCGATGCCGTTGGGGGTGCAATATTTCCCGCTTTGCCTGCGCACCCCCTCCAACCGCCCTGCTCAGTGGTAAGAAACAATGTCGGCTGTCTCTTCCATTACACAACACGCGCCGGTTGCTGAGTGAGGCAGCATCATACCTTGTCTATTTTCATTCCAGTGTAGGTGACGGGAAAAAAATACTGGAAAAGAGGAGGAGGCAGGCAGATAGACACTTGGGTGGCGAAAGCCTTTACTTGGCGCTGTGGAAGTCAATCACAGATTGCAGTTGCTCGATATATATATATATATATATATATATATATATATATATATATATATATATATATATGTGTGTGTGTGTGTGTGTGTGTGTGTGTGTGTGTGTGTGTCCGGACCCACACAGCATGCTGGGAATGAGAACTATTAGATCACTCGCGTGAGCGAAAGCAAGCTTCTTCATATCAATGCTTGTACCACCCCTATAGCCCTCTTCAATTCGGAGATTCCAAAAAGGAGCGAAGAACACCGTAGAGTACTCGAGATTCTTGCCACGTTGCACTCACCAAAAAAAAAAAAAGAATGGGGGCCCAGTGGCCGTCAGGGACAAACGGCAAATAGCCAGATAATGCGAAGTTTAAATAAAGAATTCGGAAAGCAACAAACTACGCCAGCGAATTCGAGAGTTCCCCTGTGCCTGCACGAGTGTTTGGCGCTCCGACCTCAGTTGGCGTCCTCCGGCCCGTCCCAGCTCTCACGTTTACTCGGCAGATGGTCGCCTCTTTCCCCTCCGGCGTTTTTTCGTTATGCGGCCCGGTGGGCTCTCTTTTGTGCGCGTCCAGAGGGTGCGTTGCGAGGTAGGGGCCGCTTGGTTCTCGCTCGCAGCCGGCGAATAGGTCCACCTACGTGTGCCTTCTACATGGAATGAGCATTGCCCTTAGTTTGACCTAATACTAGCTGAGCCTTTGGCTATGCGTTTGCTGATGTCCGGAAAGGTCATGTATTTTAAAGCGAAAAAAAATTAACGGTGAATTGGTGACGAGTTAGATTTAGCCCAGCATCGAGATGGTTCTTTCACCCGGTTTGTTGTTGGTTCTCAGCTCGTCTACAGCGGCACATACATGGAGCTCGATGTAGTGGCACCACAGTTCACGTGTAGTCACACGTGAACTGTGACGTTTCTGACTTCGTCTCTTCTAAGCCGCTTCCTCAGGACCAGTAAAAAAAAAGGCATAAAAATGAATGAAAGAGAAACAGAAGGGGAAAAAATTAACAGTCGCAGTACACTTCAAACGTAGCGTAGTTTCTTTCTTTCTTTCTTTCTCTCTTTCTTTCTTTCTTTCTTTCTTTCCTGTTTCCTTCATTCTTTCTTTCTTTCTTTCTTGTTTCTTTCTTTGTTTTTCAACGGCAATGGTTTCACTCCAAATACGCAAGTTAGACCTCCCTATCTTTCTCGCAATGGTGTCTTCCTCTTTCCACAACGCCAATAAGTATTAACTGAATTTGAACATGAAGAATTGGTCCCACTTTCGTTATTAAGCTTTCTAAGTTAGATGCCGACTCCGCAGTCTCGACGTGAGGCCATAATTATACGAGCGTGCACCAATTAATTAGTTAGCCATTAAATAGAGTAATTAGAGACTCGAACAAATACGCCGATTGCTTCACTCTTGAAGCATGCGGGAGCGGAGGTGTTGCTTGTAAGAGGCCATTTTAGCAACTAATATTAGATGGAGATCCAATGGCCAGTCAGTTGGCGCCAATTGACTGTCGAGCCCTACATAATACGCGTGCTCTGAGATAGACAGTCCACTGAGCGGACCCCTTCAACATACCACGCCGTGCTCCTAACAGCACTAACTTCTGTGATGGCATAGTCGCATGGCGCCGCGAACCTCTGGCACCTGCGTCAGTCTGCTTAATGCCTAATGCACGCTACATGCACCATGTAGTCCCCGAGAACTGGGCGCGCTCCACCAGTGCAAGAAGAGAAGCGGCAACGCCGTCTTTTTCATTCTTTCCCCCCCTGTGTTCTCCGTTCTGTTCGGTGTCGATTTTCCGGTCAAGCTGTATCTACACGACGGACCAAGTATCTGATTCAATATTCAGGCAAGCGTGACGAGGCACATCTGAAGCGAATCACGTGCGCCGCGATAGACTTCAGCGCCCTTGCGAGGCTGCGTGATTCGGCTGTGCTGAGTTCACGCTATATGCATGCTCATCTGTGTACTGAATCAGTGGCTTGGTTAGCTGTGGCATTTGCTTTTGTCGTGAGAAGATATCCCGAGAGCGCTGATTTCGCACTGTACGGTGTAATTTTTTCTCCGGTGGTTAGTTTTCGTCTCTGACGTGGCGTTCGCGGCCTGCGATCGTACAAGGTTTAGCAAGGAAGTCAGCTTTACGCTATGAAGCCAAAGTGCCCTTGCATTGCGTATAGAAGGGGTTGCTTTAAGTTAGGATGTCAATATCTCTCTCTCGTAAAATGAAGTTTCCGTATACAGTAACTATATATATAATAGATAAACAGCTATTCAGCTCCCCTCCCCTCCTTATCCCGCCACCTCTATAAAAAAACCAACATAAACACCTTGTGTCATTACGTCCAACCGACAAACTGAGCTGTTTATTATACTATGTTCATGGCTCAAATCCTCGATGATCTCACGACTAATGTTGTTGTTGTTGTTGTTCTTGTTGTTGTTGTTGTTGCTGCTGCTGCTTTTCTTTTAGTGGCGATGGTATTTGATCAAAACCAGTGATTTCGTGTCAGTTGAGAATCATATAGCGCTGACTGCGTCATAGTTGTCTTATAGGGCGCGTCTTCACTGTCAATTTAAGGGCGCGTT